>CM059192.1:51966382-52710684 GCA_030323885.1 Branchipolynoe longqiensis
ATCACATAATTATAATGATCCCACATAGCAGTATTAGCACTGGCTCATTTAGCCCTGCATTGAATAAAAACAACGTATCTATAGCGTCAGGGTGTTATTGAATATTATGTATTCAATCAATCAATAGGATACAGCTATAATAGGCCTTGTACCTGTTAGCCGCTCTTAATTAATAGAAATGGAGACAGTTCTTCAGATGTGGTGGATTGTAGCAACTGTCACTGGCTCCAAGATATATGTAATGCTTGACCAGTATGCATCCAGTCGGGACTTGAAACATGTATTGAATGAGGCAATAGAACATGTGTAATATATGCATAACAGATGTCTAGACACGTCTGTAATATAGGCTAATGAGATGCATAATGTTCCAGACAGTGAGTGAGACAAAGGAGTATGTAAATGAGATGACATCATGGAAAGTTTAGCCGGCGGTTCGGTGGGCACTGGACGGGAATAAACCATTCAGTATCCAGAAGTCAAAGTGTTCAGACGTTGTACTTTTACAACATGTACACATTGCCATGATATTATAACTAGAAAGGGAAAGCAGCTATCTGCAGCACTACACCCAGACTTCATCAAACGTACTGACTTAAAACTAGTAACTGGCTTCCTTACAGTTACACTTGTAATAACATGAGGTATAAAGTATTTATGCATATATTATTCATTTATTTAATTCTCCTGCTTATTACAGTATAACCCCCGTTAAACTAAGCTCGGTTTAACCAAACGATCTGTTAATCCAAACCTTTTTCGGCGGCCTGGCAAAATACTACCATTTATCATATACAAAAGTTGGTTAAACCAAAGTCGGTTAATCCAAATTATCGGTTAATCCAAACAAAATTGTCGGACCCAGGCCACTTCCGATACAGTTAAACCAAACTTTCATGTGGTTATAAGGTCATCTGAGACCCCACAAACTTTTTGTAGATGATAAATGGTAGTTTTTTGCCCAGCCACCGAAAAAATAAGTTAGGATAAACATATCGTTTGGTTTAACCGAGCTTGGTTTAACGGGTTATACTGTATATACATAAAAAACAATAATCAAAGTGTCCACATACATTGTATATTACATGTGCAATACATGCTTACTCAAAGTCAAAGTCAAAGCTTGGTTACACCAATGATCGGGTTAATCCAAACAAATTTTTAGGGTCCCTTCAAGTTTGGTTTAACGGGGTTATACTGTATTTGCTATCTTATTCTATTATACTACTGCTCCTGCAGCCTTCTTTGATAGGTTCCTTTCTACTTGGGTTAAGGCCCAGTCAGACTTTACCGGACTGAGTACCGGACACCACCGGACAAAGAACTGTCTAGTCCGTTGGTGTCCGGTGTCAAAATGTACCGAAATGTACCGGATGAAACGGAGGCTAAGTGGACAAGGAATGGACATTAACGAATATCCACCGGACGCTAAACGGACGAAAACCGAATGTCAAACGGACGTACCGGATTTTTCATGGACGCGCTGAAAACATATACTGACTGAATTCCCGCAATTAAAAAAAAATCACAAAATTTTGTTGTTGAAAAAACAACAAACGTCAACGGACTTGGCAGGAAGCAAACCGGAGACGTAACGGATGGGTGACGGACATGAACCGAGAAAAACGGACTAAACGGACTTAAAACGGACACCAACCATACACGTCAGTCCGATGGTGTCCGGTACAAGTTTTGTGCATGTTCAAAACTTGCCACCGTACACACCGGACACCGCCGGAGTTAGAACGGACATGCGGATGGGATCGTATATAAACCGTACATTGCCGTATTTCACCGTATAATATAATTGTATGTGTTTACATGTGAAACACCAACCAGCAGCTGGGCTGATCAAACCCACCACAAGGTGGCACTGCGAAATTTACATTACCATGGGAGAGATAGGGAGTGAGCCGTCTTAGTATTATAGGGTCTTTGATAAAATGTAACGGTGGGTCTAAAGGGCCAGCCAGAGTCTTAGGGCCGATCCAAATACATCTGTCTTGCCTCCTATTTTGCTACGGAAGGAATTAATATACTTATTATTTGATTATTGTCTCACCCCCCCCACAAATAACTATCAGAAGACCAATACCACACCACGCAGGGAGCTGAGTAAAGATCTATTATCGGTTATAATGAACAGAATCCATTAACTAAAACAAAGCTAAAACACACCCAACTAAAGCCGATCTTACTGCCCAATTAAAACAAATAACGAAGTTATTTATGTTAAAAGGGATCCAGTTTAAGCCGCATAGTCCGATGAAAATATCAAATTTTCTTAGCCAAAACAATTATCTAGATTTTATTCTACATATCTATCTTAGATACTGGTGCACTTATTAAACCTTTGTTGCTGCATAGAAGGGAATACTGCGGTAATTTAATAGAACCTGTTACTGCTGAAGCCTATGGCGTCGGAGTTTTGCCGTGCTTGCCAAAACTAATTTGACATGTTTGCACTTAAAATACCTGAACGGTTAGCCACTTAACATAAAAGTCACTCCCAACTGAAGTAACGTAGATTACAACAATCAATCTAATGTAGTTATCTCGGAAAATGACAGAAACTCAAAACCATCGGACTATGCACCTTTAAGTAGATGAGTGCGAACCCAAAGAACTTCCCCTTTTAGTCCTCCCGTGGAAACTGATAGGCTAGCACCTAAAAAGGCGCTTCTTTAATGGTCTCTCCTGACTGCAAGTGACCTACTAAAAAGGTTGATTGAGCTACACGCTGACAGCTATGGCCAACTTTTATTATTATGCATGTTTATTATAAATTATTTGTCATCTCAGATTGAAAATAGAAATAGATTCGAGGTGCAGGTTTTCTTAGTGCTTAGGACTTCAGATTTGCAAACACAGCCCCCGGAATGCAGTCATGCACATACTAAAACTACACTCATTTCCCCCTTTTCTTAGACATATTGCAGTCGGCCTACTAAAACCTAGCTTAGAGACATAGGACTCTACACTCCACATCTCACCCTATGTAAAAGTTGGAGAAAATGTGTCTCACTGTTGATGGTCTTAGTTTGCCATCCCTATTTTATGCTGATTAAAATTCAATAGCTCCAATCCAATTATATAGGTTTTCCTTCCACATATGAGAATGTCTCAAAAGGTGCTAAGCAATATGGGAAAAAACTTTGTCCATAGTAACGATCAACACACTATCTACTTATGCATTTGCTCAGGATAAACTGATTTATTTTTTTACATGGTGTCTCATAATCCCAATAGAATACATATTGATTTGAAGCAAATATCCTCGTTTTTTTCAGTGTAACTGTTTCTGTGCTTTTTTGTGTCAATCATTACTATGGACAAAAAAACGAAGAGTTAGCACCTTTTGAGACAGGCTCATATACTCTCCAGAGTCTTCAAATAACATAATATCAAGGTATAGTGACACAAAATCAGTTTGAATTGATAGAGTCCATGAAGGAAATCCTCCATGTTTGAATGAAGTGGTTCAACACCAGACTACCTCAGCGAATGAAAATGACTGTTTCCTGACCTAGATTGGATTATTACCCATGAATCTCTCAACTTCCTGCCAATGGCCACCATGGGGATATGTGGGCTCTGCCAATTCAAACGTTAACGTTCACTGATCTACTGGACTAATCTACTAATCAGTTCAAAAGTTGCGGGTAAATATAACAAGGTATGTGAAGAATATATTTTGCTTCTTAGATTAAGAATGTATGTGCGCATTTCATTTACCCACAATTTCTCCATTTTTTCCAACGCGTTGTTCTTCACCCCATCTCAGGCTACTGTAATAGGGTGGTGAATCCTTTATCTAAGGGAAGTGGTGAGTGAAATTCACTCCCCATGGATGATAGAATCATACATCTAAAACTTACCATGACAAATATCCAGATAGTTCACGGTCATTAGCACGTTAAACCCAGAGCAGGTTCAACTCTAAGCATGTACATTATAGTGGTCGGCTGGTCGCCTCACATGGGTCGTGAGGGGTATAGCAAATGTGTTTATTGCTCTGAACTGATCTTTTATCTCCACCCCCTCACCAAGATAAAAGATTCATCCCGTACTTTGGTACAGGGGTGAACCCTAGTGTAGTCTAAATACGAGCAAAAATAGTTTTACTATGGAACAGGAACTAGAAACTGTGGTTCCAGGATCAAATGGCTACATATATCGGCACAGAGTTGGTGAAATGGGAGAGAATGCACAAAGACAAGATGGCGGTGATAAAACGCCGTCGGTTTTATTTTCAAAATTCCTTAAACTACATGTTATATTATATATTTCAAATCAAAAGTAGCGGATAAATATGAAGATTTATGTGAAGAATAAATTTTGCTTCTTAAATTAAGAATTTACCAGCTCAATTAATTTCCCTGCCATGTCGAAATTCTTCGCCCGCTTTTCTAATAGGTTGGTTTTCACCCCTGTACTGGATGTACGGGGTGAATCCTTTATCTACCCCTCACCCCGACACACGTCTGTTTACTAGTAAAATATCAGTTCAGAGCAATAAACATAGCTGGGGAAAAGAAGAGACATGCAAACCTGGAGAATGTAGCGAAGATCCCCACAGTTTATGAAGCCCTTATTCTTTTTGTCCAACATGCGAAAGAGGTTTCGGTAGAACTGTATCTCCTCGCGCTCCTTAATCTTGGCCGCCATTAGTGGAAGGAACTCTTCAAACTCTATCGTTCCGGAGTCTGGAAAAGAGTGCCGAATGAATGAATGGGTGGTCATTACCACGCAGCAGGGCCGTGTTCATAGTCTGTCTCGGAGGCGCTTCGGAGATGGCCGTGACGTCACGCTAGTCTGAACTGCAAAGGCAGTTTGTTGTCTCGAAAATGGCCGCCCCCATAGGTGGAGGCCATTTGCAATGGAAAAGCTGTACTGTGATTGGCTGAAACCACTGAATGCTGCGGCCATTTTCGAGGCGCTTTTCATCTCCAGTCTGAAAAGGGAGGCGTCTCCAAGACGTCGTCGAGACGCAACCTGAAGTCAAATAGGCCAAAAAGCATCGCGGAGACGTCTCCGTGGCACCTCTGAGACGCATCCTGAACACGGCCCAGGTCTAGGCTGGTGTGTGTTTGTTGTCGTTTAAAAAAAAAGTGTAATGGAAAATGATGCAGGTTACGAGCGCATGCAATTAAGGTCATACTTTGTAGTCCGGTGGTAAGCTATTGGTTCTGGTCATTGTATACAGGGGGTTCAAATCCCAATTGCCTCTTACTTATTAGTGTTTTAATTAAAGCGGCATATTCCGATGAAAACACCGAATTTCCAAAGCAAAAACATTAAGTATATTATCTAAATTTGATTCTACATATCTAATTTAGACACTGGTGCACTTATTAAGCTTTTATCACCACATATAAGGGAATACAGCGGCAATCTAATAGAACCTATTACTTACTGCAGAAGCCTATGGTGTCAGAGTTTTGGTGTGCTTGCCAAAACTAATTTAGCATCTTTACGCATCAAATATATCATAGGTTAACCATTTATAATAAAGGTTACCTCAAACTAAAGTAAGGTAGATTATAATGATCAACCTAACATGTTTATCTCAGAAAATGCTAGAAACTCAAAATCATCAGACTAAGCAACTTTGAAAACAAACAAAAAATTCACTCTTTATGTCTTTGATCCAGATTATATGAGAACTGTACATGGAAATGCTGCCAGCCAATAATTTACATTAAAGCTACGTAGTCTGATAAAACCACCAACTCTTCGAAAGCAAAACACTTGTATTAATTCATTTGAACCTACATATTCAACTCAGATACTGGTGCACTTACTAAGTAGTTGTTGCTACATAGAAGGGTATATATATTTATAAATATATATATATATTTATATATATATACTACATCGATCTAATAATGCTACCCCACTGGGAAATCAGTCCAAAGCACGATGCCCCAATACCCCACTCCATACCTGTCATTATCCTGACACTGAGCTAACCAGTCGTTGCCCTATCCTATTAATGCTGAGCGCCAAGCTAGGAAGCGACAAGTATCAATTTTGTGAGTCATTGGTTTGACTCGACCGGGAATTGACTCCCGATTTCTCACACAGGAGCCCTGCGCTCTACCGATTCGACCACCGCGCTCAATCACCTGAGTAGGAGACATTTACCACATGGTTACATGCACCCAGTCACCTGAGTAGGAGACACTTGCCATCTGGTTACACGCACCCAGTCACCTGAGTAGGAGACACTTACCATTACACATGCCCACTCACCTGAGTAGGAGACACTTACCACCTGGTTACACATGCCCAGTCACCTGAGTAGGAGACACTTACCACCTGGTTACACGCACCCAGTCACCTGAGTAGGAGACACTTGCCATCTGGTTACACGCACCCAGTCACCTGAGTAGGAGACACTTACCATTACACGTGCCCACTCACCTGAGTAGGAGACACTTACCACCTGGTTACACATGCCCAGTCACCTGAGTAGGAGACACTTACCATTAAACATGCCCACTCACCTGAGTAGGAGACACTTACCACCTGGTTACACATCCCCAGTCACCTGAGTAGGAGACACCATTACACGTGCCCAGTCACCTGAGTAGGAGACACTTACCACCTGGTTACACATGCCCAGTCACCTGAGTAGGAGAGACTTACCACCTGGTTACATGCGCCCAGTCACCTGAGTAGGAGACACTTACCACCTGGTTACACACGCCCAGTCACCTGAGTAGGAGACACTTACCACCTGGTTACACGCACCCAGTCACCTGAGTAGGAGACACTGACCACCTGGTTACACACGCCAGTCACCTGAGTAGGAAACACTTACCACCTGGTTACACATGTCCAGTCACCTGAGTAGGAGACACTTACCACCTGGTTACATGCACCCAGTCACCTGAGTAGGAAACACTTACCACCTGGTTTCACGTGCCCAGTCACCTGAGTAGGAGACACTTACCACCTGGTTACACGCACCCAGTCACCTGAGTAGGAGACACCATTACACGTGCCCAGTCACCTGAGTAGGAGACACTTACCACCTGGTTACACACGCCCAGTCACCTGAGTAGGAGACACTTACCACCTGGTTTCACGTGCCCAGTCACCTGAGTAGGAGACACTTACCACCTGGTTACACATGCCCAGTCACCTGAGTAGGAGACACTTACCACCTGGTTACACGCACCCAGTCACCTGAGTAGGAGACACTTACCACCTGGTTACATGCACCCAGTCACCTGAGTAGGAGACACTTACCACCTGGTTACACATGCCCAGTCACCTGAGTAGGAGACACTTACCACCTGGTTACACGCACCCAGTCACCTGAGTAGGAGACACTTACCACCTGGTTTCACGTGCCCAGTCACCTGAGTAGGAGACACTTACCACCTGGTTACACGCACCCAGTCACCTGAGTAGGAGACACTTCCACCTGGTTACACGTGCCCAGTCACCTGAGTAGGAGACACTTACCACCTGGTTACACGCACCCAGTCACCTGAGTAGGAGACACTTACCACCTGGTTACACACGCCCAGTCACCTGAGTAGGAGACACTTACCACCTGGTTACATGCGCCCAGTCACCTGAGTAGGAGACACTTACCACCTGGTTACATGTACCCAGTCACCTGAGTAGGAGACACTTACCACCTGGTTACAAGCACCCAGTCACCTGAGTAGGAGACACTTACCACCTGGTTACATGCACCCAGTCACCTGAGTAGGAGACACTTACCACCTGGTTACATGCAGCCAGTCACCTAAGTAGGAGATACTTACCACCTGGTTACACATTCCCAGTCACCTGAGTAGGAGACATTTACCACCTGGTGAAATGCACCCAGTCACCTGAGTAGGAGACACTTACCACCTGGTTACACGTGCCCAGTCACCTGAGTAGGAGACACTTACCACCTGGTTACACGCCCCCAGTCACCTGAGTAGGAAACAGTTACCACCTGGTTACACATGCCCAGTCACCTGAGTAGGAGACACTTACCACCTGGTTACACGCCCCCAGTCACCTGAGTAGGAGACAGTTACCACCTGGTTTCACGTGCCCAGTCACCTGAGTAGGAGACACTTCCACCTGGTTACAAGCGCCCAGTCTATAACACTGTATGCACGTGCTCCAGTTGCTCATCCTCTAGCAGCTGCTCACACCACAGAAACTGACCCTGGTCAGTTGCATCCTGACCGTTCCCTGAGCCGTAGTAGCACGCTCCCAGCCTCAGGGCATGTAACATGACCCACTGTTTCACAACAAAAGACAGCGGTATTATCGCCCAGGGCATATCCTGCTTCTATTCTGTCACTCTCCAAGCACCTATGTGGTTACACAAACAGGGAATACCAGTATCCAGCTGGTCCCTAAGTAAAGACTGCAGCTGCGATTTAGCACACAGGGTACCAGTTTAAAGTTGCCCTGGATTCCGATGGCTTTGCGTTTCTGTAATTTTCTGAGATAAATACATGCACTTGATCATTATAATCAACCCTAACATCAAGGGTAGTTTGAAGTTGCTTTGCTTTAAGAAGACTAACACATATTTGAAGTACAAACATACACAATTAATTTTGGCATGCTTGCCAAAACCCTGACCCTATTCAACAGTAACAAGCGCAATAGACTACATCACGGTTCAGACTGCGCATGTGCTGAAAACGGCACTGGGAGCAAAGGCGAACGGCCATTGAGTTTGCCCATATGCGTAGGGCAAAACGGGCATTTTATTCCAAATAACTAGAAATACATAACAATTTGGCATAAACATGCATGCACACATGCAATATAATGAATGATCTGATGAATATAGCTAAGACAAAAATAGCCATAGTTAAACATTTTGAGCTAAGAAACATACAATTCCGCACAAAACAATCAGTGATATCCATATCACCATTATTAATTCTTGTCCTAAATATTAAAATGCCAAATGTGTCAGAGAAATATATAACTAATATCTGATTAACACTACTCATTTTCTAGTTCTACATATGTCATTAACCATAGGATATAATGAAAACATGAATAACATAAGTTAAACTGACTCTGGCTATGGCTCTAGCACTAGTCTGAGTGATCAGATTTGTCTAAATCTAAATGCACATGGCATAAGATGTGCTGATTATATTGATGTAAATGCAATGCTGGATAAAAGATTAATATCTTAATTTAATATATATATTTTTTTAGTTGGTATTCTATGTTTCAAACAAGAGCTGAGATCAGCTGAAACTAGCACATTTCATAGCTGCACCAAGTGTATTAGCATGTGCCATGTGCTTCTCACTGGTTTGTTTTGCTCTGATGCATCCCACAATGCACCGCGGCGCTGGAACCGTGATGTAGTCTATTAAATTGATTTAATATGCCATTGTATATATACCAACATATGCTGTTTAAATGCACCCATATCTAAAATAGATATGTAGGTTCAAGTTTACATATATGTTTTATTTGTGAAAATTTGATTTGTCATCGAACTATGCAGCTTTAACTTAAAGCAGCATAATCCGATAAAAGCATCACATTTTCAAAACCAAAACATTTCTAGATTTGATCCTACGTATCTAACTTAGATACTGATGCACTTATTAAACATTTGTCTTCACATATAAGGGAATACTGAGTCAATTTAATAGAACCTGTTACTGCAGAAGGCGATGACATCAGAGTTTTGGCAGGCTTGCCAACATTATTTTAGCACATTTGCACTTCAAATATCTCAAAAGTTAGTCATTTAAGATAAAGGTTACTTCAAACTAAAGTAAGGTAGATTATAATGATCAACCAGATATGTTTATCTCAGCAAATGACAGAAACTCAAAACCATCAGCAAGTGCAACTTTAAGCTTAGCCCGGTGTACGGTGGGGATAGTGGGGGGACACTTACGCTGTAATGTCAAATTCCTTTTAGGCCCTGTCCCACTATGCCATATTGCGTCAGCGTATGCCGACGGATGTGATTTTGCGCCAACACGTTGGTGTATGCTGGTGTATGCTGGTGTATATTGGTGTACGTTGGTGTATGCTGGTGTATGCTGGTGTTCGCTGGTGTACGCTGGTGTATGCTGAGACAAGTTATGGGTACGTTTGGCATAAGTAGTATTTGTTAAAGCCCACTGGTGTACGCTGAGATCAGTTATGGTTAAGTTTGGCATAAGTAGTATTTGTTAAAGCCCACTGGTGTACGCTGAGATCAGTTATGGGTAAGTTTGGCATAAGTAGTATTTGTTAAAGCCCACTGGTGTACGCTGAGATCAGTTATGGGTAAGTTTTGCATAAGTAGTATTTGTTAAAGCCCACTGGTGTACGCTGAGATCAGTTATTGGTAAGTTTTGCATAAGTAGTATTTGTTAAAGCCTACTGGTGTACGCTGAGATCAGTTATGGGTAAGTTTTGCATAAGTAGTATTTGTTAAAGCCCACTGGTGTACGCTGAGATCAGTTATGGGTAAGTTTGGCATAAGTGTTTTTTTTTACCATGTTCAAAATTTCGCCGTATGACAGTGTATGTCGGCATACGCTGACACAATATGGCATAGGTAGCGCCAAGGTCGGAGTATTAGTTGTCCTCAATTATAACTGAAACCTGAATATGCACTCATATGGTTGGTTGGTTGTTGGAGTTTTATATCCTGGCAACATCTAAGGTCATATCAGGACCGGTACCGACTTGTGGCCGTGCACACTCACAGCGAATTTATAGTGCTGCCCTACAGGGAAATCAGGCCGCCGGTACCACAACCCATTTATCCCACTCAGTCACATTATTCTGACACCGAGCTAACCAGTCCTTTCCCTATCCTATTAATGCTGGGCTCTGAGCTAGGGAGTGACAAGTATCAATTATTTAAGTCATTGCTTTGACTCGACCGGGAATTGAACTCCCGATCTCCCGCATAGGAGGTCTGCGCTCTACCAATTCGGCTACCGCGTCCGTTGCAATCATTATGGAGAAGACAGCATTAAAAAAAAACCACACACACACAAAACCCACAAAACCCACGGAAACAAGGATGACCATTACCAAAGCAGATACTCGTTTTGGACATGATTTGAGGGAAAAAGTGTAAATTATAAATAAATAAGAAATCCATACAAAAAAGAGGTTGTATTGTCTCTTACTGTCAGTGTCAACATCCCTGATGAGGTCTCTGAGCTGGTCCCTCCTCAGACTGTGCCCCAAGCTGCGCATGACAAGCGCCAACTTCTCGGTGGTGATGAAGCCCTGGCGGACAGTGGTGTGACTGTTGAATGCGTCTCTGACGGCTGCGGAGAATTGGCGCCGTGCCAACAAGGTTTCAGTTAAAGCAGAGAGCGTGTATATAGATGAGAGGGACAACTCCCGCAAAAATCGGTAACACAGGCTACAGTGGCGCTTCTCGCGGTCATTGTTGAACAAGCCTTGAGTTTGCCGGTACGCGCAATGCAAAACATTAGTTTTATTCAAAATTAATAGAAATCCAGAACCGTAACCATATAAATTTAATATAATCTGTTTGGTAAACATGTTTTCTATATTTGTTCCAAGCGGTTTGTGTCTAGGTCATGTGGTTTTAGAGATATTTGACTTTTTCTGTATGAAGATTGCTCACCGCCATTGACAATGCATTGAGTTTGCCATACGTGCAGTGCAAAACGTTTATTTTATTCAAAATTAATAGAAATCCAGAACCCTAACCGTATAAATTTAATATAATCTTTTTAGTAAACATGTTTTCTATATATACAGCGGGAGGTGGGGAACGGGGGCTGGGGGGGGGGGGGAATTGTGTGGGTTTGCCATGGATGACTTTAATGATTTAATCAAAATGTATTTAAGTTCATAGACCACAAACACATGATTTACCAGATTGTTAACCATTAACGGATTATTAATTATTAACTGCTTAATACTGGATTGTTATCTTATTATTACCAAATTACTATCATATTATTACAAATGTATTACTTTACTATTACCTAATTATTATCTGATTATTACCTGATCACTTAGACTGAGAGTTATAGGATGTTATAAAGTGATACAAATACACAGAATACTCTTAGGCTTTGATAATGATATTGAACCTCTGAAATAGTTTGTTTGTTTGAGTTTTACATCCTAACAACATCTACAATGATATTAAGACAGCTACCAACAGGTATGCAGGTATTGCAATACATCAGGGAGTTTGATGCCCCTGCCCTGCAGAATTGTAAACCACTGCCTTGTGGTACAGGTTCTTGACAGAACCGAAGGCTAAGGGAGCAAACCCTGAACAGAAAACCATGTCACTGTAGCAGCATCAAGGACGGTTGATGTATGGAACTCCCAACATCTGCCAACCAGCGACTGCAGGGACAAATAGTTTTGCGCCTCTCTGGACATCTTCTTGCCAGTGTGAAACCTCTATTTGCTCCCTGAGAGAGTGCCGCTGGTAACTTGCAAAATCCAGCAGCACTTCAACACTTTTGCAGGCAGCTTTCATGAAGTGATGATGATGATGACCAACTTGTCACAGTGTACATTCATCGCAACCCTATAGTGCTGCCCAACTGGGAGACTAGGTCGCTGGCACCATGACCCGATATCCCACTTAGTCACATTATCCTGATACTGAGCTAACCAGTTCTTGATATATCCTAGTAATTCTGAGCGCCAGGCTAGGTAGTGAAACACATAATTCTTAAAAGTCTTGGCTTAGATTCAAACTCCAGACCTCAGCATAGATTAGTACTGTTCAAAGCGAAATCTAAAGATGGACTCCACTGCAATAGATGGTATCATGAAGCCTCAGCATGAAGTCTTCATTAAATAGTTATGAATTAAAAACCCCGTTAGGGGGTTATCCAACGTTTTCAATATTTTCACGGTTATGAAAATCATACAATGGGGGCGGGGGGGGGGGTATTTGTCATGCACAACTTTAATGATTTAATCAGATGTTGATATACCACAAAGAACTGTCGTAATTATCCTGAGTAAAAGTACTAACCACAAAGTTATGTTACCACTAGAAAGATAATCAATTATGCCCCACCCGCTACTAACGCTTACCATACTAGTCTAACACAGTTACCTCCCCGTATATGTTTCTTTTTTCTCTTATCCTGTTCTTTACCTATAATTCATGTACCGATGTTTTGCTTATTTCCCTCTAATTTTCTATCTATATATTGTTGTAGATGTGTTACTGTGTAGTGGCAATTGTGATTAGGGCTGGAAGACCAGTGCATTAGCACTGACAACATGTTATTCAGAGGAATAAAAACACTTGACCAAAAAAAAAAAAAAAGCATTGTCATATCCGGAGTAAAAACATAGATATGTGTTACTTTGTGGGAATAGGGGTGTGTGTGGAAAAGTAGTTTTCTTTTTATGGCCACAAATATTTGCTTTTTAAATTGCAGACAAAATATCAATCACACATCATGCAACCTCTGAAATCGAGGCTACTTCGAAGTTAAACCGCCCTAATATGACCACAATTGTTGCTGAGACGTAATACATCAATTAGCGAATCTTAGTTAAAATACAATGTTTCACAAATCATACATTCGATCCATTTATTTACTAACACTACAGATAAAACAGTAGATGACTTACATTTGAACTGTTCCTCTGAGAGTTCATTTGTGTCTGCCTTATTCTGAAAGCATAATTGTTAAACATAATAACAATAATCGCAACGATTAGACACTATGGATGGTTTCCTTGAGAAAGTACATAGAATAATGCAATTAAAAGTTCCTATTTACGGCATGCATTTATTGTTATCACTTATTGAAATATGATAAATTAAACAAATAAACAAGAAGAAAAAGGGCCCCCAACTGGCCAACCTGTTGAATCTAAAGCATTTGTAGTGAAAATAATATTCATAGCCAGGGGGGCCTAGCTAGGGATTTCCAGGTGGTTTGCAGGTAGAATAAAGCGCCATTGGAATAGAACGTGATGGAATCATTATCATCATCATCATCATCATCATGCTGTCGGTCGCGATGCGACAAAGACTGCTTTCATTACTTGACTGTCGCTCTCCATTTAGCTCTCTGCTGTGAGAGTGATGTCCATGAGTCCGTGATGGAATAAAAATGCTATAAAACAACATACAGTACATCCCCGTTAAACCAAGCTCGGTTAAACCAAACGATCGGTTAATCCAAACCTTTTTCGGCGGCCTGGTAAAATACTACCATTTATCATATACAAAAGTTGGTTAAACCAAAGTCGGTTAATCCAAATGATCGGTTAATCCAAACAAAATTGTCAGGCCCCAGGCCACTTCCTGTACGGTTAAACCAAACTTTCATGTGGTAATAAGGTCATCTGAGATCCCACCAACTTTTATATATGATGAATGGTACTCTTTTGCTGGGCCGCCCAAAAAAAGTTTGGATTAACAGATCGTTTGCTTTAACTGAGCTTTGTTTAACAGGGTTATACTGTATATACAATAATCAAAGTGTCCACATACATTGGATACATCATTCATAATGCACCCACGTTTTTGCCAAAGCCAAGTCAAAGTCGAAGTCAAAGCTCGGTGAAACCAATGATCGGTTAATCCAAACAAATTTTTAGGGTCCCTTCAAGTTTGGTTTAACAGGGTTACACTGTATATTGTAAATTAAAATAAACTTGTTATCTCAGGTGGTACGCAACTGCGTACCTGCGCATGTGAAAGCTATGCCTCTGATACAAGTGACAGTGAATCAGACACGTACCATTTTGTTGTCCGACGGGAACTGAAAATATAAAACAATAAATCCATTATATTACACTACTTATGTGAATTTCATAACAAGAAGTGAATTTATGTGCTGCATAATCCATTTATACGAATATAAATAATGAATAGGCGTAACTGCAGCATACGCCCATGCTAAGTCATATCACCCATTCCAGAATGTTGTATTCCGCTTATTGCAATCTAACACTACCGGTGGCGCCACCTGTGGTGATTTCCCTCGCTAATCCCTTCAACCCCACCACTGCTTCCCATTCACTGCCGATAGTGTCGACAGTTTAAATGGATACTGCCACAACACTGTTAAAGCTGCAGTCAAATTTTCTAAACCAAAACAATTATCTAGATTTGATCCTACATATCTAACGTAAATACTGATCCACTTATTAATTAAACATTTAGTGTCACATAGAAGGGAATACAAAGTCGATCCAATAGAACCTGTTACTGAAGAAGTCAATGGTGTCAGAATTTTGGCATGCATGCCAAATTTAATTTGGCATGTTTGCATTTCAAATATTTCATAATTTAGTCATTAAAAATAAAAACTACTTCAAACTAATGGAGCTGTGACACTATGACGTAATGCGCTAGCGTAGGGACAACGTGAAAATAAATTTAACACGTAGAAAATCTTGGCGTAATATGTAGTGCCGCATAGTTGACGCGAGCGTAACGTCGGTATAGCGTCATACCAACACGAGAGGTCAAAGGAATTATTTTTTATGTAAACATGAGGCTTGCGAAACCCCAGCGTGTGACGTCAGCCTAGAGTGACAGTAGCAGCCGCTTAGCGTCACTTAACATTGTCACGTCCGACACAATTGTTTTCCCCGACGTGAGTCGACGTCGACCAACCGAGAGGCTGGCATCAGTCCAACATTGCCGGTGTGAGCCGCAAAGTCCTCCTCCCTGTGCGTCACTATGATGTAATGCACCGTTGATCTAACGTAGGCGACGCATCCCTCCCGCACGTCTAACGTCAGCATAACATGAGTGTGACGTCAGCCAAACATCAGGGCATCATGTCGAGCTACGTCAAAAGTTTTCAACATGTCCAAAACCTCAACGTCTCTTGACGTAACCTGACGTAACTCGACGTAAATCGACGTCAGTCTAATGTAAGCATGACGTAACTCGACGTACCTCAACGTAATGACGAAACGTCACCTACGTCGGCTTATGTTACCTCCTTACATCATAGTGTGACAGGGGTATTAAGTAAGATAGAGCAACCTAGTATATTTATCTCAGAAAATGACAGAAACTCAAAATCATCGGACTATGCAACTTTAAATAACGCCTAAGTGGTCTTTAGGTTTACCAGTTCTTTATTTGGTTGAATTCTTGATTACATGTGGAAATGGTTGACTGGAAGGGATGGCGAATCAGGAACAAGTTTGTGTTTTACATCATAACAACATCTAAGATCATATCATGACGGGTACCGACTTGTGACAGTCCGCACTCATGGTGACTTTATAGTGCTGCCCCACTGGGAGACCAAGCCATCAGTACCATGACTTGATATCCCACTCAGTCACATTATCCGGACACTGAGCCAACCAGTCCTTGCCCAGTCCTAATAAAGCCGAGCGCCAGGCTAGGAAGCGACAAGTATAAATTTTTAAGTCATTGGTTTGAGTCGACCAGGGTTCCAACCCACGAACCCATGGGTTCGGGTCACAGGAAAAAGTCTTGGCTGGCTTCACATGAGGTATGTCGTATGTTCGAACCTCAGCCGAGTCAAAACAATGACTTATAAAGTTGATACATGTTACTACCTAGCCCCGTGCTCGGCATTACTAAAATAGCTCAAGGACTGGTTAACTCAGTATCAGGATAATATGACTGAGTGGGAAATGGGGACATGGTGCTATGCCCTGGTCTCCCAGTGGGGCAGCACTACAATGAGTGTGTACTGTCACAAGTCAGTTCCTGTCCTGATATGACCTTGAATGTTGCCAGGATGCAAAACTCCAACAAGCAAAACTCCCTCCACAAACAGCTGGACTCCTCCCCACCTCCACCTGTGCATTTAGTGTGTAGGATGAGGGCGGGGGGGGGGGGGGGAGGTGGGGAGGGCTACTGTAGCCCAATATTTAGGACAAGCTGGGAAACCCGAGTTCAATTACCACTCTAGGGACTAGAAACCCCCTTTTATCGCCCATTGGGTGCTGCACCCATACCAATACCCTACACTGGCGTCTGGAATCGCTTGGCAGATAACCTTCCGGTTCCTACAGGTCACGTGTACACCTGCTGCCCTCTAGTGCCTATTACCTCCGCCAGGAGGTGTGTTACTCAATGCTACACGGCTACCGTATGTACAGACAGGCTCTTTAGCCGACATGTACACTAAGTCAATTTTAAGATTCTAACTGTCACTAGATGGTGCAAGTGTTTTCTTTTAATGCTAATAAAACAAAGACTGCCTTTGATATTCTTATTAATAAATTCTTGGTTTGATTTATTTTGGTTCTACATCCTAGCAACCGATAAGGTCAGATCAGGATGGGTAATGAATTGTGATAGTAGCCACTCTGATGGCTGCATTCATGACATTATATGCATACTCCTGCTGCCTTTATAGTGTTTCCCCAATGGGATACAGCAACGCCAGCACCATTTCCCGATTCAGTCATATTATCCTCCCATATTATCAACTCATTCACCCAATATCTCACTCAGTCACATTATCTTGATGTAATGAGGTGCACTGACTTCCCCAGGTGAAATGCCGGATGCGCATGTAGGTGTGGATTTTGTTTGTTTGTTGTAGTTTTACGTCCTAGCAACATCTAAGGTCATATCAGGACGGGTACCGACTTGTTACAGTGCGCACTCATGGCGACTTTATAGTGCTGCCCCACTGGAAGAACAGGCCACCAGCACCATGACCTGATATCCCACTCAGTCACATTATCCAGACACTGAGCCAACCAGTCCTTGTCCTATCCTAATAATGCCGAGCGCCAGACTAGGAAGCGACAAGTATCAATTTGTAAGTCATCGGTTTGACTCGACCCGGGTTCGAACCCACGACCCCACGATCTACCAACACGGGAGACGGTGTGGATATGCTGCTTGCCACAGGGAATCTAGACATGCCAATAGTTAGAACGCTAGCCCCGGAATAACACAAACTGTGGATTCCAGTTCTGCTCTCAGTTCAAAGATATTCCCCCTTCCTCCCCCCCCCCCCCCCCCCAAACACACAACACTGACAACGAGCCAAACAACAGGACCCTATCCTAGTCATACTGATGGCCAGGGAAGGTTGTTTGTCTGTTGTTGTTTTACGTCCTAGCAACATCTAAGGTCATATCAGGACGGGCCCAGGCAAGGATGCAATAAATCTTAATACTGTAAGTCTGTGATCTGTATTGCATCGTATTGAAATACCCTCAAATGTTGCCCAGATGTAAAACACCCATCCACTATCGCACTCAGTCACAATATCCTGAGAGTGATCTATCCAGTCACCTACCCTATACCCCCCCCCCCCCCCCCCCTTAACGCCAAGCACCATATAAAGTAGGGACAGGTATCAACTCCTTCCAACTGCAAGTCTACCGATTTAACCTAGCTGGGGAATAGTGAATGACCCCCCCCCCGCCGCTCGCCCCCAGCAACCTCGAGTTGTCAATTCAATTAAATATTGTTTCTTTGTTGTTGTTTTACGTCCTAGCAACATCTAAGGTCATATCAGGACGAGTACCGACTTGTGACAGTGCACACTCATGGCGACTTTATAGTGCTGTCCCACTGGGAAACCAGGCTGCCGGCACCATGACCTGGTATCCCACTCAGTCACATTATCCTGACACTGAGCACACCAGTCCTTGCCCTATCCTAATAATGCCGAGCGCCAGGCTAGGAAGCAACAAGTATCTATTTTTAAGTCATTGGTTTGACTCGACCAGGGTTCGAACCCACGACCCCACGATCTACCAGCACGGGAGACGGACGCTCTAACTCTAACTTCGGCCATCCCGTCTGGTTTCAATTAAATAAAGTTTATTTTAACATCCTCATTATAATATACAGTTACAATTTCCAGGAAACTTAATTAAAGTGGATGAAGAAAAGGAGAATGAAAGAAGCACAATGTTTATGATATACATTCCCCTAAACATATTCGACCATCCCGTACAGTAGTGGTTGGTTGGTTCTTGGAGTTTTACGTCCTGGCAACATCTAAGGTCATATCAGGACGGGTGCCGACTTGTGACAGTGCACACTCATGGTGACTTTATAGTACTGTCCCACTTGGAGACCAGGCCACTAGCACCATGACCTAATATCCCACTCAGTCACATTATCCTGACACTGAGCCAACCAGTCCCTGCCCTATCCTAATGGTGCTGTCACATTATGACATTTCTCGCCAACGCGCGTCGACGTGTCACTTTTTGGGGAAAAGTTGGGAGACGTCTGGAAGCGTTACGCGCGTGTTAGGCGCGTGTTGGTATTCGTTGATGGACGGCGACAGTCGGCAGCGCGCGTCATCGGATCGGCGAAGTTTTGTGCTTGCACAAAACTTTCGACGACCGACAACGCGCGACAACACGCGGGTACCAATATTATGGCGACGTTAGGAGCACGTCGAGATCGCTGGAATAATGTTATGCGAACGCTAGGCAGACGCCGCAGGCATGTGAGGGTTGTTACCACACGTTGCACCAAATGGTTGCTTTTTGTTGTTTTACATCCTACCAACATCTAAGGTCATATCAGGACGGCGTGCCAAACTTTTACCACAATGTCGGCTGCACGCTACCAATACGGTGTGCTGACGCCGAAAAGTTTGACGTCTCTCAACGATTAAAAGTGATTTTGCGCATTGGCGGCGCGCCGGCGAAAAGCATCGTAGTGTGACAGGGCTATAATAATGCCGAGCACCTGGCTAGGAAGTGACAAGTATCAATTCTTAAGTCATTGGTTTGACTCGAACCCGTGGGTTCGAATGCCACGATCTACCAAAACGGGAGACGGACACTCAACCCATTCGGCCATCATCCCATCTGGTACCCGTCCAGTGGTAGGGTCGCCAATGCAGACATTACTGTAGTCACGTGACCTTGCAATATGTCTGGTTGGTGGTGATAACCGAATAAGGCAGCATTCCCGAGACTATCTCTGATAACGGCGGTGTTATCAAGTCCCTGCAGACTCGCGCAAAGCACCACCTGTCACGATCCTATGTCATTTCCGGTCACGTGATTCATGCTATCTTGACCAGGTGATGCTGAAAACATCACATCGCTATACAGTAACACCTCTTTAACCGTCAACCTCCACAGATTGACCACTCCCCTGTATCGATCGCTTTATTTGGGTCCCAAACGATCGCCTATACAATACCATTGTAACAACAACAAAAACACCTCCCTAAACCCACCACCTTCCTAAATAGACCATTTAAATTTGGTCCCATGGTCGGTCGATTTAGAGAGGCTTTACTGTATTTCATTTGAGATTATGATCCAGTAACTGAATTTGTGCATTGCTATCTCTAATAAATATTTAATTGAGAAGATTAGAATTTTATTTCAGTGCGCGAGTGACAGTATTCGTGGCACTGGTAGCAGTGGGGGGGGGGGGGGGGCGCCACCTGTTCCGCCATGAAAAGGGGTCACCCATAAAGTAGTAAAGTAGTACACAACATATGGGTGATCAATATAGGGAATCTTCCCTTATGCACCTTTATACTCGCATAACTTTTATACATCACATATATATATATATATATATATATATATATATATATATTCTTTTATAGAAAAATCGTATAACAGCTCGATGCGATATAATTAAAGTGGATTGTTTTAGGAATGCTAACCTTGTGTCATGAGGGAAGTGGGAAATATTGTGCATATACTAGCATGTAAGTTGGATATGAAGGATACCATCTTGATAAGTGTTTTGGTTTTGAAAACTTGATTGTTTTATCGGATTATGTAACTTTAACATTGGAGGCATAGGTGTACAGTGATAGCCAGCGGCAGTGGGTGCTGCATATTGATTGATTAATTACAATGTTGACATTTTTTTAATTGTGCTTTCTAAGGTCAACTGATGTCGGCAATGCTAAAAAAAAAACTCTCCACTAATTTGTGAAAATCACATGGCCTGATGCGTTATGAGCCATCCTATTGACCTTATTAGATGCGGCATATTGAATCAACTATATAAGAATAATTTAATAAATTTAATCAACTTGATTATATCAGATTAATCAACACACTTATTTACATTGCCCAAGTCGATTGTACCTTCGTTACTTACATATATATATAGTATATATAAATATAATTTACTCATGGCGAGTTTATATATAATATATATATGCTATATAAGCCATCATACGAGAATAATAAGCCAGAAGATTCATCTACTCCCCAGCCACTAAGTCATCGGCTATTCACCTACTCATTAGGTCATCTACTACTAGTGCCTCATGACCTGAGCATGTGGCGCCACCTGCTCACCCACGCATCAGTGACCATTGCTCTCACTCACTCACTCACTATTATACATATACATATATATATATATATATATATCATATATATATGTGTATATATATATATATATAATTTCCTTTCTTTGGTAGAACACAATATGGTTCTTCAGCCGAGCCTAATCATAATGACATACATTAACTACAACCTTTGATAATTGTCCCAAAAGCTTGCCATGATGCATCGCTAACAGGAGAAAAACACAGTAACCCTTGGGAGGGGGGAGGGGGGGGGGGCGCATATCCATTATTGCCTCTCCTTCAGGTCTCGAACACTACAACTGTTCACCCTCAGTAGCGAACAAAAGAGCTGGGTATATTTACACTCACCAGGTGTCTGTCATATTTCTCCCGTCTGGGCGGGCGTCACTAACACATTTACACACCAGTTCACCCGAAATAAACGATTTTCACCACCGGTATTTTACGGCAGTGGAATAACTAGTGCTGCGGTGAGCAGCTCAGTGTACAGAATGCTCGGTGGAAAAGGTTTATAATTATAGAGGAATTCCACCACTGATTCGCTGCTTGATGCTACTGGCAAAAAACTGATGTTGTAGGTCGAAGCTGAGTGTGCATCATGCTCGGTAGAGAAGGTCTTATAGAGGATTTCCACCACCGATTGGTCACTTGACGGTACTGGCAAGAACTGATGTTGTGGGTAGCAGCTCAATGTGCAGCATACTCAGTGGAAAAGGCCTTATAGAGGATTTCCACCACCAACCTGCCTGCTGGTGGTAATGGCAAGAACTGATGTTGTGTGCAGCATGCTCGGTGGAAAGGGTCATATAGTAGGATTTCTAACGCTGACTCGCCGCTTGGTGGCACTGACAAAAGCTGATGTGGGTAGTAGTTCACTGTGCAGCATGCTAAGTGAAAAGGGTCTTATAGAGGACTGCTGGTGGTAGTGGCAGGGACTTGTGTTGTGGATAAATGCTCACTGCGCATGCTCCACAGAAAAATGTCTATTACCGCTGCTGAACTTAACCGTTAGTTCAATAAAGTCTTCTTCGCATCGGATTCATCGTTAGCCGATACAATATTAAAATTCGGAATTAAGGCGATGAGAAAGTGACCCAGGATACATGTAGGTCCCCACGAAATAAATAGTATATTACTCTTTATGTTTCGTGGAGAATGGTTGGCAAACTGTTTGTTCGGTCACACAAGCCTGCCCACCACGCCTATCCAAGTAGGTAGACACTACTCAACTAACAATTCCACGACTCTTTCTGTAGTTTTCCTAAATAATAAATAATAGTTGTAAGAAAACAAAATATGAAGAGTTCAGGCGCAAAACCACGTAAACGCCAATCCAAAAATAGGGAAAAACATTGGAATCAAACTGTGGAACAGTTTTTGTTTATATATTCATACTCTTTTGTTTACTGCTCCATAACCATGTGATCATATGAAAAGTGGAATTAGTGAGCCTTACAATTATTTTCCGGCAAAAATCTTTTATTGAAACTACATTTTTGGATCGGCTTTTACATGGTTTTGCGCCTGAACTCTTCAAATACATATAATTTTTTTTTAAACCTAAAGAATCATAAAAAGAAAACGAAATCCCCTCTGAATATATTTACACCTGATTGGAATTGATCAATGTATTGATTGGTAATGACAACTGTAATTTTATATTTGTTTAAATAAATTTAGATTAGGGTGAGTACCGTTTTACTGACACAATAACACTAACCGAAATTGACTAATCTATTTTTTCCATATCTATAACTAAAATAGATTTAAATATAATTAATAATATATTAATAACAACAAACTTTTGTTTTCATAAACGATAGCTTGAGTTAGAAAAATCACTGGTATTCAGCAATATCCCGTTTCTTCACCACAAAGAAAAAAAACCCGTACACCATGACAAAATATCCTCATTAAAAACCAACTTCTACATCCACACAAGATATTAATTACTGAATCAAAATACCCACTATTTTATTTATCAGTTAAGTCAACAGTCCACACTTTCCTTATCTTATTTAGGGTACCAATGTATATGTCACTCCAAGGGCTGCAAGACCAATATCCCAATGCTACTAATGTGTATTTTCAGAAGAATCCAAGATCAGTTGACCCCCCTCCCCCGTCTGACAGAAAACAACAAAAAACATGAATTGGTTAACCGACACTTACTACAGGTTTCAGGTTTAAATCCAGAACTTGATATTCAGCAATGAAAACTCGCTTCCAAAATACCCACACGTAAAGCCATAACATACGAATATTAATAATCAAATAACAAACATAATTAAATCAATGAAACTGCATATGTTATCGGTGGGTCCAAAAGACGGCAAGTCTGTGCCAACCCGCTAAATGGCCAGATCTGAATACAGATTTGAAATTTAGCAATAAAGTAAATCTCCTTTACCATCCCCTATATCCCTTCTTCGCCTTCACCTTTCCTTCACCCCGCCTCCCCTCTTCTCTCTCCTCTCCCCACCCCTACCCCACCCCCACCTCCCCATCCCACCCCTCCCCTCCCCGCCTTCCCTTCCCCCTCTCCTTCTGTCATCTACCTCCCTCCCTTCATCTCCTTTCCTCCCCCAAGCCGCCAAGCTGCCAAGCTGCCAAGCTGCCAAGCCGCCAAGCTGTCAAGCCAACAAGCTGCCAAGCCACTAAGCTGCTAAACCACCAAGCTGCCAAGCCACCAAACTGCCAAGCTGCCAAAACACCAAGCCACCAAGCCGCCAAATCACCAAGCCACCAAGCCACCAAACTGCCAAGCTGCCAAACCACCAAGCCACCAAACCACCAAGCTGCCAAACCACAAAGCCACCAAGCCATGAAGCTGCCAAGCTGCCAAACCACCAAGCCGCCACACCACCAAACTGCCAAGCTGCCAAAAACACCAAGCCACCAAGCCACCAAGCCGCCAGACAGCCAAGCCGCCAAACAACGAAACCATCAAGCCGCCAAGCCCCACACCACTAAGCCACCAAACCACCAAACCACCAAACCACCAAACCACCAAACCACCAAACCACCAAACCACCAAGCCACCAAACCACCAAGCGGGCATTTTGTGTGACTTTACGTTGGAGGTGTTTGTGCAGTGTCAGTGCCCTGACTGCGTCCCCCCCCCCCCACCCCCGGTGTATCCCGGGTGTACGCCGTGGCTGCCCTAACCCCGCCCCTTAGAAAGCCACTCGGCACCCACTGAGTGGCTCCCGTCCTGCTGCAATGCGCCATCAGTGACTCAGCGTCCCCGGATGTGCGCAGAGAGGCGACCCCTGGCGGACACATTTTCTTGTTGCTGTTGTTGTCTTTGCTCGCTCGCTGTTAAGCTCAACGATTGTAATATCCAAGCGAAAGCCACCAAGGCGTTATGCGATTTGCTAAAGGATACCTTGGATTAGTTAAGTCTATAGCCATACATTAGACATTTAGACTTTTTTTGTATTAGCCATTTAGGTCCACCTCTTTGAATCTATAGTAATATGTTATTATTAATAATTACAGTCATCATCATCATCCTCATCATGCTGTCAGTCGCGATGCGACAAAGTCTGCTTTCATTACTTGACTGCCGCTCTCCATTTAATTACAGTAATACCTCTCTAAATCGCTCTCCATTTAATTACAGTAAAACCTCTCTAAATCGCTCTCCATTTAATTACAGTAAAACCTCTCTAAATCGCTCTCCATTTAATTACAGTAAAACCTCTCTAAATCGCTCTCCATTTAATTACAGTAAAACCTCTCTAAATCGCTCTCCATTTAATTACAGTAAAACCTCTCTAAATCGCTCTCCATTTAATTACAGTAAAACCTCTCTAAATCGCTCTCCATTTAATTACAGTAAAACCTCTCCAAATCGACCGACCATAGGACCGACTTTAAATGGTCCATTTAGGGAGATGGTCGGCTTAGGGAGTTTAAAAAAATCATTACAATGGTATTGTATGGGCGATCGTTTGCGACCCAAATAAAGCCATCAATATAGGGGAGTGGTCGATCTGTGCAGGTGGATGGTTAGATAGGTTTTACTGTATACTGAATTGTGCATCAGTTTCCGCGAGGCAAAACTAAGCTTCCATGGAGCATTCAAATTTAATAGCTTAATATGTTTATTCTTCCATATCAACTGAAGCCCAAAAGGAGATATAGGGCAGGACATTGTCAGTGTGTGTGCTAGCAGTATGTGTGAGTGGGTCTGGTGTTAGTGAACGGATGGAACTGGGAGTGAGGTTAAGCGATGGAGTGGGGAGTGGGGGGGGGTAGAGAGGGGGGGGGCGAAGTGAAGGTAGCAGCATAGTGGCCAGTAGCCAAATCTCTCTGGGGCTGGAAAGTGGGGGATGAGTATGTGGGTGAGGGGTGGGTGGGTGTGTGTGTGGGTGTTGGTGCGTATATGTGAGGATGGTGGGGGCCCTGTTCTTCCTACTCATGATGATGATGATGCGACAAAGGGTGCTTTCATTACTTGACTGCCGCTCTCCATTTAGCATATTTCATGAAAGTTGCCTGCAAAAGTGTTGAAGTGCTGCTGGCTTTTGCAAGTTACCAGCGGCACTCTCTTGGGGAGCAGATAAAGGTTTCACACTGGCAAGAACATGTCCAGACAGGCGCAAAACTATTTGTCCCTACAGTGGCTGGTCGTGAGATGTTGGGAGTTCCATACATCAACCACCCTTGATGCTGCCACGGTGACATGGTTTTCTGTTCAGGGTTTGCTCCCTTAGCCTTCGGTTTTGTCAAGAACCTGTACCACAAGGCAGTGGTTTACAACTCTGCAGGGCAGGGGCATCAAACTCCCTGAGGTATTGCAATACCTGCATACCACTCTCAAATCCACCCACCTACTAACATGAACGATATGAATACGGCACCTGGTGAGCTGTACTGAGCAACTCACAAAGCCCTCACCCTCATTGCCACCTCCCCCCCCCCTCGCCACACCCGCCTTTTGGTGAACTCAGAACTCACAAGCCTCTCTCTGTTCCACGTCCTCCAGGTCTGTCCGCCACCGATCTCATGATACACCTGGTTGACGAGAGCAACATCTAGGTCCTACCTACCTACCTACCGACCTACCTACTCACCCACTTACCGAGCCACCTATACACCTGCCTACAGAGATACGTCGCCGAACTGCTCTCAGTCTCACTGCAGCGACAGCATTGGACGATGTGGGGTGAGGGGGGGGGGGAGGGGGGGAGCGCGGCGAAGAGAAGGGAGTGCGTTATGCGCGCGAGCAGGGGTGCATACAGCCAACCAACGAGTAGTAAAGCGCACAGGTGGCCGGGCCTCGCAGCCGGCCTCCCCGGGAGGGGAGCGAGCTACCTGGCCGCCCGAGCAGCCGGACACGTGGGGAGCAGGGGACCGCGCGGGGAGGGGTGCGGTGGGGGAGCGGGGTGGGATGAGGAGGGTTAGGAAGGAGTGTGGAGGGATGCGATGGTTTGGAGAGGGGGTGGAGAGGGGTGGGGAAGGGTGCGGTGGGCGAGGAAGGGGCGGGGGAAGGTCGAGAGGGGACGGTGGGAGAGGCGACATGGGGGGGAGAAAGCGGGAAAAGAAGTTGTAGTGGGAGTGGGGAGGGGCGTGGACGGGATGGGGAGGGGCGTGGAGGGGAGGGGCGGGAGAAGAGGTTCGGGTCGGGTCGGCTTGGGAAGGGGATGGGGAGAGGAGAGGCGGGATGTGTGGGGATGGGGTGGGGCGGACGGGGCGGGGGCGGGGCGGGGTGGGACAGGGGAAGGGCGGGTAGAGGTGGGTGGGTAGAGGTGGGGAAGGGCGGGGGAAGGGCGGGGAGTGGTGGGGAAAGGTGGATAAGGGTGAGGAAGGGTGGGGAAGGGCGAGAATGGGCGGGGAGGAGGTGAGGAACGTCGGGTGAGGATGGGTGGGAGAGGCGACGAGGGGCAGGGAAATGTGGGAGTTGCGGGATGGTTGGGGAGGGGCTGGGTTGGGCGGGGAAGTGCAGGGGAGGTGTGGAGAGGGGTGGGTAGAGGCTTCATAGGTGAGCATGGAGCGGGAAGGGACGGAGTGGGGTGGGGTGGGAGAAGCGAAGAGGGGCGGGGAAGGGCAGGGAGGGGTGGGGCGACCCAGACCGGCCCTTTGTTCAGGAGGGCAACCGTGAGCTGGCACTCACTCTCCACTCCACCCACTCTCCACTCCACCCACTCTCCACTCCACCCACTCTCCACTCCACCCACTCTCCAATCCATCCACTCTCCAATCCACTCACTCTCCACTCCACCCACTCTCCAATCCACCCACTCTCCAATCCACTCACTCTCCACTCCACCCACTCTCAAATCCACCACTCTCCAATCCACCTACTGTGCAATCCACCCACTCTCCAATCCACCACTCTCCAATCCACCCATTCTCCAATCCACCCACTGTGCAATCCACCCACTCTGCAATCCACCCACTCTCCAATCCACCCACTCTCCAATCCACCCACTCTCTAATCCACCCACTCTCCAATCCACCCACTCTCCAATCCACCCACTGTGTAATCCACTCAATCTCCAATGCCCCCACTCTCCAATGCACCCACTCTCCAATGCACCCACTCTCCAATGCACCCACTCTGCAATACACCCACTCTCCAATGCACCCACTCTTCAATGCACACACTCTCCAATGCACCCACTTTGCAATGCACCCACTGTGCAATCCACCCACTCTCCAATCCACCCACTCTCCAATCCACCCACTCTCCAATCCACCACTCTCCAATCCACCCACTCTCCAATCCACCCACTTTCCAATCCACCCACTCTCCAATCCACCCACTGTGCAATCCACTCAATCTCCACTGCCCCCACTCTCCAATGCACCCACTCTCCAATGCACCCACTCTGCAATACACCCACTCTCCAATCCACCCTCTGTTCAATGCACCCACTCTGCAATACACCCAGTCTGCAATCCACACACTGTGCAATCCACCCATTCTCCAATCCACCCACTCTCCAATCCACCACTCTCCAATCCACCCACTCTCCAATCCACCCAATTTCCAATCCACCCACTCTCCAATCCACCCACTGTGCAATCCCCTCAATCTCCAATGCCCCACTCTCCAATCCACCCACTCTCCAATGCACCAACTCTGCAATACACCAACTCTCCAATCCACCCACTCTCCAATGCACCCACTGTGCAATCCACCCACTCTCCAATCCACCCACTCTCCAATCCACCCACTCTCAAATCCACCCACTCTCCAATCCACCCACTGTGCAATCCACCCACTGTGCAATCCCCCCACTCTCCAATCCCCCACTCTCCAATCCACCACTCTCCAATCCACCCACTCTCCAATCCACCCACTATGCAATCCACTCAATCTCCAATGCCCCCACTCTCCAATGCACCCACTCTCCAATGCACCCACTCTCCAATCCACCCACTGTGCAATCCCCCCACTCTCCAATCCCCCCACTCTCCAATCCCCCACTATCCAAATGCCCCCACTCTCAATGCACCCACTCTCCAATGCACCCACCCACCAATCACCCACCCTTCCAATCCACCCACTGTGCATCCACCCACTCTCCAATCCACCCACTGTGCAATCCACCCACTCTCCAATCCACCCACTCTGCAATGCACCCACTTTGCAATGCACCCACTCTCCAATCCACTCACTATCCACTCCACCCACTCTCCAATCCACCCACTCTCCAATCCACCCACTCTCCAATCCACCCACTCTGCAATGCACACACTCTCCAATCCACTCACTCTCCAATCCATCCACTCTCCAATCCACCACTCTCCAATCCACCCACTGTGCAATCCACCCACTGTGCATTCCACCCATTCTCCAATCCACCCACTCTCCAATCCACCCATTCTCCAATCCACACACTCTCCAATCCCCCCCGCCCACCCCCCAACACTCCTCCCCAACCCACCTCCACCCCAGTGAGCAGTGCACACCGACTCACAACTGCTCAACTACTAGGAGCAACTCTCTAACCCCGCACTCAAAAGTATGTGTGTGGTCCCAACCAACCCATCTCCTCGGGCACCAGTCTGCCCGCATATTGCTGAGGGTGCAACTACCCACTTTTACACTTTTAGAGCCATAGCGATCATCCATTTACACCTGAGCAACTTGGAGGTCCTGGCTGCTTTGCTTACGCGTCCGCCGGCCTGCGTGTCTGCCACATGCAATGCTGCAGCAGCAGCACCCCAGGTGCACACTCTGAGGAGGAGGAGGAGGAGGAATAGCAGGAGGAGCTCTAGCGACAGCACTGAAGGAAGAGACTCAGTTAGTTGTATAGCGAAGAGAGCAGTGTGTGTGAGCAGCTGGCCACCGACAACCGCGCACACCACCACCACCATCATCACCGCCAACAACCAACCAAAACCCAGCACACCTATCCACCTCGCACAAGGACCGCCTGTAGAACAGCAAGCCAGGCAGGCAGGCAGGCAGGCAGCGACCATCACCACCACCGCCTGGGTTGTGAGCAGCAGGCAGTGAGCAGTGAGCAGTGAGCAGTGTGTGAGCGGCAGCCACTGCGGTGTTTAGCGGTGTGAAGACTGGACCACTCCGGGAAGTGATATCCCACGAGGAAGCCATATCCCACTTGGACGTCCCCCATCCCCGGCCCGCTGAGGACGTCGCCGCCGCCGCCGCCGCCGCCGCTGCTGCTGCTGCCCCTGACGCCGCCACCCCCGACGCCGCCGCCGCCGCTGTCGACCACACCGCTGTCGACCACGTCGCCGACGGTAGCCGACTGCCTCAGACGCCGACCACTCATCAAAGGCGGATTACCAAACCCACCGGGAACCAGCGCCCGCCGGCAAAGGCGATCTGTCCGACACCTCAACGCGCTCCCCCCGGCGAGCAGCGACTCGCCCCCCGGGGATACGAGGGCTAAGCAGCCCGGCTAAAAGGGACGGGCTAGTCGGCCGGGGTCGGCGGACTACCCTAACGAGCAGCTCAACTCTCCTCCAGCATCCTGCGAAGGGGGGCAGGGGGGGCCCCGACACAAACTACTGACACTATTCAGGCAGTGCTTGCACTACTACGCCCATTGCTATCATGGATGTAAGTTTGTGCGCACATGTGTGATTTCTTTTTGGTATGTATGTACAGTAAAACCTCTGTAACCGACCACCTCCAAAGATCGCCCACTCCCCTATATTGATCGCTTTATTTGGGTCCCAAATGATCGCCAATACAATACCATTGTAATGATTTTAAAAAAGTCCCTAAAACTCCCTAAATGGACCGTTTAAAGTTGGTCCCATGGTCAGTCAGTTTAGAGAGGTTTTACTGTATGTGCGTATTTTAATGAATATGTAAACATAACAAAAGAAATCATGGATAAAAAAAACCCCAACAATTCCCAAACTTTTATTTACATAAAAGAACAACAAATTGTTGTAACATTCACATGACCCATTGTATTCAAATGTTGGTTATTATCATCGATTTGTAAAACCCTTAGACATATCAGGTCAATTTTGTTAGAAATGAATGCTCGATTTTAGTTTTAATTTAGGTCTATTTGGTTACAAGTTACTGCTTGATTTCAGTAGCGTAATGTTCTCTTTGTATGGGGTCAATTTAGTTAGAAATTACTGCTTTATTTCAATTGTGTCACAAGCTCATTGTATGGGTCAATTTAGTTAGAAATGACTGCTTGATTTCAATTGTGTCACAAGCTCATTGTATGGGTCAATTTAGTTAGAAATGACTGCTTGATTTCAATTGTGTCACAAGCTCATTGTATGGGTCAATTTAGTTAGAAATGACTGCTTGATTTCAATTGTGTCACAAGCTCATTGTATGGGTCAATTTAGTTAGAAATGACTGCTTGATTTCAATTGTGTCACAAGCTCATTGTATGGGTCAATTTAGTTAGAAATGACTGCTTGATTTCAATTGTGTCACAAGCTCATTGTATGGGTCAATTTAGTTAGAAATGACTGCTTGATTTCAATTGTGTCACAAGCTCATTGTATGGGTCAATTTAGTTAGAAATGACTGCTTGATTTCAATTGTGTCACAAGCTCATTGTATGGGGTCAATTTAGTTAGAAATGACTGCTTGATTTCAATTGTGTCACAAGCTCATTGTGTGGGGTCAATTTAGTTAGAAATTACTGCTCGATTTCAGTCACTACATAATCTTATTGTCGGAGATCAATTTGGTTATACAGTAATGTTCGATTTAACCCACTGCATACTCTTATTGGGGGGGGGGGGGGGTCCATGTTCTTGACTCAGTGAGTGGGCGTTGTCCCATTCAGTTTAGCTTGAAGTCAATTTGAGGATGGCAATTTTACATTCACAGTTTTGTCGAAAGCCGACTAACTTTCTCAAAGCAAACCTATGGGATGATATATTTTAAATATAATAGAGATACAATATCTAAAAAATATCAAGTATTTAAAAAGAGCACAGAGGAGCAGTACTAGAACTGTGACAGTTTTAAATGGACCGTCCAACTTAGCTACACAGAAGGAAACTAGTTATGATTGCGTATTGATATATTAATTGTTCGCGTAGCACTAATTTTGTTCTGTGGCCGATACATATATGCTGAGTAGCCGGACATGTCATTGAGCATCACTATCCCATAGAGCATCACTATTCCATAGAGCATCACTATCCCATAGAGCATCACTATCCCATAGAGCATCACTATCCCATAGAGCATCACTATCCCATAGAGCATCACTATCCCATAGAGCATCACTATCCCATAGAGCATCACTATCCCATAGAGCATCACTATCCCATGGAACATCAGTACTATCCCATAGAGCATCACTATCCCATAGAGCATCACTATCCCATAGAGCATCACTATCCCATAGAGCATCACTATCCCATAGAGCATCACTATCCCATAGAGCATCACTATCCCATAGAGCATCACTATCCCATAGAGCATCACTATCCCATAGAGCATCAGTACTATCCCATAGAGCATCACTATCCCATAGAGCATCACTATCCCATAGAGCATCACTATCCCATAGAGCATCACTATCCCATAGAGCATCAGTACTATTCCATAGAGCATCACTACTATCCCATAGAGCATCACTATCCCATAGAGCATCACTATCCCATATAGCATCACTATCCCATAGAGCATCACTATCCCATAGAGCATCAGTACTATCTCATAGAGCCTCACTTCTATCCCATAGAGCATCACTATCCCATGGAGCATCACTATCCCATAGAGCATCACTACTATCCCATAGAGCATCACTATCCCATAGAGCATCACTATCCCATAGAGCATCACTATCCCATAGAGCATCACTATCCGAGAGAGCATCACTACTATCCCATAGAACATCACTATCCCATAGAGCATCACTATCCCATAGAGCATCACTATCCCATAGAGCATCACTTTCCCACAGAGCATCATTACTATCCCATAGAGCATCATTACTATCCCATAGAGCATCACTATCCCAAAGAGCATCACTATCCCATAGAGCATCACTAATATCCCATATAGCATCACTATCCCATGGAGCATCACTATCCAATAGAGCATCACTATCCCATAGAGCATCACTACTATCCCATAGAGCATCACTATCCCATAGAGCATCACTATCCCATGGAGCATCACTACTATCCCATAGAGCATCACTATCCCATAGAGCATCACTATCCCATAGAGCATCACTATCCCATAGAGCACCACTATCCCATATAGCATCACTATCCCATAGAGCATCACTATCCCATAGAGCATCACTATCCCATAGAGCATCAGTACTATCCCATAGAGCATAACTACTATCCCATAGAGCATCACTATCCCATGGAGCATCATTATCCCATAGAGCATCACTATCCCATAGAGCATCACTACTATCCCATAGAGCATCACTATCCCATAGAGCATCACTATCCCATAGAACATCAGTACTATCCCATAGAGCACCACTATCCCATAGAGCATCACTATCCCATAGAGCATCACTATCCCATACAACATCACAACTATCCCATAGAGCATCACTATCCCATAGAGCATCACTATCCCATAGAGCATCACTATCCCATAGAGCATCACTATCCCATAGAGCATCACTATCCCATAGAGCATCACTATCCCATAGAGCATCACTATCCGAGAGAGCATCACTACTATCCCATAGAACATCACTATCCCATAGAGCATCACTATCCCCCAGAGCATCATTACTATCCCATAGAGCATCACTATCCCAAAGAGCATCACTATCCCATAGAGCATCACTACTATCCCATAGAGCATCACTCTCCCATGGAGCATCACTATCCCATAGAACATCACTATCCCATAGAGCATCACTATCCCATAGAGCATCACTATGCCATAGAGCATCACTATCCCATAGAGCATCACTATCCCATAGAACATCACTATCGCATAGAGCATCACTATCCCATAGAACATCACTATCCCATAGACCATCACTACCCCATGGAGCATCACTATCCCATAGAACATCACTATCCCATAGACCATCACTATCCCATAGACCATCACTATCCGATGGAGCATCACTATCCCATAGAGCATCACTATCCCATAGAGCATCACTATCCCATAGAGCATCACTATCCCATGGAGCATCACTATCCCATGGAGCATCACTATCCCATAGAGCATCACTATCCCATAGAGCATCATTATCACATGGAGCATCACTATCCCATGAAGCATCACAACTAAAACTGCCACAACTACACCCTGTCACACACGCTCTGGGTATGACCGCAAATGGGGCTTGGACATAAAACTCCAAACTTAATTTTGTCCCGGTTCTAAATTTACACAACTGGTGTGCTTTTCTTATCTTTCAAACTATATACATACATATATATACACATATATATATAGATTATATATATATATATATATATATATATATATAATTATGTATATATATATATATACATATACTATGGAACGCCATTTTTTTGTTTTATTCAGTATTTAGACATATAATTAAATGTTTAATGGTATGTCTAAATACTGAATAAAACAAGAAATGACGTTCCATAATATGCACATATATTTGTATATATATAATACAATTTTCAGCAGGATCTGAGGTTAGGTAGACTGGAACAGTAGATGACTACATCAAAGCTCCTCCAGTGGATGACTGAGGGAGCAGTAAGGGCTGAGGAGCAGATGGAAGCTTCCGGCCTTATTTTACTCTTATAATGGCTTATACAGCACATATATATATGTGCTCTATAATCTATTATGGGAATATAAACAAGGACACTATCTAGCTTCAGTTCCCTATATCACAGTGTACTCACTATATCCTATCTAACCGGCAACGAGATCTTTCCCTGATTTGGGTTACATGACGTACCTCTTACGGATTTATGTAAATTCGAAATTTATGGTATTATAGGAGCACCGATTACTGAAGTTATAATTATATTATCTGCTTCCTTTTGTCCTTAGTCCAGATGAAATTAATATATTCACACAATGTGCAGCCAGACACATAACTGATAAAACTCTTATACATTCACAGGAAGATGTACGTAGGATTCTGACAGAGGAACAAATAGGAGGTATGTGCATTTACATCAATAAACCACAATGAGCAATGTTCTTCCTACCCTCAGTGAAGCCCTACATAACCTACAATGGATTATCCTTCAGGAAAACTAGCAAGGATCTCTTTACATATGTTTACATGATAACAGGCAGTGGTGCCAGTGGAGGGAGCACCGACCTGTCTAGTGTATTTTCAAACAGCACCTTCTGTCTACAGGAATATCAAAATCGCCATTTCATGGATATAGTATCGTATACTATTCCTTGTTTTGTTCACCTGCATGCCACCAACTATTAATTACTAGTAGTTTAGTCGTTAATTTGTGTAATGATGTTTAATGACTGGATTTAATTGTGTTCGGCTCCGTGGCTACACATTATTGTAGAGTGGCCAAGTCCGGCAGTGTGACCAGTACTGTACAGTATATAGAGTAGGCCTACTTGCACTAAGCACGGCTCAGCAACAAACACTGTTGCAAAGCAAACAGTAAACACTGTTGCATAGTAGACAATACTGAACAGTATTATTGCCCAGTTGACAGTACTGGAGTACACAGTAGACGGTACTGTGCAGTAGACAGTCTTGTACATTAAACAGTGCTTCGACGCAGATAGTACTTAATGTACAGTAGACAGGGCTGCACAGTACTTAGACAGTACGACACAGAAACACGTCTTGTACCGTAGGCAGTCCTGTAAGGTAGGCAGTACTATACAGTAAACAGTGCTGTACAGCAGACAGGACTGCACAGTAAACAGTACTTGTCATACACCCTGGTGTAAAGTAAATATTGCTACACCGGAGACAGTATTGCAACGTAGATTACTGCAAAATAATACACTTACAGTAGACAGTACTGTACAACAAACAGTAAACACTGCTGCACAATAGACAGTTTTGTACAGAAGAGCTTACTATCCAGAAGACATTGAGCCTACTGTACAGTAGATAGTACTGCACAGAAAGTAGTACTGCACAGAAAGTAGCACTACACAGAAAGTAGTACTGCACAGAAAGTAGTACTAGTACGCAGAAAGTAGTACTACACAGAAAACGGTACTGCACAGAAAGCAATACCGCACAGAAAGCAGTACCGCACAGAGAGCAGTACCACAAGGAAACAGTACTAGACAGAAAGCAGTACTGCACAGAAAGCAGTACTGCACAGAAAGCGCTATCGCACAGAAAGTAGTTCTGCACCCAAAGCAGTACTGCACATAAAGCAGTAGGCGCCTACTACACAGAAGACAACATTCAACCCTGCTTCCTAGAAGACACTGTTGTACAGTAAATACTGCTATGCAGTAGATACTGCTATACAGTAGATACTGCTGCACAGTTGACCCTGTATTGCAGTTAATTCTACTGTACAGTTGACATTGCTATGCAGTTGACATCGCTATGTAGTTGACACTACATTTCAGTATTGTAGGCCTACAGTAAACACTTTTGTATCATTGTGGAAGTAGACACTACTGTACAGTAGACATTGTTATATACAAGAGAATATATGCCCAACAGTTTTGCTTCAGAGCGCTTCCATTCTGTTGTCCTACAGTTAAGCTGCTCGAACTTGACTCCCATTGCAGTTATATTAAATCATAAGTCTAATTATTGCGAATATGTCAACTTTTTGAATGAAAGCGGCAGACATGTTTTGTACACTGTGTCTTAAACTTAAAGTGACTAGAAACTAATACACGATATTCACACGCATGCGCTGTGGCAACGGTCCCACAACAGTAGTGTTCGTCATCGCCGTCAGATGTCGCATGCATTGTGAATATCGTGTATTAATAATGACTGACTAGTTTGGTACCCTCCTAACATTTTCAAAAGGGTCTAAACATGAAAATTGTAATTTTTCTTGGAAGCTCCAATGACCCAAAAGCAATATACTTTTGGAATTTTCAAAATATGTCAAAATTTGACTGACATATGTGCATTTGAAAGTTAGTAATTTCCATAGCTTGTGTATGTGCTCCCACAACCCTAGTGTTCATCATTGCCATCAGATGTCGCATGCGTTGTGAATATTGTGTATTACATTATAAAGCAAGATTTAGGAGGACATGATGTGCACCACATTGCTGATCAAAGGTAGTGTGTGGTGGTTTGGGATCGGGGTGGGCGGTGTGGTGGTTGGTCTTTTTGTACTCCAGAAGTCTTAACTTAATCATGTCTTCACTTCCGTGTTTTTATTCCCAACAATACAGCAGGGTTTTTTCTTGGGGGGGGGGGAGGGTGGGAGGGAAGGTTACTTTCAGGGTACCTTGAACAAATATTTCGGCGACAGAGTCAACATAGAGCACAGTAATGTAAAACCTCAATTGCACCCAATACTTACACTCTATTGTAGACTACTGAACTAATATATACCAGGCTATATGTTTGAGAACACCCAAGTTTACAAGTGTCCTATTGAGCTCTACTTTCGGAAAGAGCTCTATTTTGAGAAAGGATTTTTCCCTCTTAAATTTGCATAGTCCAATGGTTTTGAATTTCTGAATTTTTTCTGAGATAAATATATTAGATCGATCACCAGTATCTACTTTACACTAGTTCAGAGTTACTTTTATTTTAAATGGTAAACTTTTGAGATATTTTGAGTGCAAACATGGAAAATTAGTTTTGGCAAGCTTGCCCAAACTCTGACACCATCGACTTCTGCAGTAACAGGTTCTGTTAAATTGATTCAGTATTGCCTTCTACGCATCAACGAATGCTTAATAAGTGCATCAGTATCTAAGTTAGATATGTAAAATCAAATCTAGATAATTGGTTTGGTTTTGAAAATTTGATATTTGATCAGACTATGCATCTTTAAAACTGTCAGTTCTACAGACTTGTAGGCTAGGGCCTACTCCCCATCATCCCCCAGCAAGATGGAGGTTTTCATACATTGAACTGGAACATTATTCCTAACGATTATTAGCCCAATGTCGAGAATTTTATTTTATTTTATTTTTTTGGTCCATTAGTTGTTTAAGCTGGAGAAATTTGAGTCATATACGACTGGTCTTCCTCATTCCACTGCTGGTCGATAGAAAGCTCAGGAGAAAGCCCGAGCCTTCACTTTTACTGACCCAAGGGATTTTTAACCTCCCACACCACATAGACATGGTATGAGAGCAACCGGCCTTTGATGACGCTGTAAGTTATACACAGCGGTGGAAATCCAAATTGGCAGAGCTGCGGGCATAGGGTATCGAACCACCGACCCTCAGATTAGGAGTCTGATCTAGAAAAAAGTCAGACACTCTAACCACTCCGCCACAGAGAACGCCACATGCAGAGCAGTGTTCAAGGGAGTGTCAAGGCCACATGTGATAACTAAAGCCAAAAAAAAGCCCACCCCTTACCTATAAAAAAAAAGAATAGAACAATATATAATATATATTTTTTTTTAATCGACATTGCGCTAAGACTCATAATGATATAGGGCCTACTAACAAGTTCAACAAGCAGTTACACTGCAGGCCAAACTGCAACTATACAAGTGTACATTTCCAACTATTCAAGCCTATACTGAGCTATAGTTGCAACTATACAGGCGTATACTTATTTTCAGTCATCATTAATGCTCATAAACCACGAGTTGGCAATATGAGCGATAATTAGTGAACTCGGTCGGATGACACGCTATTGAAGCCTCCAACCAACCAGTAGTCGTTCGTGTTACAAATTGGATTTTTGCATATATATATATATATATATATATATATATATATATATATATATATATATATATATATGACACACGCACATTGAATTAAATAAGCCGATGGTTGTATTGGGAATCATGACGCATTTCCTCGTGTGTGTGTGTGTTAAATTTCGGAGGAGTTCTCGCCGACAACTGAGGGGCGCAAATTGGGGTGATTTTGAGCGCGTCAGGCGGCGGTGAGTGCGGGGCGCCGACCGGGCCAAGCTCGAGGGGCGACGGGGTGCGTTTATTTGTGGCTCGATGAGACATGACCTGTCACACACACAGCTGCGCTTTGTATCAAGTCTACCGTCTTACATCTATCCAGCTCAGCTTCACCACTCATAATTTATCAGGAACACACTCGAATTAACGCTATCAAGGCCACAGGGTGTAGTCTTTGGAAGCACACTCCTCACTACTCTTTCTCTTGATCTCCTCCAAATCAGCCCCCCCCCCCCTCCACACACAATTTGAATAAGGGGTCTATCATAAATATATATGATAGTATCATATATATTTATGCGATAAACTTCTATAAATTAGTTTTCAGATTAATTTAATTCCATAGAGGGAGTGTAGGAGATATGTACGGTATGACTGACATGTACGGTTGGTGTCCGGTTTAAGTCTGTTTAGTCCGTTTTGTCCGGTTCATGTCCGTTACCCATCCGTTATCCAGTCACATTACGATGTGATGGCCAACGTGAGTCCGACGAGGGCGACTTTTGAAAAACCCGACGTGATATACAAATACGGGGCCAAGTTGGACGACACTGCGGCATGGTCGACATGGGTGTAACGACATCGGAATGAGAGAGGACGTAGAAGTACTATTAGTGGTACTAGTAGTACTAACAGTGGTACTAGTAGTACTATTAGTGGTACTATTAGTACTATTTGTGGTACTAGTAGTATTATTAGTGGTACTAGTAGTACTATTTGTCATACTAGTAGTATTATTAGTGGTACTAGTAGTACTATTTGTGGTACTAGTAGTACTATTAGTTGTACTAGTAGTACTATTGGTGGTACTAGTAATACTATTAGTGGTACTAGTAATACTATTAGTGGTACTAGTAGTACTATTTGTGGTACTAGTAGTACTATTAGTGGTACTAGTAGTAATATTAGTGGTACTAGGAAAAGTAGTACTATTTGTGGTACTCGTAGCACTTGTAATACTAGTAGCCCTTGTAATAGTAGTAGTAGTAGCACTAGTAGCACAATCAACCAACAACCAACCAATAACCAACCAACAACTATTTGTGGTACTAGTAGCACTTGTAGTAATAGTGGCATTAGTAGCACTGCTAGTACTAGTAGCACTAGTAGTGTTATTGGTATCACTAGTAGAACTAGTAGTAGCACTAGTATCACTAGTAGTACTAGTAACACTAGTAGCACTATTAGTGGTACTAGTAGTACTAGTAGTGATACTAGTAGTAATATTAGTGGTACTAGTAGTACTATTAGTGGTACTTTTAGTACTATTAGTAGTACTAGTAGTAATATTAGTGGTACTTGTAGTAATTTTAGTGGTACTAGGAAAAGTAGTACTATTTGTGGTACTAGTAGCACTTGTAATACTAGTAGCACTTGTAATAGTAGTAGTAGTGGCACTAGTAGCACTGGTAGTACTAGTTGCACTAGAAGTGTTATTGGTATCAGTAGTAGAACTAGTAGTAGCACTAGTATCACTAGGTGTACTAGTAGCACTAGTAGTACTAGTAATACCAACCAGCCAACCAGACGACGTGGTCATAACGAGAGCCTAACATGACTGTGAGCCTAACGTGACCTAACATGACCGAGAGCCTAACGTGACCATAACATGACCATAACGTGAGACGAACGTCTTATCAACTCGTCGAGCTACGTCAAAGTTTTTTCAGCATGTCCAAAACCTCGACGTCCTCCGACGAGAGGCGACGAGAGGCGACGAGAAGCGACGAGAGCTTAACGTGACTTTAACGTGATTCGACGTAATGACGAAAAATCACCCACGTTGAAGTCACGTTGGCCATTACGTCGTAGTGTGACAGCACCATAATTACATCTACAGTTTGCTTCCTGCAGAGTCCGTTGATGGTGTTGTCGGAATTCGGTCAGTATATGTTTTCGGCGTGTCCGTTACAGTCCGGTACGTGTCCGGTTGATGTTTGGTCCATCCGTTAGACATTCGTTTGTCGTCCGGTTATCGTCCGGTTATCGTCCGGTGGCTATTCGTTAATGTACGTTCCTTGTCCGTTTAGCGTTCGTTTCATCCAGCGGCATTTGCAACATTTCGACATATTTCAGTACATTTTGATACCAAACACCACCGACCTAGAAAATTCTTTGACCGGTTGTGTCTGGTAATCTATCCGGTATGGTGTGACAGGCACTTAACCATCACAGACTGCACAACTGCAGCATCGAAACGGCACCAATAAATGGGCCAGTTTTTGGCTGATGTGATTTCTTCTTTATGTTGTGATAGTGCGCACTCATGGTGACTTTATAGTACTGCCCCACTGGGAAATCAGGCCAGCGGCACCATGACTGACATCCCACTCAGTCACATTATCCTGACACTGAGCAAAACTAGTCCTTTCCCTATCCTATTAATGCCAAGCACCAGGCTAGAAAGTGACAAGTATCAATTTTTATAAGTCATTGGTTTGACTCGACCGGGAATTGAACTCCCGATCTCCCGCACGCAAGGCCCGCGCTCTACCGATTAGACCACTGCGACTGGTATATAAACGGATGGTGGTGGGTAGAGAAAATGTATCCTATCTCTAAAATAGTTGTTTGTTTGTTGTTATTTTACGTCCTAGCAACATCTAAGGTCATATCAGGACTGGTCTAAAATAGTAGACCCATCTAATAATAGCATTTGTGTGCATAGAACCAAAGACCCTCTAATACTAAGACAGCTCACTCCCTATCTCTCCCATGGTAATGCACATTTCGCAGTGCCACCTTGTGGTGGGTTTGATCAGCCCAGCTGCTGGTTGGTGTTTCACATGTAAACACATACAATTATATTATACATGAGATAGGTAAGTATGAAATACACATCAATATGAAATTGCTATGAACAAATACACAGCATCATCAGCATCATCATCAGCATCGCCATCATCACACATCTTTCACATTCATATATATATTTATACATATAATATAGCACCTGTTTAACCAAGAGAACAGCCAGCACACCAAGTGGTGGGTTTGATTATTTTGATTACATAGTACAGGCTGAGTGAGCCGTCTTAGTATTATAGGGTCTTTGATAGAACTAAACAGGGGCCTGGCTTCCATATACACATTGCACCCATCGTGTTTTATTCTGGTACCGTTGTTTTCCAGATCACATGTGTATCCCTAAATAAAAGATTCACCCCCATACTTACAGTACAGGGGTGAACGACAACGTAGTCTAAATACGGGCGAAAATAGCTTTAGTATGGAATGGGAAGTAGAATGCCTGGTACCAGTGTCAAATGGTTACTTATATCAACACAGAGTTGGTGAAATGGGAGAGAATGCAAAAAGACAAGAGAACGCCGTCGATTTCACTTTTAAATTGCATTAAAGTATATGTTTTATTATATTTTCCAACTCAAAAGTAACGGGTAAATATGAAGATGTACATAAAGAATATATTGTGCTTCTTAAATTAAGAATTTACCAGCTCAGTTAATTAACCCAGCATGTCGAAATTCTTCGCCAGTTTTTCTAATGGGTTGGTTTTCACCCCTGTACTGGAAGTACGGGCTGAATCTTTTATCTAGTGTATCCCCTGAAAATGCCAAGCTAGGCCCCCTTCTAAATAATCGAAGAAAGATGAAGGTGGGGATTGCTCAGAGGGTCTAGCATGGGGTTTTGAGGTGGGGCATATATTGAATAAAATGCTATTGGAAAAAAACTCGATGAAATAAAATGTTATAACACATCATATATTGAAATAATTCTTTTTTTGGGTTGATATTCTCAGGTGGTACGCAGCCTGCGTACCTGCATATATGGAATATAGACACCTGTTCATGTGCATTCATTATAGAGTATACAGTATAACCCCGTTAAACCAAACTTAAAGTGAACCTAGAAATTTGTTTGGATTAACCAATCATTGGTTTAACCGAGCTTTGACTTTGACTTGGCTTTGGCAAAAACAGGGGTGCATTATGAATGTACAATGTATGTGGACACTATGATTATTGTTTTTTTATGTATATACAGTTTAACCCCATTAAACCAACCTTGGTTAAATCAAACGATGGGTTAATCCAAACTTTTTTCGGCGACCTATCAAAATACTACCATTCATCATATAAAAAAGTCTCAGATGACCTTAAAACCACATGAAAGTTTGGTTTAACTGTACCGGAAGTGGCCTGGGGCCGACAATGTTGTTTGGATTAACCGATACTTTGGATTAACCGACTTTGGTTTAACCAACTTTTTTATATAAATAATGGTAGTATTTTGCGGGGCCGTCGAAAAAAGTTTGAATTAACTGATCGTTTGGTTTAACCGAGCATGGTTTAACGGGGTTGTACTGTAATTGGTGTTTCAGGTATATGGATTCATATGTTGTCGAGACATGAGGAATAGGCCATATCCGTGTTAAACTGATTGGCGCCTTGTTGTTATTTGGCGACGATCGAATTGCAGGCTTGCTGTTGGTGGTGGACGATTGCCAGTTGGCTGGGGTGATGGAAAGGAACGTAAAGCAAGAATGGACAAGGGGAAGACTGCTGTGTGATGTTGCTACAGTTATTCTAGTCGTAGTTCATTTAATTATCGTTAGGCATAGTTATCTTGATGGCAGTGGTAGTTCCTACTTGTGGCAGCCTGCAGTCATGGTGACTTTTTTAGTGCTGCCCCACTGGGATACCAGGCCTCTAGCACCATGACCCGATATCCCACTCAGTCACATTATCCTGACACTGAGCCAACCAGTCCTTGGACCTATCGTATTAATGCCGAGCACCAGGCTAGGAAGTGACAAGTATCAATTATATAAGTCATTGCTTTGAGACGACGGAGAGTAGAACTCTGGATCTCCTGCACGGGAAGCCTGCGCTTTACCGATTCGGCCACTGCGACCAGTGACTACTATTTGAATATTCATGCCTTCACTAGACGTTTTGACGTCCAATAACCGATGATAAAAATCAATGGTCTCAAGAGGCGTCGTTAAATCAAACAAACCTTTTCACTAGACGTCATTTTAAACAGTGTCTACTGAGAATCGTTGATGGCAATCAGCATTATGACGAAGACACATTTGGAAGACATTCATTAATGTTGCATGGTCCGATGAAACATATTTTTTTCAAAACCAAAACACTTATCTAAATTTGGTTCTATATATCCAACTTATGTAGCAGTCACACTACGACGACAATGGGAGGACGACAGCCCGGCGGCTGGAATTTTGAGAAATCACGACGACATATGCAAATTCGGGCTAAGTTGGACGACAATCGGACGACATACGGACGACATCGGGACGACAAACGGGACGACAGCGGGACGACAGTGTCTGTGTGTGTGTCTGTGACTCTGTGTGTGTTTCTATGTGTGTGTCTGTGTCTCTGTGTGTGTCTCTGTGTGTGTCTCTATGTGTGTGTGACTCTGTGTCTCTGTGTGTCTCTGTGTGTGTCTCTATGGGTGTGTCTGTGTCTCTGTGTGTGTCTCTGTGTGTGTGTCTCTGTGTGTGTGTCTCTGCAACAGAGACACCAAGACACAGAGACACACACACAGAATGAGTGTGAGTGTGGGTGTGGGTGTGAGTCTGAGTGTGGGTGTGGATGTGGCTGTGGATGTGAGTGAGAGTGTGATAGTGAGTGTGATAGTGAAGTGTGAGTGTGAGTGTGATAGTGAGTGTGAGTGCGATAGTGAGTGTGATAGTGAAGTGTGAGTGTGAGTGTGATAGTGAGTGTGATAGTGAGTGTGATAGTGAAGTGTGAGTGTGATAGTGAGTGTGATAGTGAGTGTGAGTGTGATAGTGAGTGTGATAGTGAGTGTGAGTGTGAGTGGGATAATGAGTGTGAGTGTGATAGTGAGTGTTAGTGTGAGTGTGAATGTGAGTGTGAGTGAGTGTGTGAGGTTTATCGCACACACAGAGACACACACACAGACACACACAGAGACACACACACAGACACACACACAGAGACACACAGAGACACACACACACACAGACACACACAGACACACAGACACACACACACAGACACACCCAGAGACACACCCAGAGACACACACAGACACACACAGAGACACACACACACAGACACACACACAGACACAGAGACACACACACACAGACACACACACAGAAACACAGAGACACACACACAGACAAAGAGACACACCCACAGACACAGATACACACACACAGACACACACAGACACACACAGACACACACTGAGACACAAACAGAGACACACACACAGACACACACAGACACAGAGACACACAGAGACACACACACAGAAACACAGAGACACACACAGACAAAGAGACACCCACAGACACACACACGCAGACAGAGACACACAGACACAGATACACACACAGACACACACACAGACACACACACAGACACAGAGATACACACATGAAGCAGTTTCCATGAGAAATATGAAGAATGGGACGGTGCAAACATGTAGGTTTATGCGCGGACCTGTTAGGAAGCAGTCTTCATGAGAAATGTGAAGAATGGGACGGTGCAAACATGTAGGTAGGTCTATGCGGCGGACCTGTTGGTATGGTATGGTATGGGGTGTTCGTAACCTTATGACGGTTACCGGTTGCAGAACTGCAACATTTATAGAGAGGCTCCGATAAATCGGCCCAGTCTTTGGTTAAGACATGTCTTCTGCGGGTGAAGTGGTCTCAGAGGAAGTGTTGTGAAGGCTGGGACATCCTTCAAGACGTAGTGGCGACGGGGCGCCGGGTGGCAGCGGATCTCTCCGTGCCGTCTGTTTGTAGTAGAGCTGTATGGTGTCTGTAGTGTAGCACTTGCATCCGGTCAGCAGGGGTTCGAGGAAGGCGGGCAAAGGTGGGAGCAGCGGTCGTTCCAGCAACAAGAACCAGACAGAGAAATGGTAAAAGGTCAAGAGCCCCACCCAAGAACACAACAACCCTGGTTAGGGGAAGAAGTGAGCCTGGGAGAAATCGAATGGGCAGATCTAGGAAAGAGAAATGAGGAGAGTTGAGTCAAAGGCCCGTGCCTATCTGCCCTATGGTGACCAACCGGCGAGCCATAGACACGGACAGAGTAAGGGTAGAAAGTGAAAATGCCGGCAGGCACCCCCTCCTGGAACTCTTTTCAGACATATCAAGGAGGTGTCCGGCCGGCGGAGAGGTGATAGAGAGAGGTGTGGACGAGGTGCGGTCCGGATAGCAAGTGGGTGGGCGGACCTGTTAGGAAGCAGTCTTCATAAGAAATATGAAGAATGGGACGGTGCAAACATGTAGGTTTATGCGGCGGACCTGTTAGGAAGCAGTCTTCATGAGAAATATGAAATATGAAGAATGGGACGGTGCAAACATGTAGGTATATGCGGCGGACCTGTTAGGAAGCAGTCTTCATAAGAAATATGAAATATGAAGAATGGGACGGTGCAAACATCTAGGTTTATGCGGCGGACCTGTTAGGAAGCAGTCTTCATAAGAAATATGAACAATGGGACGGTGCAAACATGTAGGTACATGCGAGACACAGAGACACACACAGAGAGACACAGACACACACACAGAGACACAGACACACACACACAGACACACACATAGACACACATAGACACAGACACACACATAGACACAGAGACACAGACACAGAGACACATACAAGGAGAGAGAAGCAACTACAGCTTAACGACAAGACGACAGTGCCGCGACAGTGCCGCGACAGTGCCGCGACAGTGCCGCAACCTCGGCTGTCGTCTGCTGTCGTCGAAGTTTTTCAACATGTCCAAAATCCCCGCGACAACTCGGCGACAGTCGAGAAAGAGTGGAGAAACTGGAGGTGTCGCGGAGGTGTCGCGGCGGCACCTGCGCGGCACCTGCGCGACACCTGCGCGACAATCAGCGACAATCGACAGTGGGTGTCGCAGGGCTGTCGCCGCTGCTTGTCGTCGTAGTGTGACTGCTACATTAGATACTAGTGCATTAGCTAAGGATTGGGGACAGCCTATACAACATAATCAGTGAATTTATTACCTCATCCCCTTGGACACCTACTTTGAGACAGCCATTATGTAGGAGCAATTAGGTCAATCTCGTGGCCTCAGTAGCCATACACTCATTCCAAGTACCATATGTAATGTGGTCATCGCATTATGTCAATACACTTCATAGCTAGAGGACTTCTTGAAAACTTGTCGAAAGCATTTTGGGTTTTTTTCAGCTCAAATTGTTTCAAAACCAGCCATTTTTCATCAAAATGACTCCAGACTAATAATTAGTAGGTTATAATGATCAATTTGATATATTTAGCTAAAAAATAACCAGACGGGATGGCCGAATGAGTTAGAGCGTCCGTCTCCCATGCTGGTAGATCGTGGGGTCGTGGGTTCGAGTCCTGGTCGAGTCAAACCAATGACTTTAAAATTGATACTTGTTGCTTCCTAGCCAGGCGCTCGGCATTATTAGGATAGGGCAAGACTGGTGTGCTCAGTGTCAGGATAATGTGACTGAGTGGGATACCAGGTCATGGTGCCAGCGGCCTGGTTTCCCAGTGGGACAGCACTATAAAGTCGCCATGAGTGCGCACTGTCACAAGTCGGTACCCGTCCTGATGTTGCTAGGACATAAAACAACAACAAACAACATCTAAAAAATAAAATAAAAATTCAAACACCATCGCACCATGCGACTTTAAATCACATCATTAAGACGCAAATAACGACGTCAGGAAGTGATATTTAGTATTCACAAATAGAAGCTGAACACAGAGTCATACCTGAGATGGCAGTTAATTCAGACAATTCTGCATAATGAATGACCCACTAAATGCAGGGCTCCTATAGGAAACCCTATGATGTAGTGTTATTCAGGTTGTGGCCACATTGAGGGGGCGCGGGTTGCCAACAAACTAAATGTGTCATGGACCAGTTTACTAACAATTCAGCGATCATTCCCAACAACAAATATGTAGTAATACACCGATTTTGACATGGTAACATATGATATATTTAATCATGGCACACACTGCTAAATAATTCCTTTCATTGTACGATAACTGATCACAACTGCAATGTGCCCCAAACGTCTTGCCGCATTAACAAAAAATGTATACAAACACTGACGAAGTTGGGTGGTTGGTTGTTGGAATTTTATGTCCTGGCAACATCTAAGGTCATATCAGGACCGGTACCAGCTTGTGACAGTGCACACTCATGGTGAATTTATAGTGCTGTCCCACTGGTAAATCATGGAGCCAGCACCATGGCCCGATATCCCACTCTGTCACATTATCTTGACACTGAGCTAACCAGTCCTTGCCCTATACTAATAATGCCAAGCACCAAGCTAAGAAATGACAAGTATCAATTTTGTAAGTCATTGCTTTGACTCGACCGAGAACCACACTCCCGACCTCCCACACGGGAGGCTTGTGCTCTACCGATTCGGTCACCCCGTCCATTGACAGATGGCCGAATTCTGGAAGTATCTCCGGGAAAAGATATAAAATGTCGGGTTCCCTTATCGTCAATTAACCACAGGAACCGGAAGTCGGGAATTTTGCGACAACTCTCCACACATCTGTTAATGGGACGCCCGTTTCAATCCCTCGTCCTGTTAACGCGAGACCGGAAGAGGCGCCGAGACGGCCGCGAGACTTCCCACACTGCAGGGGGCATCGACCACCTGCGAGCCTTAGTTCAGCGCGAGCGCGTGCAGTGTAAGGCGTCCACTTACTAATGGTGTTGTTGTTGTTGGTTGTTGTTGTCAGTGATGGAAGCGGTATTCTGAATCAAAATATAGTGCTTTGTTGTTGTTGCTGTTGGTTATTGTTGTCAGTGGTGGAAGAAGTATTCTGAATCAACATATAGTGTTTTTGTTGTTGTTGCTATTGGTTATTATTGTCAGTGGTGGAAGCGGTATTCGGAAGGAATCAAGATATAGTGTTTTTGTTGTTGTTCTTGGTTATTGTTGTTGTCAGTGGTGGAAGCGGTATTCAGAAGGAATCAAGATATAGTGTTTCTTTGTTGTTGCTGTTGGTTATTGTTGTCAGTGGTGGAAGCGGTATTCTGAAACAAGATATAGTGTTTTTTGTTGTTGTTGTTGTTGGTTATTGTTGTTGTCAGTGGTGGAAGCGGTATTCGGAAGGAATCAAGATTGAAGATATAGTGTTTTTGTTGTTGTTGCTGTTGGTTATTGTTGTTGTCAGTGGTGGAAGCGGTATTCTGAAACAAGATATAGTGTTTTTTGTTGTTGTTGCTGTTGGTTATTGTTGTTGTCAGTGGTGGAAGCGGTATTCGGAAACAAGAAATAGTGTTTTTGTTGTTGTTGCTGTTGGTTATTGTTGTTGTCAGTGGTGGAAGCGGTATTCAGAAGGAATCAAGATATAGTGTTTCTTTGTTGTTGCTGTTGGTTATTGTTGTCAGTGGTGGAAGCGGTATTCTGAAACAAGATATAGTGTTTTTTGTTGTTGTTGCTGTTGGTTATTGTTGTTGTCAGTGGTGGAAGCGGTATTCGGAAGGAATCAAGATTGAAGATATAGTGTTTTTGTTGTTGTTGCTGTTGGTTATTGTTGTTGTCAGTGGTGGAAGCGGTATTCGGAAGGAATCAAGATATCGTGTGTTTTTGTTGTTGGTGTTGGTTGTTGATGTCAGTGGTGGAAGCGGTATTCAGAAGGAATCAAGACATAGTGTGTCTTTGTTGTTGCTGTTGTTTATTGTTGTCAGTGGTGGAAGCGGTATTCTGAAACAAGATATAGTGTTTTTGTTGTTGTTGCTGTTGGTTATTGTTGTCAGTGGTGGAAGCGGTATTCGGAAGGAATCAAGATATCGTGTCTTTGTTGGTGTTGCTGTTGGTTATTATTGTTGTCAGTGGTGGAAGCGGTATTCGGAAGGAATCAAGATATAGTGTTTTTTTGTTGTTGGTGTTGGTTGTTGATGTCAGTGGTGGAAGTGGTATTCTGAATCAAGATATAGTGTTTTTGTTGTTGTTGCTGTTGGTTATTGTTGTCAGTGGTGGAAGCGGTATTCGGAAGGAATCAAGATATCGTGTGTTTAAAAATAAATCATATATAGCAAGTTATTAATCAAACTACCATACGACTTGAGACCCACATGCTGGATAATCCATACACTATGACGAGACGATTTGATCACCCCTATTTTCCATGTCACAGTTACGTTGGGGACCAGCTAGATAAGCATCGCTTTTCTGGGATCCTTTCTGTCTGTAAGGAATTTGTATGCATTTATTGTATCACCTCAGTTTATTGTAAACATACTTTGCAGAGAGTTAAAATAAAAGAATTGAATTGAATTGAATTGAATTGACATGCAACACTTATGTAGGCACATATTATTACCCGTCATCCATCGGCCTCTAACTCCATTTTATGCGCATTACATTCCTCCCTCACACTCTCCACTCCCTGCTAAGAGGAAGACTATAGACCAGTCAAACCATGCCAAATTATACAGTAAAACCTCTTTAACCGACCACCTCCATTAATCGACCACTGCCCTATATCGATCGCTTTATTTGGGTCCCAACAATACCATTGTAGCCATATTCTAACTCCCTAAACACACCACCTCCCAAAATGAACCAGTTATAGTCAGTCCCAAGGTCAGTCGATTTAGAATGGTTTTACTGTAGTTGGACCTACTACATATTGTAGCAAGCTTTTTCTTCAGATGTATTATCAGACAGGTCTCCAGAATAGCATTACAAGTCTAAGAAAATCTGTGCAGGCGAACATCACTTTTTTTTGTAGTGGTAGTCTAGAAAGTTCCTGAGGTGGAATTCCGCATACACAGGTAGGCTTGGGCTTAGGGAAGTATATTCCAGGAGGGCGCCTAAAGAGCCTAATGGTAGAGGCTTAGGTTCGAATCCAGCTCTAGACATGCCATTCCTATTTATTGCAACACCTCCCATGACACTAGTGCACCGGACGCGGTAGCCGAATCGGCAGAGCGCAGGCCTCCCGTGCGGAAGGTCGGAAGTTCAATTCCCGGTCGAGTCAAACCAATGACTTAATAAAATTGATACTTGTCGCTTCCTTGCCAGTCGCTCAGCATTATTAGGATAGGGCAAAGACTGGTCGGCTAGGTGTCAGGATAATGTGACTGAGTGGGATGTCAGGTCATGGTGCTGGCAGCCTGGTCTCACAGTCGGGCAGCACTATAAAGTCGCTATGAGTGTCACAAGTCGATACTCATCCTGATATGACCTTAGAAGTTGCCAGGAAGTAAACCTCCCAACAAACCAACAACCACTCCCCTAGATTGATCGCTTTATTTGGGTCCCAAACGATCGCCCATACAATACCATTGTAATGATAAAAAAACAACTTTCTAAACCAACCTCCTTCCTAAATGGACCAGTTAAAGTTGGTCCCATGGTCGGTCAACTTTGAGAGGTTTTACTGCGTATATATATTCTTTTAGTACCTTATGCACACCCCGTGCCAGGATTTATCAGGAGAAGGATGTGTCTTATTTCTGAATACAAAAAAAAAGGTGCTGCATGCGTGATAAACACTTCGATTATTTGGAACAGATTATTCTTCAATGTATCTGATGCACAGAAGTAAATACTGATCTGACACGACCTAATGATAGAAGAAGGATTCTTTGAACAGTCCATTTTCCCAGCAGCAAAGCGACTTTATCACCCAAATGAATATATTGTGAATTTAATGGCCATTAAATTCACAATATATTTATTTGGGTGATAACAATTGATTTGCTGCTTAAATTCACAATATATTCATTTGGGTGATACAAATTGATTTACTACTTGGAATATGGACTATTATTTTCGGTTTCAACAGATATATATATATGATTGCCTATGACGTCATCATAATCATAATGAGTTTATTATACGCAGTTAGTTATACAAAGGACAAAGAAAACCTGACAGGTCTCAAACTTGCTTACCAACACACTGGGGACATGGGCTGGTTTAGTGAAAAATGTTCACACTCTCCAAGCACACATTTGTTTATAGAGAAGGAGAATTCATGCACAGTTGTGCTGGAGAGTATTTGTCTGAGTGCAGATCTCATCTTACTGGGTCTATGCTCATCACTTTTATTATTAATAATTACCAAATACCGTCTTCATCACCAGAGAAGCCATTCAATTAATTATAAAGCAATACCCCAAGTCCAATCACATCAGAAAAAAAGAGAACAAAATTAAATTATTATTTTAATGTGTGGTCTATGTATTCGTTTCATTCAGACCATTACGAGTTCAAATTTCACTTACCAAGCTGAATGATTGTCAATTTCAAGGCAATTTGCACACGAATATGGAAATATGGAAATGTTTTTCTTTACTTATCCAATCTGAGAAAAGAGGTCAAGAGTCAGACCTGATTCTTCGTGATTGGATTACCTACTTTGTTAATGAAACAAATCGTAACAAAAATAACTTTTCTTCTTCCTTCAATCAAGTTCCTCATCTGAGACATTTGCATTTGTTTAGCAATTACTATGAAATAGGCGAGATTATCTGAAGCGAAATCACTCAATCCTTTCAAATTATTTCCAGGTATTTCTTTGTCAGCAATGTTTTTAATGTGGACGTTTCCCTTATATCAATAATTGGATTTACGCGGTTGCTAGCACCCGCCTGAATGGCATCTGAAGTGATTTGGGTGTCAACATTGGGGACAACAGGCAAGTGATCGCTGTCGGCCGGTGCACCTACGTCTGTGGGACATTCAACAATATCATTGCTACCCACAAAATCCTCAGATGATCCTCCCGGCCTGCTAACCAGACGATCAATATTAATACATGAGTCCCCCCCCCCTAAACACAGGTGTCTACAGTAACGTGAGGGTCAACATTGGCAACAACATATAATTGATTAGCACGAATAGGAGAACTAGATACAGTGGGACAAGCATCAACATCATTTGGCACATTATCATCATTAGTATTGTAGTAGTCTGTACATGAGCCCTACTACCACGCGGTAGCGGCAGAGACTACGCCGCGCACCTATGCAGTTACACTGAACTGTGCTAGGTGGCGGCAGGCTAGCCACAGGGCAGACCCCGACTGGGCTGCCCTCTACTGCTCCCCCCCCCCCCCCCAAACAACCTATAGAGTTGATGTGAGATCTGGCAAGACAGGGGGCGGGTCAGTTGACTGTTGATGCCGCGGAGAGCAGACTGGTTCAATAAACCAAGTTGAAGCATACTGATATTGAATCTTGGCGTTCTTCCGTGTGTGTGTGGCAGTGTGGGAGTTGGAGGGCCGTGGGCCATTACAGTATCATTGTCCAACATGCAATATACACGATCAACACATTCACTCCAATGTCCTATCTCCTCCGGCTGAGTCACCTTGATGCCACCTCGTAAGCGTCACTCTTTACACTTGTCTTCTTGTGCCCCTTATAATTGCAAGTTGAACAAACATGTCTGAAGCGGCATTCCTGCTCAGAATGCGGGCAACCAAACTCACCATTCCAGGTGTAGCACACCCGTTTGCCCCCTCCTCCCTGCTTACGGCCACCACCACCCATTGCCATAGCCTTCTTTGGCCGCATCTACTGGGACCCGTAGTACCTCACACTCAGTCTCTGGTTCCCCATACCGAAAGTGCCGAAACCCTGTTTCAGTGCCAACTTACAGATAGTGAGATCATAATTGATGTGGGCAGTGTCATTGAACTCATTATATTTGGCACGTTCTGTTTAGAAGCTCACATGTTCGAAGACTGAATGGTAGTCCTCAATGGACATGTCTTCATGATTTAGGACCCACTCCACCATAGCGCCTAGCAGTTCGTAGCAGTTGGTTTTTCGCAAATCCTACTCCTCACTTACAATTTTTTTCTGTGTGTTCTAGCCCTACAAAATCGTCCAAGTAAAATAGTACGAAATGCCCTTCTTTCCTGAGCAGCCACACTAGCTCTCATGTAGTTCGGGCACCGGCTAGTGGTGAAGTACAGCACCCGAATGGTGGGGCTATATCTATATAGAACTGACGATTAAGCATGATACCTAGAAAGGGTGCCAACAGTGGGCAGATCCATAACTGGCGATAAGCGTGGGTCAGGTCAACTGACCAGAGCCATGAGTTTTGGCCTAGTAACATGAGCCTATCCATTAGAGTAGCTATTGAGGGAAGTGAGAAATTGAACGGCACGCCTTGATAGAATCTTTTAATAATACCCGCATTAACACTTTTGCCTTGTCGATAGCTGAAGTCTATGATGATTCTTCTACTGGTTGAACTCTTTTTTGGTTGTGTCATTAGTGGACTAACCTGACACCATGGTGCAAATGGAAGGTGTGGGAAGGGGCCTAAGAGTACTCCTAATGATAATTCTTTCTTTACGTATGAGCATATGTGTGGATCTGTGCTGGCTGAATGAGCATGGTTTATCAACTTAGGCACTGGAATGTTATGGGACGTATAGTGCAGCAGCCACCCAAATTCTAAGAGATCAAGGTTTTGATTTGATTGATTGGTAGTTGCTTTACGCCTTGTCGGCAGCATAGGCCATATTCACAGGAAGAAATGTTTGTTTTTGAAGAGATCAAGGAGCATTGTGTCTATAAGATATGGTCTCCACGCTGGAATACCAAGTGCTGTTTCCCTTACTGCTGTATAAATCTTACAATATGAATGTATGTCAAGCCCCACATGACTAGCTACAACTGGCCAAAACATATCAAGAACTGGGCTAAATGCTAACGGTGAGGGAGGAGGAATGAAAGTTGTGCGCTGTGTACCAGTCTGACTGTCTGTTGTTGGTCTCCCTGCGTCAAACCAATTGAAAACTAACTCGGGCAGAGACACATCTATGTCTGTTGACATTGGGAAGACCGGGTAATCAGCTGTGGCCTGAGCTGGCAGTGGGTCAAGTGCAGAGGGCAGGTATGGGGGTACAGGGGGTGGAGTGGGTGTGTGCAGTTGGCTTGCGGGGGGGACTTAAGGGGCATGAGTGACGGTAGCCTCTGAGGCACAGCGAGGGCCTGTGGGGTAGGTCGCTGGTGTTTACACGAGTCAGGCAGTGCTGGCGACAGTGCCGGTGGTGGGCTGCTTACAGGTAATGACTGTGTGTCAGTGGGTGTGTCTGGTGACATGTGAACAATGGGCATAACACTTACTGACTGAGAAGCGGAAGGTTCTGCCGCCGGCTTCCTATCCAAGAATTTCCGCTTCTTTAAGCAGTCCTGTTCTCTATGCACTAGCGTTGGCCTGAACCTGTACAGACACCATGCACAAATATGCTGGTACCTATTAGGGGTGACACCATGGCAGTCTTCCCCCCAATTCCAGTTCCAGCAAGCATTCCCATCTGTCTCCTCATTATAATCTTCGCGATTGTTTATCGGGGCGGGGGCTGCCTGAGTGGGCAGGGCAAATGCTGTTGCTGGCTGCTGATTCTCTATTGGGTAATAGACTGTTTTAGGCTGAGAGGAAAATACTCCGCCCATGTCGCTTCGCCTGATGAGAGCTGCCTAGAATTATCACCTCGAGTAATGTACAGTTGTGGTAGGAGCTGTGTACCTTTGGGTTTGGCGAGAGTGGGCATTGCTTCCAGCAACAGGTCTAGTTGGGGCTCAGCAAGGCGAACCTGGCACAGAGGTGGAGGGGGTGTCCTTGGCGGTCTTGGGGCATGTCTTGATGCCTCGGGTCCCGCTGGTGGGGAATGCGGTGGAAGCACTTGTGATGACAATGGCAGGGGTGACGGAGAATGCGTGTTCCGATGTCGGTGGGGGGCTGGTGATGGAGAACGGGCCCGGAGGGGCGTAGACAGTGGACTGATGGGGCGTGTCAAGGGAGACCGGTGCTGACTCAAGCTTGGGGTTGGAGACCTAGTTTCAAGTGCCCTGAGCCTGGAAGCAAAGTCTCCACTCAATCTCCTTGACTCCCTCCTGAGTCTCAACAGTTCTTCGTGCACAGACTCAACATGAGAGGCGACAGAGGCATTTCCAGTATGAGTATCGGAGCAAGACGAATTTGAGGAGTCATTGACGGCAGTCGACTGAAGGGCGTACCGGGTTGCTCGGGGCAGCTGGGAGCACCCTTGCTGTTGTGAGAGAGGCGGCCTACCCAGTGCTTCCAAATTGGAGGCATATCGTGTGCTATTGAGTGGAAGCGAAGTGGATAGGCAGAGCTGGTGTGGCTGAATGACAGGTAAGTAAGAGGTAGATCACGAGGAAAGGAAGAAAACTTGCCTCGTTCGCAAATTACACATGTTAGCCTCGCCAACATGCTCAATTACATAACTACATAATTATTTAATATATAGTTAACTAATTATATAACCATATAATTCTATAATTCTATAATTCTATAATTCTACAATCCTATAATCCTATTATCCTATAGTCCTATAATTCTACAATTTTACAATTTTATTTATTTTTTATTCTATAATTCTATATTTAAATAATTATATAATTATACATGATATCCTGTAATGGATCATACATTTAATCAAATTGCGCCATCCCCAAATATTATTCAATTGCAAATGGAAAGCTGAACATTGAAAGTGCAAATAGGCTTGAATCCTGCATCCGGCGACATGACATCCATTCTAATACGATTCGATACGGAGACCGCGGCTGAGTGCTGGGATGGGACAGGTGTGCGTGAGTGTGGGGGCAGATGTGTGTGTGTGTGGGTGTGGAGAGGAAAGCGGATACGGAAGAAGCTTGCAAATTTCAGTAATCAGCTGACTCAGGCATCAAAAGATCCTAAGCTTCCAAAATTAGATCAGCACTACCAGCACCACAGCCAATGGCAGCAGCACCGCCACCACCACCACCACCACACCATTACCACCATTACCATCACCAGCACCACCATTACCACCAGCAGCACCAGCAGCACCACCATTACCAGCAGCAGCACCACCAGCACCACCATTACCAGCACCACCAGCAGCACCACCAGCACCAGAACCAGCACCACCACAACCAGCACCACCATTACCAGCACCACCAGCACCACCACCATTATTAGCACCACCACCAGCACCATCGCTACCAGCACCACCTCCACTTCCAACACCACCACCAGCACCACCATCACGACCAGCACCAGCACGACCAGCATCACCACTACCACCATCACCACCACTACAGTCACCACCACTACCACCAGCACCACCACTAACATCACCACCACCAGCACCATCACTACCATCATCACCACTACCACCAGCACCACCACAACCACCAGCACCACTAGTACCATCATCATCACCACCACCATTAGCACCACTACCAGCAGCACCACCACAACCACCAGCACCACCACTACCATCACCACCACTACCACTACCACCATCACCACCACTACCATCACCACCACTACCACCAGCACCACCACTACCACCACCACCACTACCATTACCAGCACCACCACCGGCACCATCGCTACCAGCACCACCTCCACTTCCAACACCACCACCAGCACCACAATCACGACCAGCACCAGCACGACCAGCATCACCACTACCACTAGCACCACCACTACCATCACCATCACTACCACCAGCACCACCACTACCATCACCACCACCACCATTACCAGCACCAGCACCGCTACTACTATCACCAGCAACGCCACCGCCGCCACCACCACCAGCATCAGCACTCTCACCACTTTCACCACCACCGCCGCCGCCACCACCACTTCCACAACCCCCCTAAAAAAAGAACCAACAACTGAACAATAATACACTTCTTTACCAAAAATACCTCTTAACCAATGAATTCTGCTTAACATAAATATTATCGCGATATAATTTACATTTTACCTTCTATGCAATTCCTCAAAAGCCACAAGTTCAAATACACTTTCCCCCAAAAAATATGTCCCCTAGATAGGTAGCCCTCCAAATACTACTGCTTACCTACGGCTTAGGAAGAAACATACAGGAGAACAACATTTTCTTCCAAATACCACACATCACCACACATCCCATGTTGCTTTAGCCTACTGTTCTCATATTCTGCCACTCACTCATCCTCATCATGATCATCATGCTGTCGGTCGCGATGCGACAAAAACTGCTTTCATTACTTGACTGCCGCTCTCCATTTAGCTCTCTGCTGTGAGAGTTGCGTCCATGAGTCGGTCGACATTTCATGAAAGCTGCCTGCAAAAGTGTTGAAGTGCTGCTGGCTTTTGCAAGTCACCAGCGGCACTCTCTTGGGGAGCAAATAGAGGTCTCACACCGGCAAGAACATGTCAAGACAGCCGCAAAACTATTTGTCCCTGCAGTGGCTGGTCGGGAGATGTTGGGATTTCCATACATCAACCGCCCTTAATGCTGCCACAGTGACATGGTTTTCTGTTTAGGGTTTGCTCCCTTAGCCTTCAGTTCTGTCAAGAACCTGTACCACAAGGCAGTGGTTTACAACTCTGTAGGGCAGGGGCATCAAACTCCCTGAGGTATTGCAATACCTGCAATACCTGCACATCCTACCACTCATATATTCCACCACTCCCACTCTACCACTCACCAGCTCTACTACGCACCAGCTCTACCACTCATACATTCTACCACTCACATTCTGCAACTCACTGGTTGCATTGCCGTAGGAAGAGCGGATATATGTTTGTTTGTTGTTTTACCTCCTAGCAACATCTAAGGTCATATCAGGAACTTTCTTTTAAAACACACACAAAACACCAACATACAAGGAACAATACACAAAAAGACAAGGATGCTATTTTCTTCTTCCTCACCAGACGGGATGGCCAAAAATGAGTTGAGCGTCCGTCTCCCGTTTTGGTAGGTTGTGGGATTCGAACCCACGGGATCGAACCCTAGTCGAGTCAAACCAATGACTTAAAAATTGATACTTGTCGCTTCCTAGCCAAGTGCTCAGTATTATTAGGATAGGGCAAGGACTGGTTAGCTCAGTGTCAGGATAATGTGACTGAGTGGGATATAAGGTCATGGTGCTGGTGGCCTGATCTCCCAGTGTGGCAGCACTATGAGGTGGCCAAGAGTGTTCACTGTCACAAATTGGCTCCCGGCCTGATATGACCTTAGATGTTGCTAGGATGCAAACCTCCAACAACCAACCAACCAACCAACTTTCTTCTTGTCGGGCATTGGCGGGGAGGTGCGTTGCTAAGGGGTGACGATGGGCCTATAATTAAAACAATAAATCACACATCTATTTACATCACCACGACCAGACGGGTTGTTGAATCAGAAAGAGCGCTGGCAAGCTTCCCACGCAGCAGGTCCTGGGTTCAAAATCCCGGCCGAGTCAACCCACTGGCTTATAGAATTGCTACTGATTGCTACCTGGCTTAGTGTTCAGCATTACTAGGATAGGACAAGAAGTGGTTAGCGCAGCATCAGGATAAGGTGACTGAGTGGGATATCGGGTCATGTTGCTGGCAGCCCGGTCTTCCAGTGGGGTGGGTGCTGCAGTATAACGTCATCATGAGTGGGCACAATTATAACTTTATATCATCTTAGATGTTGCCAGGAGGTAAAACCTCAACAAAAAAACAAGCACATCATCCCTCCAAAAAAACAACCCCCCCCCCACACACAAAAACAACAATAACCATACACACAGAACGAGGAAACGCATCCTCCCCCCCTTCATGAATACATGGCCTGGAGTATACCGGAAGTGGTTGCGAAACTGTTGATAAAACAGGTGGCTCCCCCAGCCGCCCCGCGCGCACACTGCTTCCCGCGCTCTCAACATTGTTGGCGCGGTGAACAAGAGAAGGGCAGGCAGGCAACTAAGAGGGGTGGGTGTGGGTGTTGGTGTGGGTGTTGGTGTGGGTATGAGTGTGGGTGTGGGTATGAGTGTGGGTGTGGGTATGAGTGTGGGTGTGGGTATGAGTGTGGGTGTGGGTGTGGGTGTGGGTGTGGGTGTGGGTGTGGGTGGGTGGGTGTGTGTGGTGGGTGGGTGTGGGTGTGGGGTGGGTGTGGGTGTGGGTGTTGGTGTGGTGAGGGTGTGGGTGTGGGTGGTGGGTGTGGTGTGTGTGGGTGTGGGTGTGGGGTGGGTGTGTGGGTGTGGGTGTTGGGTGTGGGTGTGGGTGTGGTGTGGGTATGAGTGTGTGTGTGGGTGTGTGTGTGGGTAGGTGCGTGAGGTGTGTGTGTGTGTGGTGTGTGTGGGCTGTGGGTGTGTGTGTGGGTGTGGGTGTTGGTGTGGGTGTGGGTGTGGGTGTGGGTGTGGGTGTGGGTGTGGGTGTGGGTGTGGGTGTGGGTGTGGGTGTGGGTGTGGTGGGGTGGGAGTCCGGGTGGGTGTGGGTTAATGTGTTGTGACTTACATATAAATATGCCCCGTTCGACCATTAGGACCCACGACCGGCAGCATAGGCGAATTCCGCCTGCAACATAAGAATAGCCATCTATCTACCAGATGCCGAGGAATGACCTGGCCTTCACCTGCTTGACAAACACTTTCTTTATCCTCAACAGTTTTGTGCGGGGAAAAGGTGCACATTCAATATGCTTTAATCGGAAATGAAAAAAATGAGAACCAGACAGGTTAGCTGAATGAGTTGAGCGTCCATCTCCCATATTAGTAGATTGTGGAATTCAAACCCATGGATTCGAACCCTGGTTGAGACAAATCAATGACTTAAAAATTGTTACTTGTGACTTCATAGCCAGGTGCTCAGCATTATTAGGATAGGGCAAGGACTGGTTGGATCAGTGTCAGGACAATTTGACTGAGTTGGATATCAGGTCATGGTGCTTGCAACCTGGTCTCCCAGTGGGGCAGCACTATAGCGTCACCATGAGTGCTTAACGTTATGTGTTAGCTGGGTAACACCCTCCCCACACCTCCCTCACGTTAACAAAAATATAGAAGAATTCCGCCATATTTAGGTGCCATGCCAACGCTTCCTAAAATGGCTGCGAGTCAAAATGGCGGCGACCATCAGATTCAACAGCGGCAGGCCGAATCAGAGAACCATAGACTCAGCCTCTTACTGGTGTTTTGGTAGAATATTATGACGTAACAGCAGACGATATAGCGCAGGGAGCTGAAGGCACGCTCGTGACGTCAGCACCACGTGGACATGTCAGCCATGGTGTGACCTACTTCGGGGGTAGGGGTGGGGCGGCAGATTACCCAACGATAGCGGATTAATATTAAGTCATAAAATAAAATAAAGGATTGGTTGGTTGTTGGTGTTTTACATCCTGATAACATCTAAGGTCATATCAGGATGGATACCGACTTGTGACAGTATGCACTCATGGCAATTTGATAGTACTGCCCCCCTTGGAGACCAGGCTGTCAGCACCATGACCTGATATCCCACTCAATCACATTATCCTGACAGTGAGTCAACCAGTCCTTGCCCTATCCTAATAATACTGAGCACCTGGCTAGGCACCGACAAGTATACTTTTTAAAGTCATTAGCGAAATGGCGAAATAGCGAATGGTAGACAGGAAGTGTGAACACTTATTTGTTTCTCATTTTTGCTTGAGTGCAAGTAAATAAGCAACACAAGGAATAATTAGTAGCATGTGGTGAATAAGGGGTCAAATTTCCCTGGATCATCAGCCCATGCTTTTTCTAATCTATTCTTGAATGAATTTATTGACTCGGCATCAATAACATTTTGTGGGAGACTGTTCCATATATCTATGATCCTGTTTGAGAAACTGTGTTGCCTTAACTTTGAAATGGCTCTGGGTTTTACTAGTTTGAGAGTATGGCCCCGACTGCCTTTTCTTTTATTCAAGGTGAAACATTGGTTCATATCTATTTGATCAAAACCTTTCATAATTTTAAATACTTCAATTATGTCACTTCTTTTCCTTCTGTAGGAAAGGGTAGGATGTTTCAATTCCCTAAGCCTTTGTTCATAGGGTAAGTCTCACATCAGGGCTCATTAGTTTGGCTCAACCAGGGTTCAAACCCATTCGAATCCCATGATCTAGCAAAATAGGAGACGAACGCTCAACTCATTCGGTCATCCTTTCTGATCTAAAATAAAAGACGGTGCATCCATTAAACACAAGTAGTAGAGGGGGAGGGAGATGAGGATTCTATCCCCCCCTAGCTCACAAACTACAGTTAACCTATTTTAGAAGTCATGGTAGAAGCCATTGAAAATAACCCCCACCTAAGAATATTATTAAAAAACCACTCCATAACTACAGTTGCACTCCATAACCATATTGAAAATACAAATAGTACAATTTATTTGCATCCAATAATAAATGGCACATGAAAACAATTTCCAAAATCTATAACCGAGAGCACATTGTAAGTTAAATGTGGATAGCATGAGGCGAGGTAGAGATTCAACAAGTAAACTTTGTTTTATTTAACGACGCCTCTAGAGCACAATTATAGTACTATTTCTTAGAACATCAAATTGCTATTTGTACATCTGTTGCGGTTCAGGTGTTTTTGTGTGTTTTTATTTTTTTATTTTGTTTGTTTTCTCTCTTGCCTCATATCACCCATCTCATCTTCCATAAAATTCACAAATCGGTTAATTTGATATGTAAATAGTTTTAAGCACCATCTGGGCTGGATTGGAGGACATCACGACTCAGGTTGCATAAGTGAATTTGATGCTCTACAATTCCTTTATTAGCTTTCTTTTGCCCTCAATAAAAAAAAATTCATCAGCTATTGGACGTCCAACATATGGTCATTCTGACCTGGGAGACAATGCCACCAGCACCGTGACCTGATATCCCACTCAGTCACATTATCCTGACACTAAGCCAACCAGTCCTTGCCCTATCCTAATAATGTTGAGCACCGGGCTAGAAAGCGACAAATATCAATTTTGTAAGTAATTGGTTTGACTCGACTGCGATTCGAACTCCCGACCTTCCGCAAGGGAAGACTGCGCTCTACCGATTCAACCACCGCGTCCGGTTCGCACACTTACAGACCGGGCAGATGGTAGGCAGCATCTGAACATGTATTGCTAATGCAGCAGAGGGGCTCACAATGGATCCCAATTAACTAACAGGGTATGTAGTTTCATTATTTGGAGGGAATCTAACCAAGATGAACCTTAATTCCCCAGGCTATTTTTTTGTTTAACTAAAGTATATTTTATTCATCGAATAATATCTCTTATCAGCGCCAGAGCACTGGTCTTCCGCCGTACAGTACAATTCCTTAATACATAAATGAAACTACTATCACTAGTATCAGTTGTAATAGTAACTGCAACTAGTATACATGAAATATCAGCTGTAGTAACTGTGTACAATTCCAGTCCAATAAAAGTATCATGCATTCAGTGAATATGTATTGCATTGTTTTAGAATTGTCTTTAAACACTTTTTTCCTTCTTTCCTTTTTTTTTGTAAAGAAATATATCAAAATATATATACCTATTTTCAAATACATGCACAGTATATATGCAAATATAAGGTGTGTGTGTAGGTGTGTATAGGTGGGAAGTGCATTGCCTTTGCTGAAACAGCATTAGCTTAGGTGTGTGTTGGGGGGGGGGGGGGCGAGGGGAGGAGGCGGGAGGGTGTGAGTATGGTCTAGACTAGGGACCGGGCCCTGAACGATAGGAGCCGGCCAACACATCACCTGAGGACTGTATGAGTTGACTCACACCTGCTCGCACCCACTCGCATCCACTCATACACTGTATGATACAGGTAGTGTCGTTCGCTGGTGTCCGGTTTCACCAGCATATCACCATTCAAAACGCCACCCTAACCACCAAGAACAACAACAAAAACGCCACCAAAAGAACCAACAATAATACAAATAAGTCCATCAGTCGATGGAAAGCAAAGCAAGCATCAGTTCCATATAGAAGTGACCATAAAGTATATATATATATATATATCTATATATATACATACATATATATATACATATTTATTTATTTCTATGGGAAAAAAAGCCTGATGCGAGTGAACCATTGGGTGCGCCGTCAGGGATGGATAGGGGCAGTGATACTGATAGCGCCACCTGTCGCATAGTGTGGCAGGCTGCAGGTATCAGCAGCAAGTATCCAATAATAATAATATAATTACGTTCCGTGCCTTTATACATATATATGCTATATAAACATATATGCATCTATACATGACTACATAAATATACATATATATATAAGATATAGCTGCATAATTGGATACATATGTACATACATATACATACATATACATATGTATATATACATATACATATATACGCTATATAAACATATATGCATTTATGCATCTATACATGACTACATAAATATACATATGTATAATATATAACTGCATAAGTGTATACATATATACATATACATACATATAAAATTATATATATATACATGCTATATAAACATATATGCATCTATGCATGACTACATAAATATACATATATATAAGATATAACAACATAATATGTATACATATATACATACATATACATACATGCATACACATATAATATATGTGATATATACACATATATATACATATATATTCAATATAAACTTATATACATTTATGCATCTATCCATTACTACATACATATACATATATATAAGATATAACTGCATATATAAGCAGTTATAGCAGGAGTGTCTCTTAATAGAGAGCGCCTAATACAAGTTGGGATTGGGGAGGGTGGAGGAACTGAATTTTAGGTCGCTGTGTGTTATTTTGGTGGAAATTGTAGCTCAACTGTTTACGAAAACGAGGGCAGTCGTTGCCATAGTGACAACGACACGGGATCACCTAGACCAGGCCGCTTCCGGACACACATTGACAAATGCATGAGTATGAAAACATGTGTATATATACATGTATGCCGTAGCTATGTACATATTATATATATTAATTATATGATAAATTCGGCTAGGCTAGAACACGAGGAAAAGGAGGACGAGACGAAGAGTCGTAGGAAGCCTAATTTATTTTAGCAGAGGCTCACGTGACAAGTGCACGAGTATGAATGCATGTGTATATACATGTATGCCGTAGCTATATAGATATTATATATATTATACATATATTATATATATATATATAGACACATACATATATATGTCCATCTATGCATTAACATGCACATCCTTACACATGCATGATTATGTGTATGCAAAGATACAGGTTGACAAGTGCATGAGTATGAATGCATGTGTATATATATATGAGCCTGTCTCAAAAGGTGATAACTCTTTTTGTTTTGTCCATTGTAACGATTGACACAAAACAGCACAGAAACGGTTACACTGAAAACACAAGAACTTTTGCTTCAAATCAATATGTATTCTATTGGGACTATGAAACATCATGTAAAAAACAAATCAGTTTATCCTGAGCAAATGCATAAGCAAATAGTATGTTGATCGTTTCAATGGACAAAGTTTTGTCCCATATTGCTTAGCACCTTTTGAGACAGTCTCATATACATGTATATCATAATTATATACATATTATATATATTATAAAAGCCAATGCTTAAGTCAAGTTCAAGCGCGAATGAGCCAACGGCCGTGTGAGCGCGTAGCACCGGGGCAAAAGACTGGCCCGCAGTGAATATTCCGGTAGAAATATAAATAATCGAATAAATAAATAAATAATAAAATACAAAGCAGCAAAACTCCGCCTATTTATATATATATAATAAATTATATTTTACATATAGACACATAGTACGTCAATGTATGCATTAACATGCGCATGATTGCATGTATGCAAAGAGATGCATCTGCATAAATGGACGTATATATATGTATGTATCTATATATAATATATATAGGATGTATAATGAATTATGCAGATATAAAAACAGGCGGAGTTTCATTATTATTTATTATTTCGTATACTTTGTTATTTATATTATTGTCCAACCTTTAAGTATGCAATCATACTTAAAGGTACATAATTATAATACACATATGCATAAATCTAGGTTCAATTAGTCATTTTTATTTACAGTTAAACAAATAAATAGATCAAGAAATTTCAACATGTACTTCTTAAACAAAACATTCGCTAGATTTTAACAGCATATTCAGATGCTTTGTATGATTAGCTACATTTTGCCTAAGACTGCCAGATGAAAAAAGCCAAAGGATAACTGTTATACTCCTAAACTGAATGCTAAAGCCTCACCTCATTGTTTGGAACATAAATGTTCTTATTCTCTGACGTCGATAATGGAGGGCGGTTATGATAGGGACAGTAAGTTTCAGGATATTGGAAAATAAGCTTCAAATTAGTAACTAATAATAATAAAAAGCCAAACCACTCCTTCCACACACAAAATTTAACAAACAATTATACACATTTTCTTTCCTTCTCCACCCTCCACTCTCTCTCTCTGTCCCCAAGCCAGCCCTCCTTCTTAAAGCTGCATAATCCAATGAGAACATCAACTTTTCAATCCCACAACACTTAATTAGATTTGCTTCTTCATATCGAATTAGATACTGGTGCATTATTAAGCATGCATGACTTCATAGACGGGGCACCAAGTCAATTCATTTAACTTGTTACCCATTGAAGCCTATGGTGTCAGAATTTCAAGATGCACACCTTCTCGCGTTGGAGTGTATCGAGGTATCCAACCACACTAACTATGTTATATACAGTGATTCGTTCTCTTGCCTCCTGGCTATTGCTGGACTGAAAACGAATCACCCTATTCTAGCAACGGTCATTTATAAAATGAACCAACTGACAACGGATGGGTATGACATCCACCTGTGCTGGGTGCCTGGCCATGCCGGCATACAAGGAAACGAACGAGCTGATCGGGCTGTGAAGAAGGCCCTGAACTGTGATCTTGAACCGTGTCTGATCCCTCACTCTGATCTGAAATCACTAATAGCCACCCACATAAAATCCAAATGGCAACATGAGTGGGATGAAAACATTAATAAACTTAAGGAAATTGAACCATCTGTGGGAAAGCCACGACAGACTCATGCGGGAGGTCGGCGGGACCAAGCGGTCCTTAGCCGCTGCCGTATTGGCCACTTGTGGCTTACACATGCTTTTCTGCTCAAGGGGGAACCTCCCCCTGAATGTATTGGGTGTCAGTCCCCGCTGACACTCAAACACATTTGACTAAGTTGCGTTGATTTTGTTGGCCCTATGCCAACAGTTCTACACTGCAGACAGTATGCATGACCTTTTTACTAAGCTAAAACAGGAAAACATTTTAGCCTTTTTGAGAGCAGCTGGACTGTACCACCTCATATAGTTTACTAAATAGATTCTATCAATTATTAATAAAACTTTTCTTTTTCTATGGGAATTTGTTTCCCTTGACCACAAATATATGATTGTGAGCTTTCTAATTTAATGAGTGTCTATTGGCACATACTTGATTGTCTGCTTTTACATGTAAAAGCGATGGTTTGAACAAAAAATAAACATTTCTCGCTGTGAATATGGCCTATGCTGCCGACACGGCGTAAAGCAACCACCAATCAATCAATCAAAATCAAAGTTAATTTTGCATTTTTTCTGTTCAAATATCTTCAAGGATAGCCATTCATAATAAAAGTTATTCAAAAGGTAGATTATAACGATACAATCAAATATTTTTAATAAAATAATGGCTGAAACTCAAAAGCATCGGACTGTTTACTTTTAACAATACCATATAATGCAGTACCCTTGAAATCTTTAATTTTTGCTTGTGTTTAAAGTAAAAGGGATACAGGAAAATTTGTTTCTATTGGTGGTTTCCCATATCAGATTGCCAACCACACCTGAGAGGCTTCCACATTGTCAGCCATGTTGCTAGCCTTGTTGCTAGCCATGTTGCTAGCCTTGTTGCTAGCCATGTTCTAGCCATGTTGCTAGCCATGTTTCTAGCCTTGTTGCTAGCCATGTTGCTAGCCACTTTGCTAGCCATGTTACTAGCCAAGTTGCTAGCCATGTTGCTAGCCATGTTGCTAGCCATGTTGCTAGCCAAGTTGCTAGCCATGTTGCTAGCCATGTTGTCACTTCCGCTAAGATACGTGGAAGATTACTCTTGATCACATTGATTTGAGTGACTTTTATACCTTCGCTTCATGAAGAATGCATGAATTTATCGATCGATGAACAAGTCCTGATCTCATCATATCTTTTTCTAACATGTGTTTGCTTCCATAAACTTAAAGAGCAGTCTGTAGGTTATCTGTATATCAGAGCCAGGGCTAATAATTTTGTATTCCATATTATTTGTTTATGAGGGGCAGTGGGAAGACAACCATTAATGGTTACAAGGTTCTTATAATTTCTATTGTCAACATGTTAGTTCATGTTTGTAGACTAGGTATGGAAATTGGTAATCTTTTTTTGGTTAAATGTCTAAATGTCAATAGGTACAGAATGCAGGGTGCATATTTATGTTTTCGTCCCCCTGGAATTGTAAGTCTTTGAAATGGTTATTTAATGCTTACAATTAGATACATACAGGAAATACACTTACATATATATATACTTACACAGGGAATGTTCAATAACCATACAGTGCATAGCTTGTACAGGATTCTGGTCGCGACACAAGTGTCATAGGAGTGATGAAAATTGGAAATATTGCGCCTAGAGCGGGAATCGAACCCACATCTCTTGCATTCCCGTCCAATATCCTAACCATTACGCCACATAGGTTCCATGGTGCAAAAAAGCATACCTGTTTATGTGGCTCCTGGCCTGAAAGGTCAGTGCAGACTACTATATATACATATACATATACATATACACACACTATCATGCGGAATGTCAGTCACGTGACCTCCATTTGCCAGCCAGACATCTAAAATCAATTGTAGAATATCGACATTTTATTGTACACTATGTATGTGTGGGTGGGGGGGGGGGCGTAATGAAAAAGTGTATATTCTGTACACTGGTGAAAATGTTGATTACTGTGAAGCACTCCTAATGATACCACAGCTAATAGAGGGATAGATGGTTAAGTGACATCATGACATGCATGGTAAATTGCAAAGCCCGTCGCCATTTTGAAAGCGTGATAATTATCCACGTCATTCATGTGCTATTGCCTAGGCACAATACTAAGTTTTAGAACAGAACAGGGTTTAGCTGGGCTTCAGGTTTGACTATTAAAGTTTAAGGGTGTACTCACACAACTATTAAAGTTTAAGGGTGTACTCACACAACTATTAAAGTTTAAGGGTGTACTCACACAACTATTAAAGTTTAAAGGTGTACTCACACAACTGGGTAACTACAACTACATTGCACTGCAAACCTAACCAAATTAGGCACAGAGTATGTCTTGTTCTTTCCGCTACATTGAATGTCGCTAGAGTTAAAGCGGAAATGCCCATATTATTGCTCGTTATCATGCTTCCCATATGGTGGCTATATTTTCAGATCGCATGCTGGGAAAGCCTCAAACAGCTTCGCTTTGAAATCCTTATAATTTATATATAAAATCCTTGATGGTACTTTGAGTTGGGGATGAATAGCGAGTCGTAGATAAGACAGCATCGGTCACGTGACACCAATACGACGATAACAGGGGCGTACATGTGTTGACAGGTGATTTGTACAGGAGTAGTACGAGGACTGGCGTCCTACTAAGGTAGGAACATTTTCACCAAGGACTCCCTCCTTACCAGTCCTTGGACATCAAGGTCACACTCATTATTCATTACTGAGTGGTGAACTTGGTATTTAGTTATTGTTATTGTTATTTAGTTATTTGTATTTACTAACTTAGTTATTGTTATCAACTGTTATTCAGACGGGATGGCCGAATGAGTTAGAGCATCTGTCTCCCGTGCTGGTAGATCGTGGGGTCGTGGGTTCGAATCCTTGTCGAGTCAAACCAATGACTTAAAAATTGATACTTGTCGCTTCCTAGCCAGATACTCGGCATTACTAGCATAGGGCAAGGAGCAGTGGAATGAGGAAGAGCAGTCGTCTGCGACTGAAATTTCCCCTGCTTAAACAACTAATGTACCCCAAAAAACTAAAAACTATTTATAACACACAAATGTAATTGCGTAATGGAGATTGTTGAATTTGTTGTTATCAACTATTTATAACATGCATATGTAATTCCGCAATGGAGATTGTTGAATTCATTGTTATCAGCTATTTATCACCCGCATATATAATTGCATAATGGAGATTGTTGAATTTATTGTTATCAACTATTCATAACACGCATATGTAATTGCGTAATGGAGATTGTTGAATTCATTGTTATCAACTATTTATAACAGGAATATGTAATTGCATAATGGAGATTGTTGAATTCATTGTTATCAACTATTTATAACAGGAATATGTAATTGCGTAATGGAGATTGTTGAATTCATTGTTATCACCTATTTATAACAGGAATATGTAATTGCGTAATGGAGATTGTTGAATTCATTGTTATCAACTATTTATAACAGGAATATGTAATTGCATAATGGAGATTGTTGAATTCATTGTTATCAACTATTTATAACAGGAATATGTAATTGCGTAATGGAGATTGTTGAATTCATTGTTATCAACTATTTATAACACGCATGTAATTGCGTAATGGAGATTGTTGAATTCATTGTTATCAACTATTTATAACACGCATGTAATTGCGTAATGGACGATTGTTGAATTCATTTCTGCTGCATGTGAATCTGAAAACTATTTAAACAGATATATGTATGCATATATCCACACACACACATATATATATATATACATGTATATATATATATATATCCACAAACACATACATATGAATATTAAATGGATATATTGATATGCGCATTACAGATGACACTAAGTGAGAGAACGGGGAACTATATTCCTATATATTATGTTGTTTATAAGGGGCAGTGGGAAGACAACCATTAATGGTTACTCTGTTCCTGCAATTTCCATTGTCAACAGAATAGTACATGTCTGTGGAATAATGTATGGAAATTGTGACTTAGATGTCTTAAAATGTCTTATGTAGTACATAGATAGTTACGGTAATATAATATAGTGATGATGGAAATAACGGACAGAACATGTCCTCGTTTATATTTCCCTAATTTCACCACAGAGTACATCCATATGTATATCATATTTATATATGTAAACAAACATGTATATATATATATATATATACATATCAGGCCATATCAGGGCGGGAATCAATTTATGACGATGTACACTAAGCGCTGCCTCCGCTGGGATGCAGGGCCACCAGCACCACGACCCGATATCCCAGTCAGTCACATTATCCTGACACTGAATAAACCAATCGTTGTCCTATCCTAGCAATGCCTAGCAACAGGCAAGGTGGTGGCAACCACCAATTGGGTAAATCTTTTAATTTGACTCTGTCTGGGTTCGAACCCACAACCTCTACTTTTGCAGAAACCTCATCAGCTGCTGAGCCACGTATTTGAAAAAATGTCACCCTAGTGTGAGTATTAAAATAAAGGGCGATTTCCCCAAAATCGGCAGAACCTAAAATTAGACCAAGTGAGTGGGTAGTTGGGCCCCGATAACACCCCCCCCCCCCTTCCTCCCCCACAACGACACCTGCACCCCCCCCCCCTGCACTCACACACCACCCATCCGGACTGGTTAGCTCGGTGTCAGGATAATGTGACTGAGTGGGATATCTGGTCATGGTGCCGGCGGCCTGACTTCCCAGTGGGGCAGCACTATAAAATCGCCATGAGTGCGTACTGTCACAAGTCGGTATCCGTCCTGACATGTTGCTAGGAGGTAAAACAACAACAAACACACCACCCATCCAGCTGACCTTTCTGCACTCTAACTGCAATGCTGGTGCACTGGCGAGTTTTTGACGATTTGCCTCCGCAAGCATAGATCGAACCCTTCTTTTGTCACCTTCTAGTTTGCGAGATCGACACTTCATTCGCCATTTCACTAGTGATACCAAAAACAGCCCAAGGTTACGAAGACTGGAGCGTTGTGTATGGTTTGTATGGGGGTTGGGGTGGTGGTGGGGCGGGGGCGGGGGCGGGGGCGGGGGCGGTGGCGGGGGCGGGGGGGTGGGTGGGGGGGTGGTAGTGGGGGTAGGCGGGGGTGGGTGGGGATGGGTGGGGGGGGGGGCTACATGCTAGCAGCATCTCAGGTCATATCAGTATCGACTTATGAGAATACGCGCTCATGATGACTTTATAGCGCCACCACATTGGGATACATTGGCACTGACACTATGACGAGATACCTCACTCAGCCACATTATTCTGACACTGAGCCAAGCAGTCGTTGTCCTTTTTCTAGCAATTCCGAACGCCAGGCAAGGCAGCAATGAGTATACATTTTGTGAGTCTTTAGCTTGACTCAGCCGGGGATTGGTCCCACGACCTTCCCATTCGGTCTCATTTGTTGTGTAGGTGATGACGAGGGGTGGCAGGCGCTGAGGGTGAGTGGGTGGGTGGCTAGTCAACAGACGGGGGACTGGGTGGAGTATGGGGAGCTGGAGGACTGGGAGGTGGGGTCGGCGGGCCTGGGGGCTGGAGGCTGGGAGAGGAGGGGGGGGGCGGGGAGGCTGGGAGAGGAGGGCTGGGACTGTGGGCTGGGGGGGGCTGGGCTGGGGGGTTGGGGGCCTGGGGCTGGGCTGTGGGCTGGCTGGGACTGGCTGGGGGGGGGGGGCGGCTGGAGGAGGGGCAGGGAACTGTGGCTGGTGGGGCTAGGAGGCTGGGAGGTTGGGGGGGGGGTGCTAGGAGGCTGGGAGGTTGGGGGGGCTGGGGGGGGGGCTGGGGGGCTGGGGGGCTGGGCTGGGGGGCTGAAGGGCAGGGGGTAGGGGGCTGGGGGCCTGGATGCTGGGGAGGCATTACTACCTGTAGACATGTGCAGTTTACATTTCCCGGTACCCATCGTGTATAAACACGGGGATAGTGTGAACAGGCCGGGCCACCAGCAGACTGCTACAGTCTGCAGCAACCACCGACACACCCACTACTAGCTCCAGAGACCACTTCAGTATGGATACACTCAGCATGGGCACACTCAGCATAGCCACACTCAGCGTGAGTACACTCAGTATGGGTACCCTCAGCGTGAGTACACTCACTGTGGGTACACTCACTGTGGGTACACTCAGCGTGGGTTAGCCGGGATGGCTGAATGAGTTGAGTGTCCGTCTCCCGTTTTGGGGGATCGTGGGATTCAAACCCACGGGTTCGAACCATGGTCGAGTCAAACCAATGACTTAAGAAATTAAACTTGTCGCTTCCTAGCCAGGCGCTCGGCAATATTAGGATAGGTTAAGGACTGGTTGGCTCAGAGTCAGGATAATGTGACTGAGTGGGATATTAGGTCATGGTGCTGGTGGCCTGGTCTTCCAGTGGGGCAGTGCATTCGAACACACCTCTCTGCCATTCCAGTGCAAGCGTTCTAACCACTTAATTACCTAGTATCTTAGGCACAATCAACCAAGCCACGCCTACCTCCCTGCACACGTGACCCCTTGTCTGGTACGCACGTGACCTCTTGTCTGGTACGACCTGCGCAGTATTTCTACAACTGTTATATCTGGCCGGGTTCCTAAAACAACATCTAGATATAGAGATCCTACAGTGAAACCTAATTTCGATGACAGGAGGAGAATCTGAGACCGCGCAATTCCAGAGCCAATTCTACCAGTACTGCCAACATTCTTTAAAGCTTCACAATCCTAGAGAGCGCCACCTACCGAATTTACAGCTATCTACACAGTGCCACCTACCGAATTTACAGTTACCGACACAGTGCCACCTACCTAATTTACAGTTACCTACACAGTGCCACCTACTGAATCTACAGCTACTTACACAGCACCACCTACCGAATTTACAGCTACCTACACAGCACCACCTACCAAATTTACAGCTCCCTACACAGCGCTACCTAGCAAATTTACAGCTACCTACACAGTGCCACCTAGCGAATTTACAGCTACCTACACAGTGCCACCTGTAACATACGAGTCAACAAAATGAGTTCCAGTTAACGACTGCCGTTTATTCCACTCTCGTTTCCTAGGCGACCTTCCAGTCGTAGCTGGTTCCTTCATGTACTAGGTGGGCCTACATATATTACATCTCCCCTTTCATAGTTTATTGAATACAATAAACCCTGAACCTTCAAAGAAAGACCATACATTACCACACCCAAAACATAAGATATGATCATTAATTTATAATATAGGGTAACATGCAATAAATAGGATAAATTAATAATTTACAACTTATGCTAGATGTAATAAATATGATAAAGTCAATAAGTTATAACATACGATCAATGCAATAAACATCTGAGCATCTCTCTTTTAAAATGTTAACAGGTCAATACCAACTCTACTTGATCCATACATATGTGAACATCCAACAATACAGGAAAGTTTATATGTATGTGAGCTTAGGAAGACATCTATCTGAATTACATCCACAACGTACCTATTTTGTCAATTCTTTAGATGTGTAGCTCGAGTGGCCAGAGTGTGCATTATGCACTGTTGTATCGTCTTTCACTAATTTTTGTAAGTTTACTTGCGTATACTCTTATGTTATGTACACACCAGATATTGTAACATGTGAACGTAGTTAACTTCCGTGAAACACCTATCGCCTATGTTTACACTGTTCAACAAGTCGATAACAATATGTCTTAATGTGTACCCATACATTTGTAGATACAACATGTTTTATGTGTATAACTGAGTATCATTTTTACTTTATTGTAACTCTTGCACGATGAACATCAAAATTCTGCTTATTACTCTACATACATTCATTAATGGTGTACGTACATATAGTCCATTTCTGATACTGCGTTGTACTGTTGAACAACGTCTTTCTTACGTACTATTCTATAGCATACTTATGCATTCCTATATGGACCGTCTCATGCCATAAACCACATGACGATGCACACATACATAAGGTGTGCTTGATTCTGCTTCGTTAACCCGGTTGGATAACCGTGCAGGTGTCTTCAATATACGTAACAACTAACAGCAATAACGTTCTTATTCTAACAGTAATACTACTACTGATATCACGGCTAGCCATTTATTCCTAGTCTGTGTACAGGGCGGATGATCCTGCCATATCGTGTAGCATAGTCGTATGTGTGTGTTTGTGTCTCACGCCCAATCGGGTGGGTTTTGAACTTTTGTGATACGAAAATGTGTTTCCGATTTCGTCTAACTATATTGTCTTGCTTATTTATGATCGTGTAATCCTTAGTCCCAGGTGTGTTAGTCCTTACAATTTTACCTGTTGCCCATCCTCCCTGGTGATGTAGATATCGTACATTATCTCCAGTCTGCAATTTGGGGTGTTCACGTCCTGCACGTGCGTCAAAGTATTTTTTCTGGATCTGTTGTGCTTTGTGTATTTCAGTTTGTTTTGTATATTTGCATTTTGGTTTTAGATGTTCATCCAAAATTGGCAATCTTGTCCGTAGTTTACGGGACATAAGTATCTGTGCTGGTGATGCACCAATGCCCTGGATTGTGGTGTTCCTATAGTTAAGTAGAGCAACATTGGGATCTTTGTTGTCCAATAATGACTTTTTAATCATCAATTTCATAGTTTGTACGTATCGTTCTACCTGTTCATTGCTCTGTGGGAACATCGGGTTAGTAAATTTTGGTGTGAAACCATACTCATGGGCAAATTGTAAGTATTCTGCACTGCTGAACTGCGGTCCATTATCTGACACTACAATGCTTGGGATGCCATACCTGCAAAACACCTGTTTCAAATTCCTTATAATAGACTGACTTGTGGTTGACGATAATTCGATGATTTCAGGGAACTTTGAATAATAGTCAATCACTAGCAGGAAATTTACTCTGTCGATGGAGAATAAATCGACTCCTACTTTATGATATGGAATACACGTTACTTCATGGTTTATCAAAGGTTCAGAATGTTGTTTGTTTCGGTACTCCTGGCATATTTGACACTGTGACATTTTGTCTTCAATTTGGCTGCTCATACCTGGCCAAAAGATGTTGTCTCTGGCCAACTGCTTACACTTTACTATCCCTAAATGTGATTCATGTATTTTGTTAAGCATGTCTGTCTGCATGGCACTTGGTATGATAATACGATTATCCTTTAATAGTACATTGTCTTGTATTGCTATGCTATCTCTATAAGTAAAGAATGGTTTTACCGCTCTACTGAGGTTATTGCTACGCTTGGGCCACCCATGTTTCGCCAACGATACAACCTGCTGTAATGTCTCATCTTTGTCCAATTCTTGTCTCACTCTGGTAACATTGTTAACTTCCATATCGACTGTAGCCACAGTCATGTCAGTGTCGAACAAGTTGTTTGGTGTTGTTAACGTGGTGTGGGCCCTGGACAGCGCGTCTGCAAAGTACATGAGCATGCCCTTAATATGTATAACTTGTAGATTATAATTTTGCAACCGCATTCTCATGCGTTGCATACGTGCTGACAGTGTGTATATCGGCTTATTCATTATGGCTACTAACGGTTTGTGATCAGTCTGAACAGTCACTTCTTTTCCATATATGTACTCATGAAATTTTCGGCAGCCAAAACAAATAGCCAATAATTCCTTTTCTATTACTGCATAATTTGATTGTGTTTTGTCTAGTGCTTTGGACGCCATTGCAACAGGTTTATTTTCTTGGAATAAAGTTGCCCCAAGGCCAGATTTTGAAGCATCTACTTGAAGCAGAATTTCTTGTTTTACATCGAAAATTTTTAGAACAGGTGCTTTTGTCAGCAACTCCTTAAGTTTGCAAAATGCATAAATCTGGTCTTCTTCCCAATGCCATGCGACATCTTTGCTGAGTATGACTCTTAATGGTTTTGCTAGTTCCGCCATGTTCGGAATAAATTTGCTGACATATCCAACCATTCCTAGAAACCGTTGGACAGCTTTTTTGTCTGTAGGTGTTGGCATGTCTACTATTGCTTGTACTCTTTCTTGGCTAGGTAATAATCCTTCAGATGTTATTAAATGGCCTACATAATTTACCTCTTTTTTACAAATCTTAGATTTTTTGGGGTTTAATTTTAAATTGAATTTTTGGGCCCTTTCTAAGACTGACTGTAGTCTGGTGTTGTGTTCATGTATATCCTTACCGTAAATTAAGATGTCATCGGTTATGACATTCACACCGTCCAAATCACCTAATATATTGTTCATTTCCTGAATGAAATTGTCTCCCGCCATTTTGATGCCAAATGGCAAGCGGGTATATCGATACCGACCCCATGGCGTGTTAAAAGTGCATAACTTGGAGCTCTCATCATCTAATACGATTTGCCAGTAACCGCTGTTGGCATCAATTACTGAAAAATATTTCGCCCCACTGGTATTTGCTACTACTTCTTCAATAGTACGGGTTGGATAAGGGCCTCTCAATATTGCTTTATTTAATTTAGTAGGGTCTAAACATATTCGTATTTTTCCTGGTTTCCTGACTATAGTGATGGAGCTCACCCATGGAGTCGGCTCCGACTGTTCGACTATTACTTTGAGGTCTAACATCCTATCTAGTTCTTGACGGACGTCATTTATTATGGCATGAGGGATGCGTCTAGGGGCATCAATGACTGGGGATACCTTATTATCAATATGAATATGTGCATCGACTTTAATTTTGCCAAGACCCTGGAATACATCACTATACATATTTACCAACTGAGTAGCACTTGTTGTGGCCGGATCCACTATGGTGGACATGGAGTCCAGTCTTGCTATGAGGTTGAGTGCTACACACGCACTCTTTCCGAGGATAGGGCTACCCTCATTCGTGACTTGGAACTTTAATCGATGACCGAGTATGTCGACGAACACCTCACCATGTGGTCTTATGCGCTGTCCTGTGTAGGTTATTAAGTGGCAAAGTGCTGGGCCCAAGGTAACGTCGCCCAGTTGGTTGTAGATCCTCCGTGGCACGATGTTTGCCTCTGAACCGGTATCCAGTTTGAACTTGATCGTCGTGTTGTTTACCATGATATCGGCGTACCACAGGTCCTCTCGATCAGTGTTCGTATCCTGCAATGCGCCGACGAACAGATCAAACGCATCCTCTCGCTCCTCACACGGGTGTATCCTCTCCTTCTCTGCATACGGATGTTCACAGTTGATTTTGTTAACTGTTGTATTCCTATGTCCACTTCTCCTGCACATTTTTATGAACTGTCCGGTTTTCCCACATCCAGAGCATTGTTTGTTTTTAGCAGGGCATCGACCTTGGACATGTTGATAACCACAATTCATACATTTGATGTTTGCCGTGTTCGAACGGTATTGTGTCGGCTGCGACGTTCGTCTCCATGGTACCGAACGTCGCTGTGACGTCACGGCGTTATCCAACCTTGAAATTGCATCGACATTTTCACTTGCCGCAACACACGTATCACTATTTAGTAAATCAGACTTGTGTTCACTGAGTCGACACATATTGATGCACATCTCTAGTGACAAATTAAACGTTTGCAATAAACGATCACGCAAAGCCTTGCTTTTCACACCACACACAATTCTGTCACAGAGCAGTGAATCTTCCAGTGATCCGTACTGACAATATGAAATTCGGCTTTGAAGATTTCTTATGTAACTGTCCATGCTCTCGTTCGTTTGGTAAAGTGAGTTAAACTGGTATCTTACCACAGTAATGTTTGTTTTTCCTTCGCAATAAATTCGGAATGCTTCAATTAGAACCGCAATTTTATCCCGGTCTGCTACCTCAATGTTGAACGTTCTGTGAATCTTTTGAGCTTCAGTCCCTGCAATGTGAAGAAACACGCAGCACTGAACTTTTTCAGCTTTTGCAGCGACTCCCGCTGCCACCGCGTAAATCCTATACGAATCAATCCACTGGGTCCAGTTTAAAGTTAGATTACCCTCCAAGTCCAATGGCAATGGGGGTTTCAATCCTGATAATGTCATTGCTACTTGTTAGGTAAGCCACATCTGACACCATGTAACATACGAGTCAACACAATGAGTTCCAGTTAACGACTGCCGTTTATTCCACTCTCGTTTCCTAGGCGACCTTCCAGTCGTAGCTGGTTCCTTCATGTACTAGGTGGGCCTACATATATTACACCACCTACTGAATTTACAGCTACTTACACAGTGCCACCTACCGAATTTACAGCTACCTACACAGCGCCACCTAATGAATTTACAGCTACTTACACAGCGCCACCTACCGAATTTACAGCTACCTACACAGCGCCACCTACTGAATTTACAGCTACTTACACAGCACCACCTACCGAATTTACAGCTACCTACACAGCGCCACCTACTGAATTTACAGCTACTTACACAGCACCACCTACCGAATTTACAGCTACCTACACAGTGCCACCTACCGAATTTACAGCTACCTACACAGTGCCACCTACTGAATTTACAGCTACTTACACAGCACCACCTACCGAATTTACAGCTACTTACACAGCACGACCTACCGAATTTACAGCTACCTACACAGTGCCACCTACCGAATTTACAGCTACCTACACAGTGCCACCTACCGAATTTACAGCTACTTACACAGCACCACCTACCGAATTTACAGCTACCTACACAGTGCCACCTACCAAATTTACAGCTACCTACACAGCGCCACCTACTGAATTTACAGCTACTTACACAGCACCACCTACCGAATTTACAGCTACCTACACAGTGCCACCTACCAAATTTACAGCTACCTACATAGTGCCACCTACTGAATTTACAGCTACCTACACAGTGCCACCTACTGAATTTACAGCTACCTACACAGTGCCACCTACCGATTTTACAGCTACCTACACAGCACCACCTAGCGAATTTACAGCTACCTACACCATGCCACCTACCGAATTTACAGCTACCTACCGATTTTACAGCTACCTACACAGCGCCACCTACCGAATTTACAGCTACCTACACCATGCCACCTACCGAATTTACAGCTACCTATTGGCTGCAACAAATTTGCCCTCATTCTTCTCGGAACAGCACTATAGCCTGATAAAGACTGGTTAGCTCAGTGTCAGGATAAGGTGACTGAGTGGAAAATCGGGGCATGGTGCCGGTAGCCTGATTTCCCACTGGGGCAGCACTATAAAGTAATCATGAGTGCGCATTGTCACAAGTCGGTACCGTCCTGTTATGACCTCAGATGTTGCTAGGACGTAAAACAACACCCAACAACAACATAGCCTGATAACATGATTTTAAAAAACTGGCACACATTGATCGGATTCCTTTCTGAAGTCATGCTAGTTAATGCACTTTAAATGCAGTTAACAGGTGATGTACAATGCAGGGTCGTAGCCAGGAACCTTTGCTTTGGATATGAAAATATGTGTTTGGGTAGGGGGGATATTTGTTTTTGGAACGACTGAGTTCCGAAGTCATATTCTTTTTTTATTTTTGTATACAAGTTTGAAGGTGTCCATCACACAGCTGCAGACTGGTTGGCTCAGTGTCAGGATAATGCGACTGAGTGGGATATCAGCCCATGTTGCCGGCGTCCTGATTTCCCAGTGTGGCAGCACTATAACATCGCCATAAGTTTGGTTGTTGTTGTTTTACGTCCTAGCAACGTCTAAGGTCATATCAGGACGGTTGCCATAAGTGCACACTGTCACAGGTACCCGTCCTGATAATATGACCTTAGATTTTGCCCGGACGTAAAACTCCAACAACCAACCAATCACACAGCTGCCACGAATAATATAACCTTTCTACAGTTTGTTGAGGTGACCTAATTTTCCCTTCTGGCTTGTCCAGTTGCCATGGTCACCCCCGCGGTGTCATCAATATGCAGTCTCTGTGTGCATATTTATGTACCTTGGGCCAGAGCGGAGTATGCCTGTGGGTATGGGTGTGGGTGTGGGTGTGGGTGTGGGTGTGGGTGTGGGTGCCCCAAGACACATTCCGACAGTGGCGATTATCCATTGTGTGGAATCCATACACTTAGAACGATCCTTACTAATATGTCTTGATCATTAACCCATCGTGTGGGTGTGGGTATGGGGAGCGGGACGTAGCTGAGGCGGTAGTGAGTCCACCTGTGAACATGTGCCATGATGTGGGTCACCCGATCTATCCTGCTCAGTGGATCCATTTGCAGTTTGGGATATTTTCCGTTCCAACCAGTTGTCCAAAGCTGGTTCATCAAAGGCTGTGGTATGTGCAGTCCTAGCTGTGGAAAAGTGCATATAAAAGACCCCTTGCTGCTTATCGGAAAGAGTAGCCTATGTGGCGGAAGCAGGTTTCCTCCAAAGAAATATTTCAGAATAACGATATGTTTGATGTCCAATAGCTAGCTGATGATAAAAAACAATGTGCTCTAGAGGCGTCATTAAATAAAACAAACTTTCCTCTAGGCGTGGGCGTGGGCGTGGGCGTGGGCGTGGGCGTGGGCGTGGGCGTGGGCGTGGGCGTGGGCGTGGGCGTGGCGTGGGCGTGGCGTGGGCGTGGCGTGGCGTGGCGTGAGCGTGGCGTGGGCGTGGCGTGGGCGTGGCGTGGGCGTGGCGTGGGGGTGGGCGTGGGCGTGGGCGTGGGCGTGGGCGTGGGCGTGGGCGTGTGTGTGTGGGTGTGGGTGTGGGTGTGGGTGTCCAAAGACACATTCCGACAGTGGCGATTATCCATTGTGTGGAACGATCCTTACTAAGTAATATATCTTGACCATTAACCCATCGAGGCTCCTTGATGCAATCACCCTATCCATGCATACCTTTCGATGTGGCTCTTAGCTTGTGAGGTCAGTGCAACCTGCTTGTTTGTTGGAGTTTTACATCCTGACAACATTGAAAGTCATATTAGGACAGCGCAATGCAGACTTCTACTACAACACATATAGCAATAACTTTAAAAAAAAATAGATATATGTGTGCATATGAATATATATATATATATATATATATATATATATTCACATGCACACACATTACCCATGTTGGTGGGTGGGCGGGCTTTCTATCCACCAACTGTCTAATGGTGAAAACAAGTCCATTCAGACTTATCCATTATAAGCACTATAAATCTTCAAGAAAATAAAAAACCCAAGGCTGACCTGTCTTCCACACATGGCGCCACCTTCCATTAAATCTCTGACACTATAACTTTCAAACGGCAAACTTTTATGGTACTTCCTCTGTCACCACGGTAGCCCACCACTTACCATCTGACTCGATCCCACGTGGCCAGGCTGTCCTCCTTAATTTACTCTCCACCCAACCCTTCACTCAAACAGTCAAGACGGGGAGGGTTGAGCGCCAGTTTGGCCAGGCGGTTTTCAAACTTAAAGGTCCTGTCACACCTCACCGGATTGGGGGAAACGGACAGAAACCGAACAAAGTCCAGTTTGTGTCCGTCCAAGTTTTGAACATGCACAAAACTAGGAATGGATGCCACCGGATTGACGTCTACGATTCTTGTCCGCTTTGAGTTTGTTTCATCCGTTGGCTAACCATTCATGTCTGTTTCATGTTTGTTTCATGTCCGTTTCATTTCTGTTTCATGTCCGTTTCATGTCCGTTCGTCCAGCGGCCATTGACTCGATAGCGCAACATTTTGACACATTTTAATACATCTTGATACTTATCACCACCGGACTAGACAATTCTGTCCGTTGCTCAATCCGGCGAGGTGTGACAGCCGCCTTATGACCGACTGATACCTCCACTAGAGGAACATGTACTTTTGAACCAAGAGCCATACTACATTAACCCTTGTTCGCGTCGTGAATTACCGGAGGGTTGAATAACTAACCTCAAGCTAACACTCGATCAACACCGATTCACACAGTCAACACAGCAAGTACTACCGTCACTACTACACACATGCAACTGTTGTTGGTTGTTGGAGTTTTACGTCCTGACAACATCTAACATCATATTAACATGGATACCGACTTGTCAAAGTGTGCACTCATTGCTACTTTATAGTGCTGCCCCATTGGGAAATCAGCCCATCTGCACCATGATCCGATATCCCACTTAGTCATATTATCCTGACACTATGCTAACCAGTCCTTGCCCTCGCCTATTAATGACGAGTGCCAAGATAGTAAACAACAATTATCAATTTTGTCATTGGTTTGACACGACCAGGATTTGAACTCCCGATCTCCCGCATGGGAGGTCTGCGCTCTACCGATTCGGCCACCTCGCCCGATCAGAAGGAACTAATCTCCCTCTTGAAGTGCCGAGAAGACGCCCTTCCCCCTGCGCTCTCCCCACCCACCACCTCTCCAAACACACATAGCCTGCGCCCCCTGGCGGCGTCCTTTGCCACATTGTGACACAACCCCCCTCCCCACCCACCCACCACCTCTCCAAAGACACATACCCTGCGCCCCCTGGCGGCGTCCTTTGCCACATTGTGACACATCCCCCTAGCCCCCCGCCCCCAGCCACCACCCACCACCTCTCCAAACACACATCAACCCTCCATCGGCGTCCTTCTGCATACATTGTGACACAACCCCCCCCCCCCCCCCCACCCCCACCACCTCCCACCACATACCAAACACACATACCTTCCCCCCCTGGCGGCGTCCTTTGCCACATTGTGACACAGCCCCCCCACCCACCCCACCCCCACACACCACATCTCCAAACACACATAACCCTGTGCCCCCTGGCGGCGTCCTTTGCCACATTGTGACAGACCCCCCCCCCCCGCCCCATCCCGCCGCCGCCGCCCGCCCCCACTCCCCCCACCTCCCACCGCGCCTCTAAGCCCTTTTAATACCCTGCTAAAGCCAGACTACCAGGTCGGCCCTTTAGATTTACAGGTTAATGCCCACCCGGAACCGGAACCTACCCACTAACCGGACGCAGTAGCCGAATCGGTAGAGCGCAGGCTTCCCGTGCTGAAGGTGGGGAGTTCGAATGCAGGCCGAGTCAGACCAATGACTTATAAAATTGATACTTGTCGCTTCCTAGCTTGGCGCCCGGCATTATTAGGCTAGGACAAGGACTGGTTGTGACTGAGTGGGATATCAGGTCATGGAGCTGGTGGCCTGGTCTCCCAGTGAGGCAACACCATGAAGTCGCAATGAGCGCGCCATGTCACAACTCGGTGCCCGTCCTGATATGACCTTAGCTGTTGCTAGTCCTTAAAACAACAAAAAACTAAACACTGACCAGCATCACAAACAATACAGGTAGCTAAATTTAGTAGCAACTCTAGACATATCTAATTCTAAACTTAAATTTCTCGAGATCTAGGTTTAGAACTATCTAAACCTAAATGTAATAAAAGTCAATTATATCAACAAGAACCTGCCTCAAAGATTTAATAATGGCTGAACACAATCCACTCTGTGCCATCAGATTCAAAAATGAAAACGTGAATAAATCAAGAAAAAACTAACTATCAAAGCAACTTTTTCTAGATCTAAATATAACTACCAAATGATTTGAGAGGAACTTACTACAACGTCATGGCTTTGTTAACCCGACACTCTATGGAATGTTTCCCCTGTCTAAAATGTGCTATCACATTTTGGTATTTCCATTCTATTTTTCTGGTGTTTTGTACTGGCTCCTGTAGTGTTGTTTGTGCTGTCCAATGCATTAAAAAAATCTTTTTTTTGGTACATTAGTTGTTTAAGCAGGGGAAATTTCAGTCATAGACGACTGGTCTTCCTCATTCCACTGCTGGTCGATAGAAAGCCCGAGCCTACACTTTTACTGACCCAAGGGATTTTTAACCTCCCACACCACATAGACATGGTATGAGAGCAACCGGCCTTTGATGACGCTGTAAGTTATACACAGCGGTAGAAATCCAAATTGGCAGAGCTGGGGGCATGGGGAATCGAACCGCCGACCCTCAGATTAGGAGTCTGACCTAGAAAAAAGTCAGACACTCTAACCACTCCACCAGAGAGAACGCCATTCATTCTGAGGTCCGACCCACTACATTAGTTCCCGCCGCTGCCGTCAGATGGTGGGTTAGTTTTCTCCCCACCCATCTATCAGGAAAGAAAACCCGTACTCCTTCAACATAAATGAAAAAAACACAAAAACCAAACAAAATTAAAAAAACCTCACACAGAGCAAACTGCATCCCAATGTTGGTATTTTCTCGAGAAGAAGCATGCAGCTCAATTAATTAAAACACCAGTGTGATCAAGTCTAATCTGATTGGATGCCCTGAGGGGTTGTCATGCACCATTTTACTGCGAGATCTGCTGTGCTTCCTGGTGGCAGACAGACAATGTTTCAGACAGCAGCTAGGGCTCTCTCTCTCTCTCTCTCTCTCTGGCTTTCAAACTCACCAGTGTGCTAGTGCCACCAGAAACCCTATATTTTATACCCCCAACCCCGACAACACCCCACACGTACACATAGTACAGTATAACCCCCGTTAAACCAAACTTGAAGGGACCCTAAATTTGTTTGGATTAACCGATCATTGGTTTAACCGAGCTTTGGCTTTGACTTTGACTTTGAGTAAGCGTGTATTGCACATGTAAGATACAATGTATGTGGACGGTTTGATTTTTTTATGTATGTATAGTATAACCCCGTTAAATCAAGCTCTGTTAAACCAAACGATTGGTTAATCCAAACTTTTTTCGGCGGCCAATCGAAATACTACCATTTATCATATAAAAAAGTCTCAGATGACCTTATAACCACATGAAAGTTTGGTTTAACTATACTGGAGTGGCCTGGGGTCTGACAATTTTGTTTGGATTAACCGATAATTTGGATTAACCGACTTTGGTTTAACCAACTTTTTTATATGATAAATGGTAGTATTTTGCCGGGCCTCCGAAAAAAGTTTGGATTAACCGATCATTTGGTTTAACCGAGCTTGGTTTAACGGGGTTGTACTGTATCAATAAATGTCTAAATGCACAGCAGCAGTTTAACGATCGATAAACCAAGCTTCGTCGTTATATTCCCTCAATCAGAAACATTTCTCGAAACCACATCTCTCTGAATTCCGGCCAGTGCGATAACCATTACACCACTTAGGATCCCTGTTGTCACCACACTACCCACGCCTAGCTGTCTATTCAGCTAATTGCCTGAGAGGTAAGTGCAGACTACTACACTGGTCACCCTGGAATTGTAAGTCTTTTAATGCTTACAATTACATACATACAGGCAATGCCCTTATATATACACAGGGTAGGTTCAACAACTATACATCGCACAGCTCGTACAGGATCCTGGTCATGGCACCAGTGTAATGGGGGGTGATGAAAATGGGAAATATTGTGCCTAGAGCGGGACTCAAAACCACATCTCTTTGCATTCCCAGTGTACTAACCATTACACCACCTAGGCTCCCTAATGTCACCATACTACCCATGCCTACCTGTCTATGCGGCTCCTTGCCTGAGACATCAGTGCAGACGACTACAATACTTTGCTACTTCCTCCATCGGCGCATTAGTGGAGTGCCGACCCCCTCCCGAGCTGTCGGGGACTTGTATAAATACATATAAGAAGCCATTAGGTTCACAATTTCCTTTCTTTTTATTGTAATGGTCCTGTCACATTACAACACATCGCGCAATCGCATGACCAACGGCTAAAATCACTTTCTTACGTCAAGATGCATCAATATTTTCGGCGGGTGGGGACAAGTTGGATGTGAGCGAAACGTCCTGAAAGTACGCAGAACGCATGTGCGATGTATTGCTAACGTATGACAGCGTATGAGAGCATATGATAGACGTATGGCCAAACCTATGCCTAACGTGCCTCCCACGTTCTAGGCGTATGGCCAGCATATGCATAGTGTATGAGTAACCTATCCCCAGTGGGAGGCACATTGGTCATACGTTGGTCATACGTTGGTCATACATTGGTCATATGTTGGTCATACATTGGTCATAAGTTAGCCATACGTTGGCCATACGTTGGCTCGAAAAACGCTTGCATATGCTCATGCGACGTTCGCAGAATGCCAGCGAACATTATATACGTTATGCGATCATCAGAAGTATGCCTTATACGTTTTATTCGTCCAGACAGGGTGGAAAGATGTTAAATGTACATTATACATATGTCAGACATACGTTATTCATACATTATTATACATTGTCAATACGTGGACTGTGCGTTTCTGCTGGCTCAACTTATGATGGCCGTAGTTCAATGTTTGTATAACATACCTCTAACGAATGTCAAACATACATCAATGTATGTCTAATGTATGGATAATGTAGGCCTGACGTAACAGCCACATGTTGTCGCACATCGAAAGTTTTGTGCATGCACAAAACTTTTGCGACCCCTTGACGAGCGACACCGTATAATGACGAACACCAACATACATTGACATATACCAATGTACGCATAACAAATGCGTAACGTCAGAGTAACGCATATCGACGTATACCGATGTAGAGGCCCAAAATCACCTATATCAGTGCATGTGTGTGTGACAGGGCTGTAATGAAGACTTAAAAATAACTTAAAAGATAAGTGCAAATAACAGCTAACATCAATGTCTCTGTGCCGAAAAGAATTGTTGAGAGAAATAAATATATTTACCCCCCTCCCACCCAACGAAATACCTAAAAAAAATACCTGGATAAAACAAACATCTGGCAATTGGTGATGTATCGTCGGAGGCAGCAGCTGCTGGAGTGACAAGTAGCGGATGTGGGCAGGACCGGTAGGGAGCGCCACTTCCGGTTAGCGGGGACTCACGGAACTAGACCAGATATGCAACCCGAGATTGTGGAGGGGAGTTTAGAAATGAAGGCTACAAAATATTCTGCTTTTGTAATTTGCCGCGGTAGTCTCTACGCTAATAAACCCTATTCGATGGTAAATAATAAACTACATCAGTAGCCGACATGTTTAACAAAAACCTAAGGCCGAATCGATAGAGCGCAGGCTTCCCGTGTGGAATGTCTCGAGTTCGATTCCCAGTCGAGTCAAACCAATGACTTAACAAATGGATACTTGTCGCTTTCTAGCCTGGCGTTTGGCACTAATAGGATAAGGCACGGACTGGTTAGCTCAGTGTCAGGATAATGTGACTGAGTGGGATATCAGATCATCATGCTGGCAGCCTGATTTCCCAGTGGGGCAGCACTATAAAGTTGTAATGAGTGTGCACTGTCACAAGTTGATACCCATCCTGATATGACCTTAGATGTTGCCAGGACGTAAAACTTGAACAACCACCCAATCAAGCAAAAACCAAAAAGATGAATTAGATTCTTTGGTGTGGTGCTTTCCATACTGTTGTAGTGGTCTGCACTGACCCCTCAGACAGGTAAGCACATAGACAGGTAAGCATGGGTAGTATGGTGATATCAGGAGCCTAGCTGGTGTAATGGTTAGCACACTGGCCCGGAATGGAAAGAGATGTGGGTTCGAGTCCCGCTCTAGGCGCAATATTTCCCATTTTCATCACCCCCACGACACTGTCAAACCTTATTAGAGCCAAGCTCGATGGTAAATAATCAACTATATCAGTACATGTTTAACAACAAACTAAAATACACGAATTTGATAATTTGGGGCAGTGTCTTCGACACCGTGACCTATTACTAGACTATTGATGAATCGAATCTACGCTGTGTCTGTATGTGTAAGTGCATTGCCTGTATATATGTGATTGCAAGCACTAAGCAACTTATGGACATCATCATCATCATCATGCTGTCAGTCGCAATGCGACAAAGACTGCTTTGATTACTTGACTGCCGCTCTCCATTTAGCTCTCTGCTGTGAGAGTGATGTCCATGAGTCGGTCTTAATGTCTGTCAGCTTCAGGTTTACATTTCATGAAAGCTGCCTGCAAAAGTGTTGAAGTGCTGCTGGCTTTTGCAAGTTACCAGCGGCACTCTCTCGGGGAGCAAATAGAGGTTTCACATCGGCAAGAACATGTCCAGACAGGCGCAAAACTATTTGTCTCTGCAGTGGTTGGTCGGGAGATGTTGGGAGTTCCATACATCAACCGCCCTTGATGCTGCCACAGTGACATGGTTTTCTGTCCAGGGATTGTTTCTGTCAAGAACCTGTACCACAAGGCCTGTACCACAAGGCAGTGGTTTACCTGTACCACAAGGCAGTGGTTTACAACTCTGCAGGTAGATAGAGATATATATATATATTATATATATGGCATCATCTTGTATTTGATTCGGCAAGGCTGTTTTCTTAGCAGAGAGTTACATAAAAGACCTCAGACCAAAAATTATTGTTCCTTGTCTCTTCGTAGAACTTCCTATATTATATATATGGCATCATCTAAGGTCATATCACGATGGGTACCGACTTGTGACAGTGCTCACTCATGGCGACTTTATAGTGCTGACCCACTGGGAGACAAGACAGCCAGCACCATGACCTGATATGACTATATCAGTACATGTTTAACAACAAACTAAAATACATGAATTTGATCATTTGGGGCAGTGTCTTCTACACTGTGAACTATTAGTATTACTAGACTTGATCAATGGAACCTACGCTGTGTATTGTAGGTGAAAGTACATTGCCTGTATGTAGGTGATTCCAGGGGGATGTATGTAGTAGTCAGCACTGACCTATCAGGCAAGGAGCCACAAAGACAGGTGTGTGTGGTAGGGTGTGGATTTGAAACCCTTTGGCAATGCATTATAACCTGTGTAATTCCGTCTATCCCTTCCCTGTATGACGTCACAGAAGGGGTATTTAAGGTCAATTGCAGTAAGGAGGAAGTGATCTTCCAGGATCATAACATCGAGATTCTTAGCCAATCTAAAGGCCCAGTCACACCTCACCGGATTGAGCAACGGACAGAATTGTCTAGTCTGGTGGTGATAAGTATCAAAATGTGTCGAAATGTTGTGCTATCATGTCAATGGATGCTGGATGAACGGACATGAAACGGACATGAAACGGACATGAACGGAGAGCCAACAGCCGGTAAGCAGACTAAACAGACTTAAACCGGACAAGAACCATAGACATCAGTCCGGCGGCATCCGTTCTTAGTTTTGAGCATGTTCAAAACTTGTACGGACACAAAATGGACATTGTTCGTTTTCTGTCCGTTTCCCCCAATCTGGTGATGTGTGACTGGCGCTTAAGGTCCTAATATGACTTTAGATATTACCCAGGACGTAAGAGTTTGATAAACAAAACAGGAGTTCTAACCACAGTGCAGTTGATTGGTAGTTTTTGGAGTTTTACGTCATGGCAACATCTAAGGTCAGATCAGGGCAGGTACTGACTTGTGACAGTGCACACTCATGGCAAGTTCATAGTGCTGCCCCACTGGGACACCAGGCCACCAGCACCAATCCAAGTCAGTCACTTTGTCCTGAAACCGAGCCAACAAGTCCTTACCCTATCCTAACAATGCCAAGCGCCTGGCTAGGAAGCGACAATTATCAATCTGATAAGTCATTGATTCGACTCGACTGGAACCAAACTCCAGGCCTTCCACACAGGAGGCCTACGTTCTACCGATTCGGCTACTGCGTCCAGCGGGTGAATTGTTAGTGCCGTGGGGTGGTGGCCTCTGAAGTCGAGACCAGACGCTGACATTCAGCTGGTTACCGTCTCCAAGCAGTACACTCTGGAGCGGGTTGTACTAAACAATTCACCAAGGGCAGACATCGCAAATGGACACCATGGCGGATTTTTAATTAACATATTTTGTCAAATTTTTGTTATCACAAATATTTGTGTGTGTTCAAATATTCGGAATTTACCAACTACATGCACTAGCATATACAATTAGCTGGGACAACAACATTTACAAACTACATGCACTAGCATATACAATTATATAAATACAGTAAACCCTCTCTAAATCGACCGACCTTAGAACCGACTTTAAGTGGTCCATTTAGGGAGGTGGTCGGTTTAGGGAGTTAGAATATTGTTACAATGGTATTGTTGGGACCCTGTTGGTAATCTGGAGGTGGTCGGTTAGAGAGGTTTTACTGTGTATATATACATACACACACACATATATATATTTATACATACGTATATAATGTATAAATAACATGGGGTATACAAAAACTGGAAGGTTGTATAAATCCTCATGTATCCATTTGTTGTATAAACATGTACTTTCTCCATATAATTTATTTTTCACGGTGAACATAATCTTGTCATATCAAAACATACAACACACATTATTCCAACATTGTAAAGGAAAACACATCCCCACATTGATGTATATATAAAGAGCGGGCCTCGCGTGCGGAAGGTCGGGAGTTTGGTTCCCGGTCGAGTCAAACCAATGACTTATAAAATTGATACCTGTCGTTTCCTAGCCTGGTGCTTGTCATTAATAGGATAGGGTAAGGACTGGTGAGCTCAGTGTCAGGATAATGTGACTGAGTGGGATATCGAGTTATGGTGCTGGTGGCCCGGTTTCCCAGTAGGGCAGCACTATGAAGTGGGCATGAGTGCACACTGTCAATGTCACAAGTCGATACCCGTCCTGTATATGACTTTAGATGTTGGCAGCATGTAAAGCTCCAACAACCGACCAACCATTACATATATATTATGTATTATATATTATATATATATCATACATGTAATATACGTAATTATATGCATTATATATGCACATATCAGATATATAGTATATATATATATACAGTAAAACCTCTCTAAATCGACCGACTTTGGGGCCGACTTTAAGTGGTCCATTTAGGGAGGTGGTCGGTTTAGAGAGTTAGAATATGGTTACAATGGTATTGTTTGGACCTAAATAAAGCGATCGATATAGGGAAGTAATCGATCTGTGGAGGTGGTCGGTTAGAGATGTTTTATTGTATATTAATTATTATATATATGGCATACATGTAATATATACATAAGTATGTACATTATATATACACATATCAGATATATAGTGAAAGTGTATATATATATATAAGAGATGGCTACGCCCTAGTAAGAGAAAAACACTAAGCAAGGAGTGGTGGAATCCTCAGATTTTATTGACCGAGGCTCTGGCTGAGCAATATACCGCCAAGACCCAGCCGCAAAACTCGCCAGGCGGGATCCGGCCCACAGCAAATCGCCTGATCAGGCGGTATGGCTAAATAATAAATAGCATGCAAAAAAAAAGGGAATAAATATCACAAGAATTCTCCGCCCCTTTATATTCATATAATACGTTATATATCAAATATATGTGATGTATAAGACTTATGTGAGTATAAAGGCGCGGAAGGGAAGGTTCCCTGTTGATCACCCATATGTCATGTGATATCACATCCGTCCAACACCTCCATGACAATGTCAATAACCGAATAACAGCAAGCAGTAGACTTCTCATGGGGTTCTTCCGAAATGCTGCCCCGGACATAGTTTCCGGGGCCCCTGGATGCTACTAGCGGCATGTGAACCGCCTTAGGCCTGCTAACAATAGCCTCCCAGCGACCAACATGGGCCCGCCGTGTCGTCAGTGAGTGGTGTGAAGTGGTGGCACGCGCCGCCGTGCTAATTCAGAGCCACTTTGTTTATTTATTGTGGTCTCATATTCTGGCAGTGACCAGACGGGATGGCATGGCCGACTGAGTTGAGCGTCCGTCTCCCATTTTGGTAGATTGTGTGGATTCAAACAAATCCGAACGCTGGTCGAGTCAAACCAATGACTTAAACATTGATACTTGTCGTTTCCTAGACAGGCACCCGGTGTTGTTAGGATAGGGCAAGGACTGGTTGGCTCAGTTTCAGGATTATGTGACTGAGTGGGATACACTTAATCTTTTCCATAAATAAAAGATAGCGGATAAATATAAAATGGTAGGTGAAGAATATGTCTTGCTTCTTAGGTTAATTTTTTGGGGGTAATTTCCTTTACACAGCCTTCCGATACTTTTCCTGATGGGGTTTTCAGAGCAGCCTTGTCTCTGGAACAGGGCTGGCGGAGTAAACTAGGAGCATTCTTCGCCGATTCGGTGCGAACTCAAATAGCCCATTGACCGGGCGCAGTGGCCTAATCGATAGAGCATGGGCCTCGCCTGCGGAAGGTCGGGAGTTCGGGAGTTCGGTTCCATGTCGAGTCAAACCAATGACTTATGAAATTGATACTTGTTGCTTCCTAGCATGGCGCTCGGCATTAATAGCATAGGGAAACGATTGGTTAGTTCGCTGTCAGGATAATGTGACTGAGTAGGATATTGGATCATGGTGCCAGTGGCCTGATTTCCCAGTGGAGCAGCACTATAAAGTAACCATGAGTGCTAACTGTCACAAGTCAGTACCCATCCTGACATGACCTTAAATGTTGCCAGGATGTAAAACTCCAACAACCAACCACCCAAATAGCCCATTGTGTGATGGCTGTTTTTTGTTTGCTTGTTGTTGTTTTACGTCCTAGCAACATCTAAGGTCATATCAGCACGGGTACTGACTTGTGACAATGCGCACTCATGCCGACTTTATATAGCGCTGCCCCACTGGGAGACCAGTGTGATGTCAGTCAGCGTCAAGGAAAACTTTGTGATATTTTCCTAATACTATTGCAGTGAACTACCTTTTTCATAGCTCTTCTATAAAATTAGTAGCTGCTGAGTTTAAGCCATGTTTCGGTTCTATTTCATAGAGAAATCCCATCCAACTGTATAAGTATTGCCCGGCCTACATCACTCTAACAGCTGAAGAGGGTCATTAGTTCCGAATGATGGCAATATATACGGCTTGACCACACAGGTACACAGCATTGATTGAACCCTAAGTAACTCCAACATAAAAGGGTGTACCAAGAAATAGAAGCAACGAATAGTCATATTCGATCATATTTGTGAATAAAGTTATAATAGTCATGTTGCTACCTCTTTTTTGTTGTATATTCCTATGCAGATAACATCTTTTAAACCCAAAGGCACTTGCTTCAAGGCCCAGTCACATACACGCTAGTGGATGTAGTTGTACGTAGTGGAGGCTAACATAGTTGAAAGTAGTTGAACGTAGTTGAACGTACTGGCATCCATACTTCTCCATCATGTTAACTTGGAAATAACATGGGTGGGCCATGAGTTCCGATTTAATGTTTGGACATGTTCAAAAGAGTGCTACGTTAGAGGCTAACATGCTGTGGTAAAGTCTCCATACTATTAATGTACTCTGGCATACTCAAGCATACTCTAGCATACTCTAGGGTACTCTAGCATACTCTAGCATACTCTAGCATACCCTAGCGTACTCTAGTGTACACTAGCATACTCTAGCATACTCTAGCACACTCTAGCACACTCTAGCATACTCTAGCATACTCTAGCATACTCTAGCGTACTCTAGCATACTCTAGCATACTCTAGCATACGCTAGTGTACTCTAGCATACTCTAGCATACTCTAGCATACTCTAGCATACTCTAGCATACTCTAGTGTGCTTTAGCATACTTGGACGTAGTTGAACATAGTTGACCGTAGTGGAGGCTAACATACGTTGAACGTAGTTGAACATAGTTGGATGTAGTTGGATGTAGTTGAACGTAGCTTAACGTAGTTGAATGTAGCTGAACGTACGAGCATCCGTGCTGTAACATATTTATATGTACCAAAACCTACCATACCATAATGTTTTTCACCGTAGTTTAACGTACCTAAACCACGTTTGACCCACATTAATCTATCCTACGTTCAACTACGTTCAACTACGTTCACTAACATGTATGTGACCAGGGCTTCAGATTGCATCTTGCGTATCCATCTTGGATACGGGTGCATTAATTGTTGAATAGAAAGTCTATTTAATACAACCGGCCAACAATGCAATGCTGTGATATCCAGCATTCAGTCGGTACGCCAAATATATTGTGCATGCTTATACTTCAAATATTGAAAAATTCAACCATTTATAATAATAATAAAAAAAGTTGTTCTAAATTAAAATAAATAGGTTATGACGAAGAAATCAATGTAATGGCCCTGTCACACTACGACGTAATGACGTCAGCGTAGGGAGAACGTGAAGAACGTTGAACTTGTCGGCGTAGTATGCAAATTTGGGCATAAGTTGAACGTGGATGCAGCGTAGTGGACGAGAGCGTAACGTCGGTAAAGCGTAGTGATACCATGATTCAACGAGAGAGGACAACATCATTACGCTAACGGAACGTTATGAACGTTATTCCATCGCCAGAAGAACGTTACGTCAATCAACATACGTCAATCAACATCGATAATCAAATAATCAATCAATAATCAATAATCAATCAATCAAACAATCAACATCAATAATCAAATAATCAATCAAACAATCAACTGGGCTGGACAACATGCCCTATCAATGAAAATAAAATTGTTCTAGCAATAAGGTCCACCAATGGCCGCTCGGAGGTGCATGCGGCGGTGCGGGCGGCTAGGCGAGCACTGTCGAATGCACCAGGTGCAGACTGCCTCGGCTATGGAACGCAGCATCGCCCAACTGATAGTACCTGAACCAAATGCGATAAAGTGTCTTGGACACTGCAAGAGGGGAGCACCGTCTTCCGCCCCTTACATGCGGATATACATCGTATATCCAGGCTATATTTATTTAAAATAAAATAACAGAACCCCCCCCCCCCACACCAAACCCAAATAAAGGTGCATTTATGGAAAAGACTCTCGTCGATTAAGTCGCTACGGGGTTTCCCATATGGTGGCAGAGCACGTTATTCTCGAGCAGCATGGTTTCGAGATTTCACCGAGATTTCACCGAGATTTCACCGAGATTTTACCGAGATTTCACCGCCATATCCAAGTAGTCGTAATTTTACGCTCAAAAGAATCCTCCTATACTACTTCCCCAATGGAGATCACCGCTAGATTTCCGGAATGGATGCGGTGTGGCCGAATCGGTAAAAGCGCAGGTTTCCCGCGCGGAAGGTCGAAGAGTTCAAATACCTGCTGAGTCAAACCAATGATTTACATAATTAATAGTTGTCACTACCTAGCCTGGCACTCGGCATTACTGGGAATGGTCAAGGACTGGTTAGCTCAGTATCAGGATAATGTGACTGAGTAAGAAATCGAGTCCTGGTCCTGGTAACCTGGTCGCCCAGTGGGGCAGCACTATAAAATCACGATAAGTAGACACTATCACAGCAAGTCGGTTCCTGTTCTGATATGATCTAAGATGTTGCTAGGAATGTAACAACTGAAACCCCAAAAAACTGTTAGATTTCACGGAAGCTTCATCGACATCTTAGCGAGATTTCATTGGGATCTCAGCGAGCGAGATCTTAGCGAGATTTAATTGGGATCTCAGCGAGATCTTAGCGAGATTTCATTGGGATCTCAAGGAGCGAGATCTTAGCGAGATTTCATGTGTGACCTCAGCGAGCGAGATCTCAGCGAGGTTTCATTGGGATCTTAGCGATATCTGAGCGAGGTTTCATCGAGATGTCAGCGAGATTTCGCCGGGACCACGCCGAGAGCTCAGTGAGATCTCGGCGAGATCTCGCCTGGTGACAGACAGGGACGCCCCAGGCCGCGAGCGGTCGTCTGCCCTGAACGTTCTTTTTGTTCTATATCCATGTCATGTGACCTTTGTTAAGAAGAGGCCCATTCCATTCCACGGATTGCCAGTTCGAAGGGATGGGTTGGTTGGTTGTTGGAGGTTTACGTCCTGGCAACATCTAGGGTCACATCAGGATGGGTACCAACTTTTGACAATGCGCACTCATGGTGACTTTATAGTGCTGCCCCACTGGGAGTTCAAGCTGCCAGCACCATGACCTGATATCCCACTCAGTCACAGTATACTGACACTGCGCCAACCAATCCTTGCCCTGTTCTAATGATGCTGAGTGCCTGGCTAGGAATCAACAAGTATCAATGTTTAAGTCATTCGTTTCACTCGACCAGGGTTCGAACCCATTGGTTAATTAATGGTCGGCATTAATAGGATAGGGCAAGGACTGATTAGCTCAGTGTCAGGATAATGTGACTGAGTGGGATATCGGGTCAGGGTGCTGACAGCTTGATTTCTCAATGGGGCAACATTATAAAGTCACCATGAGTGCGCACTGTCACAAGTCGGTACCCGTCCTGATATGACCTTAGATGTTGCCAGCACGTAAAATTCCAACAACCAACAAACCACTGCCCCAACTTGTGCTGTGCCGTGGGCCGGCCGCTGAGGCTTGTGCTAGGCAGGCCGTTGACCTTTACTATGTGTGTTAGTGGCTGCCCGAGAGGGGGAGTGGGTGGGGCTGAGGGTGAGGGAGTGGGGGTGAGTGGGTGTGGGTTTGGGGTGAGAGATTCTAAGGGTCAACAGGGAGGTGGTGTACACTATGTTCTTGGGCATCGTGTATATATATATATATATATATATATACAGTATAAAACTGGCTACGGTGGAAACAGAACAGAGCTGAAGTGAGTAGATGGGTGGGAACCTTCCAATTTTATTTTGTGCAATGAAGGCCCATGGCCGGGCAAAAGAAATAGCCCTACCTATACAAAGCTAAAAATAAGTGTAGTACCAAGCAGAGCGCCAGCGCGAATGACTGAAAGCAGCAGGGAAGCAGTAGCAGCACAGCACAATCGCAGCTACAGAGTGAATATATCAGGCAATAGGAATAGATAATAATATAAACACTAAAATAAGCTAGGTAGAACCCCACCTATTTATATACAGATAATTAATTATATTTGACATAAAACTGGCTATGGTGTTAAGAAAAAAGAGCTGAGGCGAGTAGATGGGTGGGAACCGTCCAGTTTTATCTTTTGCAATGAAGGCCCATGGCCGGGCAAAAGAAATAGCCAAAGGGCCTGAGAAAGGGGGAGCCCTCCCCCCCAACCACTATTCGCCAAGCTCAAGTTGGGCCAGGGAGGACACCCTCAGGTCATTCATTATGCTCACCTGCAGCGGGGTCTTCAAGTAAGCATATACCGTCTCACTGGCCCAGTCACCCCTAACTGTAATCTCCTCAATTGTTGCACCACAAATAGCCAGGTAAGTCGTGCCGCCTCGATGGAGGGAGTGGGAGGTAAAGTCACACTCCCCCAGGCCAGCAATATTAGCAAATAATGTTAGCATGGACTGGTAAGAAGCATAAGAAATAAGGGTGGAACCCACCTGATCCGACAACCTGAAGGCTCTGTCATCAGGTCACGCTCGTATCTCCTGGAAATGCTTACGTGTCCAAAACGCGCCACAAGGGGCCTGGTTACAGCACTTGGCCACCGGTATCTCAAGAACCCGTTTGCCAAATTGTATTGTTTTACATTTCCTAACCTTAACCACCATCCCCCAATCGAAGAAAGTGAAACCAGATTGCCTCAGAGCCGCATCTGAGTCTGTCACCTGACTCTTCCTGAGGAGTGCCCGGAAGGACAGCCCACCAGGCCGTGTGACCCGAGTTTAGGGTCAAACCCTCAAAGATCTTGTGCAGCATATTGGGGAGGAGAGGAGGAGCCCTCCTCAGAACATCCCCTTTAGTACGTTTTATACCTTTCAGAGTCGCAGCGACATAATAGTCTGAGTATGAAATTGTCAGTGCACCGCTCTGCTTCAAATAGAGATTTAGACCAGAGAGATAATTTAAAATAGATATGTAGGAGAGATCCCTTGCTAACCAGGTTGCGTACAAAGCAACCCACTTAGAGGAGGAGCATGGTAGGCTCGGTGCTCCACTACTTGATCGACAAACTGTAGGTAAAACTTAATCTGTACAGTTCTTGAGGACCAGGAATTCGGGGGGTAAAATCCCCGCTCATAGAGTCGCTGCTCCCCCGTTAGTTCCTCCCATCCTGGAACAAAGCAAAAATGTGGCCTCAAAAATACTTCTGCAACACATCATCCAGGCCCCATCAACCCTGGCGATCCTAGCAGCACTCCCTTTATCTGATAGCCTACTTAATGTGTCACAAGTTACATTCTTAGCGGTATTAATGTAGCATGATATGAAAATAAAATTGTTCTCAATCGCAAGCCAGAAAAGCCTTCGCAAATAGGACATTATAGCTCGGCAGCGAGACCGACCTCTATTAAGTGCCGCCTGCACAATGATACTGTCAGTCACAAATATAATCGAAGAGTCCCCCCATTGGTGGGCCCAGTGGATGGCCGCCTCATATGTGGCGGCCATTTCCTTAACATTTATATGGGCGGCCCCCAGAACCTTTTCCGGTGAGACATGGCGATGGCCGGCGTAACCCTCTAACACCTCGTCATCAGACCCTTTATATGCGCCTACAAGCCAATCATCGCCATGTGAAGCACCCATCCCCAAACCAGAGGCATCACTATAGACAGATGTGACTGGGGTAAACTTCCCCAGCATAGCGGCTTTTCCATTGAAGCGACCCACCGCAAAACTCTCCCACCAGTCGAGGTCCTCCCTGAAACCGGCACCCAACCTCACTGAGTAATAAGGTTCGCGTACAGAAGTAATGAGACTATAAATCTGTTGGCTCGACTTTCACGGCTGATAATTCGAATTATTCGCCCTCCTCCCCTTTATATTCAGAGAACCGTAATGCAGAACACTCTTCCCTCGGCTAGCATTAGAAAATGCAGCCGGTAGGGGCTCTCAATGACAGGAAGACAATATGTTCTATGAATGCCCTATAATCCCTGACACCAAGTTCTTTTATCCCGAGTGCCCACTGGCCTGCCACCGCTATTAATTCATAGCAGTTTGCCTTAGTGATATCCTTGCACCCCACAGTGAATCTCGTCAAACTCCATTTACTTCTTCTCCGATGACTTGTGCTTCTACTGGAAGACCTTCTGCGATGAACAGTTGTCCTGGTGCATCCCGCATCTTTCCCATAAGAACAGAAACTGTCCTCCGGGCAGCCAAGCGATGTTGTGTCCACATAAGCCGCACCAGGGGTGGCCTCTGGATCCATGGTGTAGCCGGCTGTCATCTGGTTTGATTCCAAGATGTTGCCCATGACATCTTGTTTTCCATCTGAATGCCCCTTCCATCTTCTCTCCCGCTTTGCCAGTAATTTTTGAAGGTAGTCCTCTAACTCTGCCAGCTCCTCCTCTATCTCTAATGCATGTACCTCTCTTGCCGTCCGCTTTCTCTGCTCTTGTAGTGACACTTCCCTCACTTCAGTCGACACACTGTTGTCGGCTGACATATTTTCATGCTTCTCTGACATTCTATTCGCAGATTGAGAATGTGTTAGCGGTCGTGCGCTGGCCTTGCTCTGTTCACACTTTACTTGGTCCCTTGTATCGTGAACGGTTCCGCAGCTATCGCAGAATACTCTAGGCATAGTAGTTCCAGGCCCGAACGCAGTTTACGAAAGTACCGTATGATGTAGCCTCAGTGTAATGTGGCTATGAGCTCAGCTAAAAATAAGTGTAGTATGAAGCAGAGCGCCAGCACGAATGACTGAAAACAGCAGGGAAGCAGTACCAGTGCAGCACAATCGCAGCTACGGAGTGAATATATCAGGAAATAGGAATAGATAATAATATAAATACTAAAATAAGGTAGGTAGAACCCCCACCTATTTATATGTATATAATAAATTATATTTTACATAACCCCTTTAAACCAAGCTCGGTTAAACCAAATCATCGGTTGATCCAAACTTTTTTCGGCGGCCTGGCAAAATACTACCATTTATCATATAAAAAAGTTGGTTAAACCAAAGTCGGTTAATCCAAATTATCGGTTAATCCAAACAAAATTATTGGACCCCAGCCCACTTCGGTATGGTTAAACCAAACTTTCATGTGGTTATAAGGTCATCTGAGACCCCACTGACTTTTTTATATAAGAAATGGTAGTATTTTGCCGGGCCGCCGAAAAAAGTTTGGATTAACCAATCGTTTGGTTTAACGAAGCTTGGTTTAACAGGGTTATACTGTACATACATAAAAAACAATAATCAAAGTGTCCACATGCATTGTATATTACATGTGCAATACACACTTACTCAAAGTCAAAGTCAAAGCCAAAGTTTGGTTAAACCAATGATCGATTAATCCAAACAAATTTCTAGGGTCCCTTCAAGTTTGGTTGAACGGATGTTGGGTGTTGGCTTTATGTCCTGGCAACATATGAGGTCATATAAGAATTTGTACCGACTTGTGACAGTGCACACTCATGGCAACTTTACAGTGCTGCCCCACTGGGAGACCAGGCCACCAGCACCATGATCCAATATCCCAAACAGTCACATTATCCTGATAATGTGCTAACCAGTCCTCGTCCTATCCTATCAATGCCGAGACTATTAATTTTCAACCACACTAGATAGTGACAACTATTAACTTCACGAGTCATAGGTTTGACTGGGCTGGGATTTGAACTACCGACCTTCCGCACAGGAAGTCTGCGCTCTACCGATTCGACCACCGCAGAAACGAAAAACTAGCAAATGTAATGCACGTGAAGGCACAAGCGGAGGAGGAAGTGTCACGGGGACGCTTCCTTGTTATTGGTCTTGTTATTTTCTTGTGGGTGTGTGTGTGTGTTTATGCAGGGAACGCTGGCACCCCTGTGGTGGTCCACCGCTGCCAGACATGTTGGCATTTAGATCGACGGCTCCCGCCATTAAATTCAGCCTTCCAACGGGATTTGTCTTTGTGTTTGTCGTTGTTTTACATCCATCCTAGCAACATCTAAGGTCATATCAGGACGGGTACTGACTGGTAACAGTGCACACGGATGGTGACTTTATAGTGCTGCCCCCCTGGGAGATCTGGATGCCAGCACCATGATCCGATATCCTACTCAGTCACATTATCCTGATACAGATGAGGGGTAAGGACTGAGGAGTGAGGGGTGAGGGGTGAGGGGTGAGGGGTGAGGAGTGAGGGGTGAGGGGTGAGGGGCGAGCGGCGAGCGGCGAGCGGTGAGGGGTGAGGGGTGAGGGGTGAGGGGTGAGGGGTGAGGGGCGAGCGGCGAGCGGTGAGGGGTGAGGGGTGAGGGGTGAGGGGTGAGGAATGAGGGGTGATGGGTGATGGGCGAGAGGTGAGGGGTGAGGGGTGAGCAGTGAGGGGCGAGCGGTGAGGGGTGAGGGGTGAGGGGTGAGGAGTGAGCTCATTCGAAGGAATGCAGAGGAAATGTGAGGACAAATTATAGACCATTAGTTGGAGGTTGAACTTGCAACTTCAACTTGTACTGTGGCATTCAAGTTGTTCCGCGAAGTTGAACCATTATGTTAAGTTTAGTATGAGGTTCTACCTGAAGTATTTTAAACAATATATTTTGAACATAAAATCATGAAACTTTTTTTTAAATCTCCTTTTTCCTTCTTTTTCCCCTCCTAAATGGGAGTGGCGCATTTTTTAAAAGAAAAACCAATTAAAAAAAATGGTTGCCGGTTACGATTGTAAATTTGCAGTTTTATATCAAATCAGCCTTTCCGCTGGGGTTTCCGCAAGTTGTAACATTGGGGATTCCCATAGACGATGACATAATGATGACGTAGTACACGTGAAACCCACTCGTTATACGTTGAACATTAGGCACTAAATGTCTCCAAGAGAATGTGAACGTACCTGGATGCGTTGTGTAGGTGTAGCGATGTAGCGATGTAGCGATGTAGCGATGTAGCGATGTAGCGATGTGGCGATGTGCATGCGTGGTGTGGAGAGGGAGAGGTAGTCCTACTTGGCCAGCCCGGCGCTGTGCTAGTGGTGGTGGCGTAATGAGGGATTTGGTGGTCACGTGGGTCTTGACCCATACGAGACAGGTGTGTTGGCTATAGATCACCACCCGCATAAAGGGCAAGTTATGGGGCTGTCGTCTGTTTGTTTGTTTGTTTGTTTGTTTGCTTGTCGGGGTTCTACATACTTTCTTTTGGGGGTGTTCGTAACCTTACGATGGTTACCAGCTGTAGAACTGCAGCAATATAGAAAGGCACCGATAAATTGGTCCAATCTTTGGTTGAAGATTAATCTTCAGTAGGGACAGTTGTAGAAGTTGCGGATGTCTTTACAACATTCAAAACGGCGAAGCGTTGGGGCGGCCCCGAATCAATCTGGTCTGGCGGTAGCAGAGCACTTGTATCCAGTTGACAGCAGCAAGGGTTTAGGAGGAAGGGACGGGCAAGGGTGGGCACAGCGGTTCCAGCAACATGAACAAAGCGAGAGAAACGGTAAAGGACCCCACCCAAGCAAACAAATCCCTTGATCAGTGGGAGAAGTAAACCTGGGGGGAAAAAAGGGTAGAGTATAAGAAAGAGAAATGAGGAGAGTTGAGTTAAAGGACCATGTCTATTTGCTCTATGGTGACCAGCCAGCGAGCCAAAGACACAGACAGAGTAAGATTAGAAAGTGAAATGCTGGTGGGCTCCCCCTCCTGGAACTCTTTTCAGACATAATCAAGGAGGAGCATGGCCAGCGGAGAGGAGATGGAGAGAGGTGTGGACGAAGTGCGTTCCGGATAGCAAGATCTAAGGTCATATCAGGCTTCCCGTGCGAAAGGTTGGGAGTTCGAATCGCAGCCGAGTCAAACCCGTGACTTATAAAATTGATACCTGTCGCTTCCTAGCCAGGCGCTTGGCAATAATAGGATAGGGCAAGGACAGGTTAGCTCTGTGTCAGGATAATGTGACTGTGTGGGATATTGGGTCATGGTGCGAGTGGCCTGGTCTCCCAGTGGGGCAGCACTGTAAAGTCGCTATGAGTGTGCACTGTCATAAGTCGGTACCAATCCTGATATGACCATAGATGTTGCTAGGATGTAAAACAATGACAAAACAAACAACCATGACCAAATGTCCCACTCTGTCACATTATCGCGATATTAAGCTAACCATTCCATGGCCAGGATAGGTAGCGACACATATCAAATTTCTAAGTCATCGGGTTGACTCGGCAAGGATTCAAACTTCTGACCTTCCGCACAGGAAGACTACCCTGTACCGATTCTGCGACTGTGTCCGGTGCTGCCGTGTACCGGAATATCTATTATATGAAGGAAAGGGTACATTCTCAGGTGTCGTCTGCTGCTAAGGGTACATTCTCAGGTGTCATATTTGAAAGAATACATTGTTGAAAGAATACAATGTTTGTAAGTACTGATTGATATTGGCAATAAGTGAAAGAACGGGTAGCTTGTAGGCTATCGTCTGCTACTATAGCCAATACTTGAAAGAAAGGGTATTTTTGTAAGTTGCCTGCTGCCGCTACTGCACATACGTGAAAGAAAGGGTATTTTTGTAAGTTGCCTGCTGCTGCTACTGCACATACGTGAAAGAAAAGGGTATTTTTGTAAGTTGCCTGCTGCCGCTACTGCCCATACATGAAAGAAAGTGTATTTTTGTAAGTTGCCTGCTGCTGCTACTGCGCATATATGTGAAAGAAAGGGTATTTTTGTAAGTTGCCTGCTGCTGCTACTGCCCATATACATGAAAGAAAGGGTATTTTTGTAAGTTGCCTGCTGCCGCTACTGCACATACGTGAAAGAAAAGGGTATTTTTGTAAGTTGCCTGCTGCTGCTACTGCCCATACATGAAAGAAAGTGTATTTTTGTAAGTTGCCTGCCGCCGCTACTGCCCATGCATGAAAGAAAGGGTATTTTTGTAAGTTGCATGCTGCCGCTACTGCCCATACGTGAAAGAAAGGGTATATTTGTAGGATTTCATCCACTGCTATAGGCAGTATGGGAAGGGATATGTAGTTTTTTTAGGTCACCCACTGTTACTATAGCCAGGACACGAAAGAAAAGGTGAGTCCTTAGGCTGTCCTCTCATGCAATATTCATTATTCACTTATCCAACAAAATAAATTGTTCATAATTTGTTTTTAAATTGGTTAAATTTATATTAAAACTGTTAAATGGAGAATGTATGGTCGACCCTGTTATTTGGGAATGCAGCGACTTGCAAATACCGCCAAAAGCTGAAATAAAATTGACCTCACAGCCTTGGATGGTTGTTGGAGTTTTACGTCCTGGCAACATCTAAGGTCATATCAGCACGGATGGTCACAACTTTGTGATAGGATTTCCTGCATGTGACCGTTATGGAAAAGTTGGTTGGTTGGTTGTTGGAGTTTTACGTCCTGGAAACATCTAAGGTCATATCAGGACGGGTACCGACTTGTGACTGCACACTCGTGGCAACTTTATAGTGCTGGTCCACTGGGAAATTATGGCACCGGCACCGTGACCTGATATCCCATTCAGTTACATTATCCTGACACTGAGCTAACCAGTCCTTGCCGTATCCTATTAATGCTGAGCGCCAGGCTAGGAAGTGGTAACCATCAATTTTATAAGTCATTGGTTTGACTCGACCGGGAACCGAACTCCCGACCTTCCGCACGCGAATCCCGCGCTGTACAGATTAGACCACCGCGCCCTGTTTATGGAAACGTGGATCAGCATAATTTTGTGTGCGAGTGTCAGATTTGTTTGTTGTTGTTTTACGTCCTAGCAACATTTAAGGTCATATCAAGACGGGTACCGACTTGAAACAGTGCACACTCATGGTGACTTTATAGTGCTGCCCACTGGGAGACCAGGACACCAGCACCATGACCTGATATCCCACTCAGTCACATTATCCTGACACTGAGCCAACGAGTCCATGCCCTATCCTAATAACGCAGAGCACCTAGCTAGGAAGTGACAGGTATCAATTTTAAAGTCATTGGTTTCACTCGACCAGGGTTCGAACCCACGATCACATGGTCTACCAACACGGGAGACGGACGCTCTAACTCATTCGGCCATACAGTCTGGTCTCGAGTGTCAGAAAAACTTAGACTTGATATCATGACTTTTATTAGTACTCTTAAGCCCTGATCACATACACGTTAGTGAACGTAGGATAGATTAACATGGGTGAAACGTGCTATCACTATGTTAAACTACGTTAAGGTACGGCAGGTTTTGGTTGATCACCCACCTAATAGTATGGATAAATATGTTATGCTATAGATCCCGGTACGCTATGGTACGAATCCTGGTACGTCCAACTATGTTGAACTATGTTAAACTACATTGAACTATGTTACCCTCCACTACGTTCAACGACACTCAACTGCGTCCACCAACGGCTATGTGACCATGGCAGAACGGCCAATGTTTAGTGCAGGTCAAAGTATGCTAGGGTACGCTACAGTACACTAGAGTATGCTAGAATAGAGTAAGAAGTATGCTAGAGTGCGCTTGAGTATGCTAGAATACACTCGAGTATGTTATCATCACAGAGGCTACATCTGCCTCAAAAGTACCTCTCTTTTGAACATGTCCAAAGCTTAAATCGGAACTCACAGCCAACACACATTCTTATCACGTTCTCATCACGCAGAAGTATGGATGCCGGTACATTTTACTACATTCAACTACGTTCAACTACGTTCAATTATGTTCAACTATGTTAGCCTCCACTATGTTCAACTAAGTCCACTAACGTGTATGGGACCGAACCTTTAAGCAGAGCTGCTTTCCTTCACACTTGGTGGTCATAGTCGACGTAAGAGCGGTTTGTGAACCAGCACATGTTGTAGGTTACACTTGTGGTTAGCTATCCCATACCTTTCTTTTAAAAAAAACTATAAAAAACTCAAACCCACATACAACGCAAAAGTGAACCAAAAAAACCCCCCACAATTCTCACTCGCAAAACGATTTGATGGCGATTATTGGGCCCGAGACAGCAGGTGCTAAACAAACACAGGTGTGGACTCAATATTCATCAACAAACAGGAACTAAAGTTTTGAATACGCCAGTTCCGAGTTAGTCACAGACACCGGGAGTTTGGAATATAAATGTTGATCAACTAGTGAACTTTAAAAAAATTATTAAATTGTTTACGTCTCAGCAACGTCTAAATGCATAACAGAAGCACCGTGGATCCCCGTGCACTCCTGGTGGGTTTATAGTGCTGCCACTCTGATGCACCATACCTGCAGCGCAATGCCTTATGATTCATTGTCTGATGACCGGACGCGGTTACCGAATCGGTAGAGCACAGGCCTCCCGTACGGGACATCGAGAGTTCGCTTCCCGGTCGAGTCAAACCAATGATGTACATAATTGATACTTGTCACTTCCTAGCCTGGTGCCTGGCATTAATAGGATAGGGCAAGGACTGGTTAGCTCAGTGTCAGGATAATATTACTGAGTGGGAAATTGGGTCATGGTGCTGATGGCCTGATTTTCCAGTGGGGCAGCACTATTAAGTCACCATGAGCCTGAAATGTCACAAGTCGGTTCCCGTCCTGATATGGCCGTAGATGTTTCCAGGATGTAAAATTCTAAAAACCAACTATTATCTGACTCAGTCGAAATATCGTGAGCCAACTAGACCTTCATTACCTAGTAGTGCTGAGTACCGGGCGAGTTAGTTACAAGCATAAGTGAACTCTGGCAAGACTTTGGCTTGACTCCACCTTGAATCTAACCTGTTCACGACATCCTGCGCAGCAAGCGGACATTCCATCAGCTAGGCTATCCTGCCCGGTCTGGTGATACACATGTTTGGTTGGTTGGTTGTTGGAGTTTTACGTCCTGGCAACATTTAGGGTCATATCAGGACGGTTACTGACTTCTGACAGTGTACATTCTTGCCGACTTTATAGTGCTGCCCCACTGGGAGACCAGGCTGCCAGTACCATGACCTGATATCCCGCTCAGTCACATTTTCCTGACACTGACTGAGCACGCCAGTCCTCACCCTATCCTAATAATGCTGAGCGCTAGGCTTTGAAGTGACAAGTATCAATTTTGTGGGTCATTGATTTGACTCGACCGGGAATCGAACCTCCGATCTCCCACACGGGAGGCCTACGCTCTACCGATTGGGCTACTACCGTGCCCGGTGGTGATACGCATGTAAACACAGCATTCTGGTGGATCATATTCAATCCATTGAGAGACGCCTACTGCCTCGCACCAACCGAACGCGGTGGCCCAGTCGACAGAGCGCAGGCTTCCCGTGCGGAAGGTCGGGAATTCGATTCCCAGTCGAGTCAAACCAATCACTTACAAAATTGATAATTGTCGCTTCCTAGCCTCATGCTCGGCATTAATAGGATAGAACAAGGACTGGTTAGCTCAGTGTCAGGATAATGTGACTCAGTAGGATATCGAGTCATGGTACTGGCGGCCTGATTTCCCAGTGGGGCAGCACTATAAACTCACCATGAATGCGCACTGTCACAAGTCGGTACCCGTCCTGATATGACCTTACATGTTGCCAGGAAGTAAAACTCCAACAATCACCCACCTGCGTCGCACCAGGACGCCGCCTTCGTTACTGGTCCCCCGCAGTAGGATGCTACTGAAGCTAATGCCGCACACAGCAGGACACCACCTGCATTTTTATAATCTCCATGTTCTTCTTACAGTAACAAGAAAAACACCCACCCATCCCCCCCACCAAACCCCATTATTTATCTTTTAGTAGTAGTACAAATTCGAATCTAAAAATAGCTTAAGAGCTCACTAATACCCCTGTCACACTATGATGTAATGAGCGAATGTGAGCCTAACGTGGTGATTTTTCGTCATTACGTTGATCTACGTTGGATTATGTTATGATGACGTCATAATGACGTTAGACTGACGTCGATCTACATCACATTACGTCGTGTTACGTCGAGTTACGTCGAGGTTTTGGACATGTTCAAAACTTTTGACGTAGCTCGAACGTAAGGGTTTACATTCGCCGTACGTTCTGTACACGTTCAGCGAACGTCAATGACATTAAATAAACGTTATTAAAACGTCGGTCACTACGTTCAACTACGTTGCATTACGTTGCACTACGTTGACCCACATTAACCCCAGGGGGAAGGTGCAGTCCACATAGTGAAAACGCCGGGATAACGGACGCCTAACGGACGTCCAACGTAGGTTTACCGTTTTGCCACCGTTTCCTGACGTAAGTAACGTAAGGTAACGTAAAGCAACGTAGTTCTGGCGATGGAATAACGTTCATAACGTTCCGTGAGCGTCATTACGTTGTCCTCTCTCGTTGATTGACGGTATCACTACGCTTTACCCACGTTATGCTCTCGTCCACTACGCTGATTCCACGTTCAACTTGTGCCCAAATTTGCATACTACGCCGAGAAGTTCAACGTTCTTCACGTTCTCCCTACGTTGACGTCGTTACATCGTAGTCTGACAGGGCCTTAAAAAGAGTTCAGGTCGCATAAGTGTACATTAAAGTTGCATAGTCCAAAGGTTTTGAGTTTCTATCATTTTTCTTAGATACTTATATTGAATTGATTGTTATGGGCTACCTTGCCATCATTTGAAATAACTTATGTTTTAAATGGCTAACAGTTGAGATATTTGAGGTGCAAGCATGTAAAGTTAATTTTGGCAAGCATGCCAAAATTCTGACATCGTAGGCTTCTGCAGCAACAGGTTCTATTAAAATCACTGTATTCCCCCCTTCCATGTGGCAACAAATGCTTAATAAATGCATCAGGAGCTCAGTTAGATATGTAAAATAAAATCTAAATTCGTGAAAATTTGATGTTTCATCGGATTATACAGCTTTAAGAGTTCACTCGAAAGAGCTCAGGTAGGAGAAATGTACATGAATAATGTATGTTAGTGTAGTAGTCTGTACATGAGCCCCACTACCACGCGGTGGCAGCAGACAGTACGCCCTGCACCTACGCAGTTACACTGAACTGTGCTAGGTGGCGACAGGCTAGCCACCAGGCAGACCCCGATGGGGTTGCCCTCTACTGCGTGTGGCTAGCTCCCCCCCCCCCCACCCACCCACACCCACACCCACCTATAGAGGCGACATGGGACCTGGCGAGTGAGGCGGCGAGCCAGTTGACTGTTGATGCCACGGAGAGCAGAGAGGTTTTGTAATAAACCAGGTTGAAGCGTACTGATACTGAATCTTGGCATTCTTCCGTGAGTGTGTGACAGTGTGGGAAGACCGTGGGCCATCACATTACTATGGAAACATGGATCACTATAAGACACCACAGTGGCATCCTCCAGAGGAACGCTGGGTAAATAAATCATAGGACAAATGTCGATAGGTGGCGTTGTGAATGGGTTAAATCTCTCATTATGATATATACACGGCGACTTTATGGCTTTGGTATGCGGTATATCATGACTGAAAACACAATCCTAGAATGGCTACAACTTCAGTATCCAATTACCAATAACATCACAGCAGCAGTCTCCCACCTCATACAACACCTCTATCTCCATTTTTTTAAGCGTCACATTTTCGGATGTATCTATTTTTTTATTATCTCTTTCCTTCATATTTTATAGGGTCAATATGTAACCTAATACCCAACTATTGCCAAGTGGATGAGTTATATGCTATAAATACTGTAATATGCTGCATACGGCCGGTTCCGCCCTGGTCTCACTAGTGGTATCGTGTAGGCAGAATAAATACAAAGACAGGAACATAAGCTTCCAACGTTTATTCTTCCTCTCCGCCCACCGCGGTGTCACAAGACCAAGTGACCCACCACTTGACCAGCCAGGTCGCAGGTAACCTCTCACGGTAGGGGGAGCCGCTAGCCAGATGCAGTAGAGGCAGTCCACCCAGGGCGCTGTCTACTGGGCCCATATGTATGAGCCAATTTTTAACCGTACCAGGGTTAAAGGATGGTGCCGGGTTAGCTAACCCCAGAGTTCCAAATGTGTCACGGGGGATGTATGTGACCAAAACGCGCCCGAGTTAGCTAACATTTCAGTTATTTATAGATTTGGGAAATCCCTCTGTGCCTGTTTAAATTCGTCGATTCGAAAATATTAATATCGCCGCCGTTACGGCATCAGCGTTAATCTCGCTTCGCTTTTAGGGTTAATTTAATGAAATTTCACGATTTGAGTAGGTAATTCTGTTAAATATGGTCGCATTGAATAGATTTGGGCCTAATATATAGCCGCCGATTTGGCGGCGGCGGCGATTTGTTTACTTTACATTCGTCGATTCGACACTATTAATATCGCCACCAAAGCGGCGGTAGCCTTAATATTGCTTCGAATTTAGGGTTAAATTGATAACATTTCACTTATTACGTATGTAATTCTGTTAAATATGGTCGCATTGAACAGATTTGGGCCAGATTTGGATATCGACGTCCATGCGCCGGCGGCGATTTGTTTACGTTACATTCGTCGATTCGAAAATATTAATATCGCCGCCTCTGCGGCGGCAGCATTAATATTGCTTCGAATTTAGGGTTAATTTAATGAAATTTCACGATTTTAGTATGTAATTCTGTTAAATATGGTCGCATTCAATAGATTTGGTCATAATCGGTGCCTAACCCCACCTTTAACCCTCCTTTCACTTGGGGTTAGTGCAGGCGACTTTAACCCTGGAAGAGTTTGCCTAACCCGTGCACATACATTGACACTTTCGCCGCTAACCCGGGAAATCCGCACGACGCATGGGTTACGACCGCTAACCCGGGCTCATACATATAGGCCCAGGCTGGTGTGCCCCCACCTGATGCAGAAGGACTGTGACAGTAGACGGCATAGTCCCTGTTGACACCGCGTGGTGGAGGTCATGTACAGACTACTACAATACTGTAAGCAATATCATTATAGTCACTGCAACATTTAATTGCATTGTGCTATCAGTATCACTGTATAAAAGGTGTATCATCATCATCATCATCATGCTGTCGGTTGCGATGCGACAAAGACTGCTTTCATTACTTGACTGCCGCTCTCCATTTAGCTCTCTGCTGTGAGAGTTGCGTCCATGGGTCGGTCTTAATGTCTCTCAGCTTGAGGTTTCTCTTGATGGTATCCTTGAACCGGAAACGAGGGCGCCCTCTCTTTCTGTGTAGGTGTAAATAACCACATTATTAATGCGTTGAATAATTATAAAAGACAAGCAATGATTGCAAAGAGTTCTGCATCCCTAGCTGGCCCCTAAAGACCTAGTGTTCATTTAAAAAGAATTATAAAGCAAAACTAGTGGCGAAGTGTGACAGAGGAGGGGTCAGCTGACCGGAAACCAACACGCAAGCTATGAGCTTGTCTTCTGGCAAGCAGACCTACTTGTGCACCAGGCCGCTCAACCATCCCCGCCTACCATAGGTAGTGCATATAGATATAATCACAGACAATTACATAATTAATATGTGTATAAGAGTTTATGCGTTTCATACAAAGCTATGGTAAGGTTTTGCCCAAACTTGCCGATGAGAGCTGTGAATTACATAAGCTTGCTTGTTATTTGTTCGTTGGGGTTTTACATTCAGGCAACATTTCAGGTCATACCAGGATAGTCACCGACTTATGGCAGGGCACAATCTTGGCGACTTTATAGTGCTGCCCCAATGGAAGACCAGGTCATTGGCATCATGACCCAATTTCCCACTCAGTCACATTATCCTGATACTGAGATAGCCAGTCCTTGTCCTATCTTAGTAATACCGAGTTCCAGGCTCGATATCAACAATTGTGAATTCTTTAAGTCATCGGTTTGACTCGGCTTGGATTCGAATTCCCGACCTTCTGCATTGAAAGCCTACGTTCGTACCGATTCAACCACCACGTCTCGTTGAGTTATAATTACTATAACGCACATAATTATACTTATGCATCTTGTGCATTATAATATTGGATTGTCTTACTAAAAGACAAATTTACCCAACATTATTATCTAATATATAAATAACTAAAAAACTACAACCAATACTATAGTGACGAGAAAAGAATAATCACATGAATAAAATGAGTATATAAAAAAAAAGAAATTAAAAAAAAAAAGATGCGACATGATTTCCACACAAGTGACTTCCTACATATCATCTCTCTAACAGTGATAACACTCTTCAACAAATACACAAACATGCACAGGCACACACAGACACAGATACATACAAACACACACGCACGCACACGTAGGCCTACACATATGCACACACATACAAACAGACATACAGACATACATGACCACACACGCGCATACATATAGATACACACAGACAAACACCCGGATACACACACACATACAATAACAAAAAGAAATGAACCCATGGGTTCGAACCCTGGTCGAGTCAAACCAATGACTTAAATATGTATATTTGTCACTTCCTAGCCAGGCACTCGGTATTAACAGGATAGGGCAAGGACTGGTTGCCTCAGTGTCAGGATAATGTGACTAAGTGGGCTATCAGGTCATGGTGATGGTGGCCTGATCATGCAGTGGGGCAGCACTATAAAGTCACCATGAGTGTGCACTGTCACAAGTCGGTACCCGTCCTGATATGACCTTAGATGTTGACAGGACGTAAAACTGCAACAACCAACAACAAAAGGAAACAAGTCACTTCTTCAAAAACACACAAAGCACACAACAATCACAATACCACCAATACCTCGCGCCTTCCATCTGACAATAAAAAAGTAAGGAAAAAGAAGAAAATAAACAAATACAAAGCAGGCACACACAGAGACAGCTATAAAGCAACAAACAATCCAGCAGCGAGACGATATAACAAACACATCAACTAACTGCAACACAAGCAAACACCAACAGCAAAAAACAATAAAACACAACACGCATCTTATATCTTCATGGTGCGGAGCCAACAAGCTGAGAGAAATGACGTCATGGTTGTGTGTGTGTGTGGTGTGTGTGTGGCTGTGGATGTGCGTGTGTGTGGGTGGGTATGGGTGCGGGTATGGGTATGGGTGTGGGTGTGGGTGTGGTGTGGGATGTGGGGGTGGGGGTGGGTTGGTGGGTAGTGGGGTGAGTGTGGTGTGTTGGGTGTGGGTGTGGGTGTGTGGTGTGGGTCGGTGGGTGTGTGGGTCGTGTGTGCTTAGGCGTGTTGGGTGCGGGTGTGGGTGGGGGTGTGGGTGTGGGTGGGGTGTGGGTGTGGGTGTTGGGGTGTGGATGCGGGGGTGGGTGCGGGTGTGGGTGCGGGTGGGTGTGGGTGCGGACGCGGGTGCGGGTGCGGGTGTGCGTGTGCGTGTGAGTGTGTGTGTCGGTGTGTGTGGATGTGGGTGTGGATGTGGGTGTGGGTGCGTGTGCGGGTGCGTGTGCGGGTGTGCGGGTGCGGGTGCGGGTGCGGGTGCGGGTGCGGGTGCGGGTGCGGGTGCGGGTGCGGGTGCGGGTGCGGGTGCAGTATATTGCCCACCCTTGGGCAATATACTGGAGTAAAAATCTGATACCGGCATAATGCTGCCTTACGATTATAATACTTCCCCCGAATGTTTGTCTGACATGCAATGCATAACACACACGCCTGCCTGCTGCCGCCATATGTTCTGTTTGTAATTTGTGATATGTGCTTATTTTCTTTGTAACTTGTATTGGGGTTTTTACACCATCGTTACACTGCGAATGGTGAGGTCCTCCTTTACATCGCTAACACTCTCCACGCACTTATTTTGATATAATGAACAGAACAGACAATTCAAAGTTGTGCTGGAAAACATTGGCGTCTAGTAAACAAATGGTAAGGGTATGCTGCGGGGGTAGTGGGGGGGGGGGGTAACTGTTTTATTCTAGAGGGGAAAGTATAACACTTTTTCCACTGTATTAGTTTCTGCCCTGGATTGTCATGGAATTATGCCTGAAAATATTATACACCAGATAAAATACAATTTCCATCATGCATCTGTAAGAGCGCATAGTGTTGCAGTGTGCTTCAATATCTCCATTCCTGCGCTAGGCGCAATATTCCCCATTTGCATCACCTCCATGACACCGGTTGCCGTAACCTGGATGTTTTACATGCTACGCGCTGTTTGGTTATTGAACATACCTTTTGTATGTATATGTAAGTGCATTGCCTGTAAGTATGTAATTGTAAGCATTAAAAGACTTACAATTCCAGGCGAATGAGTGTAGTAGTCTGCACTAACCTATCAGGCAAGGACCCTCATAGACAGGTAGGCGTGGGTTGGGTCATGACATCATGGAGCCTAGGTGGTAAAATTGGTAGTGCACTGGCCTGGAATCCAAGAGATGTGGGTTCGATTCCCTCTCTAGGCGCAATATTTCCAATTTACATCACCCCCACGATATATATATATATATATATATATATATATATATTGATATATATATATATATTTATATATATATATTTATATATATATACATAGAGTAGAACCTCTCTAATCGACCACCTCCACAGATCGACCACTCCCCTATATCGATCACTTCATTTGGGTCCCAAACGATCGCCTATACAATACCATTGCAACGATGAAAAAAAAAACTCCCTAAACCGACCGCTTCCCTAAATGAGCCATTTAAAGTCGGTCACATGGTCGGTCCCTCTAGAGAGGTTTTATTGTATATAAATACAGGTTGTCAGGCTACTGAGTGATGTGAGATCGAGCGGACGCTGGGGAGCGGGGAAGGAGTTGGCTAACACACTCACAGCCTTATCCATTTCCGGTTTTTCAAACTGTATCCACATATAAGTGGCACTGACTGGCTTAATGTGAAAGCAATGTGAATGGATGATGAGAGTAATCCACAGTCCCGGTGTCGCAGTTTGAGTGCCCTGCCAGTTTCAGCTGACTGTCAGTTTCATGCGCATGCGTCAAAATCTAACAGCATCATCACTAACCTTATAAATTTAATATACTGTTTTTGCTAAAGATGTTTTCTATATGTGTACCAAGCGATTTGTTTCTAGGTGGTGTGCTTTTAGAGATAATTCACTTTTCCTGTATTTTCTGTATGAAGATTGCTCACGACCATTGACAATGCCTTGAGTTTGACGGTACGCGCAGTGCAAAACATTAGTTTTATTCAAAATAAATAGAAATCAAGAACCCTAACCTTATAAATTTAGTATAATCTTTTTGGTAAAGAATGTTTTCTATATGTGTACTAAGCGATTTGTTTCTAGGTGGTGTAATTTTAGAGATATTAGATTTTTTCTGTATGAAGATTTGCTCACGGTCGTTGACAATGCATTTGAATGGATGTGTCCCTGGCAAACTGGTGTCCCTCGGAATCCGCAACACCGGCACACAACATCCACGTGTGAGCTCTACTCGGCGAATACGAAACGCCGGCACAGTGTGCATACCTCACTTCCGCTGGTTCCTGAGAAAAGCATAAGCATATTCAGTGCTAAACGGAGCGACCCAACTAGCCACGGTGCGACCCAACCAGCCGGGGTTGAACTCGTTTGAGCTCGTTTAAACTTGTTTCCGGTACAAAGGCTAGGGGACCAGGTTGGAAACTGAGCGATAATAGATGAAAACTCCTATGCCTCTGCATGAGCAAATAAATGCCAGGGGACCAGGCTAGACCTCCACAGAGCTAGCAGTGTAGTAAAATATTATTTGACTATTTTGTTGTTTGTTCAGACATTATCACATATTTATGTATCTTTTGCACAGATTAAATTGTTTGAAGTATATTTGAAATTGATCTACATTGATTTCTGTTTAAATCACACAATATCACTACTTAATGAATGGGAAACTCATCCTGCAAGGGTATGCTTGATATTACTCAGTGGGAACTCGTTTTTCGTCCTTTCGTCGCTGTGGACCCTTCTTGAGAAAAGACTGCAACCGCCATCTGGTGGTGGTTTTTCTTACACACCGGAAGTTGCATGAAGGGACACTCCCAGCGCTATATTATACATTATACATGTACATATTATACATTATACATGTACATTAAAGTTTCATAATGTGATGGTGTTGAGTTTCTGCAATATATTATTTTAGATAAGTATAGGCTTGATATTACAATCTGCTTTATTTTATTTTATTTTATTTTGAAGTAACTTTTGCTTTAAGGGGTTTAAAGTTGTACAGTTCGATGGTTTTGAGTCTTTATTTCATTTTGAATTAACTTTTGTTTTGCACAGTATAAGTATAATTGACTTGATATTAAAATCTGCTTTATTTTATTTTACTTTGAAGTAACTTTTGTTTTAAGGGGTTTAAAGTGGCACAGCCCGACGGTTTTGAGTTTCTGTCATTTCACTTAGATAAATATATTAAATTGATTGTAATATTCTACCTTACTTTACTTTGATGTAACTTTAATTTTAAATGGCTAGGTTTTGAGATATTTGAAGTGCAAGCACGTGAAATTAATTTTGGCAAGCACGTCAAAAGTTTGACACCATAGGCTTCTGCAGCATCAGCTTCTATTAAATTGATTCACTATTCCCTTCTACATGGCAACAAATTCTTAATAAGTGCATCAGTATTTAACATAGATATCTAGAATTAAATCTAGATCATTGTTTTGATTTAGAAAAGTTGATGCTTCATCGGACTGTTCAGGTTTAAGTTATGAAATACTGGAAATAAAAACATAGCATATTAATTTTGGCGTGCACACTGAAATGATGGCAATAAGTAGGCTAGGCTTCAGTAGTGACGATTTAAAAAAATATTAAATTGAGTTAGTATTCCTTCCTTGCAGCGGTGAGTCTTTAAAGACTGCACAAGCATCTAAGTTGGAAATGTAGGATCAAATCTAGGCAGGCTCTTTGAGGCGCTCATCCAATTAGGCTCGCTTTGAACCCATAAGGAAATATCTTCTGACGACCAAACTTAATAGGGTTGGTACACAGCTTTTGTTTCCAACCTAGATTGTTGTAGAATTATACCAGACGGGATGGCCGAATGAGTTAGAGCGTCCGTCTCCCGTGTTGGTAGGACGTGGGTTCGAACCCTGGTCGAGTCAAACCAATGACTTAAAAATTGATACTTGTCACTTCCTAGCCAGGCGCTTGGCATTATTAGGATAGGGCAAGGACTGGTTGGCTCAGTGTCAGGATAATGTGACTGAGTAGGATATCAGGTCATGGTGCTGGTGGCCTGGTCTTCCAGTGGGGCAGCACTATAAAGTCGCCATGAGTGCGCACTGCCACAAGTCAGTACCCGTCCTGATATGACCTTAGATGTTGCTAGGACGTAAAACAACAAACAAACAACAAAAAGACATGCTCTAGATACAATAACTCTAACGCTATTCTATGTATGTCTAGCAGTGTACATTGTTATGGTGTGGTTCAGCCCTCCCTACCCCCCTCACCCTGAACTCCAAACCTAACATGCCCAGTAGCCTGTGTAGCCTGTGTAGGCACCAACATTGCTATTTCAGAAATTATGTATTTACCACAATCCCACAACACACCATTCATATGTAAGGACGACTAAGTTTAAAGCTACATAGTCTGATGGAACTATTCAATATTCAAAACGAAGACACTTTCCTAGATTTAACCCCACATATCCAACATTAGGCATTTATTTCTACATAGAAGGAATGCTGAATCATTCTAATGGAACCTGTCACTGCTGATGCTTATGATTGATTGCCAGGATTTTTGTGTTTTTCTTGGGGTTTTTTTCTTGAAGATTTATACTGCCTATTATGGATACGCCTGAATAGACTTGTTTTCGCCAGTAGACAGTTTGTCGATAGAAAGCCCGAGCTTACACTTTTACTGACCCAAGGGATTTTTAACCTCCCACACCACATAGACATGATATGAGAGCAACTGGCCTTTGATGACGCTGTAAGTTATCCACAGAAGTGGAAATCCAAATTGGCAGAAGTGGGGGCATGGGGAATCGAACCACCAACCTTCAGATTAGGAGTCTGACCTAGAAAAAAGTCAGACACTCTAACCACTCCGTCACAGAGAACACCACTTTGCGCACACCAACATTAAGTTAGCATGTTTTCACTTCAAATATATCAAAAGTTAATTTAGCCCTTTGAAATAACAGTTACTTCAAACTAAAGTGAATTAGATCATAATTATCGATGTGATATATTTATCTAAAATAAATACGGTGGAAGCTCAAGTTATTAGTATCTACTGAATTAGAAATCATAAAGCAACAACTAAAACCTTTTATGTAAATATAAAATGATTTAATGTACCTCATACGCATTACTTATTACATTGCGTACACTTTAATTTCCGAATCTACTTCACACTTCAATTTACTATGTAAGCCATGTAAATTCTGTGTAGATACCTAGATACCTGTAACATTTAGGTCAGAAAACCAGTACTATGTCACTAGCAAAAGATATATATGAATAAAATTCATTTACCCAAAAAAACTACCCCAAAACCCATCGGGTTATGCAACTTTGATGCTGTACAGGGACTATGGAATGGGGTTCGCCACAGTCTCCCGTCACACTTCTCAGCCCCAGATAACAGTCACGTGACCCACAGCGCGCAGCTACAGACGCTGGCCTCGGCCTCGCTGTGAAACCTAATCGGCTTTACATGCGAAACTATTTTTGTTGATGAAACAGCTTAGTCGTTTGGAGCCGGATGGGTTGGGCGGTGCGGACCGGGTAAAGGATGTGTGTTTGTGTGTGTTTGTGTGCATGTGTTTGTGTGCATGTGTGTGTTTGTGTTTGTGTGTTTGTGTGCATATGTTTGTGTGCATGTGTTCGTGTACATGTGTGTGTTTGTGCGTGTGTTTGTGCGCATGTGTTTGTGTGTTTGTGCGCGTGTGTGTGCTTGTGTGTTTTTGTGTGTGTGTTTGTGTGCGTGTGTGTTTGTGTGTTTGTGTGTTTGTATGGTATGCAGGTATTGCAGGTATAGCAATACCTGAGGGAGTTTGATGCCCCTGCCTTGCAGAGTTGTAAACCACTGCCTTGTGGTACAGGTTCTTGATAGAACCGAAGGCTAAGGGAGCAAACCCTAAACAGAAAACCATGTCACTGTGGCAGCATTAAGGGCGGTTGATGTATGGAACTCCCAACATCTCCCGACCAGCCACTGCAGGGACAAATAGTTTTGCGCCTGTCTTGACATGTTCTTGCCGGTGTGAAACCTCTATTTGCTCCCCGAGAGAGTGCCGCTGGTAACTTGCAAAAGCCAGCAGCACTTCAACACTTTTGCAGGCAGCTTTCATGAAATGTGACTGACTCATGGACGCAACTCTCACAGCAGAGAGCTAAATGGAGAGCGGCAATCAAGTAATGAAAGCAGTCTTTGTCGCATCGCGACCGACAGCATGATGATGATGATGATGATGTGTTTGTGTTTGTGTGCGTATGCGTGAGTAGTAGCTATGGGGGGATTAGTCTGGATCAGATGACTATCTGTCTTCTTTCACTATCAACTTGCGTTCATTATGTGAATATATGTCATATACTATAATATACTATAATATATAAAAACATATAATATATAAACATATATATAATTATTATATAATATATGTTATATATAATATACATATACTTATATTCGATCCCAGGCCAAGTCATACCGAGGACTTAGACAATTGATACTTATTGCTACCTTGCCTTTTGATTGAACTTACTGGACAGGGACCAAGGGAATGCAATATGCCAATTATCTGCAAATAAACTTTCCCTCATTGAAAGTGAGCAGAGTGACAGTTGGTTCACGCTGTAGAGGAGGCGGGGGAGGAGAGAATGCCCGCTCCGCAGTGAATAACATGGAAGTTAAAGTTGCATAGTCCGAGGGTTCTCAGTTTCTATCATTTTTCTGATATAAATATATTAAATTGATTGTTATAATATACCTTACTTTAGTTTGAAGTAACTTTTATTTTAAATGGTGAACTTTGAGATATTTGAAATGCAAACATATAAAATTAGTTTTGGGAAGCACGTCAACACTCTGACAACATAGGCCTCAGCATTGACAGGTTCTATTAAATTGACTCAGTATCCCCTTCTATGTGGCAACAAATGCTTAATAAGTGCATCAGTATCTAAGTCAGATATATAGAATTAAATCTAGCTCATTGTTTTGGTTTTGAAAATGTGATGCTCCATCGGACTATGCAGCTTTAAGGTGGTTAGAGACAATCATTACGGGGCTGCCGTTATTTATATCCACATAATACATTATATAGAATATATATATATATATACATATATACGTGTTATTAAATACGTTTTTGAGATTAGACTCTATAAGACCTTTTTCACAGAGAATACTGTGGTATGCAGGTATTGCAGGTATTGCAATACCTCAGGGAGTTTGACGCCCCTGCCCTGCAGAGTTGTAAACCACTGCCTTGTGGTACAGGTTCTTGACAGAACCGAAGGCTAAGGGAGCAAACCCTAAGCAGAAAACCATTTCACTGTGGCAGCATCAAGGGCGGTTGATGTATGTAACTCCCAACATCTCTCGACCAGCCACTGCAGGGACAAATAGTTTTGCGCCTGTCTGGACATGTTCTTGCCGGTGTGAAACCTCTATTTGCTCCCCGAGAGAGTGCCGCTGGTAACTTGCAAAAGCCACCAGCACTTCAACACTTTTGCAGGCAGCTTTCATGAAATGTGACCGACTCATGGATGCAACTCTCACAGCAGAGAGCTAAATGGAGAGTGGCAGTCAAGTAATGAAAGCAGTCTTTGTCGCAACGCGACCGACATGATGATGATGATGATGATTACATATGTTACAAGTCGGTATCCATCCTTCCATAACCATAGCTATCGCTAGGACTCAAAACCGCACAAAGCAAACAATATACATTGCTATTTTTTTTTATCCAAAACACTCAGTGATCAGTTAGTAAGGGCTCCCCGACCAACATGTGGATAGGTTAAGCTCGGCGACCTGTAAGAAGTTAATTTGTGACACGGCGCTATTCACAAAGCCCGGCTCCTAATCCAGCCCAGGTAGACGACAGCTTCTCGGATTAACCTGTTAACACCCGGAAATGCACCCACCCCAGTTCATCCCGCAGATTCAGGTCACGTGATAGCACTTCAGCGGCGCATGCGCAGTGAGCTGCAACCTAAACCATTAGGTGGGTTGGTTGTTGAAGTGTTACATCCTGGCAACATCTAAGGTCATATCAGGACACAGCAGTAGGACTTGGCACTATTATCAGAGGGCTGGTTGGTGGTGCTGATCATTCACTTGACCTTTTCCACAGAGAATACTGCACGGTCAATCGTTACTTACATCAGTTCTTGCCACTGCAATCAGAGGGCAGGTTGGTGATGGAAATCCTCTATAAGACCTTTTTCACAGAGAATACTGCACCGTTAACTGCTGCCCACAACATTAGTTCTTGTTAGTGCCATCAGAGGGCGGGTTGGTGATGGAAATCCTCTATAAGACCCTTTTCATAGAGAATGCTGCACCGTTAACCGCTAGGTACAGCATCAGTTCTTGCCACTGACATCAGAGGGCAGGTTGATGATGGAAATCCTCTATAAGACCTTTTCCACAGAGCATGCTGCACAGTGAGCTGCTACCCACAACATTATCTATACCACTGCTGTCAGGTAGGGGTGGTGGAATCATCTATTCCCTCGGCGTCCCGGAAACCCAATAACCTAAGCCTTTCAGGCGAGAAGATATGCAACTTTGGCTAAGGCACATGTGCATGGAACCCGGGGTCGACGGGCTTAACTCAGAGGATTAAGAGTTGAGCCGATAATTAGAAGGCTTCACAAGACTTATGCTGCGTTCATAGCTTCCTGGTGAATATGGTGAACTTCCTACTTACTGCCGGTGAACACGACCATGTAAACTGAGAGCGTTCATTTGACAATTCGCGGTAAACAATGACAATATAGACTCCAGAAGGCTTTTTAGCTTTTTTACTATGGTGTAACCATCATTAACACAGAATCTAAGTTTAGATACATAGATTTAATCAAATATGATTGAAATAATTAATTTTGAGCAAGTTTTTGCGGTCTATGATTAAAAAAATTGAACGTTTCAGGCTGGGCGATAATAGAGGCAAACTACAATACATGCATAAATAACATGTAAACTGCACGTTTTTGGTATATAGCATCCACCACCATATTATACACCATGTATGATTTGTTTTAAAACCACACATCATGGACAATGGTTTTATTACAAACATATTTTTGTCAATTTATTATGGAACCTTCCAAGTTACCATGCAACTTTTCTCCATTCGCTGCCATTTTTTCACAAGTGGTGAATAACGAGCCGCTTAAAAAATCTCCAGTACACAGGTGGGGTTCACCAGTTGTGAAGTCAATTGAACACAATTCACCAGTTGTGAAGTGGGAAACACCCTATTCACCAGTTCATATGAACGCAGCATTATACACCGGGCGCAGAGGCCGAATCGGTAGAGCGCAGGCTTGGCATGCGGGAGATCGGGAATTCGGTTCCTGGTCGAGTCAAACCAGTGAGTTATAAAATTGATACTTGTCGCTTCCTAGTCTGGCGCTCGGCATTAATAGGATAGGGCACGGACTGGTTAGCTCAGTGTCAGGATAATGTGACTGGATGGGATATCAGGTCATGGTGCTGGTGGCTTGGTCTCCCAGTGCACTCTCACAAGTCAGTACTCATCCTGATATGACCTTAGGTGTTTCCAAGGCGTAAAACTCCAACAACCAACCAACCTTCTATGTATGTGCTATATAATTCATTAAGTGAATATAAAGAAGCTAGTAGTGTCACTACTCTTTTATACACGCAGCACAACCATTCCTTCTCGAGTTTGTCTACTCTGCTTTTGAACAATATTCACTTCTATTCACTTCTATTCACTTCCGGAAGTCCTCCCCTCCCAACATAAACGACAAATAAAAAGACAAAAAGAAGAAGAAACCACACCTATGTATTATCACGATCTCTACCCCGCCTCTACTGCTAAGCTATTGCGAGTGAATCGCTTCTGATTTAATAAATTAACATATCCAGCTCACAGAGGCTCAGGTTCCGAGCGAGCAGCTCAAAGTGTGGCTTTGCTCAGACTGTTGTGACATTTGTGGAACTCGTCAGGGTATCTGTTTTGTGTATGTTACGTTGCGACATTGTTGAACCACTTATTAACTGCTTCAGCTTAGAGGCGCTTAACTTGAGTGATTTAGTTAAACTAATTATATATGGAATACTATTTCATGATATCACATGTGGCACGCGCCTATAAATAAAAACAGCTTTAATATATATATATATATATATTTATATATATATATATATATATATATATATATATACATGATGTATAACGTATTATGCGAGTATAAAGATACATGAGGGAATTATTATTATTATTGCTAACTCCGTAAGACCCAACACTGTACCTGTGGCGCCACCTATGACCTCCTAGCCTCTACCGGATGTAAACCAGCGTCAGTCTCACCAGAGGATTTGTTAAATATAATTTTCACACTCATAATATATATATATATATAAATATATAATAATGAGAGTGGAAATTGGTTGTCTAGCCTGGTATTGGTAGCCCTATGGTCGAACCCCTTCTCAGATTGATGTGGAGGGTTACAGAGGTCACTGCAGGTTATCATGGGCGATAATGGAATTATGAATATAAAATTTTATATTATTCTAACTGATTGGCGAGAACGATTGATTAGTAAGGGTCACAAAGCTAGAATATAAATGGCACCATTGGTTCATTGGTGCTGACTTTCAACTATATATGGGATGAATACAATAATAAAATGGTTTGATTAACTTTCTCATTTATATTCGCATAATGGATTACATTGTACATAAGACAGACCCCCTACAATGAGCTGAGTAAGGTCCCGTAATGGTAGGTAGATGGGTTATTCTATAAAACTGGGCACCACATATTTGGTTTCCACATTATGATGCTGATAATTTGTTTGTTCTTTTATTGATTGCAAGTCAAATAATGATTGTATCCTCTGTGTATTAAGTATGTTAGCAATAGTACACTTATTGAAGCTATCCCAAGAAAGAAATTAAAAATTTACTTATATGATTTTGTGCTAATGTGAAAAAAAGTGAAAATTTACACATTTACACTATGCATATAGCCAAACTTTTTTCAACTTATTTTTCAACTTTTTTCTTGTAAGTCATAACCTTTTCTGCTTCACAGTAATCAATCAAATCTTGTTTTACGATGTTGTATATGTTAAAATGAGATTCTGGATGTGTCTTTGATTTTCATGTTATGCGAGTGATATTAATGTATTGCTCAATTTGTATAAGATCTAATTCAAAAAGTGAAATACATTTTTTTCAACTGTCACATATGGACAACGTGCAACCCTTCATAGGACATTGGATTAGGCTAATATTTGGAAGTTTTTTTTGCTATTATTTGGAAGGTTTTCACTTTTGGTTTCCATATCACACTTTAATGCCCAGTTTTAGAGAATGACCCAGATATGGAACTAATAGTGGAATTCCTAGCTTGTTTGATCGGGGTTTTACATCCTAGCATCATCTGAAGGTCATATCAGGACGTAACCCGATTTCTGATAGGGCGCACTGATTCGGCAAAGGAAAGACACAACCAAGCAAGAGCAAGTAAAAGGAATTCATTCTACTGCCACCGTGAGGCCCTAACCCAGCCCTATTAAAGCTGCATAGTCCGATGAAATATCAAATTTTCAAAACCCAACCAATTATCTAGATTTTATTTTACATATCTAACTTAGATAATGATGCACTTATTAAGCATTTATTTCTGCGTAGAAAGCAATACTGAGTCAATTTAACAGAAAATGTTACTGCAGAAGTCTATGGTGTCAGAGTTTTGGCAAGCTTGCCAAAACTAATTTTCCATGTTTGCACTCAAAATATCTCAAAAGTTTACCATTTAAAATAAAAGTAACTTTGAACTAATGTAAAGTAGATACTAGTGATCGATCTAATATATTTATCTCAGACAAAAATACAGAAATTCAAAACCATCGGACTGTGCAACTTTAAAGACAACAAACAATTAAAGTAGTAGGGTGGTGGGCAGGAAAAGTTTGTTGTTTTGTTTGTATATTTGTGTTTTACATCTTAGCAACACCTAAGGTCATATCAGGACGGGTACTCATTTTGGTACAGTGCGCACTCATGGCGACTTTATAGTTCTGTCCCACTGGGATACCAGGCTGCCAGCACCATGACCCGATATCCCACTCAGTCACATTATCCTGGCACTGAGCCAACCAGTCCTTGCCCTACCCTAGTCATGCCGAGCACCTGGCTAGGAAGTGATAAGTATACATTTCTAAGTCATTGGTTTAACTCAACCAGATTTCGAACCTATGGGTTCGAATCTCACCATGTCCCAAAACGTGAGGCGGACGCTCAACTCATTCGGTGCTGGAGTTTTATGTTGTTGGAAGTTTACGACTTGGCAACATCTAAGGTCAGCAGAACGGGCACCGACTTGTGACAGTGCACACTCATGGGTACTTCATGGCTTTATAGTGCTGCCACACTGGGAGGCCAGGCCGCCAGCACCACGATCTACCAAAACGGGAGACAGACGCTCAACTCATTCGGCCATCCTATCTGGTCTGAAAACCAGCAAGTTCATTTCCGATGAGTGCGCACACGCATGCGCACCAGAACAAGATAAGTGAGGATATATAGCTGTTGGAAAGAACCCCTCCCTGCAGTGGACCAGGGCTAAATGGTAAGTAAACAGCAAAACGCTGTACCATTTATGCCACCATTCGGCCAGGCGTACTACTCTACCAGCCTGAAAGGTCACACAGCGAAAACATTATCCCTTCTCAATGTGTAACGGGAGCCGTGGCTGAATCCGCAGAGTGCAGGCCTCCCGTGCGGGAGATTGGGAGTTCGATTCCCGGACGAGTCAAACGAATGACTTACAAAATTGATACTTGTCGCTTCCTAGCCTGGCGCTCGGTATCAATAGGATAGAGCAAAGACTGGTTAGCACAGTGTCAGGATAATGTGACTGAGTGGGATATCGGGGGTCATGGTGCCGGCGGCCTGATTTCCCAGTGGGACATCACTATTATGTTGCCATGAGTGCACACTGTCACAAGTCGGTACCGATCCTGATAAGAACTTAGATGTTGCCAGGACGTGAAATTCCAACAACCAACTAACCCTTCTCAATGCCATCTACTCTTAGCACCACCTGTCCCCAACTTACACACAGGAAGTCATGGCCAGGCATGCGCCACCACACTTCAGGCAGTTCGGCAGTTGGCTGGAAACATCTAAGGTCATATCAGGATGGGTGAGGACTTGTGACAGTGCGCACTCATGACGACTTTCATAGTGCTGCCCCCCTGGTAGACAAGGCCACCAGCACATTGATCTGCTATCCTACTCAGTCTCATTATCCGGACACTGAACCAATCAGTCCTTGCCATATCCTAATAATGACAAGCGCCTGGCCAGGAAGCGGCGAGTATCAATTTTTAAGTCATTGGTGGAAAAATATAGAAACAGTTAGTTATTAAAACAAACAAATGAAAATAAAGAAAATGCACAGATATTTAGTAAATATAATCCGATTTTTCATCGTGTTGCATTTTGTCTATGTTCTCCGCCAGCGTTTTACTGCTGAGTGCATCTTACTGCATTAGCGCCACTTACGGCGTTTATTGTAACTAAACCTAGAGCGTCATCACGTGACTCAGCCTCGAAGATTGTATTAACGTGACTCAACATTCAGTCAGTCAACAGTCAGTCAGTTTACCAGTCAGTAAGTCAGTCTGTCAATCAGTCTACCAGTCAGTAAGTCAGTCTGTCAGTCAGTCTACCAGTCAGTAAGTCAGTCTGTCAATCAGTCTACCAGTCAGTAAGTCAGTCTCGTCACAGTCAGTCTACCAGTCAGTAAGTCAGTCTGTCAATCAGTCTACCAGTCAGTAAGTCAGTCTGTCAGTCAGTCTACCAGTCAGTAAGTCAGTCTGTCAGTCAGTCTACCAGTCAGTCTGTCAATCAGTCTACCAGTCAGTAAGTCAGTCTGTCAGTCAGTCTACCAGTCAGTAAGTCAGTCTGTCAGTCAGTCTACCAGTCAGTAAGTCAGTCTGTCAATCAGTCTACCAGTCAGTAAGTCAGTCTGTCAGTCAGTCTACCAGTCAGTAAGTCAGTCTGTCAGTCAGTCTACCAGTCAGTAAGTCAGTCTGTCAATCAGTCTACCAGTCAGTAAGTCAGTCTGTCAGTCAGTCTACCAGTCAGTAAGTCAGTCTGTCAGTCAGTCTACCAGTCAGTAAGTCAGTCTGTCAGTCAGTCTACCAGTCAGTAAGTCAGTCTGTCAGTCAGTCTACCAGTCAGTAAGTCAGTCTGTCAATCAGTCTACCAGTCAGTAAGTCAGTCTGTCAATCAGTCTACCAGTCAGTAAGTCAGTCTGTCAATCAGTCTACCAGTCAGTAAGTCAGTCTGTCAGTCAGTCTACCAGTCAGTAAGTCAGTCTGTCAATCAGTCTACCAGTCAGTAAGTCAGTCTGTCAGTCAGTCTACCAGTCAGTAAGTCAGTCTGTCAGTCAGTCTACCAGTCAGTAAGTCAGTCTGTCAGTCAGTCTACCAGTCAGTAAGTCAGTCTGTCAGTCAGTCTACCAGTCAGTAAGTCAGTCTGTCAGTCAGTCTACCAGTCAGTAAGTCAGTCTGTCAGTCAGTCTACCAGTCAGTAAGTCAGTCTGTCAATCAGTCTACCAGTCAGTAAGTCAGTCTGTCAATCAGTCTACCAGTCAGTAAGTCAGTCTGTCAATCAGTCTACCAGTCAGTAAGTCAGTCTGTCAATCAGTCTACCAGTCAGTAAGTCAGTCTGTCAGTCAGTCTACCAGCCAGTAAGTCAGTCTGTCAGTCAGTCTACCAGTCAGTAAGTCAGTCTACCAGTCAGTCTACCAGTCAGTAAGTCAGTCTGTCAATCAGTCTACCAGTCAGTAAGTCAGTCTGTCAGTCAGTCTACCAGTCAGTAAGTCAGTCTGTCAATCAGTCTACCAGTCAGTAAGTCAGTCTACCAGTCAGTCTACCAGTCAGTAAGTCAGTCTGTCAGTCAGTCTACCAGTCAGTAAGTCAGTCTGTCAGTCAGTCTACCAGTCAGTCTACCAGTCAGTAAGTCAGTCTGTCAGTCAGTCTACCAGTCAGTAAGTCAGTCTGTCAGTCAGTCTACCAGTCAGTAAGTCAGCATGTTAGTCAGTCTACCAGTCAGTCTACCAGTCAGTAAGTCAGTCTGTCAGTCGGTCTACCAGTCAGTAAGTCAGTCAGTCTACCAGTCAGTCTACCAGTCAGTCTACCAGTCAGTCTACCAGTCAGTACGTCAGTTTGTCAGTCTGTCTGTCAGTCAGTAAGTCAGTCTACCAGCAAGTCAGTCTACCAGTCAGTAAGTCAGTCTGTCAGTCAGCCTACCAGTCAGCAAGTCAGTTTGTCAGTCTGTCAGTCAGTCTTCCAGTCAGTCTACCAGTCTACCAGTCAGTAAGTCAGTCTGTCAGTCTGTCAGTCTGTCAGTCAGTCTTCCAGTCTTCCAGTCAGTAAGTCAGTCTACCAGTCTGTCAGGCTACCAGTCAGTCTGTCAGTCTGTCAGTCTGTCAGTCTGTCACACTGTCAGTCAGTCAGTCAGTCAGTCGGCGTGTCGTCTGACCGACACGTGTTGGAGTACGAGTGGGCGATAATAGAGCAGCCTCTCTCCTGCCTAGAACACCACCCCTATACGTTGTTGTAACTTGTATAGCCGGCCCGGTTTGGCACCAGGCCAAGAACACCGAGCGGACACGTGTATCCGGGAGGGCCCGAACACGCGGAACTTTGCCGAGTTTTGTCAGGTGCTCTGCCCGGAGATAACAGTGAGGGGGGAGGGGGGGGTCGAAAGGTTTACTATTATTAATGGTTCACGAGCGGACTCAAAGTTCCATAACCGTTTGTTTTCCCATACTGTTCTCTACTTAAAGCTGCATAGTCCGCTGGTTTTGCGGTTTTGTCATTTTCTGAGATAAATATATTAGGCTGATCATTATAATCTACCTTCCTTTAACTTAAGTAACTTTTATTATAAATGCCAAACTTTTGAGATATTTGAAGTGCAAACATGGAAAATTAATTTTGGCAAGCACACCAAAACTCTGATAGTGATACCATATGCTTATGCAATAAAAGGTTTGATTATATTGCCTCAGTATTCCCTTCTATGTGGCGACAAATCTTTAATAAGTGCACCAGTTATCTAAGTTAGATATGTAGAATCAAATTTAGATAATTGTTTTGATTTTGAAGATTTTATGTTTCAAAACCAAAAACAACTTGTCGAATCCAAAACACATACACAGAGGTCATTTGATATTATACATCCAAGTTAGAATGTGCCAAACTTATTTTTACATTTATTGCTGCCTAGCAGGGAATCATTGCAAAGTCAATTTACTAGAACCTGACACTGTTCACGCCTATGCTGCCCGGCATTTCGATGTGCACACCAAAAGTAATTTTCTATGTTTTCACTTCAAATATCTCCTAAGTGACCATAAAGATAAAAGTTACTTCACACTAAAGTAAGGTAGATTATTAGGACAAACCAAATACTATTACAGTAAAACCTCTCTAACCGACCACCTCCACAGATCGACCACTCCCCTATATCGATCGCTTTATTTTGGTCCCAAACGATCACCCATACGATACCATTGTAATGATAAAAAGAAACTACCTAATCCGGCCACCTCCCTAAATGGACCATTTAAAGTCGGTCGAATTAGAGAGGTTTTACTGTATTTAAATATAGATAATGGAAACTCAAAACCATCGGACTATGCAACTTTAGCAGCAGCTGATGTTATATGAGAATGGATTCCATGAACCGATATCCCTTTCAGTCATATTATCCTGTCCACTAAAAAGTTTGTTTTATTTAACGACGCTTCTAGAGCGCATTGATTTTTATTATCGGCTATTGGAGGTCATTCTGACATATTTCTTTGGAGGAAACCTGCTGCCACCATATAGGCTACTCTTTCCGATAAGGGGTCTTTTATATGCACTTTGCTACAGACAGGACAGCACATACCACAGCCTTTGATGAACCAGTTGTAGACCACTGGTTGGAATGGAATATAATCCAAACTGCAAATGTGTTCACTGAGCAGGATCGATCGGATGACACAGACCTTCACAGGTGGACACTCTACCACCTAAGCTACGTCCCGCTCTTGATATCCTGTCCACTGAATCGATAAACACATCCCAGCAATGCCGAGTGTCAGGCGAGGAGGGGGACAAACAACAACATTCTTTGTAAGTCATTGATTTCACAGAAATTCCTCACAGGAAGCAGACCCTCTAACCACACAATGCCACTGTTCTCCTAAGGGGTTCGATTCCACATGGAGAAGCAGACACTCTAATCGCAGAACCTGACCGATCTCACAAGGGGTTCGATTCCACATGGAGAAGCGGATGCTCTAACCACAGAACCTGACCGATCTCACAAGAGGTTCGATTCCACATGGAGAAGCGGACGCTCTAACCACAGAACCTGACCGATCTCACAAAGGGTTTGATTCCACATGGAGAAGCGGATGCTCTAACCACAGAACCTGACCGATCGCACAAAGGGTTCAATTCCACATGGAGAAGCGGACGCTCTAACCACAGAACCTGACCGATCTCACAAGGGGTTCGATTCCACATGGAGAAGCGGACGCTCTAATCGCAGAACCTGACTGATCTCACAGGGGGTTCGTTTCCACATGGAGAAGCGGATGCTTTAACCACAGAACCTGACCTATCTCACAAGAGGTTCGATTCCACATGGAGAAGCTGACCCTCTAATCACAGAACCTGACCGATCTCAGAAGGGGTTCGATTCCACATGGAGAAGCGGACGCTCTAATTGCAGAACCTGACCGATCTCAGAAGGGGTTCGATTCCACATGGAGAAGCTGACGCTGTGACCACAGAGCCCGACCGATCTCACAAGAGGATTGATTCCACACTGAAAGCAGACACTCTGACCACACGTCCATTCTGTGTCGTCGGTCCAAACCGGGCGCGGTGGCCGAATCGGTAGAGCGCATGCCTCCTGTACGAGAGATCAGAAGTTCAATCCCCGATCGAGTCAAACCAATGGTATATAAAATTGATACTTGTCGCATCTTAGCCTGGCACCAGGCATTAATAGGATAGGGCAAGGACTGGTCAGATCAGTGTCAGGATGATGTGACTGAGTGGTGCTGGTGACCTGATTTCCCAGTGGGGCAGCACTATAAAGTTGCCATGAATGTGCACTGCCACAAGTCAGTACCCGTCCTGATATGACCTTAGATGTTGCCAGGACATAAAACTCCAACAACCAACCACCCAAACCTGGGCCCATATAGACTACATTACCATGCCAGCAGCGCGGTACATTGTGGGATTCGTGGATAAACAACAAATCCGTGAGAAGCACATGGCACATGCTAATACACTGGGTGCAGCTATGAAATGTGCTAGTTTCAGCTCATCTCAGCTCTTGTTTGGAACCTAGAATACCAACTAAAACATATATATATAATAAATTAAGATATTAATCTTTTATCCAGCATTGCATTTACATCGATATAATCATCACATCTTATGCCATGTGCATTTAGTGTTAGAGCCATAGCCAGAGTCATGTTTGTATTTATATCCTATGGTTAATGACATATGTAGAACTAGAAAATTAGTAGGGTTAATCATATATTGGTTATATATTTCTCTGAAACAAGTGTCTGTTGACACACTTGGCATTTTAATATTTAGAACAAGAATTAATAATAATGATATGGATATCAGCCTTAAAGTGACTGATTGTTTTGTGTGGAATTGTATGTTTCTTAGCTCAAAATGCTTAACTATAGCTAGTTTTGTCTTAGTTACTATGCCAACTTGGTATGTATTTCTATTAATTAATCTATGAATAAAATGAAAGTCTTGCCCTATGCGTATCGGCAAACTCAATGGCCGTATGCATTTGCTTTGCTGCCAGTGCCATTTTCAGTGGATGCGCAGTCAGAACGGTGGTCTCGTCTATTGCGTCGTGCTTTTCAGGCATAATGCGGGTATACAAAAAATGGCTTGATTTTTCTATCAGCGAGTGAAGCCTGTGCCATATATTTGTCTTACAGTTGGATGGATGGAGCAAGAGGAAGAGGAGGAGGAGGAAGAGAGCAGCAGCTGGGCCAAGGAGGCTGGGATTGCACGTAGTTCAGAGGTCCTCAGCCAAAAATAGAGGAGGACTGGGGGCAGGTGGTGATGGGGCATGAGACCGCGGAGAGGGGAGGAGGGGAGGAGGGGAGGAGGGGAGGAGGGGAGGAGGGGAGGAGGGGAGGAGGGGAGGAGGGGAGGAAGGGAGGAAGGGAGGAGGGGAGGAGGGGAGGAGGGGAGGAGTCATTGGCACGCATTATCTATATCGCTAGGGATAAGCGATGGTGTAGGTGTTTGTTTGCTGCGGTTTTACATCCTGGCAACATCTAAGGTAAAATCAGGATGGGTGTAGCTCAGGACATCTTCCTGGATTCCTTGTATTCCGCTGGTTACTGGTGGATGGACCGAAACTGATTTATACACCAGAAGTGAGCTTTTACACCGGAAGTGGACCGTTCAGTCGCTTCCGGTCTGTCCTTCACTATAGGCACTGTACACCTTTAACCCACTTTGAAACCTACTCGGATACTGGTGAGAGAGCTGCTATTCACAGATGACAGTGCACTGGTTGCCCACTCTGCTGAAGAGATCCAGAAAATAGTGGACGCTTTCTCCGATGCATCAAAGAAGTTTGGCCTGAAGATTACATCAAGAAGATGGAGGTGCTCTACCAACCCAACTCTACAAGAACCCGAGAGGAGGATATCATGGTTGATGGAAACAAGCTGAACTCTGTTCCGGAATTCACCTACACTATATCAAGTGATGGACACATTGATGCTGGAATACAGAGGAGGATGGCCAAGGCTAGCGCATCTTTCGGCCAACTACGCCAGAGACTCTGGAACAACCACCATGTGTCCATGCGGGTCAAAGGCAAGATCTACCATGCAATCGTGTTATCCACCCTACTATACGGAGCCAAGGCCTGGACAGTGTACAGACGACAGGTGAAAAAGCTGCATGCCTTCATGATGCGACATCTATCAGTCTGTTATATGATAGATGTCGCATCATGAAGGCAATGGCAAGGACAAAGTCACAAATTAGGAAATACTCGAACGGGCAGGGCTGCCCTATATGGAAGATCTTCTGATCAAAAAGAATCTCCAGTGGACTGGGCCCCTCATGAGGATGTCATCAGACAGCCTACCAAAGCAGATCCTCTATTCTCAACTGTCTTCTGGTTACAGAAAGAGAGGGCGCCCTCATCTCCGGTTCAAGGATACCATCAAGAGAAACCTGAAGCTGAGAGACATTAAGACCGACTCATGGACATCACTCTCACAGCAGAGAGCTAAATTGAGAGCGGCAGTCAAGTAATGAAAGCAGTCTTTGTCGCATCGCGACCGACAGCATGATGATGATGATGAACCCAATAGACACATGATTCGTTATGGTCGAACGTAATACTATTCTTACCCTACATTTGTTTCTTGTATTGGGTTGTGGTGAAATTGTGCTAACAACTAACTAATTGACATTAGGCCAACAACAAAAATTGGTGATCATCCCTGCCCATGTCTGAAAAATATCCCGCCACTGAATTTTGAGAGAGTGGTACAGGCGTGAGGCAGAGCCAGCATAACTGAATAGGCCAGGTAGCAGCACTAGGCGAGGCAGGAGGCCTGACCAGTCGCTTGAGTAGTTGAGTGTCATTAGCGCCGTAATCGATTAACACGACACTGCGAGTAGAGTCGACAAATACACGTGCCGTGTGCAAAACGATCTGACCCAAGTAACCCACCTCCTAGCTGGAGTTGGCTACGAGCGATGACGTCACATTTGCGCTGGTACCATCCTGCAGGATAACAGCTACCAGTACCAGTCATACATGTTTTTTTTAAAGAATAACTTAGATTAATGAAATGGAAATATAGATAAACTAGGCCATCATAAAATACTTTAAATCCTATTTTGCTGTAGTTTTATCGATTATTAAAAAAAAGAAAAAAAAGTGTCCACCCGAGCGCGGAGAAGCGTATTCGATTATTCGACCCGAGTCTGTAGGATGTGCGCATGCGCCAAAAAGTGGCTCGGGTGACCAGAGTCGATTAATCGATTACACCCTAGTTGTGTAGTGTCATTTTGATGTCAACTAAAGACACAGTTCATGGGTAATCAGTTTACGGATAATTATACCCATATAATTGCATGTATTTACTTATACAGCACTTATATATATATATATATATATATTTGTGTTATGTGTCAGGTTAGCAGCAATTCAACTTTCGTAAGCACACAATATGTTCCAAGCACACAATATGTTCTAAAAGTGAAACTTCTAGAACTTTATGATATATTAAATTTCGAAATGAGTATACAGTGTTCATCGTTCGGCTGAAAACATTGTGATGTGTACACGAACGACTGAAATAATCAAAATAAAAAACAAAAATAAAAACTGCCCACCCCGCCAATATCTTTTATTTCAAAAGGACGATCACCAACTTAAAACTGTTTTATTTGGCCTTAAATGTAACTCCACATCCCGCTCTTTAATCGCTAGATGGACACCCGACCTTGGTATCGCAGAACTAGCGTATTGGAGGGGGAAACTGGCCGTCAAAAAGTTCCCCCTTGCCTGTACAGGTGTCTGTGGGGGTCGGGGGGGGGGGGGTATTGGAAGAGAAGTGAGACTAAGATTGTGAGGAAGGGGTGTCAACAGGGAGTACAGGCTGAACACACAGACTGTCAGATTGTCATGTTACAACCACGGTCGGCACAGACACGCCCAGAGCTAAGCCACTCCAGGGTGTGTGTATGTTGGCTCCCCTCCCCTCCTCCCTCCTCTTCACCTTCCCCCTCCCTCCCCCTGCACTTACCACATAGTCTTGCCCAACACTCACCTGAATCCCAACACACCAAAATGACTCCAAGCCAAACCCTCAACCCCCAACAACTGTTACCTTCCCACCCTCCGTCAAATAAACCATCAGCAGATAAATAAACAACAACCTACCAACATGCCCTCACTGATTCACTGACTCACTGACTCACTGACCCACTGACCCACTGACCCACTGTCTCACTGACTCGCAGACTCACTGACTCATTGACTCACTCACTGACTCACTGATTCATTGACCGACTCACTGACTCACTCACTGACTCACTCACTGACTCACTCATTGACTCACTCACTGACTCACTAGGTCACCAAATGACTCACTAATTCACTCACTGACTCCCTGTTTTGCTGACTCATTGACTCGACTCATTGACTCGACTCACTGACTGATTCACTGATTCACTCACTGACTACTCACTGATTTGCTGACTCAGTGACTGTCTCACTGATTCACTGATTCACTGACTGACTGACTAACTGACTAACCGACTGGCTGACTCTTTGACTAACTAACTGACTGATTGACTGTCTCACTAACTAACTAACTAACTAACTGACTAACCGACTGACTTGACTGATTCACCAAGAACCACATCTTTCCAAATTTGCAATAATAAAAAGTACATAGAAACCCGCTAGAATTCTGCTCGTGGTGACCTCCGATAAGTGATATCATCTCAATTGGAAATCTCTAGGTTTCGCAAAGTCAGCATTATATGAGAGATTCAAACAATGGGGGACATGTGGCATAGTTCATTTTTCCGACACTTGGTGGTGCGTCGGTACTAGTGGGCCAAAACGGCCATTGACAATGCAGTGCAAAACGTTAATTTTATTCAAAATTAATAGAAAGGCAGAAGCCTAACCTTATAAATTTAATATAATCTATTCATTGAATATGTTTTCTATATGTGTACCAAGCGGTTTGTCTCTAGGTGGTGTGATTTTAGAGATATTTCACTTATTCTCTATGAAGATTGCCCACAGCCATTGACAATGCATTGAGTTTGCCAGTATGTGCAGTACAAAACGTTTATTTTATTCAAAATTAATAGAAATGCACAACCCTAACCTTATAAATTTAATATAATATATTCGTTGAACATGTTTTCTATATGTGTACCAAGCAGTTTGTCTCTAAGTGGTGTGGTTTTAGAGATATTTCACTTTTTCTGTGTGAAGTTTGCCGGTATGTGCAGTGCAAAACGTTTATTTTATTCAAAATTAATAGAAATGCACAACCCTAACCTTTTAAATTTAATATAATATTTTCGTCGAACATGTTTTCTATATGTGTACCAAGCGGTTTGTCTCTAGGTGGTGTGGTTTTAGAGATATTTCACTTCTTCTGTATTAATATAATTCAAGATTGCTCACGGCCATAGACAATGCATTGAGTTTACCGGTATGCGCAGTGCAAAACGTTTATTTTATTCAAAATTAATAGAAATGCAGTACCCTAACCTTACAAATTTAATATAATCTATTCATTGAATATGTTTTCTATCTGTGTACCAAGCAGTTTGTCTTTAGGTGGTGTGGTTTTAGAGATATTTCACTGCTTGTGTATGAAGATTGCTCATAGTCATAGCAATTGAGTTTGCAGTGTGACACTGTGCAGTTGAGGTCCACTAGATCAGTGGCAACGCGAACGGCAGGAATTTGAACTAAAAAGTCGGAGGTCCCCCATTGGACCGAAAACGAAACCGCCCGACTCGGTGGTCACATGGTATAGCGCACCGACTTCCGGCTCGGCACAGTGGACCTGCCTGTTCCCGGCGTTCCCGGCGTTCCCGGCGTTCCCGGCGTTCCCTTCCCCGCGTTCCCTGTGTTCCCGGCGTGCTTTGTGTTTGTGAGTAAACATCGGCATATTAGAGAGGCGCCTGTTTATTCCCGACTTGATTGAACTCCTCCGGCGATGCACCTTGGGATGTATGTACTAGTGTATTGCTCTACCCCCCCCCCCCCCCCCCCCCCCCCCCAAAAGACGGGATGGCCGAGTGAGTGGAGCGTCCATTGTTTCTCACTTTGGTAGATCGTGTGATTCGAACCCACTGGTTCGAATCCTGGTCGAGTCAAACCGATGACTTACAAATTGATACTTATCGCTTCCTAGCCAGGCGCTCGGCATTATTAGGATAGAGCAAGAACTGGTTGGCTCAGTGTCAGGATAATGTGGGCTATCACAGGTCATGGTGCTGGCAGCCTGGGTTCTCAGTGGGGCAGCACTGTAAAGTCACCATAGGTCCGTACTGTCACAAGTCGGTACCCGTCGTGATATTGTTATGTATTGTACCCGGCTGGGGCGCCGGGCACCAGCGAGCGCTGCGAGGTACCAGTGTAGCAGCGGTTGAGATAAATAAAGCATTGAGTAACTAGACGTCGACACGTGCAGTTGTGTTACACTCTTTCCATCACATGGTGTCAGAGGCGGAACCTTTGGCGGGCATGTCGTTACCAGGATTGAAGCCTCCCGGGCCGTTGAGCTTGGAGGACAACTTGTCTGCAAATTGGAAGACATGGATTCACGCTTTCAACATATACGCTACCGCTGCAGGAGTACAGAGCCGAAGTGAAAAGGTTCAATGTTGCGTGTTCCTGCACGTGGCCGGTGCAGAGGCACAAAAAGTGCATCAGGCTATGAGATTCGCCGCGGGAGAAGTTGACAAACTTCGGCCGTTGAAGGAAGCATTCAGAGAATACTGCGAGGGTAAAACGAACATTACCGTGACTCGTTACAAGTTCAATACCTTCAACCAAGGCCAGGAAAGCATGGACACGTATGTGCGGGAGCTGAGACATCGCGTAGGTCAGTGTGAGTACGGCGAGTTGGAAGAATCGTTGTTATGTGACAGGCTCGTCAGTGGCATAAAGTGTGACAAACTAAGAGATCGGTTGCTCCAGACGCCTAAACTGACTTTGAGAGGATGTGAGGAGATGTGTCGCATGAGTGAACATCATACTAAACAGCTCTCCAGTGGTACCGTCGAGTGTGCTTTGGATTCGTTACGGCAGCGGGAGCCGGGCCGACCGGCGGCACGGGCGGTGTCAACACAGCGGCCGAGAGACGGACGGCCGGCAGCAGGTGCCAGCCGTGAGTACCGAGGCAAGCCTGGCGTCGCTCAGGTCAAGTGTAGCTGGTGTGGATATGCGCATCGGCGGGACCGTGAGGCATGTCCCGCCAAAGGCAAGGCGTGCGACGTGTGCAGTAAAATTGGTCATTTTGCAAAAGTGTGTCGGAGCAAAATGACATCAGTAAATGAGATTGCGCTTGACGACGATGAGGGCTGGGATGACGAGCAGGCCGAGACCGAAACCGATTTGTTTGTGGGAGCAGTATCAACAGATCGGGAGGGCGACGCCGAGTTGTGGTACGCGACCATACCTGTGGATGGGTTTGAAGTGCATTTCAAACTTGACACAGGGTCCGAGGCCAACATCATTCCAGTAGGAATATTCAAGCGGATGAAATCTGCGGAGATGTCGAAATCGCAGTGCCGGTTGGTGACGTATTCGGGGCAGCGGATAAAGCCACTGGGTGAGACGAATCTTCAAGTGCGTGGCCAGTGGCTACGTTTCCAGATCACGGACACAGGATGTCCGATTCTGGGAAAGGACGCTTGCGTTCGGATGCGCATACTGTCCCGCATTGATAGTGTGCAGAAGGAGGCGACCGACAACAAGTGCGACAGTGCCCACAGGCAAGCTACGGACATGGTAACTAAATTTCATGATGTATTTAGTGGTTTGGGCACTATTAAGGTGGAGGCAAAAATTCATGTAGATGACACTGTGCCGCCAGTAGTGGATCCTCCCAGACGAGTGCCTCATGCCATTGAGGATAAAGTACGAAGCGAACTTGATAGAATGCTTGAGCTAAGTGTGATCGTTGAGGAGACTGAGCCAACCCCATGGGTGAATTCGATCACGATAGTAAAAAAGAATGATAAAATCCGCATTTGTTTAGATCCAACTAAACTTAACAAAGCTATTAAGCGGGGGCCATATCCTACTAGAACGATTGAGGAGGTCGTTGCCAAGCTAGACGGTGCTAAGTATTTTTCGGTGGTAGACGCGAAAAGTGGATATTGGCAAATTCAGCTCGATACTGACAGTTCAAAGTTGTGTACGTTCAACACGCCGTGGGGCCGTTTTCGGTACACTAGGTTGCCGTTCGGGATAAAAACCGCCGGCGACATATTCATATACGAGATGAACAAAATTCTGCATGACTTAAAGGGCGTCAATGTAATAACTGATGATATTCTTGTATATGGTAACTCACTGCATGAACATAATGAAAATTTGAAAGCAGTTCTCGAGCGGGCGAGAAAAGTAAATTTGCGCTTAAACCCAGCTAAATCGAATATATGTAAGCGGAGTGTTGAATATGTAAGTCATGTAATTTCTGAACACGGTATTACGCCTAACAAGGAAAGAGTACAAGCCATTACTGACATGCCCACACCCACAGATAAGCAATCCGTTCAACGGTTTCTCGGAATGATAGCATATGTTGCGAAATTTCTTCCCAATCTGGCGGAGATCACTAAACCCTTACGCGTATTAACTAACAAAGAGACCGCTTGGCACTGGGAAGCCGAGCAAGTAAAGGCATTTGAAATGTTAAAAAGAATGATAACACGGGCTCCCGTTCTCCGTTTCTATGATGTGAACAAAGTAATCACTCTACAAGTAGATGCGTCCAAGTCGGGACTCGGCGCAGCTTTGATGCAGGAAGGGCATCCGATTGCCATGGCTTCTAAGTCTCTGGATGCTACACAAAGTAGCTATGCTGTGATTGAGAAAGAGCTTTTGGCCATATGCTTTGGGTGCACTAAATTTCACAATTACATTTTTTGCAAGAAAGTACGCATTGAAACGGATCATAAGCCCTTGGTATCAATTGTAGATAAGCCTCTCCATCAATTGTCTGCCCGTATGCAACGCATGCGGATGCGTCTGCAAAACTATGATCTAGAGTTGGTACATATCAAAGGATGTAATATGTTCGTTGCAGACGCCCTCTCCCGAGACCACAGCACCAAGACCGGACCCGGCGACCTGTTTGACAACGAGATAAGCGTGGCAGCGATAGGGGTCGTGCAGGGGTGTATGCAGCAGATCAGAGCTGAAACGGGACGGGATACTGAGTTGATTGGGGTGGCCGACATGGTTGACAATGGGTGGCCGGAAGATAAACATAAAGTGCCAGCCGTAGCACTACCATACCACACATTCCGGCACAAAATTACAAGGCAAGGGGATGTGTTGCTGAAAGGTAGTCGTATAATCATACCAAAGCAAGTGCGAAAATCAGTGCTTGACAAGCTACACGAGACCCATCAGGGTATCATGAAAAGTAAAACATTAGCGAGAGAACATGTGTTTTGGCCAGGGATGCAGACTCAGTTGGAAGATTTGATTCAGAGGTGTAGTTTATGCCAGCAGTATAGAAACAGGCAACATAAGGAACCATTGCAACCCCATGACATACCATGCATTCCATATAACAAGGTAGGAGCTGACTTATTTCAGTTAGGGGACCAGCATTACTTAATATTGGTTGACTATTTTTCCAAATATCCGGAAGTAGTAGAGTTGCAAACTACCACTAGCAAGGCAGTTATAGGCATGATGAAACAGGTGTTTGGCAGACACGGTATTCCAGCGGTAGTGGTTTCTGATAATGGACCACAGTTTGCAAGCATAGAATATAGGGAATTTGCAGCTGAATATGATTTTCAGGTTGTATTTTCCAGCCCGCATTATCCGCAAAGCAATGGTCAAGCGGAGCGACACATCCAGACAGTCAAAACTATGATGAAAAAGGCCAGAAAAGAATCAAAAGATTATAATCTAGCATTGCTCAACTTCCGGAACACTCCGGTGATAGGCTTGGATGCCTCACCGGCTCAATTATTAATGAGTCGGAAACTTAGATCGAAACTACCAATATTGAGCACACATCTAAAGGCCAAGACAGTAACGATAAGACACAGACAAATACAGAAAGTACAAGCTACCCAGAAGGGATTCTATGACCGACACGCAGGACGACCGTACAGACAACTACAGGCAGGGGAGCAGGTACAATACCTGACACACAAGGGAGATTGGGCACCTGGGGTTGTCGTAAAAGAGAAGGGGAAAGACTCAGGTAGCTATGGGATATTGAATAGCAAACGACTCACAGTAAAAAGAAATAGAAAACACATTTTTCCGACACGTGGGAACGTGAGTCCGATTCGTCAGGGTATCAACACGCCTGTGCCACAGTCTGATAGCGGTAATGGAAAAACCGAAACACAGTCCACGCCATATCGCACTCGGCGTGGAAGAGAGATTAGGCCGGTGGAAAGGCTAGGCTATCGCTAGTGGACTTAAAGTTCGACATGCTTATCAGCAAGCTGTCGGGTTTAAGACCAATTAAAAGGCTGAGAAACAAATTGAAGGAGTAGGGTAAGTTTTGTAGTCAGATAAGTTAATCAGTAGTATGTGGAACCGGTCCAGATAAGGGCAGTGCCGAACTGGGAACTCGGGGTGAAGTCTATTCTGAGAGAATACATCTGTTGTCTCAGAAATTGTTTGACGGTATGTGCATGCGGGAATGAAAATTCACCCGAGTGCCTGATAAATGCTGCCCATTGACTATTTGTGCAAGTTATAAACTGACACATATATGTATATTGCATTGTGTTTTTTTTTGTTTTTTTTGTTTTGTGTATCGGTATACTTAAACTGTAGTTTTTTTTCTCGTTTTTTTTCACACAAAGAGGAGATAAGAGTGTGTACGTGTGATTTGACGCAATGGACAAAAGGCGGTTTTGAGAACTGCGCGTCAACATAGTCCAAGGACGAGTATGGTAAATACAAAGGACTCATTGGGTGATTGTCACCGTGTTAAACCGTACATGCCATTTGTGTTTATTCAAGTTCATCTTATATTGTTTATAAAAAGGGAGATGTTATGTATTGTACCCGGCTGGGGCGCCGGGCACCAGCGAGCGCTGCGAGGTACCAGTGTAGCAGCGGTTGAGATAAATAAAGCATTGAGTAACTAGACGTCGACACGTGCAGTTGTGTTACACTCTTTCCATCACAATATGACCTTAGATGTTGCCAGGGCGTAAAACTCCAACGACCACCCAACCAACCTACTCGGGGGAGTGGGTGGTGTATGTGAGGTCAGGATATATATGTGCTGTGCTGTTCGTGTTTGTTTGTTGTTGTTTTACATCCTAGGAACATCTAAGGTCATATCAGGACAGGTAACGACTTGTGGCAGTGCACACTCATGGTGACTTTATAGTACTGCCCCACTGGGAGACCAGCTCACCGGCACCATGACCCAATATCACACATCATCATCATCATGCTGTCGGTCGCGATGCGACAAAGACTGCTTTCATAAAAGCTGCCTGCAAAACTGTTGAAGTGCTGCTGGCTTTTGCAAGTTACCAGCGGCACTCTCTCGGGGAGCAAATAGAGGTTTCACATCGGCAAGAACATGTCAAGACAGGCGCAAAAATATTTGTCCCTGCAGTGGCTGGTCGGGAGATGTTGGGAGTTCCATACATCAACCGCCCTTAATGCTGCCACATTGACATGGTTTTCTGTTTAGGGTTTGCTCCCTTAGCCTTCGGTTCTGTCAAGAACCTGTACCACAAGGCAGTGCTTTACAACTCTGCAGGCAGGGGCGTCAAACTCCCTGAGGTATTGCAATACCTGCATACCAATATCACACACAGTCACATTATCCTGATGCTGTGCTAACCAGTCCTTGTTCTCTCCTATAGGTGTCGAGTGCCAGGCTGGGTAGTAACAAGTAACACTTCTTCTATAAGTCGTTGGTTTGACTCGGCTGGGATTCGATTGGTTTGGTTGTTGTAGTTTTACGTCCTGGCAACATCTAAGGTATTATCAGCACGGGTACTGACATTTGAAAGTGTGCACTTATTGCGACTTTATACTATTACAGTGCTGCCCCACTGGGAAATGACGCCGCTAGCATCATGACCACTCAGTCACCTTATCCTGACACTGAGCTAACCACTCCTTGTTCTATCCTATTAATGCTGAGTGCCAGGCTAGGTAGTGATAAGTATCAATTCTATAAGTCATCGGTTTCATTCGGCTGGGATTCAAACTCCCAACATTCCGCACAGGATGCCTGCGCTCCACCAATTCGGCCACCACATCCGGTATGTGTTGTGTTAGGGGAGAGTAATGCCTGGTACACACCTACCGTTTGTGCGCACCCACCTACCGTATACGATCTAAAACTGCCCGTTTCGCACACAAAAATCGCTAGGTGTGCGCTCCCTGCGCACACCTAGCGATTGCGATTCGCGCATAAAACCTCAGTTTTAGGGCTAAAACTGGCCGATTATGATTGCGATTCGCGATTCGAAAAATGAATCGGCCCGTTTTCAGTTTTAAGCGGGTCGGGTCGAGTCGCGAGTTTTAGTGCGCGAATCATAAACGGTAGGTGTGTACCAGGCCTAAGGGATGGACTGCGCAGGATGGGGATGTGTGTGTGTGTGTGTGGGGGGGTGGACAGGGAATATCATGTAGGATGTCAGTCTTGATATTGACATATATATGCCTACTTTGAAATTTACTCGAAAATATGAAATGTCCAGATTGGTGTCAAATTGCAGCAAAATTGATCTCAAATGCAATTCTGAGGGGGGTAAAACATGTGTCAAATGACAGCAAAATTGATCTCAGATGCAATTCTGAGGTGATTAAATTTGTGTCAACTAACAGCATCATTTAACTCACAAAATATAGCTAAATTTACAAGAGTCAATTGTATCAAGTTGTTGTTAGCAACTCTCAAATGGGTTTGTGCTTTTAATTGAAGGATCACATGTTCGAGGTTTTCACGTTCTCATTATATTCGCACTAGCTGAATATCGGTAATATATCTATCAGGATTACATCGTTGTTAACAAAGCATACCACATAGAACAACACATGCTTCCTATTTTAACATAACTTAAGTATATTAACACATTCTAGGTATAACAATATAGCCAGGCGTTATCATATCTTCTTGATGCAAAATCAATATATAGCACCATGCTGAAATTTTACCGCAATTTAGATATATTAAGATTATCTAACAATATCTAGATATATTAGAACTACCTAAGTGTCAGCATTTCCTAGATGTCAACTGATATCAAGACTATCTATGTGCTTCTACTCTATTAAACTCCCATTCCACAACTTGAACAGGGATACATACAGACAGACATACACACATACACCTATGCAAACTACATACACACATGTATGTGTACACACATGTATACGCACATATACATACATACTACATATATACTATGCACTGCAGACATACATACATATGTACTGAGGTGCACTGACCTCCCCAAGTGAAATGCCACACATGCAGGTGATCATGCGTAGGTTGACTGACTCTTGGTTGGTTCGTAACCTTGACGGTTATAGACTGCAGCACTGCAGCAATATAGAACGGCACCGATAAATCGGTCCATTCTTCAGAATGAAGATATAACTTCAGCTGGAGTAGTTGTAGAAGCGGGGGGTACTTTACAACATTGTTGACAAATCGTTGGAGTGGTACCGGTGTAGCAGGAAATTGCAAACCCCTGGACATCGCACACCCTGGGGTTTGCGATTTCCTAGGAAATCATAAGTGGGGGTTTGCGATTTACAGGGTTTGCGATTTCCTGTGACACTGGATCACCGGTGGGATTGTAGCTGTGCACTCATGTCCAGTAGCCGATGGTTCAGGAGGAAGGGATGGGAAAAGTGGGATCTGCAGGCAAAAACAAACTGAAACAGTGAAAAGGAAACAGGGCCCCACCCAAACAAACAACCCCCTTTATCAGGGGAAGGAATAAGCCTGGGAGAAAAAAAAAGAAAAGGGTAGTAATAGTATAGAGGAGAGAGAAATGAGGAGAGTTGAGTCAAAGGGCCATGTCTCCTTGCTCTGTGGTGACCCGTCGGCAAGCTGGAGACACAGACGGAGTAAGAGGTAGAAAGTGAAATGCTGGCTGGCTCCCACTTCTGGAACTCTTTTCAGACATTATCAAGGAGGAGCAGGGCCAGCGGAGAGGAGATAGAAGAGGTGTAGATGAAGTGCGGTTCGGACAGCAAGTGGTGCATAGGTTGATTGTTTCATGGAGCCTAGATGGGCTAATGGTCAGGTCGCTAGCACCGTAATGGCAGAAGCTTGGAATCGAATGGGTTCGAGTCCCACTAAACCCCCGGCCGCAAATAATAGTGCAATGACCAGGATTGTTTACATGCTGTGTGTTATATATCATTGCCCCTTCCCAGTACAGTAAATGTGCTACCTGGATATTCGTAACTTACAATTACAGGAGGATCATTATTTCCTAATGTGTCTCGCTGCTGTCAGCATGCTCACTACATGCTCAATTAACTTCACCCGGCAACCACTCAGTGCTTGCTTGTCCTGCACCAACATTCTATTGTGTAATATAACATGATTACTGTGAACAAATCAGCCCTGGTGCTTTGTTTGCTTGCAGTTCTATTCTACTGTGTAATATAGCATGACCCTGAAGCAGTCACGCCTGGTGCTTTGGTGGCCTGCAGTGATAGTCTACTGTGTAATATAGCATGACTATGAAGCAGTCAGGGCTGGTCCTTTGCTGACCTGCACCAACAGTCTATTGTGTAATATAGCATGACTATAATGGAGCAGGCAGGCATGTTGCTTTGTTTGCCTGCACCAACAATCTCTTGTATAATATAGCATGATGACTCTGGCACAATTACCCCTGGTGCTTTTCTGGCCTGCACCAACAGTCTACTGTGTAATATAGCATGATAACTGTGGAGCAATAACCACTGGTGCTTCGCTGGCCTGGATCAACAATTTACTGTGTAATGACTGGAGCAATACCTCTGGTGCTTTGTTGGCCTGCACCAACAATCTCTTGTGTAATATAGCATGATAACTGTGGAGCAATAACCACTGGTGCTTCGTTGGCCTGCACCAACAATCTCTTGTGTAATATAGCATAATGACTGTGGAGCAATCACCTCTGGTGCTTTGATGGCCTGAACCAACAGTCTACTGTGTAATATAGCATGATGACTGTGGAGCAATCACTCCTGGTGCTTCGCTGGCCTGGATCAACAATCTACTGTGTAATAAAGCATAATGACTGTGGAGCAATCACTTCTGGTGCTTTGTTGGCCTGCACCAACAATCTCTTGTGTAATATAGCATCATGGCTGTGGAGCAATAACCACTGGTCTTTGCTGGCCTGTACCAACAGTATACTGTGTAATATAGCATATATATATAGCAGTATATTTATCATAACAAGTTATTTCGTCAGGGCCGGGCACGGGTCTATATTTATTTACAAATATTATATAATTTAAGATGCAGACAACGGTTTGCAACAATGAAAAGAAAGTTAACAGGCATTTGACTCAACATAAAATGTGATATAACAAGGGGTGCATTTTAATTTGAATTAATACTATCCATGGTGAATATGATGTTATCCTTTTACCTTTAGTAGAATTGAGTGCCGCTCTATAAAGCTGTCAACAGAGCGCTCTATCATGATATCAGTTCAGATGTTGTTCGAACATAAAGCAGCAATAAATCAAACAAACCGCATGCATACACACTACAATCTCTCTTCCACCAGGCAAACCCCGACCCATCCATATATCCTGTCAAGTTGACTACTTCCATCTCCCAGCTACAACAAAAACATCTACCCACTCCCACCCCCACCCCCACCCCCACCCCCACCCCCACCCCCACCTCCACCCATCTCATCTCACCTCACCTCCACCCACACACACCTCAACTCCACCCATACCCCACCTCACCTTCATCCCACCCACCTCACCCCCACACCCACCTCACCTCCACCACACCTCCACCACTACCCATCTCCACCCTCACCCCGACACACTTCACACTCTGCTTATTAAAGTAGGGCAAAACTGCAGCTGCTCTCTTCACATTCACAAAGGCACAGGCAGGCTGTCCTGAACCTGGATGTGTTGAGCAGCATGCACTGATCAATGGCAAGCCACCTGGACTATATCGGTATATGCCACAGCAATAATGTACGGGTGAGTGAACAGCACAAGCAAGAAAATACAATCCTGGGGCTGGGCACTTTAGTCTTTAGTCTTTAGTCTTTAGTCTTTAGTCTTTAGTCTTTAGTCTTTAGTCTTTAGTCTTTAGTCTTTAGTCTTTAGTCTTTAGTCTTTAGTCTTTAGTCTTTAGTCTTTAGTCTTTAGTCTTTAGTCTTTAGTCTTTAGTCTTTAGTCTTTAGTCTTTAGTCTTTAGTCTTTAGTCTTTAGTCTTTAGTCTTTAGCCTTTAGTCTTTAGTCTTTAGTCTTTAGACTTTAGTCTTTAGTCTTTAGTCTTTAGTCTTTAGTCTTTAGTCTTTAGTCTTTAGTCTTTAGTCGTTAGTCGTTAGTCGTTAGTCGTTAGTCGTTAGTCGTTAGTCGTTTGTCGTTTGTCGTTTGTCTAGTTCTTTTGTCTTTTGTCCTTTTCCTTTGTCTTTTGTCTTTTGTTTTTTGTCTTTTGTCTTTTGTTTTTTGTCCTTTCTCTTTTGTCCTTGTCTTTCCCGATTCTGCATTTCAATATACAATTGACGATAATCGAACGGAGCCTCGAAATATTTTGTTTAAAAAATGAACTGCCTTCATCGGAGTATGCAATTTGAACCCAATAAAGCAACCAGCTGGCAGGGTGCTAACGTACTAACGCTGAACATCATGAAAAGTATCAATTTCGTAATGAAAAGCGTCATTTTTGTCAGCCTTGGGTTTGACTCGACTGGGGTTTCGAAATCCTCCGGCCGTGAGTGCGCTACTGTCACAAGTCGGTACTCATTCGGCCATGACCTTAGGTGTAGCTAGCACGTAAAACCTTAATAAACCAAGCTACCACGAGAAGAATATCCATCCTTCAGATCTCCCAACGTTGTAAGTTTGAGAAAAAAAAAAAACCCAAACAAATCACTTCTTTTCCAAACATTTCTATTTCTCAGTAATAAGAAAAAACACTTATCTAGTCTGACTATTTAGAATATATCACAGGTGTTATGTTCCCACTATTAAAACACGGTTTTACTGCCGTTAGAATCCTGTACTGTCTAGGCTGTGGCCTTGACCTTTCGCTCAAATATAGTCGGCTCCTAACAATACCATGGGGCATGGTCGTACCTTAGAAACCATCACCCCACCCACCCGCTCGCTATATAGTCGAGGGATTTAATTGTGAAAGATATTGCCTGGTGCAAATTAATTTGTTCGCGGCATTATCGGTTGATATATTAAGGCGTGATGATAATCTAAAATTGATCCTGGTATGACCTTAGATGTTGCTAGGATGTAAAATGACAACAAATCTAAAATTGATAGGGAAGTTAGTTTGGTGACAATCTGTAGTAGTAGCTTTTACCTGCAAACCATTCATCCGCAACTGCCCCGATAGTGCGTACTCGTGGCGACTTTATAGTGCTGCCCCATTGGGACACCAGGCTGCCAGCACCATGACCCGATATCCCACTATATCCTGACACTGAGCCAAACAGTCCTTGCCCTATCCTAATAATGTTGAGTGCCAGACTAGGAAGCTACAAGTATCAATTTTTAAGTCATTGGTTTGACTCGACAAGGATTCGAACCCGCAAACTCATAGGTTCGGATCTCCCGATCTCCCAAAACACCGGACGGACGCTCTACTCATTCGGCCACTCCGTCTGGTTCTAATAGTATATATATATATATATATATATATATATATATATATATTAAGGCAGTCGACAAACTAGTACACAACCAGGGCCTCACAGGTGCGATAATCACTTCGGCATCTCATAGGGGTCTGATAACCTTTGTGTCTCACGTGACCATGCGATATAAAAAAAGACAGCAGCTGCGTTCCTGTTTCCTAAGCACATTCAATCTTCAAATATCTCAAAAGTTAACCATTTAAAATAAAAGTTACTTCAAAATAAAGTAAGATAGATTATAACAATGAATTCAATATATTGATCTCAGAAAAATGACAGAAACTCAAAAACATCGGATTATGTATTATTATATAACACGCAACTAATTCAGATGCAAATTGTCGCTTGTTGTCACTTTGTTGGTGAGAATGTGAGAAGTGCAGGATGGAACTGTGGACAATTATCAAAATTACTGGCTCGAATTGGCGGACGAATATCAAGTTGAGTCGTCGTGTGTAGGTGTCATATTTGTGCCTATCTTGGTTGCTGGGGTTTTACATCTTGACAACATCTATGGTCATGACAGGATGGGCATCAACTTCTTGTGACAGTGTATACTCATGGTGATTTTTATAATTGCTGCCCCACTGGGAGACCAAGCTGCCGGAACCATGACCTGATATCCCACTCGGTCACATTATCCTGATACTGAGCTAACCAGTCCTTGTCATATCCTAGTAATGTTGAGCGCCAGGCTAAGTATACAAAACTATCAATTTCGTAAGTCATTGCTTTGACTCGGCTGGATTTCAAACTCCCGACCTTCTGCATGGGAAGCATGCACTGTGCCGATTCAGCCATCACGTCCGGTCTATGTTTGTAGCAGTGCACTCCTATGTTTGCCTTCTGGCTAATATATATGTGGAATGATCTATACTCGGGGTTAAATAGATTATGTAATGATTCCAAAGACCCTATAATACTAAGACGGCTCACTCCCTATCTCTCCAATGGTAATGTAAATTTTGCATTGCCTCCTTGTGGTGGCTTTGATCAGCCAGCTGCTGGTTGGTGTTTCGTATGTAAACACATACAATTATATTATACATGAGATAGGCAAGTATGAATACACATCAATATGAAATTGCTATGAACAAATACCCATCATCATCAGCATCATCATCAGCATCATCATCATCACACATCTTTCCCATTCATATATACATTTATACATATAATATAGCACCTGTTTAACCAAGAGAACAGCCAGCGCACCAAGTGGTGAGTTTGATCATTTTGATTACACAGCACAGGCTGAGTGAGCCGTCTTAGTATTATAGGGTCTTACACCCAGGGACTGAATCCTACCGGGAACAATGTACTCAAAAACTGAACATCACACATGTGCTCAGTTTTTATGTTTCCACACCCAGGGTCTTTGATGATTCATAGCAACTGCATGTCAATACCCCACTTCTGTTGGAAGCGGCAGGGCTTTAATTTAGGGTGTTTGTTTGAAGTTGTTTTATGTCCTAGAAACATCTAAGCTCATATCAGGATGGGTACCGACTTTGTTACAGTGCACACTCATGGCGACTTTCATAGTGCTGCCCTACTGGGAGACCCAGCCTGCCAGCACCATGACCCGATATCCCACTCAGTCACATTATCCTGACACTGAGCTAACCAGTCCTTGCCCTATCCTTACAAGATCGAGCATCAAGCTAGGAGGAGGCAAGTATCAATTTTATAAGTCCTGCGTTGGTTCGATGTTGGTAAGACGGGCCCATGTTGGATGAGGGTGGGCAGGTGTGTGTGTGTGGGGGGGGGCCCATGTTGGATGAGTATCGGCAGGTCGCTATGCGGTAAAATGCTAACCGAGATGAGGGGCGACCCAGGCGAGCGGTTTACTAAGCAGTCTGTCGACCAGTTTCGCAAAAAGAAAAGAATACAGTAATTTGTGAAACCTTCAAAGCCACCCTATCCTCCCATACCCCACTACCCTCCCCTTTCATCGTAGCCCTCCCCTAACCCCCCCCCCCCCCTACCATATCCGATCCTATCCTACCATCGCTACCCTTCCCTGCCCCCCCTCCTCTACCCTACCCTTCCCCACCCTACCCTACCTCCACTCTGCTCCCCCTCCACTACCTATCCTCCCCTACCCTGGCCTGTCCTCCACTACCCTACCTTCACTTCCCCTCCCCTACCTCCGCTCCCCTACCCTGCACGACCCTGCCCTACCCTGCACTACCCTGCCCTACCAAGCACTATCCTCCCCTTACACTACCTGCCCTCCCCTACCCTGGCCTATCCTCCACTACCCTACCCACCCTACCCCCCTACCCTACCTTCACTTCACTTCCCCTCTCCTACCTCCACTCCACTACCCTCCACTACCATACCCTACCCTACACTACCCTGCCCTACCCTCCACTAACCTGACCTACCCTCCACTACCCTGCCCTACCCTGCACTACCCTGCCCTACCCTGCACTACCCTGCCCTACCCTGCACTACCCTGCCCTACCCTCCACTACCCTGCCCTACCCTCCACTACCCTGCCCTACCCTGCACTACCCTGCCCTACCCTCCACTACCCTGCCCTACCCTGCACTACCCTGCCCTACCCTCCACTACCCTGCCCTACCCTGCACTACCCTGCCCTACCTCCACTACCCTGCCACCTACCCTGCCCTACCCTGCCCTACCCTGCCCTACCCTGCACTACCCTGCCCTACCCTGCACTACCCTGCCCTACCCTGCACTACCCTGCCCTACCCTGCACTACCCTGCCCTACCCTGCACTACCCTGCCCTACCCTGCACTACCCTGCCCTACCCTGCACTACCCTGCCCTACCCTGCACTACCCTGCCCTACCCTGCACTACCCTGCCCTACCCTGCCCTACCCTGCCCTACCCTGCACTACCCTGCCCTACCCTGCACTACCCTGCCCTACCCTCCACTACCCTGCCCTACCGTGCACTACCATGCCCTACCCTGCACTACCCTGCCCTTCCCTGCCTACCTGCACTACCCTGCCCTACCCTGCACTACCCTGCCCTACCCTCCACTACCCTGCCCTACCCTGCACTACCCTGCCCTACCCTCCACTACCCTGCCTACCCTGCACTACCCTGCCCTACCCTGCACTACCCTGCCCTACCCTGCACTACCCTGCCCTACCCTGCACTACCCTGCCCTACCCTCCACTACCCTGCCCTACCCTGCACTACCCTGCCCTACCCTCCACTACCCTGCCCTACCCTCCACTACCCTGCACTACCCTGCCCTACCCTCCACTACCCTGCCCTACCCTCCACTACCCTGCCCTACCCTCAACCCCCCTGCCCTACCCTCCCTACCCTCCCCTACCCTGCCTACCTCCCTCCCTCCCCTACCCTCCACTACCCTGCCCTACTCCTCCACTACCCTACCTACCCTACCCTCCCCTCCTACCCTACCCTTACCCTTCCCTACCTCCCCTACCCTCCCCTCTCCTACCCTCCACTACCCTGCCCTACCCTCCACTACCCTGCCCTACCCTACCCTGCCCTACCCTCCACTACCCTGCCCTACCCTACCCGCCCTACCCTCCACACCCTGCCCTACCCTCCACTACCCTGCCCTACCCTCCACTACCCTGCCCTACCCTCCACTACCCTGCCCTACCCTCCACTACCCTGCCCTACCCTGCACTCCCCTGCCCTACCCTGCACTACCCTGCCCTACCCTCCACTACCCTGCCCTACCCTGCACTACCCTGCCCTGCCCTCCACTACCCTGCCCTACCCTGCACTACCCTGTCCTACCCTCCACTACCCGCCCTACCCTCCACTACCCTGCCCTACCCTGCACTACCCTGCCCTACCCTCCACTACCCTGCCCTACCCTGCACTACCCTGCCACTACCCTCCACTACCCTGCCCTCCCACTACCCTGCCCTACCCTGCACTACCCTGCCCTACCCTCCACTACCCTGCCCTACCCTGCACTACCCTGCCCTACCTCCACTACCCTGCCCTACCTGCACTACCCTGCCCTACCCTCCACTACCCTGCCCTACCCTGCACTACCCTGCCCTACCCTCCACTACCCGCTCCCTACCCTGCCACTACCCTGCCCTACCCTCCACACCTGCCCTACCCTCACTACCCTGCACCCTACCCTGCACTACCCTGCTACCCTTACCCTCCACTACCCTCTCCCTGCACTGCCCTCCACTACCCTGCCCTACCCTACACTCCCTGCACTACCCTGCCTACCCTCACTAACCCTGCCTACCCTCCACTACCCTGCCTACCCTCCACTACCCTACCTCCCTAACCCCCCTACCCTAACTTCCCTTCCCCTCCCCCCCCTACCCCCACTACCCTGCACCCACTACCCACTACCACCCTCTACCCTACCTTCCCTTCAACTCCCCTACCTCCCCTCCACTACCCTCCACTACCCTGCCCTACCATGCACTACCATGCCCTACCATGCACTATCCTCTACCTTCCCCTGTCCTCTCCTACCATCCCTTACCATCCCTTACCTTCTCCTACAGCCTCTTCTCCTACGCTACTCCACCTTCCTCAACCTTCCCCTCCCTCCCCTCCCTTCCCCTCCCCTCCCCTCCCCTCCCCTATCATATCCTTTCCTACCCTATCCTTCCTCCCCTTACCATCTCCTGCCCTCCCCTATATTCCCTTTGTCTGGACTATCGATCATGCACCACATGCTCTCCCCACACACCCTCAGGGAACCTTCCTATCCTGCCTTGCCCTCCCCGTCTCCTACCTACCATCTCATACCCCTTTCCTACCATCCCAAATCCTTCCCAACTCTCTCATGCTCTCCTCTCCGCTATCCTATCCGATCCTCCTTGAGGAAGGCCTCCAGAAAAAAACAACTCTATTTATCATTTATCGTTGAATTTAGCTATTACCCGTACTGAAAAATTGAGCATATTTTGTACAACCTCGGTCCCACTGATTTATCCACTTTATTATTTAAATAAAAATATATTTATTCCCTTTTTCATTAGTTGGTGATTTTTAGAGCTGCAGAGTCTGATGAAATATCAAATTTTCAAAACAAAACCAATTATCTAGATTTGATTTTACATATCAAACTTATATATCTAACTTAGATACTTATTAAACATTTCTTTCTGCGTAGAAGGCAATACTGAGTCAATTTAACAGAACCTGTTACTGCAGAAGTCTATGGTGTCAGAGTTTTGGCAAGCTTGCCAAAACTAATTTTCCATGTTTGCACTAGAAATATCTCAAAAGTTTACCATTTAAAATATAAGTAACTTTGAACTAATGTGAAGTAGATAATAGTGATCGATCTAGTATATTTATCTCAGAAAAAATACAGAAATTCAAAACCATCGGACTATGCAACTTTAAGTAACACGTCCCCTCCCCCTTTCCACCATCCCCGGCCTACCCCCTCCCCCCTCCCCGGCCTCCTTCCCTGCCCAACTCCTGGGAGCGACCGAGGGTAGACGGGCAGGTGTTGCCCGGGGCGGCCCGCTACGCTCTCTGAGCTGCTCGGGGAGCAGGTGGCCGGGGGCCGGGGCCGGGGGCCGGGTGAGCAGAACAGGAGCGGTCAGGAGATGAGCTGTTAGTGAGCACGGGGGCGGCGGGGGAGGGGGGGGGGGAGGGGGGGGACCTTCATGGGATAGGTAGTGGTGTTAGCCAGCGGTGTACTGGGGCGGTGGGGTGGGGGAGTGGGGGAGTGGGGGTGAGGGGTTGTGTGCAGCGGTGGGGGTGGTGTTGTCTGTAGCAGTGGTAGTGGTGGTAGTGTTTTGTTAGCTGCGAGGTGTACAGGTGGGTGGTAGTGGTATTTGAGTTGGTGGTGGTATGAGTGGTGGTGGCTCCAATAGTGGTGCTGGCTGGTGGTATTTGATTTTTGTTTGTTTGTTGTTTTACGTCCTAGCAACATCTAAGGTCATATCAGGACCGGGGTGGTATTTGAAGTGGTGGTGGTATGTGGGCTGGTGGTGGTGTGTGAGCTGGTGGTATGTGAGGTGGTGGTGGTATGTGAGGTGGTGGTGGTATGTGAGGTGGTGGTGGTATGTGAGGTGGTGGTGGTATGTGAGGTGGTGATGGCTCAAATAGTGGTGCCGGGTGGTGGTATGTGAGGTGGTGGTGGTATGTGAGGGTAGTGGCGGCAATAGTGGTGCTGGGTGGAGGTATGTGAGGTGGTGGTGGTACGTGATTGTGAGGTGGTGGTGGCTCCAATAGTGGTGCTGGGTGGTGATATGTGAGGTGGTGGTGGTATGTGAGGGTGGTGGCTGGAATAGTGGTGCTGGGGTGTGGCATGTCAGGTGGTGGTAGTATGTGAGGTGGTGGTCTGTGAGGTGGTGGTGGTATGTGAGGTGGTGGTGGTATGTGAGCTGGTGGTGGCTCCAATAGTGGTGCTGGGTGGTGGTATGTGAGGTGGTGGTGGTATGTGAGGTGGTGGTGGTATGTGAGGTATGTGAGCTGATGGTGGTATGTGAGCTGGTGGTGGCTCGAATAGTGGTGCTGGGTGGTGGTATGTTAGAGGGTATTTGCGATATCGGGTAGAGTGAGGTGATGGCATCTTTGGCGGTTGTATGTTGTGTGGTGGTTATGTTAGGGTTCTTAGATATGAGGGTAGTGATGATGTCTGATGGAAGTGGTGGTGTTGATGGTGGTGGTCGGCTGGTGGCAGTACTGGTGGTTGTATGTTGTGTGGTGGTTATGTTAGGGTTCTTAGTTATGAGGGTAGTGATGTTGTCTGATGCTGCTGATGCTTGCGGTACAGTGAGGTGGTGGTTTCTTTTGTTTGTTTTGGCTTTCTTGAATATTTATGCTGCCTATCATGGATAAGTCTGAATAGTCTTGTTTTCACCATTAGACAGTTTGTCGATAGAAAGCCTGAGCCTACACTTTTACCGACCCAAAGGATTTTTAACCTCCCACACCACATAGACATGGTATGAGAGCAACTGGCCTTTGATGACACTGTAAGTTATACACAACGGTGGAAATCCAAATTGGCAGAGGTGACGGGATAGGGTTGTACTGGTGGTGGCGGCAGTAGTGGTGGTTCAGAGGGAAGCACTCTCCTCACCCCACCACTAGAACTACAGATCTATGCCTTATTATCCATTCCTCACGATCGGACGCAATAGCCGAATCGATAGAGCGCAGGCTTCCCGTGCAGAAGGTCCCAGCCTAGTCAAACCAATGACTTACAAAATTGATACTTGTCGCTACCTACCCTGGCACTCGACATTACTAGGAAAGGGCAAAGACTGATAAACTGACTGAGTTGGAAACTGGTCATAGTGCTGGCAGCCTTATCTCCCAGTGGGGCGCCACTATAAAGTCACCATGAGTGCTCAGTTTCACAATTTGGTACCCTTAGATGTGCCAAGGGCCTAAAACACAAACAAAGCATAAAAGAAACCATTCATTATGCCCATATCATGTTGATGCGATGCGTGTGTTTTGTTGGTTGCTGGAGTTTTATGGCCTGGCAACATCTAAACTCATTATCAGGACGGGTGAGTGCGTGTCCAGCCCTTCAGTGACTGGGTGACTGAGGCGGAGGTGGTGTACATTCAGCAGTCAGATATTCATGTTTATCAAAGACCCTATAATACTAAGACGGTTCACTCAGCCTGTACTGTGTAATCAAAATGATCAAACCCACTACTTGGTGCGCTGGATGTTCTCTTGGTTAAACATTTGCTATATTATATGTATACATGTATATATGAATGTGAAAGATGTCTGATGATGGCAATGCTGATGATGATGCTGATGATGATGTGTATTTGTTCATAGCAATTTCATATTGATGTGTATTCATACTTACCTATCTCATGTATAATATAATTGTATGTGTTTACATGTGAAACATCAACAGGCAGCTGGGCTGATCAAACCCACCACAAGGTGGCACTGCAAAATTTACATTACCATGGGAGAGATAGGGAGTGAGGCGTCTTAGTATTATAGGGTCTTTGTGTTTGTGCAGTTAAACTCAGTGTAATTTATATATAGTCTACAGAGAGTCTAGAGGGTAAAGATTTACATTCTTCACAGCCCCACGTGAGAATTTGTTAATGGCATTATATTATTTAGCGACTATCCACTTTGAACATTGACCAAATGGGATGGCCGAATGGGTTGAGCATCTGTCTCCTGTTTTGGTAAATCATCCGCTTGTACCCACGACCATCAGCACAGGCGGGCTCCACCTGCTACATAAGAACAGCCATCTATCTACCAGATGCCGGGGAATGACCTGGCCTTCACCTGCTCGGCAAACTGTTTCTTTATCCTCAACATTTTTGTGCGGGGAAAAGGTGCACATTCAATATGCTTTAATTGGAAACAAAACAAAATGAGGATCAGACGGGATGGCCAAATGAGTTGAGGGAGCACCCGTCTCTGGTTTTAGAAGATCGTGGGATTCGAACCCATGGGTTCGAACCATGGTTGAGCCAGATGCTTGGCATTATTAGGATAGGTAAATGACTGGTTGGCTCAGTGTCAGGATAATGTGACTGAGTGGGATATGAGGTCATGAGTAGTGCTGGTAGCCTGGTATCCCAGTGGGGCAGCACTATAAAGTCGCCATAAGTGCGCACTGTCACAAGGCGGTATCCGTCTTGATTTGACTTTAGATGTTGCTAGGACGTAAAACAACAACAAACAAGAACTTTGAACATAAGTTATTGTAGCACTATTCCTGATGCATCTGACTTGACAACTGAGGCACAACTGAATTCTCACTGCTTTATTCTCTGTTTAGCCTTTCTGTTCACACCCTTTTTGTGACAGCTGGGTGGATAGCGCTTCAAAGTTTATTTATGTAAGGAATTTTGTTGCTTTGGCTGTGATTTACTTTTTTGGGGGAGCATAGTCTAATATTAATACATGGCAGGCCGGCTGGGTTGAGTACTGACTTCCCATGTGGGTTGGTTGGTTGTTGGAATTTTACGTCCTGGCAACACCTAAGGTCAAATCAGGATGGGTACCGACTTGTGACAGTGCGCACTCACAGCAAATTAATAGTTCCCCTGTCTTATCCTATTAATGCCGAGTGCCAGGCTAGGAAGCGACAAGTATCACTTCCATAAGTCATTGGTTTGACTCGACCGGGAACCGAACTCCCGATCTCCCGCACACGAGGCCTACACTCTACCGATTCCCCTGTGTGAGGTGATGGGTATGATCCCTTGCCAAGTTAAATTAAAGTTGCATAGTCCGATGGTCTTGAATTTCTGTATTTTTTCTGAGATAAATATATTAGATCGATCACTAGTATCTACTTTACATTAGTTCAAAGTTACTTTTATTTTAAATGGTAAACATTTTAACTATTTTGAGTGCAAACATGGAAAATTAGTTTTGGCAAGCTTGCCAAAACTCTGACACCATAGACTTCTGCAGTAACAGGTTCTGTTAAATTGACTCAGTATTGCCTTCTACACAGAAACAAATACTTAATAAGTGCATCAGTATCTAAGTTAGATATGTAAAACCAAATCTAGATAATTGGTTTGGTTTTGAAAATTTGATATTTCATCGGAGTATGCAGCTTTAATGACTTGACAATGTAAACTTGTCTGGTGCTGAACATTGATTAGGATGTCATAAGGAGCAGTGGAAGGGGAATGACCAATTTTCCACGGTTTAAATTTCCCCCGCTTAAAGTTGCATAGTCCGATAGTTTAAAATTTCTGTAATTTTTCTGAGATAAATATATTAAATTAATTGTTGTAATCTACCTTACTTTACTTTAAAGCAACATTTATTTTAAATGGCTAACTTTTGAGATATTTGAAGTAAAAACGTGGGAAATTATTTTTGGCAAGCATACCTAAACTCTGACACCATAGGCTTACACAGTAACAGGTTTTGTTAAATTGACTCAGTATTCCCTTCTATGTGGCAACAAATGCTTAATAAGTGCATCGATATCCAAGTTGGATATGTAGAATCAAATCTACATAATTGTTTTGATTTTGAAAATGTGTTGCTTCATCGGACTATGCAGCTTTAATCAATAAACATAAGCACAAAAGAAAGAAAGTCCACATCTTCAGAACACAGGATTCACAAACACTGTTTCAAAAGAATCTGTCAAATATACTACCTCCAAAATGAGAAAATTGACATGTCAGTACTTCCTACTCTCTTTTCCACTCAACAATCAATAACAGCGAAACAAAATTAATAACTAAACCATCTCGGAAAATAACTAAAGTGGCCAAAGGGAGGCAAATTCAATTGTGAGTGCAGTCAACACGCGGAGTTGAGCGTGGAGAGTGGAGAGGGATGGGTGCAGAGTGGAGAGTAGAGAGTGGAGAGTTGAGAGTTGAGAGTGGAGAGTGAGGAGTGGAGAGTGAGGAGTGGAGAGTGAGGAGTGGAGAGTGAGTGGTGCATGGTGACCAGATAGTGGAGAGGGGAGAGCAGTGAGTGGAGAGTAGAGAGTGGAGAGGGATAGGTGGAGAGTGAGGGGTGGAGAGTGAGGAGTGGAGAGTGAGTGGTGCATGGTGACCAGAGAGTGGAGAGGGGAGAGCAGTGAGTGGAGAGTGGAGAGTGGAGAGGGATGGGTGGAGAGTGAGGAGTGAAGAGTGAGGAGTGGAGAGTGAGTGGTGCATGGTGACCAGAGAGTGGAGATGGGAGAGCAGTGAGTGGAGAGTGGAGAGTGGAGAGTGGAGAGTGAGGAGTGGAGAGTGAGTGGTGCATGGTGACCAGAGAGTGGAGAGAGGAGAGCAGTGAGTGGAGAGTGGAACGTGGAGCATGGGGAGTGGAGAATAGAGTAGAGAGTGGCGAATAGGGAGTGAAGAGTGGAACGTAGAGAGAGTGGAGAGTGTGCAATGGAGAGTGGACTGGGCCGCCCCGGATAAAATCGCTATTTTTGGTTGTTTTTGCTTCGCTCTCATACCTACCCGGATGAGCCACGGTCCACAGCCTCGGATTAGTCCCGGATCAGCCCCGGATCAGCCCCGGATCAGCCCCGGACAACCCCCGGACAACCCCCGGACAACCCCCGGACAACCCCCGTGCAACCCCCGAGACGATCCCCGGACGACCCCCGTACTACTTCCGGATAGCCCAGAGTATAAAATGACCCAGACTGCCCTGGACGAGACACGGACGACCCCCGGACAACACACGGACTACCCGGATGAGTCATGGATCACACACGGATGATGCCGGCTAACCCCGGATTGCAATATTCCCCGGATCGCCCCGGATCACCCCAGATGTTTTAAACATTTAAAAACATCTGGGGTGACATCAGTGTTTAAGCATTTAAAAACATCTTGGGCCGACCCCGGATGAAGTCGGATCACCACGGACCAGCCACGGATCACCAAGGAACACCAAGGACCAGCCATATATGAGCCATGGATGATGCCGGATCGCCACGGGCCATACCGGATCACGGGTGGGGGTGGGGGTGGGGGGTCATCCGGCCCCTGCTGATCCGGGTAGGTCTGACCTAGACGTTACCCCTTCACACCCCCCCCTTCCCCCTCACCCTCCCCACTCCCCCACTCCACCCCCTCTCCACCCCCCAGACTCCCCCATTCCACCACCACCTTCTGATAACAATGTACAGCAGCAGTTGGCAAGCGTACCCAACGGCGTCTCCCTGCTCATGTGGAGCTCCCTCCTCCCCACTTCCCCTCAGCTTCCCCTCTGCCCCTCCTCTCTCCTTTCTACATCATCATCAGCATCGCTATCATCACACATCTTTCACATTCATATATACATTTATACATATAATATAGCACCTGTTTAACCAAGAGAACAGCCAGCGCACCAAGTGGTGGGTTTGATCATTTTGATTACACAGTACAGGCTGAGTGAGCCGTCTTAGTATTATAGGGTCTTTGATAAACATGAATATCTGACTGCTGAAGGTACACCACCTCCGACCCAGTCACCCAGTGACTGAAGGGCTGGACATGCACTCGCCTGTCCTGATAATGACTTTAGATGTTGCCAGGACATGAAACTCCAGCAACCAACCGAACACACGCATCGCATCAATAACACTAGAAAACGTGTAAGCGAGCATTGTAGTTGAATCAATAAAGCGCAGGCCTCCTTTGTGGAAGGTCAGGAGTTCAATTCCAGGTCGATTCAAACCAATGACTTACAAAATTGAATATTTGTCACTTCCTAGCCAGGCGTTCAGCATTAATAGGATAGGGCAAGGACTGGTTGGCTCAGTGTCAGGATGATGATACTGAGTGGGATATCAGGTCATGGTGCTTGCTGGAGGCCTGGTCCATGAGTGAGCAGTGTAAAAAATCGGCACTCGTCCTGATATGACCTTAGATGTTGCCAGGACGTAAAACTCCAACAACAACAAATCAGCGCCACACCATATCTAATAACTAAGATATTCTCCCTCCTTTCTCATCTTTAGGCAAATACTCAAAATTCACTACACACCTGTAGGCATATATATATATATGTGATGTATAAGCATTATGCGAGTATAAAGCCGCGTAAGGGAATTTCTATGTCTTTATTACACTGTATTATGTTATTCCGATATTATATTATTGGCCAATGGGCTTCCTGCATCTATTTGCTTCCTACCCGGAATTTTTCCTTTTAGGCTAGGGCAAATATTCCCTATGCCAGAGAATATATTATCTCAACCCACATTCATTGTCTTTCTCTCTTTTGTACTGTAGCTTGTGTTTATATATATATATATATATATATATATATATATGTATATATATGTATATAAATATATGTTTATATATATATATATATATATATATGTAAAATATAATTTATTATATATATATAAAGAGGCGGGGTTTTACCTACCTTATTTATTATTTATTTATTTATTTATTTTATTATTATTTCTTCGCATATATTTGCTCCGTGGCTGCTTTTGCCTCGCTGCTACTCCGCCATTGCTGCTCGCAGGTCACTTGCTCTGCCGCCGTACCTTGTATCGCATGCATTTTTAGCTGAAATATTGGAGCCGACGTTGAAATGTTGGAGCCGACGTTGATTTGTTTACAATAGTTATAGTCCTATCTCGCCGTGATTACAAACTTCCTTACACGGAATATCTACTGAGCCCAACTTGGGTCGCCACTCGTCTTTGTCAGTGTGGAAGCTGTGCGTAAAGCTAGAGTGGAGGCAAAGCTGGTGACGACAAGCTTGGAAGCTTTAGAAGCTTTGGAAGCATATGGAGCTGGAAGCATGTGGAAGCCTATGGAAGCTTGGACATTAGCTTGAACCGACATTGAGAGTCACTGCGGATTAACAAGGTCTCTTCATTCAACCAACTAAGCTAAGTGAATACAAGATTTCTATAGTTGGTGACACTGCAATATATATATATATATGTGCAGTTTCTACTATTGTTTTTGCTGTCACTACTTGCTGTCACTACATATGTCAGTCGCTGCTACTGTCACAACTGACTGACTTTTAGCTGTCACTACTTAGCATGGTATGTTGATATGCCGTTCTGTTTGAATTGTGGGGCGACGAATGACTTACAGTAGTACGGTAGTGAAAATAAGCTGCGTGGAAGCGTGCCCCGGCCTGGAAAAACTGTGAGTGACATTGCAGGATTACATTTTTGAGCTCGTGACATACCGAGGACACCCGTTGTATGCCGCGGCAATTGTGTGTTTGATAGCTCACCATTTGTTAGAAGCTTAACATGCCTAGAGTTTTCTGTGACAACTGTGGTAGCGTTCACGACAAAGGGGACCAGTCTATTTGCGAGCAGGGTAGAGCAAGGGCAAGACCGTTCACACGCTCGCAGACTTCCGAAACCCCGTCAGATACTGCAAAGATGTCGGTGGAGGACAGTGTTGAACCGGAAATGGGTGAGTTATCACCAGAGAGCGTGTATACAGATGAGAGGGACAACTCCCATACTACACCATGTAACAGATGCCGACTGTGGCGCTCCAAGTGGTGGTTGTTGAACAGTATATGACACAGCTGTCAAACTCAAGGCATTGTCAATGGTCGTGTGCAATCTTCCTACAGAAAACGTTAAATATCTCTAAAACTACAACACCTAGAAACAAACTGATTGGAATACACATAGGAAACATGTTTACCAACAAGATTATATTAAAGAGATATGGTTAGGGTTCTGGATTTCTATTAATTTGGAATAAAACTGACGTTTTTCACTATGCGTACGGCAAACTCAAGGCATTGTCAATGGCGGTGAGCAATCTTCCTACAGAAAACGTTAAATATCTCTAAAACTACAACACCTAGAAACAAACTGATTGGAATACACATAGGAAACATGTTTACCAACAAGATTATATTAAATTGATATGGTTAGGGTTCTGGATTTCTATTAATTTGGAATAAAACTGACGTTTTTCACTACGCGTACGGCAAACTCAAGGCATTGTCAATGGTCGTGTGCAATCTTCCTACAGAAAAAGTGAAATATCTCTAAAACTACACCAAATAGAAACAAGCCGCTTAGTACACATATAGAAAACATGTTTACCAAAAGGATTATATTAAATCGATAAGGTTAGGCTTCTGCATTTCTATTAATTTTGAATAAAAACAAATGTTTTGCACTACACGTATGGCAAACTCAAAGCTTGTTCAACACTAACCGCCAGGAACGCCACTGTAGCCTGTGTTACCGATTTTCGCGGGAGTTGTCTCTCTCATCTGTATACACGCTCTCTGTTATCACTACGTGACAGAAGAGAGCGTACGGCGAGGGAGGTAGAGGCCCTAGAAATAGAGGATGAATTGGCTGAACTGGAGGAACGTCGTGCTGCATTATTGGCGAAGCGCGACAAAAGACAGAGCGTGCGTTCAGAAGGAAAACAAGATGGCGCGGGCACCAGCTTGGATCAAACCAAGCCGGCGGCGGGCTACACCATGGATCCGGTGGCAGCGGAGCCAACAACTGGTGCCTCCTACGTGGATGCGGCCTCCTTAGGCCGCCCGGAGGACGGTTTCTGTGCCTATGGAAAGGACAGGGGTCGCTCGAGGACCACTACCCGTCGGAGACGTTCGTCGAGCGGCTCGTCGAGTAGAAGCGCCAGCCGTCGCAGACGCAGTAAGTGGAGTTTAAAACGTTTCACAGTGGGGCGAAAGCACATCTCAAAAGCAAACTGTTATGAACTGATAGCTGCGACGGGCCAGTGGGCACTAGGGATAAAACAGCTGGGCGTTAAGGACTACAGAGCGTTAGTCGAACACATGGTTTTCCTCTCACTCAGGGCGCGTACCGGTGAGTACCTGGACTCAGCCCATGTGGACTATGATTTATCGATTAGGATTTTGGCTGAAGACATAGGTTTCGCGGCGTTCTCCAGTGCGAACAGGGGAACAAGTGTGTTACACTATGGTTCCCTGAATATTAAGGCGAAGAGAGCCGGTACATCAATTAATCAGACGCGGAAACAGGGCCAGCAACCCAAGAGGCCATGCTATGCCTGGAATGGAGAGCAGGGCTGCCATAGAGAGGCGGATGAGTGCCGCTTTAGTCATGTCTGTTCAAAGTGTAATGGAAAGGGTCATAAACGCGCGGCCTGCAGAGTTTGACTCGAGACAGCGAATAACTGCAGCAACCAAGTTGTGATCTTTGTAGGTGATCAGAGCGACTTGGAGGCAGGGGGGGCTAATGGAGCCAGAACCTATATTGTTGAACGGGTCTTTGTAGGTGACCGGGTCGTTTTGGCAGAGAAAGATAAAGTGGCGGGTGATGCAGTCTTCCCCCCCCCCCCCTTGCGGGAGAATTGATAGACAATTGATTGAACCAAGTGGTATGGGCGACCGAGGAAATGGGAGCAACAGCCGAGCGGCAGGGGTCTTTGTAGGTGACCGGGCCGCTGTAGCCAACTTGAGTGTGTGTGATCGGTGTGTCGTCTTTGAAGGTGACGGTAGCACCGGGCTAGCGGGGGGTGACCCGCGACAAAGTGACGACATAATGGATAACGACACTGCACGGAATCGGGCCGATCGAACCGACCAGAGGCTAATCGACAGTTGTAACATCGCTGGATTGGACGATGGCACTGATATAATGCTTCCTGGCCGACAACAAAGTGACAAGGACAACAAAGCTGATGATGTTATTCCGGTGAACTGTGGTCGCTTGCTTATGCCGGCCTGTGATTTAGATTGTGTGGAAGTACAAGAGGAGGCCGATGGACTAATTGTCTCAGTTTGTGAGGTAGAGGGCCAGACACCCGTTGTGTTTAGAGTTGCCCGGGATTGTGTCAGCGGAATTTGCTTGTGTGTCTATGTTCTGGCAGGCATGGCCTGTCAGCTTAAACCATGTCGTTTCTTTTCAGAGTTAATTCTCAGGGGCGAGGTGGATGCTGATGCTTCCTATTTACTTCGAGGTATAGTTTTTGGTTTTAGGGTAGTAAATTCAGAATTTAACCAAAGTTACGAGACAAATAATAGTAAACGCCTGTCCAAATGTGACCGGGACCTGATTGAAGAGAAGTTGAAGGTCGAACTCGATCAGGGTATAATATCTATTACCAATTCTACCCCCCTATGTGTACACTCAATGTTTGTTGTCCCAAAGGATGGGGGGGGGGGGTCGACTTGTGGTCGATTGTAGTAGACCTCGTGGCCTGTCGGTAAACTCCGCAACTAGTGAGGTAGCTCAAAAATTCAATTACCTGAGTATTGATAGTGTCATTGATGTCCTCGTCATGGGGGATTTTCTCTCGTCCATCGACATAAAAGATGCCTATAGGGCTGTACAAATACACCCTGATGACCGAACCAAACAAGGGATTAAATGGGCTTTCAAGGGAAAAAAGGACATTTACATGCTTGATAATCGCCTATCCATGGGCCTCGCCTCCAGCCCTTTTATCTTCACAAGAATCTCTAACTTCATCATTAGGTGTGCTAGGCGTGAGGGGGCAGATAGAGTCATCAATTATCTTGATGACTTTTGTGTCATAGGCTCATCATGGGAGGAGTCAGCCACCTATCAACAAAAAGTAGTAGCAATCCTACGTAGGTTGGGGTTCTTTCTGAGTTTTAAGAAACTCCAGTCACCAGCGCAGAAGATGAGATTTTTGGGGATTGATGTTGACACAGTCGGTCTCGAATTGACTTTACCGGCGGATAAACTTAAGAAACTCTATGGAGTCCTTGCCCATTTTCGCGGCCGTAAGAGAGCTAGGAGAAAGGAACTTGAAAGATTGGGTGGTTTACTAGCCCATTGCGCAAAGGTTATCAGGGGTGCCCGCACCTTTTGTCGCGGAATTTATAACCTGATCGCTTCTGTACGCGAACCATATTACTTTGCTAGGCTAAGTGCAGGGTTCAGACAAGACATTGACTGGTGGGAAAAGTTTGCGGGTCGCTTTAACGGTAAGGCCGCTATGTTGGGGAGGTTTACCCCAGTTCAATCTGTATATAGTGATGCCTCGAGTTGGGGGATGGGAGCCACCCATGGTGATGATTGGCTTGTGGGTTCCTATAATGAGAAGGCGGATGAGGCCTTGCAGCTTTATGCAGGCCACCATCATGTCTCGCCTGATAGGAGCCTGGGCGCCGCTCATATTAATATTAAGGAGATGGCTGCAGCATGGGAGGCGGCTGATCGATGGGCCCATTGTTGGGGGGGTTCCTCAATTATATTCGTGACTGATAGTGTTGTGGTCCAGGCAGCCCTTAATACGGGCCGCTCGCGCTCTAATGTTATAATGTCCTACTTGAGGCAACTTTTTTGGCTCGCGATTGAAGAGAATTTTGTTTTTAGCTCATGTTATATTAATACCTCTAAGAATATAACTTGCGATGCACTTAGTAGATTGGCTGATAGGGGAAGTGCGGCCAGAATCGCCACTGTAGATGAGAGTTGGAGGATGTGCTGTAGGAGCATTTTTGAGACCCCTTTTTTCTTTTGTTCCAGGACGGGAGGACTTAAGGGGGGAGCAGCGCCTCTATGAGCAGGGATATTACGCCCCAAACTCCTGGTCTGCTAGAAACGTCCAAATTAAGCGTCACCTTCGTTTTGTGGATCAAGTGGGGGAACATAGGGCCCCGCTACCATGCTCCTCTAAGTGGGTTGCCCTGTACGCAACCTGGTTGGCTAAGGATCTCGCCTATAGCTCCATCTTAAATTATCTTTCGGGCCTAAATTTTTATTTAAAGCAGAATGGTTCCCCGGAAATCGCATACTCTGACTACTATGTCGCCGCAACCTTAAAGGGTATAAGGCGCTCAAAGGGCGATACCCCTAGGAGGGCCCCGCCTCTCCTTCCAAACATGTTGCTTAAGATTTTTGAGGGCTTGACCCTAAACTCAGGACACACGGCTTGGCGGGCAGCCGTTTTGCTGTCATTTCGTGCATTGCTTAGAAAAAGCCAGGTCACCGCCTCAGATGCGGCCTTGACCCGATCAGATTTCACCTTCTTTGATTGGGGCATGGTAGTACGGGTAAAAAAATGCAAGACCATCCAATTTAATGAGAGGATTCTCGAGATACCTGTCGCTAAGTGTTGCAACCTCGCTCTTTGCGCAGTTTTTTGGACACGTAAGCATTTTGATGAGATACCTGCTGGGCTGGGTGATATGGCCTTTAGGCTGCCAGCTGATGTCGGTTCCACTCCGATGTCATAATCGTCTTACCAGTCCATGCTAAAATTATTTACCAATATTGCTGGCCTGGGTGAGTTTGATTTTACCTCCCACTCCCTCCGCCGGGGTGGTACAACCTTTTTGGCTATTTGTGGTGCTACAATTGAAGAGATTAAGGTGAGGGGGGACTGGGCCAGTGAAACGGTCTACGCTTACCTGAAAACGCCATTGCAGGTTCGTATAATGAATGACCTGAGGGTTTCCTCTTCGCTGGCCCAGTTGAGTTAAGCGAGTAGTGGTTGGGGGGGGGGCTCTCTTTGAGGGCCCCCTTTGGCTATTTTCTTTTGCCCGGCCATGGGCCTTTCCTTGCAAAATAAAAGACTGGAAGGTTCCCACCCACTCCTCGTTTGCGCTCCTTCCTCTCCCTCCACCATAGCCAGTTTTATGTAAAATATAATTTATTATATATATATAAAGAGGCGGGGTTTTACCTACCTTATTTATTATTTATTTATTTATTTATTTAATTATTATTTCTTCGCATATATTTGCTCCGTGGCTGCTTTTGCCTCGCTGCTACTCCGCCATTGCTGCTCGCAGGTCACTTGCTCTGCCGCCGTACCTTGTATCGCATGCATTTTTAGCTTTATTGGTAGGGCTATTTTCTTTTGCCCGGCCATGGGCCTTTCCTTGCAAAATAAAAGACTGGAAGGTTCCCACCCACTCCTCGTTTGCGCTCCTTCCTCTCCCTCCACCATAGCCAGTTTTATATATATATAGCCAGCATACGTTGGTGAACCTGTAATGACACTGACCGGAAGCTGATAGACTATAACTGTTTTTTCCCATCACCCTCTGTCTGGCTGTCTAACCTAGAACTAGAATCATATGTAGAAGAAATAAACATGCACATCAAGAACATTGCTATGCGCTGATAATAGCTGCGGTACATAGCATCACCTGACTTCCTCATCCATCAACCCTCAACCGGACGCGGTGGCCGAATTGGTAGAGCGCAGGCATCCGGTGCGGAAGGTCCGGAGTTTGAGTTGCGGTCGAGTCAAACCAATGACAATGACAAAATTGGTACTTGTCGCTTCTTAGCTTCATGCTTGGCATTAATAGGATAGGGCAATGACTGGTTAGCTCAGTGTCAGGATAATGTTGCTGAGTGAGATATCGGGTCATGGTACTGGAATCCTGATTTCCCAGTTGGCCAGCACTATAAAGTCGCCATGAGTGCGCACTGCCACAAGTCGGTACCCGCCCTGATATGACCATAGATGTTGCCAGGACATAAAACTCCAATCGACCGACATCGACCGACATCGACCCACATCGAGCGACATCAACCAACCGACATCGACCGACATCGACCGACATCGACCGACATCGACCGACATCGACCGACATCGACCGACATCGACCAACCGACATCAACCGACATCAACCGACATCAACCGACATCAACCGACATCAACCGACATCAACCGACATCAACCGACATCAACCGACATCAACCGACATCAACCGACATCAACCGACATCAACCGACATCAACCGACATCAAACGACATCAAACGACATCAAACGACATCAACCAACATCAACCGACATCAACCGACATCAAACGACATCAACCGACATCAACCGACATCAACCAACATCAACCGACATCAACCGACATCAACCGACATCAACCGACATCAACCAACTTCCCCCGTCACCCTAACACACCACTGCACTAATCAGACAGGATAGCTCTGATGAGTGGCATTTCGAGAGGTTCTAACAACAGCTATATCAAATCTTTCCAGGCGTATCCTACACTGGAATATAGACCAAGCTCCGATTCAGTTTGTGAGAGCTTATTATTTGCTGGTTTTGCTATTATTTACAATCTACACGTTTTATTGACACCCAAATTGCACCACATATTTGCTACTATAACCACTTTGAATGGTTGTTTGATTGATAGGGATTTTAATGCCATAGAAACATATGAGGTCATACCATCGGGGCAGTTACCGATTAGTGAGAGTACATACTCATGGCAACTTCATAGTGCTGCCTCCCCTCTCTCCTCCTAAGATATCATGCTGCCAGCACCATGAACTTATTGCCCACTGAGTTCTATTACCCTGATATTGACCCAACCACCAAGCTTGCTATCCTTTCATGCACATTGCAATCAACATACTACTTCAATAGCAAATCAAGAACTTAGCAACTACGAGTCTTTGACGCGATGAATGGTTGTACATACCTATACCCATACCTATACCCAAACCCAAGACCTCCCACACAGGGAAGCCGCCGCTCTAACCACTAGGCCACCATGTATGCCCGGTGTGGTTTTATTACCACTTTAGTACTGGAGGCCTACTATTTCATGTCATCCCTGGTTCTGTTTGTGCCCTGGTAGCACAGGAGAGTAATAACACCTGCTCATGAATACCCTCATAAAACTGTCCTGCTGCTCAGCAGGTACGGCAAAGGTGGATTCACAGGAACATGTGTTCTATAGGCAAACACCGATAGGTGAATAGATATTGGTGACAATGAACGGAAAAGGGGGATTCACAGGAACATGTGTTCTATAGGCAAACACCGATAGATGAATTGATATTGGTAACAATGAACGGAAAAGGTGGATTCACAGGAACATGTGTTCTATAGGCAAACACCGATAGGTGAATTGATATTGGTAACAATGAACGGAAAAGGGGGATTCACAGGAACATGTGTTCTATGGGCAAACACCGATAGGTGAATAGATATTGGTAACAATGAATGGCAAAGGGGGATTCACAGGAACATGTGTTCTATAGGCAAACACCGATAGGTGAATAGATATTGGTAACAATGAACGGAAAAGGTGGATTCACAGGAACATGTGTTCTATAGGCAAACACCGATAGATGAATTGATATTGGTGACAATGAATGGCAAAGGGGGATTCACAGGAACATGTGTTCTATAGGCAAACACCGATAGGTGAATAGATATTGGTAACAATGAATGGCAAAGGGGGATTCACAGGAACATGTGTTCTATAGGCAAACACCGATAGATGAATTGATATTGGTGACAATGAATGGCAAAGGGGGATTCACAGGAACATGTGTTCTATAGGCAAACACCGATAGATGAATTGATATTGGTAACAATGAACGGAAAAGGTGGATTCACAGGAACATGTGTTCTATGGGCAACCACCGATAGGTGAATAGATATTGGTGACAATGAACGGAAAAGGGGGATTCACAGGAACATGTGTTCTATAGGCAAACACCTATAGATGAATTGATATTGGTAACAATGAACAGAAAAGGGGGATTCACAGGAACATGTGTTCTATGGGCAACCACCGATAGGTGAATAGATATTGGTAACAATGAATGGCAAATGTGGATTCACAGGAACATGTGTTCTATGGGCAAACACCGATAGGTGAATAGATATTGCTAACAATGAATGGCAAAGGTGGATTCACAGGAACAAGTGTTCTATGGGCAAACACCGATAGGTGAATTGATATTGGTAACAATGTAGAGCAAATGTGGATTCACAGGAACATGTGTTCTATAGGCAAACACCGATAGGAGAATGTATGCTGGTAACAATGAACAGCAAACGTGGATTCACAGGAACATGTGTTCTATAGGCAAACACCGATAGGAGAATAGATACTGGCAACAGTGTATAGCAAAGGTGCATTCACACTAACATGGGTCCTACATGCAAATACCTCCAAGCCGCCAGACCCAGCTTGTCTTGTTAGCCAGAGGGTGTAATTTACGCCCCAGTTATTGCCCATGTTCACTGTCACAAGTCACAGCTGAAGCCCGCCAGACAATCTTCCCTGATGATGCCACCAACTTCTGCAGTACTTTCACTTCGGGCCACAGTAGGGAGTGCCTTGGGTTTTACGCCCTAGTAACATCTGAGGTCACAACAATAGGCAGGTTACGAGATGAGACAAAGGAAGCTAACCAGTGTGCATATACAAAGTTGTTGATTTAAGTTCAAATATCTCTGGAGTTAGTTAATAAACCCTTAGACTAGTTTTTAGAGATAGTAATTGTTTCAAACTAAAGAAAGTGGATTAATATAATCAATGTAATATATTTATCTTAAAATTATGGTAGAAACTCAAAACCAGCATATTATGCAGTTTCAAAAGTTCAGAATGTGGGATAGGCTTGTGCCATCTCGTATATACCAGACGCCTCGTTTCATGTGCATACATACAACAAGGCGGCTTGGCCAAATAGGGAAGAATACTGGCCAGTTTCCCAGACGGATTGTACAACCAGTGGTCCACAACTGGTTCATCAAAGGCTGTGGTATATGCTGTCCTGTCTGTGGGAAAGTGCATATAAAAGACCCCTTGCTGCTTATTGGAAAGAGCAGCCTATGTGGCAGAAGCAAGTTTCCTCTCAAGAAATATTTCAGAATGACCATATGTTTGACGTCCAATAGCCAATGACAAAAATCAATGCGCCCTAGAGGCATCGTTAAATAAAACAAACTTTCCTCCCCCCCAGATGTATTCATTTTTTGTTTGAGTTGTACGTCCTCGGTCATTATGTCTGGATGTCAGATTCATTCTGTCTACCTCTAAGTTCTATGTCGACCATGGTGTCTATTCCACGGGGGTACACAGGGCTAAGTAAGTACGAGGCCATTAACTTGAATGTTTTGTTTATGGGAGTTTTAAGTCCTGGCAACATCTATGGTCATATCAGGAGGTGGATTTGACATTGTCTCATTAAAAATTTGTTTGACTAATTGATTTAACAATTGACATTTTAAATTGCTTAAGATATGTACAATGGAAATTGTTCATGATGGTATACCAACATGGATAATTTACACGCGTACGAGGAGCCCTACCCTCCCCCCCTGCCCACACCCACGCCCTCCCCTACCCCCTCCATTCCCCTCCCCCCCCCCCCCAACCGACGGTGGCGCCATCTGAACTGAACCCCACCAACTAAAACCCTGCCGGAGACAACCAGAACTACCACACGGGACCATGACGTCACGATCTCGCCTCGCGAGACCCACGCCCTGCCTGACCTACATACCACCTATATAACTGAGCAGCTCACTACTCCAGCCACTACCAACCGGGCAGTCAGACGACCAAGACCACGCCACCAACTCAGCTCTACCACCACTACCAGCCAACCGGCTTGCTCTCCAAATCAGCCATCCGGCTTGCTCTACATCTACAGCCAACCGGCTTGTCTCTCCACTGCCCGCCGCGCAGCCGGACGAACATCTCCACCCTGCACATACCGGGCCTCGCTTGCCGCCGCCTGCCAAATCAGCCATCCGGCTTGCTCTACATCTACAGCCAACCGGCTTGTCTCTCCACTGCCCGCCGCGCAGCCGGACGAACATCTCCACCCTGCACATACCGGGCCCCGCTTGCCGCAGCCTGCCGCCACAAACAATCAAGTAAGCACCAACATATCACCTATCGAGCCGCCGACCGCTACGCCACTGCTCAGTCCGGAGACGACACACCGCGAACAAAACACAACCCTGCGCGCAGCCAAACGAACGGCCAATCACACTGCACCACCCTGCTGCCGCGCCGCCCAAACAAGCGATTGACGTACACGCTGACGACTTACGCGCCCGCCATGCCACTGCACCGCCCGGCGACGACACACCGCGAACACATCACAAACCCTGCGCGCAGCCAAAACGAACGGCCAACAACTCTACATCACGCTGCACCACCCTGCTGCCGCGCCCGCCAAATAATCAATCGACGGGCACACTGACAACCTAAGCGGCCCGCTACACCACTGCACCGCCCGGTGACGACACACCGCAAACACATCAAAACCCTGCGCGCAGCCTAATCGAACGGCCAACCACTCTACATCACACTGCACCACCCTGCTGCCGCGCCCGCCCAACGAGCGATTGACGGACACCCTGACGATTTACGTGGCCTGCTACGCCACTGCACCGCCCGGCGACAACACATCGCAAACACATCACAACCCTGCGCGCAGCCAAACGAACGGCCAACAAGTCTACATCACACTGCACCACCCTGCTGCCGCGCCTACCCTGCTGCCGCGCCCGCCCAATAAACGATTGATGGACACGCCGACGAGCCACGCGGCCGCTACACCACTGCACCGCCGGCGACAATCACACCGCGAACACATCACAACCCTGCGCGCAGCCAAATGAACGGCCAACAAGTCTACATCACACTGCACCACACTGCTCCCGCGCCCGCCAAACAAGCAGACCAACGGACCCGCTGAAGTTGATCAGACCGCCGTGACAACACACCGAGAAAACATAACAACCATGCACGCAGCAACTCTACATCTCACGCACCACCCTGCTGCCGTCCCCGCCAAACAAACCGACCGACGGACATAGCACGACCTCCTCACAACCCAACGATCTAATCCAACATAAAGATGCCACGCACAACCAAACGAACCAGACACAACACAGACGCCTCTGACCACTCGGACGCCCCACCTCAACCCGCCCCAGCACCAGCACCAGCAGACGCCACAGCAAATGCAACACCAACCACACGCACACGGGGCAGACCGCGCGGCACGGCCACCCGAGCCCCACCAGCCGAGGCCCCTGCACAAACCACCCCAAAAGAACCAGTTGACCCAACCACGCAGATGGCTGCCTTACAGCAAACACTCACAGAAACTCTAGCACAGCAGGCCGAGCTGAACAGAACCATGATGGAGAGGGTCGCGGCAATGGAAACGTCAAAACAAAAAAGGAAGCGATCCAACAGCCGGGGATCGTCGGCATCATCCAACCGAACATCGACCGGTCGACGCAACTCCGACCACCACACAAAACGCCGCAACCCCAACCGGGAATCATCCTCCTCAACAGAACGCGGGCGAGCATGGCGCCCCTCCTCCATCACACGCAAGAGGCACAGCGACCGGAGAGACAGCGATGCCGCCAGAGGGAGAGAACATAGACCCCGCACGTCCAGGCGCTCCCCATCCTCCGAAGACGACCGAGCACACCGGAAGATAATGGACGACATCATAACACAAGGGAATGGCTACAACAAGCAGCACAGAGGTAGGAAACCACTACTCCCACACACCTTTGTAATACGGGCAGAACAGAAAGGGAAGGTGGGGCAGGGCGAGAGCACATGGTTCGAATACTTGTCCGCCATACACAGGATGGCGAAAGACCACACCGTACCCACAAGCTGGATAGACCCTCTCGCAGACCACGTCGAACAGATTGTGGAGATGGCGGCAGAATGGGAGTGGGAGACCTGCCTCGCATGGTCCGAAAGGATCTTTAACATGATAGACGACGGCAGGCTCCCGAGAGCATGGAGAGACCCTACGGCCATAAAAGACGTACAGCGAGACGCGTGCCTTACCGGACAGAGGAGCATCCAGGCACAGAAACGATCCACAACAACCAGAAGGGCCCAACGCACACCTCCCCCACGCACCGATGACATGCAGAACCAAAGAACAGACACCACCTCAACACCAGGATACCAACAATATAGGCGGCCGGAGTTCAACTATGAAACCGACGGCCGGCCATGTCATCGATGGAACACGGGCCAAGACTGCGGCTTCACCACATCCCACGGAACCGGGGGTTAGAACGATTTGCCCACCTTTGCGCGTGGTGCGCAAACAAGTACCGCAGGGCTAACCCGCATAAGGAAACTGAGTGCAACAACAAAAAGCGGCAACTCGAGAGACGAACCCAGGGTGCATCCAACGAAAACGCGACCGAGAAATCGGATTTTTGCTGAACGGCCCCAGCCAGGCCGAAAAAATGGACACGACACAAGCAAGAACCACACCCAAACAGGTCACCAACGGACGCACACCACTGGCCGAAGTGAACCTGAACCAGCAAAACACCACTAAAAACCCACGCCCAAACCACCACCAACAGGCCACAACTGACGCACGCCACCAACAGCAACACAGATGCAGCAAGCCCGTCACACACGCAGCGAGCACAGACACCACACACACCCCAACCACCACCTCAACAGCCCCCGCAAAACCCACGCAAACAGGCACAGCCGCCACCCAACCCAATGCGACCGCCAACACCACGGAGCCACCCTCCACCTGCCAACAAGACGGTCCATCCCGACCTCAGCACTCCACTACCGTCACATCAAACGGAGACAGCCAGCCACCACTGCCGCGAAGCATCTCCCGACCACCAACCATTACTGACCACAGCACCGCCACAGGCGACCAACCCACCATCCAGACAGAACACGGGAAGACACCGCACCAACTCGAACCACCACCGCATGGCCCCACGACCATGGACTCAGGTTGCCACGACGAAGGAACGAAAACAGCCCGGGTCCGGCCCACAACCACCCCGCCCACTCCATCCACCAGTCGCCTCAACCCGCAGGAGGGTGAACAACCAGACGCTCTACTCACCGCCGACCACAGGGCACAGGCAGAAGAGGACGTCGACGAGGCACTCGCTGACCCCACAAACGAGCCAGCACCCCCCTACGACCCACCACACACACCAATAACCTACCGGTCCACCATCTTTAAGATTTGGCCGACCACGGTTGCACAGGCGTGGGACGATCACCCATACAAGAGCATATACGACCAGGTCAGAGCCACGGGCCTCCCTAACCACGTCGCGGCAAGGATTCCGGTCCCCTCTGACCTAAATATACCGGCCTGGAGGAAGTACCTCAGGAACTACCATGACAAAGACCTAGTAGACTTCCTCGAATTCGGGTGGCCGGTGGACTACACGGCTGACGAACCACCAATTCCCGCCACAGCAAATCACACTGAAGACGCCGACCAAACACAATGGATACGCCGCTACATATGCAAGGAAGTAGCACATGGCGCACTCCTCGGCCCTTTCACCACAACACCCTTCGCACCATGGGCCCAGACCAGCCCCCTAATGACCCGGCCGAAGAAAAACACTGACGAGCGCCGGGTCATAGTAGACCTGAGTTATCCCAGAGGAGCCAGCGTCAATGCTGGAATCAGGAAGGGATATTTCCAAGGCAGACCAAACACATACACACTCCCAGGGATCATGGACTTAGCGGACGAAGTCACCAGGCTTGGCCAAGGCTCCTACATCTGGTCTGCGGACTTGGCCCGAGCATACCGCCAGCTCCGAACCTGCCCCCTCTCCGTGCCCCTGCTAGGGATCAAGTTTGACGGCGAGGCATACCTTGACCTGGCGCCCGCCTTCGGCTGCCGGACATCATCAATGGCCTGCGCACGCACAACAAACGCAGTAATATATCTCCTGCGGAAACGGGGACATTTCGCATTATGCTACCTCGACGACTTCGTCGGGGTAGCAGCCACCAAGAAGGCTGCCGACGCGGCCTACGTGGATATGCTAAAGATCATGGCGGCCCTCGGCCTGGCACTCTCCCCCACAAAATGCACCCCACCCACACACCGTACAACATGGCTGGGCTACGAGATCTGCACGGACCAAATGACCGTCAGCATTCCCGACGACAAACTAGCAGATGTACTAAAAGAATGCAAAGACACAGCCAATGTCGAAGAGCGTGACCCGGACGACCCTACAGCGCGTAGTAGGACGCCTACAACATATCGCGAGGTGCGTAAACCCAGCACGAAGGTTCATGAACCGGATACTGGCCACCCTCCGCGATACACCACGAACTGGCAGACACCCCGTCAACATCGAACTGAGACGAGACCTGGCATGGTTCGCAGACTATGCCAGGACCACCAACGGGGTCGTCCTCCTACAACCAGCACCGAAAACACCATGGGTCATCGAGTGCGACTCCTCCCTCCGCGCCGGAGGAGCCCACTCCCAGGTGGCCTACTACACGGAGGCATACGCCAACGAATATATGGCAATCGGACACCATATAAACAGACTAGAGGCACTAAATCTAGTCGTCGCCCTCCACGCCCTTGCCCCCACCAGGCCACAAGACTACACCATTACAATCAACACCGACAACCAGACATCCCAAGCAGTCCTCTCGTCCGGAGCTGGGAAGGACCCAGTGCTCTGCGCCTGCGCCAGGGAGATATGGAGATTTGCCGCACTGTACTCCACGGAAGTACGCATCATCCACAAGCCAGGCAAAGAACTCATTCTTGCTGACGCCCTCAGCAGGGCACCATTCGACAGCACCGCACAAGAGAAAGCGGACACAATGTGCCGCCGCCTGAGCCTAAACCGACTTCGGGTCAAACATTGTAACACCATGATACCTGATGCTATATAGACTGGGGATAGTAACATTTGCCTTCTATCCCCAGCCCCTCGCAATGACGACCGGACGCGCATCGCAACACTCTTCCGAGCAGGCCTGGCGGCGGGGACGTGGGCCAACAAGAACCGGCAAGTCAAACGATACCTCCAACACGCACACGACCACCACTACGACCCCCGCCGCCCATCACAGTACGACCTCATGGCCTACGTCGCATCATTGGACGCCACACTAAGATCGCCGTCAGCTGTACTAAGCTACTTCAGCGGGGCACGAACATGGGTCAGCACCAGCGAAGGCCAGACAGCCGCGTTTGACACCTACGCGGTCTCAGTCATAAAGCGCGGGGTCGTCCGGTCATCCCTCCACCAACCGAGACAGGCCCCGCCCATAACACCAACAACACTACTCCACATCGCCAACCACTTCCGAGCCTTCGGTCCCCGCGCACAGGTTTTCACCGCAGCACTACTCATGGGGTACTCCACCCTACTGAGGCAAGGCAACCTGCTCGTCACTGGCCGGAAGGGCGACCCGGGCCACACCATCCAGGACGCGGACATCCATGACGCAGGTACGCACCTCGTCCTCCATGTCCGCTCCACCAAGACCACCAGGCTGGCTCGCGACGCATTCTCCATCATAATCCGCATGAATGAGCAACACACCATCTGCCCCGTCCGAGCGTGGCGGGCCTACAGGAGGTCGGCTCGGCCCGCCCCGCACGACCCGGCATTCGGGCTCCCCAATGGGGCTCCGCTCACCGCTCCCACGCTCTTGGCCGCTCTCAGAGCCGCGCTCCGAGCCGCCCGCCTTCCGCACCCGGAAGCCTACACCCTCCACAGCCTCCGAAGAGGAGGAGCACAGGCCTGCGCCAAGGCCGGCGCATCCCTCGACGAAGTCCGGCAGCTGGGGAACTGGCGATCCTCGGCAGTCCACACCTACGTCCCGAAGGCGGCCTTCCCCTCAGCGACACAGGCCCTCCCCACATTTGGTTGAGGGCCTGAGTCGAACTTACCTGAAACCACTGATCTGACATTACTTACTTGCTTTCTACATGACTTTGATCAATAAAATTCCATAAGATGGGCTCCTCGTTCGCGTGTTTAATTGTTCATGATGGTATACCAACATGGATAATTTACACGCGTACGAGGAGCCCTACCCTCCCCCCCCTGCCCACACCCACGCCCTCCCCTACCCCCTCCATTCCCCCCCCCAACCGACGGTGGCGCCATCTGAACTGAACCCCACCAACTAAAACCCTGCCGGAGACAACCAGAACTACCACACGGGACCATGACGTCACGATCTCGCCTCGCGAGACCCACGCCCTGCCTGACCTACTTACCACCTATATAACTGAGCAGCTCACTACTCCAGCCACTACCAACCGGGCAGTCAGACGACCAGGACCACGCCACCAACTCAGCCGCCCACCCAACCCATCAAACGAACAGTCAAACGCAAGGGTTGAGGGCCTGAGTCGAACTTACCTGAAACCACTGATCTGACATTACTTACTTGCTTTTTACATGACTTTGATCAATAAAATTCCATAACATGGGCTCCTCGTTCGCGTGTTTAATTAGTTAGCAAAACTCTTCTCATGTGGTTCCACTTTCTATTATATTTAGTCGAAGTTCCACGTTTAATTCAAAATTAATACATTTTTATATATTTAATCTTAAAAATTGATTATCTCCAAAACAATAATATATATAGCCTAACTGTTTTTGAGTTTGGCCTTGTAATTACAATGTCTGCAGGAAGCAATAACAATATTGCACCCTATGCATATTTTTAAAATTTCGCTGCCGGTACCTACTATTAGTAATATAGTAGTAATTGTAGTGGTGTTCTCTGTGGCGGAGTGGTTAGAGTGTCTGACTTTTTTCTAGGTCAGACTCCTAATCTGAAGGTCGGTGGTTCGATTCCCCATGCCCCCACCTCTGCCAATTTGGATTTCCACCGCTGTGTATAACTTACAGCGTCATCAAAGGCCAGTTGCTCTCATACCATGTCTATGTGGTGTGGGAGGTTAAAAATTCCTTGGGTCGGTAAAAGTGTAGGCTCGGGCTTTCTATCGACAAACTGTCTAATGGTGAAAACAAGTCTATTCAGGCTTATCCATAATAGGCAGTATAAAAATTCAAGAAAAAAAATAAGGTCACCGTTTGACTGTACTAATTCCTGATTCGAAAACATTTGCTACGTATGGTACGGGCAAATTTCTGTACCAGAGCTCAGAAATACAAGACTCAACTAAGGTTCTGCGTTGTGCTGTCTATCCAATAGCTAACAATATATCTATCATATATAATTATATATGTGATGTATACAAATTCTATGCGAGTATAACGGCAATGGAGGGAATTATATGTTTATTTCCGACTTTATTATTGATGAGGTTCCTTACTTAATGTATGCCCCCCCCCAACCATGTGACCAGTGCCACCGCCACTGACATGATCCTAACCGGGATGCTACACTGTCACTGGCGCCTGAGAATTTTTGTTTTCGGGTAGGGCATCATATTCTCTATGCCAGAGAATATATTTATCTCCATGCACTATTTTCTCTTGGCTTCTCATTTTGTACTATAGTCAGCCTTTATATATCCCCGAATATAGATATGTATATATATGTATATATATATGTATATATATATATATATATACATATATATACATATATATACATATATATACATATATATATATTCGGGGATACTGGAAGAAGTTATCACCAAACCTAGAATTAGCAACAACAAGCACTCGTATTACCACTAAGCTCCGTATTGATAGTTTACTCATAAAGCTCCTCAATTTTAAACGCAATATAGGTCATAACTTAATTAACTACAAGGTTTCGATTATAATCATTATCTAAATTCTTGTATCTTCCTGTTTTTTTCCAGAATTCAAGGAGGCATTCGGCTTATTCGACAAGAATGCCGACGGTTGCATCAGTGCCAGTGAGTTGGGGACCGTAATGAGGTCATTAGGTCAAAACCCAACGGAACCGGAACTACAGGACATGGTCAATGAGGTCGATGCCGACGGTAGGTCGAGGTCACAGTCCATTATTTTCCTCCCGAATTAAAAGATTTGCAGTCGTGAATATTTCGTCTAGGAGGGGATATATACATATAGTGCTGAATACAGCATGCCTATATATCAATCACCCCTACAGACATAACCATGATATATAGCACAACTAAATATCAATCACCCTTAGATACATAACCATGATATATAGCACAACTATATATCAATCACCCCTACAGACATAACCATGATATATAGCATGGCTATATATCAATCACCCCTACAGACATAACCATGATATATAGCGCAACTAAACATCAATCACCCCTAGAGACATAACCATGTTATATAGCACAACTATATATCAATCACCCCTAGAGACATAACCATGATATATAGTACAACTATATATCAATCACCCCTACAGACATAACCATGATATATAGCATGGCTATATATCAATCACCCCTAGATATATAACCATAATATATAGCATGGCTATATATCAATCACCCCTAGAGACATAACCATGATATTGTCGTGGGGGTGATGAAAATGGGAAATATTGCGCCTAGAGCGGGACTCGGACCCACATCTCTTTGCATTCCGGGCCAGTGTACTAACTATTACACCACCTAGGCTGCCTGATACATACAGGAAGTGGTATTTTTATCTGCACACTGCAGCACTGCAGACTGCTATGCATACAGGAAGTGGTATTTATATCTGCACACTGCAGCACTGCGCATTGTTATACATACAGGAAGTGGTATTTATATCTGCACACTGCAGCACTGCGCATTGTTATACATACAGGAAGTGGTATTTATATCTGCACACTGCAGCACTGCACACTATTATACATACAGGAAGTGGTATTTATATCTGCACACTGCAGCACTGCACACTGCTATACATACAGGAAGTGGTATTTATATCTGCACTCTGCTGTACTGCACACTGCTATACATACAGGAAGTGATATTTATATCTGCACACTGTTGTACTGCACACTTTTATACATACAGGAAGTGGTATTTATATCTGCACACTGCAGCGCCACACACTGTTATACATACAGGAAGTGGTATTTATATCTGCACACTGTAGCACCACACACTGTTATACATACAGGAAATGGTATTTATATCTGCACTGCACACTGGTAGTTTGTGATACACATATGGGTTATTCTCAAATGTGCACCACTATTGTTCACTTACATCTGATAAGTAAGTCTTGTTTTTTGATAGCAAGTCTAATTATTTTAGCCTCTGTCTATTAGGTATGTTAGCAGTTCTACATGTATTGAATTTATCCCACATAAAATATCAATATTATAATTGTATGATTTTATGCTAGAGTGAAAATGTGCAAATTTACACATTGACACTATACATGTAGCCAAACTTTTTTTCAACTTATTTTTCAACTTTTTTCTTGTAAGTCATAACCTTGTCTGCTTAACAGTAATCAATAAAATCTTGTTTGACTATGCTGTATATGTTAAAATGAGGTTCTGGATGTGTCTTTGATTTTGTATTGCTCAATTTGTATAAGATCTAATTCAAAAAGTGAGACTCATTTTTTTCAACTCTGACATATGCACAACATGCAAACATTCATAGGACATTGGATTAGGCTATTATTTGGAAGGATTGTTGCTATTATTTGGAAGGTTTTCACTTTTGGTTTCCATGTCACACTTTGGTGCTCAGTTTTAGAGAATGACCCATATATATAAATGAATCGTCATTTGATCTAATCTCAAATATCGACTGGAATAATTTCACTGCAATTGACACAGACAACAAATGTACAGCAACAGCTCTACTGTGCTTAGGCAGTAGGAATCATATGACTATTAGTTCAAAAGGGGACTGGCTAGGAACCGACAAGGATAAATCTTTAAGTCATTGGTTTGACTCGACCAGGGTTCGAACCCGTGGGTTCGACTCCCGCGAGCTACCAAAACACTCACCTGATTCGGCCATCCCGTCTGGTAAGTAGCCCCCCCCCCCCCGTTTTTAGGGACCAGTGGACAGTAATTCAGACCTATTGAAATCTCTTCCACGAATGAAGAAATTGAACAATGCCGACTCTCTCCCCTCGCCTCTCAAACACCCCCCCCCCCACCACCACACACACACCATTAAATAACGGGCAACATGCAACCAGTATTTGTCTGTCAGAAACGATGGGTAACCTAATATTCTGTGGGAAAAACAAAGAAAGGAGGATGAAGAAAAGAGGTACAATCATTGCAATTACCATGATTTTCAATTATATTTTTGTTTTCAATATGGAAATCTTATTATGGCCCCTGAATCATTAAATTTGTTGGGAACACCCCAAGCGGATGGCGAGCTTGTGCAAATCTTGCAGTCCGTCGTTTAGTCCGCCATTGAAACCATGTTAAAAAGAATTTAGCTCTTCACATAATTGCAGTATATTGGAATTCCAACATATTGCGGTTTATTAAGGCCAAAAATACCCCCCCGCTATTTCTGCGAATACCTATTGTCATGGGGGAGGGTCTGTGTGTGAGATGAAAATGGGAAATTTGGCGTCTAGAGCGGGAATTGAACCCACATCTCTTGCATTCTGGGACGGTGTGCTAACCATTACACGACCTAGACTGCCTGATGTCACCACCCTATGCATGCCCACCTGTCTATGCGGTTCCTTGCTTTTTGTTTATTTTTTTAGTGATTTGTTTATTCTGCTCATAACGGTTAAGTGCATGCACTTGTTTTCGCCGCTGTGCAGTAGTGGTCATAATCCATATGATTGATTTTCTTTATCAATAATTTCTGTAAGCTTGTTTACAGTGTAAAATCGTGGAGTTTCAAATTTGTTTGCCTTATAATTATATTTCATGCATAGTTTGTTTAGTATGGTGTTTCCTATTGGTTGGTGATGTCTTATGGCTTACTTGCTGTTTATCCCTGATCTATTACTTAGTACATATTTCTTTATCTCAAGGTCAGTGCAGACTACTACACTATCTATAATTCTGCTGAGTCATGTTCTGGAATCGTTCATAGGTATATGACTTCCATTATAAAAAAAGCAGCATCGCCAAAAACACCGCCTCAATTTTGACTACCTCGGTGACCGTTAATAATCCAAGATGGCGTTAGATACCGAGTTCAATACTCAGAAAGCAGAATCTTAGACCAGATCAGGAGATCGTTAGCGATCTAGTGACATGATTTTACCATCTATTCCTGACATGGACATTTGAGGTATCTTAAAGTTACACAGTGCGGTACTTTCGAAATGCTATCATTCTTTTACATAAATATATTAAGTTGATTGATATAATTGACCTTGCATCAGTTTAAACTAACCTTGTTTTAAATTTCCGACTTTGAAGATACTTGAAGTGCAAACATGCCAAATTAATTCTGGCAAGCATCTCAAAATGTCTGGCATCATAGGCTTCTGCAGTAATCTTGTAACAGATTAAATTAACTTATTATCTCTTCTATGGAGCAACAAATGCTTAAAGTTGCATGGTCCGATGGTTTCGAGTTTCTGTCTTACTTTAGGTTCAAGTAGCTTATATTTTAAATGGCTAACTTATGAAATATTTGAAGTGCAAACATAGAAAATTAATTTTGGCAAGCATGCTAAAACTCTGACACCATAGGCGTATGCAGGAACTGGTCCGCAATGCAAGAGACAGCGTTTGATACCTGCTTTAGGCACAATATTTCCCATTTTCATCACCCCAACGACACTGGCGCCAGGGTCAGGATCCGTTACAAACTATATGCTGTATGGTTGTTGAGCCTATGCTGGGTATGTATATGTATTGTAAGTGCATTGTGTGTATGTATGTCTGTAACTGTAAGCATTAAATGACCATTTAAAATACTTGCAATTCAAAGGGGACAAGTGTAGTAGTCTACACTGATCTCTCAGGAAAGGAACCACACTGACAGGTGGGCGTGGATAGGGTGATGACATCAGGGAGGCTAGGTGGTGTGATGGTTAGCACACTAGCCTGGAATGCAAGAGATGTGGGTTTGATTCCTGCTCTCGGCACAATATTTCCCATTTTCAACACCCCACCCCCCTTAACGACACAAGTATGGAGTAGCACAACACCTGATGAACCTTGGCCATTCGCTATTTTCTAAATATAGCACACAAGTTGGATTTTGATTCTAATACAGTCATAACCATGGTTGTCTCGTGAGGGGGCAGCCCCTGCTCTACCTGCCACATGTGTACTGAATAGGACCGAATCGGTCGAGCGCAGGCCTCCCAATTCCCGGTCGAGACAAACTAATGACTTACAAAATTGGTGCTTGTCGCTTCATAGCCTGACACTCGGCATTAATAGGATAGGGCAAGGACTGGTTAGCTCAGTGTCAGGATAATGTGACAGAGTGGGATATCGAGTCATGGTGCTGGCGGCCTGATTTCCAAGTTGGGGCAGCACTATTAAGTTGCATATGAGTGTGCATTTTGCAAGTCGGTACCCGTCCTGATATGACCTTAGATGTTGCCAGGATGTAAAACTCCAACAACCAAACCATATGCTGAATACGAAGCCCTCAGGGACAGAACAAGCCAATCACTGCCACACTGATGGCTGACAACAAAGAGTTGCTTTACATGGATGGAGATTGCCACGCGACAGGTGTGGATTGTAGCGGAAGTGCCTGGGGCTAACGACGTATCATATGGGTTGGTGTTCACGGATAGTCATTGTTAGGTGCAGTCTATATATAAACATCAAATCGTAAACAGCACGCGCTTTGGAATATGACATACATTTGACGTATTCACCAGGGCCTTTCCATGCGAATATCAAAATATTTCTTTACAAATTCCTATTCGACTGGGATTGGAAGTGGGTTTCTATACATATGATTCAAATGTGTCTTGTGGCTCCATCCATAAGGTCACGTGGTGTTTTTCAACATGGCTGACATGCTAAGGTTCAAAGATTCAGTAGCTTCAGCCAATCAGAGCTGTTCTTTTTGATTGCAAATGGTGGCACCCATAGGGGGAAGACATTTGCAATGGAAACAAACAGCTCTGATTGGTTCTTTTCGATTGCAAATGGCGGCCCCTTAGGGGGCAGCCCATAGGGGGCAGCCATTTGCAATCGAAAAGAACCTGGCTGAAACCACTGAAGTCTGACACAGGCTGACTGAAGCCATTTGACTGGTCCTCTTTGCATTCAAAAACCAAGTTTACGGCGCAGGTGGGCGGAGCCTAAATTTTACGGATGGAAAGGTCCTGGTCGAATACGTCCATTGCTTCCCTCACCCACATGTCGAGAGTGTGTGGCATGGGTATATATATATATATATATAATATGCATATCAATATTATCATCATCATCATGCTGTCAGTCGCGATGCGACAAAGACTGCTTTCATTACTTGACTGCCGCTATCAATATTATACATATGTATAATTGCATATCCCTATTCACATATACATAGATACATATAAATATACCTGTATATACATAGGCTAAATTGGTGGCCAGCCAGAGGTATCGATCTCAACCAATAAATGTGTTACGTTGTCTCTTACAGAGTCTATAATAATATATACACCTATATATACATATATACATATACACATATACACATATGCAGTTTGGGTTATTTTTCGTTCCAACCAGTAAACCACAACAGTTTCATCAAACTTTCAAAGGCCATCGTATGCGCTATCCTGTCTGTGGGAAAGTGCATATAAACGACCCCTTGCTGCTTATCGGAAAGAGTAGCCTATGTGGCGGCAGTGAGCTTCCTCCAAAGAAATAGGTCAGAATGACCATATGTTTGACATCCAATACCCGATGATAAAAATCAATGTGCACTAGAGGCATCACTAAATAAAACAAGCAAAAACACCGCTGAAAAAAAGCAACAACAAAACCAACAGAAAGCGAATGGGTAAAGAACTGTGCCTGAGCAGTAAGTGGGTTCACCTCGTGTGAGGAAATGGAGTGTTGGCACCTGTTGAACTCTTCGTACTGGTTTCTGCCCAGAGGAATAGGCCACTCAACATTTTGCTTAAAGCCGCATAACCCGATGGAAACATCACATTTACAAAAGCAGCACCCTGACCTAGATTTGATTCTTGATAGTGTAGTAGTCTGCACTGACCTCTCAGGCAAGTAACCACATAGACAGGTAGGCATGGGTAGTGTGTTGATATCAGGGAGCCTTGGTGGTGTAATGGTTAGCACACTGGCCCGGAATGTAAAGAGATGTGGCTTCGAGTCCCGCTCTAGGCGCAATATTTCCCATTTTCATCACCCCCATGACACTGGTTGCCGTGGCCATGATCCTGGACAAGCTATGTGCTATATGGTTGTTGAACCTACCCTGTGTATGTATGTGTAAGTGAATTTGTGTGTATGTATGTAATTGTAAGCATTAAATGACCATTTAAAAGACTTACAATTCCAGGGGGACGAGTGTAGTTGGCTGCACTGACCTCTCAGGCAAGTAACCACATAGACAGGTAGGCATGGGTAGTGTGTTGATATCAGGGAGCCTAGGTGGTGTAATGGTTAGCACACTGGCCCAGAATGCAAAGAGATGTGGGTTCGAGTCCCGCTCTAGGCGCAATATTTCCCATTTTCATCACCCCCATGACACTGGTTGCCATGACCATGATCCTGTACAAGCCACGCGCTGTATGGTTGTTGAACCTACCCTGTGTATGTATGTGTAAGTGCATTGCCTGTATGTATGTAATTGTAAGCATTAAATGACCATTTAAAAGACTTACAATTCCAGGGGGACGAGTGTAGTAGGCTGCACTGACCTCTCAGGCAAGTAACCACATAGACAGGTAGGCATGGGTAATGTGTTGATATCAGGGAGCCTTGGTGGTGTAATGGTTAGCACACTGGCCTGAAATGCAAAGAGATGTGGGTTCGAGTCCTGGTCTAGGGGCACTATTTCCCATTTTCATCACCCCCATCACAATATCTAACCTACATAGTGACGCGCTCATTAAACATTTATTGCTGGTTAGAAGGAATACTACGTCAATTTAATCGAACCAATCACTGCTGAAGCTAATGATGACTAGCATTTTAATATGGACACCAAAACCAATATTAATCTAGCCTCTTCTCAAGTAAAATATCTTCAAAGGTAACCCTTTAAAATAACAAATATTTCAAACTACAAGTTAGGTAGATGTAACAATCATCCCAATATAATTGGGTTACACAATCTTGTAAAAGCTCAATACCATTGGATTATGCACATTTAAGTCCAAATAACCTTTGCCTAGAACGTATCTGCTCTCTCCTCCTCCTTCCCACAACTAAGCGCTCAACTAAGCACTCAACTATGCACTCAACTAAGTGCTCAACTAAGCACTAAATTAAGCACTAAACTAAGCACTCAAGTAAGCACTCAATTAAGCACTAAAATAAGCACTCAAGTAAGCACTCAATTAAGCACTAAACTAAGCACTCAAGTAAGCACTCAATTAAGCACTAAAGTAAGCACTCGACTAAGTGCTCAACTAAGCACTCAAATAAGCACTCAACTATGCATTCAACTAAATGCTCAACTAAGCACTCAACTAAGCACTCAACTAAGCACTCAACTAAGCACGCAACTAAGTGCTCAACTAAGCACTCAACTAAGCACTCAACTATGCACTCAACTAAGTGCTCAACTAAGGACAAAATTAAGCACTAAACTAAGCACTCAACTATGCGCTCAACTATGCACTCAACTAAGCACTCAACTAAGCACTTAATTAAGCACCCAACTAATCACTCAACTATGCACTCAACTAAGCACTCAACTAAACACTCAACTAAGCACTCAACTAAGCACTCAACTAGACACTCAACTTAACACTCAACTAGCACTTAATTATGCACGCAACTAAGCACTTAATTAATAACCCAATTAAGCACTCAACTAAGTACTTAATTAAGCACCCAACTAATCACTCAACTAAGCACTCAATTAAGCATTCAACTAAACACGTAATGAAGCACTCAACTAAGCACTCCACTAAGCAACCAATTAAGCACTCCACTAAATACGCAATTAAGCAGTCAACTAAAGACCTGAGTAAGCACTCAAGTAAGCAGTCAAGTAAGCACTCAAGTAAGCATTCCAGTAAGCACTCAACTAAGCACTCAAGTAAGCACTCAACTAACCACTCAACTAACCACTCAACTAAACACTCAACTATACACTCAACTAAACACTCAATTAAGGAATAAACTAACCACTCAACTAAGCACTTGACTAAACAGTCATCTAAACACTCAATTAAGCACTTGACTAAGCACTTAATTAAGCACTCAAGTAAGCACTCAACTAAACACTCAACTAAGCTCTCAACTAAGCACTCAATTAAGCACTTGAATAAGCAGTCGAGTAAGTACTTCACTAAGCACTCAACTGAGCACTCAACTAAGCACTCAACTAAGCACTCAACTAAGCACTCAACTAAACACTTAACCTACGCCCAGTGTCCATACATTCCTTGTGTATTTATTTGTGAACACTCAATTTTAGTAACAAACACATACACGTACCAACTGTCCTCACAATTACACTAATAGTCTGAGGGGTGGGGAGCAAGGTTCTCAAATCGCTGTGACAGCAACTCGCGTCCTGATTAGGACCTGTCACAGTTGTTACAAGTGTCACCCTCATTGCTTGACAGTGAAAAAACGAAAGGACCCGTCATGACTACGTTGTACACACAGCTAAACCGCTTCTGAAATGAAATAACGTGTGTATTAAACTTAAAGTTGCATAGTCCGACGGTTTTGAGTTTCTGTAATTTTCCGAGATCAATATATTAGGTTGATCATTATAATCTACCTTACTTTAGGACAGTGTTTTGGTTTTGAATGTTGGTTGCTTTTATCAGACTATGCAGCTGTAATTAATACATAAATATGCTTTATTATTCTCCAAATTTTCAATATTGACCTTTTAATGACACAAGGTATTTTGATGACACAACGTACCAAAACCTGGCGTACCTTTTTCTTTGGTAAAGTATTTATTCATCTGAATATGACATTTGTCAGTGCTAGAGCGCTGGTCTTCCGGCCATCTTACTATTGGGATTGACAGTCTAAATAATCTAACTTTGATCAGTGCTGTATTAGTTACAGCACCGATCCTGTAAAATTAAGGGAGTGGCTCCTGCTGTATAATGTACAACCCCAGTCACTGTAGTTCATGCAAAAATGGGGAGCAGCACTGAGTAGAGCCTTAACATATTTCAACATAGTTGAACATACTTACACCACGTTTGACCCACATTAGCCTCCACAACGTTCACCTATGTTCAACAACGTCCACTAACGTGCATGTGACCTGGGCATTAGAAGAAGTTAATTTTCTATGAAACGAAATATTTAGTTTTACCGATGTAATTTTATATATTTAAGTTCCTACATAGTTTTGAAATAAATATATTAGGATGGCCGTTATTATCTACTAAGTTTGAAGTAACTTTTATAACAAATGTCTATGAAGAAATACTAGGTCGAATCGGTCAAAGCGCTATCTCGCTTAGCGCAAACTTGCTTCCCTTGTGGAAGGTTCTGTCTAAGTTTGAACTCTGGCCGAGTCAAACCAGTGACTTACCAAATTCATACTTGTCACTCACTACCTAGCCTGGCAGTCAACATTTCTAAAAAGAATATGGACAAGACCTAGTTAGAACAGTATCAGGATAATATGACTGCATGGGATATCAGGTCATGGTGCCAGTGGCCCAGTTTCCCAGTGGGGCAGCACTATAAAGTAGCCATGAGTGCGCACTGTCGCAAGTCAGTACCCGTCCTGACATGACTCTACATATTTAACGTAGATACTGATCCACTTGTCAAATATTTGTCACCACATAGAATGGAATACTAAGTCAATTTAATAGAACTTGTTACTGCAGAAGTTTACGGTGCCAAGAGTTTTGGCATGCTTCCCAAAATTAATTTCACATTTTTGCACTTCAAATATCTCAAAAGTCAGCCATTTAAAATAAAAGTTAGTTCAATGTAATGTAAGGTAGATTATAATGATCAACCTAATATGTTTATCTCAGAAAATGACAGAAACTCAAAACCATGGAACGATGCAACTTTAATTGTCACGTGAAGCACAATATGGGTCTTGTTACTACTGTTGCCGTTGATCACGTGACTGGAACGCCTGCCACGTGACACCCCTCGAGGCGTCTCCTCAAGTTGCGCTATTTGTGGCGCAGGAATGACGTAAGCCGAATGGGAGCCTCGAAAACCCGCCATCTCCTTTTGTGAGCATTGTGGGGCAATTTCCTGAATGGAGTCTCATTAGGATTCTCGGCAATAGACATTTCCCACAGAGTGTGTTGCACACTGAGCCACTACCCACAGCATTAATTCTTCCCACTGCCACCAGATAGCGTTGTGGTAGTGGAAATCCTATATATGACCTTGTCCACACAGCATGTTGCACAGTGAGCCACTAGATCCAACAGTAATTTCTCCCGCTGCCACCAGAGGGCGGATTGGTGGTGGAAATCCTATATAGGCCCTTAAAGTTGGCATGAGTGCGCACTGTCACAAGTCGGTGCCCATCCTGATATGACCTTAAATGTTGCCAGGACGTAAAACTCCAACAACCAACCCAACCAAACTTAAAGTTGATTGTCCGATGCGTTTGAGTTTCTGTGATTTTCTGAGATAATATAAATACAGTATAACTCCGTTAAACCAAACTTGAAGGGACCCTAGAAATTTCTTTGGATTAACCGATCATCAGTTTAAGCGAGCTTTGGCTTCAACTTTGACTTTGACTCCCCCCCCCCCACACACACACACACACTACTGCCCACACAAACTCACTTTCCCCGTCCGGCAGACCAGGGGCCGTATGCAGGAAACGGTGTTACGCGAGTTTTAGGTTAGCCACTAAACGCGTATAGCTAACACCGACCGGGCGAAATATGTCAAGTGGTATGCAGGAGCGCCTAAACGGTCAGTGTTAGCTAAACGTGAAATTATTTATAGATTTGGGAAACCCCTTTTCGCTGATCCTGGCGAGCAGCGGAATTTGACAATATGGCCGCTGATCAAGCAGCGGCCTACTTCGTAGCGAGTTGGGGTTTGACCCATTTACGGCGGATGCGTTATTACGGACTCCAAATCATTAGTTAGTTGACCAAATCTTACTTATTTTGTATTTTGTTTGTTCGACAATCGACTTGCTAACCACCCCATACGCGTTGTTTGACGTCCACGAGTGTTGTTTAGTGTGCTTTTCGCTGTATATTGTTACCGGCGGTACCGCTGTACCCGAAATGTTCTCCGCTGGCACCAGCGGCACTTCCGTGTGAGTGACACAAGCAAGTTGTCTGCAACACACGTAATAATTCTATAACTTCTCCCGATACAATTAACACGCATACTACTACTACAACTTCGACTACCACTTCTACTACGCATACTACTAATACTTCTACTACAAGTACAAAGGACTACTTGTACCTGCTACGTGATCTCTACACATAGCCAAGTGGTGCCTACACGACCACTACAAAGCAGCGCCGCTAAAAGCCCAACACAGACACACGGAAGAAAAAACGTAAGAAAAACACAACTATCACCCATAGTACTACAGCTACGAATACACCTACGACGATGGCTCATTCAGAAGTTTCTGCCATGCCGGCCAAGCACCAGAGGAAGGCGAATTACGCGGATCAGGAGATCCAAATCCTCCTGGACGAGGTAATGCTGGGCAGGGTGATGTTATTCTCATCCTTTAACAGTAAGGTAACACTCCCCGAAAAGAACAAGGCGTGGGACACGGTTGTCAATGCCATCAATGCGTGTGGGATAGCCAAACGTTCCCGCGCAGAAATAAAAGAAAAGTGGAAGGCGATGAAATCAGAGGTCCTAAACAGACAAAGAAGGGCAATGGAGACTGGAGGTAGCCCTCCCGACACAGCACCCCCCTACGAGGAGAGCATCGCTAAGATAATAGGATTGGAGTCGAATCTATACACAGGCGTCACGGGTAAGTTTACATATATAACATAACAAGATTTCCTTTGTTACACTTTATTTTAAGTAACCTATTCCTGTTGGCAAAGGAACACTCTTACCTGGTAAATATTATTCCAGTAATCCGTTGTTCCTAACTTGAAATTCTTAAAAACTATATTTGCTGTATAGTCATATTCTTACGTCGTATCCTAATTCGCTTTCCCTCTATTCCCTCTATTCCAGCTCCCTGCCCGGTTAGCTTTCCCAGTGAGTACACTTGCCGTATATCCAGAAAACAGTCGTATATGTGTTGGTATATGCGAATTAGTTGGCCAGGCTCCTCAGGCCACTTGTAACAAAGGTGACCGGTGAATGTCTCATTTGGAGCACAGCATATCTTTAGCTTGATGAATACAAGTCACACAAAAAAAAAGTTCAAATTTAACCTGTACTTTAGCGAACTTCATTTACGAGTAACAAATTTCTAGGGTCAATAGGCTTTATGGCCTCACATGTTAGCGCGCAAAAAAAGGCAGGTAACCATACACCATTCGCTTGACGTAATGAATACTTGTTCGATCTCACATTGCCATACATTCTTTTTGCAGGGCCCTCTACTATGCCTACCGCCAGCAATGTGCAGGTTATCGGTTTTGACACGCAGCTAGAGGCGCCCGACAACACAACGGTAACAACGTTCACGCTCAGCCAGCCAGATTTCGTCCAGTCGATGCAGACGCCAACAACACCTGTCTCTACATCCATGCCCACGCCGTTATTTGTGCCATCAGGTAAATATAATCAGGGTTTGTATTTTATCTAAATGAGAATAGAGCACAAATTGTTTTCAAGGGCTGGTTTTGTTGTCAACATTTTACTTGACACACAATCGAGAGTAATAAAGAAACAGTAGTTATAAGTGGATAATCACGGTAACACAATTGACCTTTCACGTTTTCCGCATAGTATATGCGCATTTCGAGAGTAATAAAGAACACAGTAGTGGTAAGTGCTTAAGCACGATAAGACAAGTCAGTTTTCACATTTTCCGCATAGTGTATGCGCGTGTCGAGAGTAATAAAGAACACAATAGTTATAAGTGGTTAATCACGGTAACACAATTGACCTTTCACATTTTCCGCATAGTGTATGCGCGTGTCGAGAGTAATAAAGAGAGTAATAAAGAACACAGTTGTAACAAGTGGTTAATCACGGTAACAGAAGTCAGCTTTCACATTTTCCGCAGAGTGTATGGACGTTTCGATAGTAATATTGAACACAGTAGTACTAACTGCTTAATCACGGTAACACTAGTCACCTTTCACATTTTCCGCAGAGTGTAAGCACATTTCGATAGTAATATTGAACACAGTTGTGCTAAGTGCTGTAGCACCGTATCACAAGTCACCTTTCACATTTTCCGCAGAGTGTAAGCACATTTCGATAGTAATATTGAACACAGTTGTGCTAAGTGCTGTAGCACGGTATCACAAGTCAGCTTTCACATTTCCCGCAGAGTGTATGCGCATTTCGCGACTAATAAAGAACACGGTTACACACTGTGCATATATTCATAATGTAGTCGATGTAAATATAAAGCACCCATAAAGTATGTTGCGATGAAAAATATCGGTGACATCTTATAGACAATTTCGTAAAATGAACTTATATTTACAGGCGGCCCCTCCGCTGGCAGTGGCGCCGACAGTCATGAGGTGCCTTCCACCCCTCTCACGGCCCGGGAAAGGCGGGCGCGCCGATATTGGCAGCTGCCGTGGCAGGACACAGGGAAACGTGTCAGTCGACAAAGAGGAGCAGGCAGCCTTGCTTGCTATGTTGAAAACTGGGGCCACGAAAAATGCGGCAAAGACTGTGCTGCTCGAAGCCCAGCTTGGGGCGCAGACAGCCCAGGCGGGAATACTCGAAGAGCAACAACGCGCCCTGCGGGCAAAGACAATGCTGCTCGAAGCGAAATATAGACGGGAACTGTTGGAAATAGCAAAGTTGGAGAGGGAGGTTGGGCCGTTGCAATACGCATAATACCATATTTCAACATCGTACAATAAAACAGACTCCCTCACAAAATCACTGTTTTCTCTATTTTCTTGCCACCGGTTTCCCCCTGTTTGCGCTGCATGCCACATTTAGAAAAAGTTGTTTACCATTCGCTGGCGAGCAGTTTTGCCTACCTGCGAACGGACGCGCTCAGATTGTCGATAGTTTAGCGGCCGGTCGGCTTCGATAGCTGCGTCCCCGTGTGCCTCATCTTCATTATCCGACTCAGAATCGGACGGGTCATCCAGGTTAAGCTGGCGGGCTTTGTTGTGTAGAATTATACAGACCGTAATGACGTTGCACGCTTTTTGCCGGTTCCAATCGAAGCCTACGCAGACAGTGCCAGCGTCTTTTCAGTACTCCTATTGAGCGTTCAACAAGAGACCTAGCTGCCTTGTGATGATTATTGTAGGCTTGCTGCTGTGGTGAGTTAGGATGGAGAAAAGGCGTGAAGAGCCAATCGCGCAGCATGTAACCACTATCACCAAGCAGGATGCCGTTCACCGGTTTATGGTCGCTCTTGAATGCCTCGTAAAGATAGGATTCCCGTAGAATGCGTGCATCGTGGACGCTGCCAGGCCACTTTACGATACAATCGATGAAGCATAGGTCCGCATCACAAATCACCTGACAGAAAAAGGGAAAATATCCATGAACAAAATTAAACAGAGTGAATGTTATGATTGGAAGAATGTGTGTATTGCGATTGTTTCTATATGGATGTGCTTTCACAGCATAGAAGAGAGACGTGCAATAGATGAAGGTTTGTAGTGAAAGGACATTAAGGCTAGTCTAGCAACGTACTAAGGCAGGACATCAAATAGTATGATTGAGCATCCGTAATGCCACAGCGTCACTAGGCGTTCGTAGCATGTAGGGCCACGAGTTAAAATTACACAATGACAATTATCAGCTGATGGTGAGTGGGCATAAATGTACTGGAACTGACAATGCTAGTATTGAGTATAGGAAAAATATATGTATAGTCAAATTTACCTGGACATTGAGTGAGTGATAATTTTTGCGGTTAACAAATTCGTGTTCATACTCCGAGGGGGCCTGTATGCGGATCTGCGTGCCGTCGATACATCCGAACACATTTGGGAAGCCATGTGTGTTGAAGATTTTTATCTTCGAGCGGTCAGCTGCCTCCTGGGTGGGAAGCGTGACACTTTGGGGTAGTAGACGGAGTAGTGCTTCCGTTACGTGTGGAATAGTGCGCGATACGGTTGATTGATCGACACCTATCAATCCCCACACACATCCTGGAAGCTGGAACTCGCGTAGAAGCGCAGGGCGATCATAACCTATTAGAAATGTGGAAAATAGTAGTTCCAGTAAGTTGATAAGAAAAAAACAATGAGCGGTACGTAAGATGTTCTTAGGTAAGTACGATGTTCATAGAGTGTAAGTGTAATGCGCAATGTAAAAAGGTGTTTCACATAAGATTTTAGTCACTTATATCAGCACAAATTTATTATATCAACACAAATTAATGATCAATGTCATAGGTGGAAAAGGCCATAACTTACTTAATAGTCAAACTATTCCGATACTATTGGTCTCATGTCAAATGCCGTGGCAACCTCTTTCCAGTGCCAACCTCTTTCCAGTGCTGCATTTTGATTTCATATGGATTGGGGTTTGCCAATTTTGCCCTCATACCGAAATTATTTGTGCAACGGTGTCTACGTAAGTCAGTCTGAGCCTATGCCGTAGCGCATGGATAAAGTGATCGTTACTGTACATGTCACATACAACAAGCAATGCCCATTCCAAGCTCCTGTGTCACATAGTGTGGTCATCAATGAGGCATATCGACAATAGCAAACCAAACACAAGTGACATATAACAAATGACTTATAAAATTGTAACCAACGTAAACATGCATCTCTGCCTACCTGCAAGAGTGGTGGAACAGCTCCAAATCGGTTTGCCAGCTCTATATGCTGTGAAACTGAGTCGGTTAGGGCCAATATGTCGTGGCGACGAAATCAGAATTTTTTGAACAGCTCTACATCGTCAAACTTTTCGAAGGGATGCGTCTGATCACGCATAATGCGCTCTCTTCGCAAATTACGCCTCGCAACGTACTGCCGATATATAAACAAGTCCATCCTAACACCGGCGTAAACCTGCTATGAAACGGGTTTAGCGTAAACGCGCACGTTTAGCGTAGCACCGCCTCCTGCATACGGAATTTTTCCTGCTAAACTGGAAATCCTCCCGCTAAACCGGAAATCCCGCGCTAAACGCGTTTTGGATGCGTAACACCGACACCTGCATACGGCCCCAGATGGGATGGCCGAATGAGTTAGAGTGTCCGTCTCCCGTGTTGGTAGACCATGGGATCGTGGGTTCGAACCCTGGTCGAGTCAAACCAATGGCTTAAAAATTGATACTTGTCGTGTCCTAACCAGGCGCTCGGCATTATTAGGATAGGGCAAGGACTGGTTGGCTCAGTGTCAGGATAATGTGACTGAGTGAGATATCAGGTCATGGTGCTGGTGGGCTGGTATCCCAGTAGGGCAGCACTAAAAAGCCACCATGAGCGTGCACTGTCACAAGTTGGTACCCATCTTGATATGACCTTAGATGTTGCTAGGACGTAAAACAAAACAAACAAACCCTGTCCGGCTCGGCACCCTACTCCCCCCCCCCCCCACTCACTTCCCTTGTCTGGCTAGCCACCCTACTCCCCCCCCCCCCTCCCCCCAACACTATTGCTAACATTTATCCAAACAAGCATGGTGTAAGATGCAACCACATGAAAGTTTGGTTTAACTGTACCGGAAATGGGTGGGACCTACAATTCTTTTTGGATTAACCAATAATTTGGATTAACTGACTTTGGTTTAACCAACTTTTTTATATGATAAATGGTAGTATTTTGCCGGGCCGCGGAAAAAAGGTTTGGATTAACCGATCGTTTGGTTTAACCGAGCTTGGTTTAACGGGTTATACTGTATATTAGATTGCTTGTCATAACCTACCTTACTTTACTTTGAAGTAACTTTGATTTAAATGGCGAACTTTTGAGAAATTTAAAGTACAACCACGCACAATTAATTTTGGAAGAAATGCCAAAACTCTGACACCATATGCTTCTGCAGTAATAGGTTCTATTAAATTGCTTCAGTATTCTCTTCAATGTGGTGACAAATGTTTAATAAGTGCACTAGTATCTAAGTTAGATGTGTAGAATCAAATCTAGATAACGACCTTGGTTTTGAAAATTTGATATTTTCATTGGACTATGCAGCTTTAATTTATTTGGTTCTTAGAAAAGTGGGCGCAGTTCTGATCTGTGCCTGCCCCTGATAAAGGGGTGAGTGTTCATTTCTTGTACTCTACCTGAACTACCGGATGTAGATCTGCTCAAAGGTCAAGGCCACATAACATATAGGCCTTGAAATGCCACTGACTTACAGCATGGGCTGTGCGCGTGGATGCACACAAGGCAGCAAGGTCTGCTTCTTGTTTACAGACATGCAGGAATATGTAGGGAATATGGAAAGAATATGCCGGGATTCTGTAGTGAATCTATAGGGAATATGGAGGGGAAATGGAGGGAATATGTAAGGATTCTGTAGGGAAAGTGTAGGTCATTTTTATTTTGTGTGTGTACATTAGTTGATTAAGGAGGGGGAATATGTTCAGGATATGTAGGCAATATGTGAGAATATGTAGATAATATGCAGGGAATATGTATGGAATAGATGGGGAATATGTAAGGAATATATCCAGAATGAATGAATAGGGAATACATAGGGAATATGTAGGGAATACATCAGGGAAATGTAGGATATATCTAGGGAACACACAGAATATGTATGGAATGCATAGGGAATATGTAGGAACACATAGGGAATATGTATGGAATACATAGGGAATATGTATGGAATACATAGGGAATATGTAGGGAATACATCAGCAAAATGTAGGATATATATGTAGGGAATACACAGAATATGTATGGAATACATAGGGAATATGTAGAGAATACTTAGAGAATGAGTAGCATATATGAACGGAATTCATAGGAATATGTAGGGAATACATAGAGAATGTGTAGCGTATATGAATGGAATACATAGGCAATATGTAGGGAATACACTGGGAAAATGAAAGGAATACATATGGGATGTGTAGGGTATATCTCGGGAATACATCACAAACATGTAGGGAATACATAGAGAATATGTAGGAATACGTAGGGAATATGTAGAGAATACACAGGGAATGCATACCAAATATATAGTGTCTGTGGAGGAACAATATAGGAATATGCATGGATTATGTAGGGTATATGTAAGGAATGTGTAGGACGACATAAGAAATATGTAGGGATTATATAACAAATGTGGACAATAGCTATACAAATAACATAATAATATGATTGGTATTGCATTTGAAACACCAGTTCTCATGTGATTGCTGAAGTTAGACAATGTTGAGCCTCATCCGCACCTGGATCTATGAATAAGGTTTGTTTGTTCCTTGGAGTTTTGCGTCCTGGCAACATCTAAGGTCAAGTCAGGACGGTTTGTATATAAGGTGTTGTCGACATGTTGATGCAGGCTTACATCGTACCAAATCAGTTGTGGATAGCTAAGTCAATAGTTGATAGAATGTGAGACTACACCATCACTACCACCCATGTTGCCATACCAACGACGTCGCAAGTAAACTATCCTCGGTCACAGTGAACCGGAAGTACTCTTGCGACTTAGCAAATGACCGGAAGTAGCCGTGTCTTGGCGATTAAAAAATTATTTTTTGGGGGCATTTTGGTAAACCCATGAACTGCTATGTGAAAGAGGAGTAAACGTACTTGACCCATTTCTGGGGCCAACCAGATAGGTTTTGTATGGTTTTCCATCGCTAGCAATCAGGACAGCCTTTTTAAATTTGTTATATATGGCTTTGGTGTTTGCTTGACAGGCATTCTATGACGTTTTCACAGAGAGAACCAGACGGGATAGTCGAGTCGGTAGGGCAGCCGCTTTCCGTGTCTGAGACTGTGGGTTCAATCACAGCAAAAGACTTGCAAAGTTGATATTATCGTGTGGGTCATGAAAATGGGAAATGTTGAGCCGAGAGCAGGATTTGAATCTGCATTCCTTGCCATTCCGGGGCTACCATACTAGCAATTACACTACCTAGGCTCCCTGATGCAATCACCCTATTCAGACCGCCCTGTCCATGTGGCTCCTTGCCTGAGAGGTCAGTGCAGACTACTGAACTCGTCTCCCTGGAATTGTAAGTCTTTTAAATGGATTGCATTCTTAGTCGTTTAATGTCTACAATTACATACATACAGCCAACGCACTTATAGTTTATACTCAGGTCAGGTTAAAAAAATGTTTGTTTATTGTTGTTTTACGTCCTAGCAACATCTAAGATCATATCAGGACGGGTTCCGACTTGTGACAGTGCGCACTCATGGCGATTTTATAGTGCTGCCCCACTGGAAGACCAGGCCACCAGCACCATGACCTGATATCCCACTCAGTCACATTATCCTGACACTGAGCGAACCAGTCCTTGCCCTATCCTAATAATGCCAAGCGCCATGCTAGGAAGCAACAAGTATCACTTTTTAAGTCATCGGTTTGACTCGACCAGGGTTCGAACCCACGACCCCACGATCTACCAACACGGGAGGCGGACGCTCTAACTCATTCGGACATACCGTCTGGTTAAAAAAACATGCAACATGTAGCTTGTCCATGAACCAGGTCACAACAACCAATGTCATGTAGTTTATCAACATGGGAAATGCTATACCTGAGGCAGTGTAAAATATTCCGATAATGATGCATTGGTGGGGGAATGCAAATGTCCTATTTGTGAAAAAGGAAATGCTTGTTTCTCATTGGTAGAGCTGGAAATGCTTGATTCTCATTGGGAGAATGTGGTCAGGTGATATACTATACTGGATCCATGTACCATGTGAATAATAAACCTGAGGGCTTGGCTCTCTCTCTTCTTTCACTCTTTATACTCTTCCTTTCTCTTTTTGCCTGTATTGATTTCACTATAGGCTGCCTACACAACCCCATATTCGAGCCGTGGACTTTACAGCAGGATTTGAATCCATACCCCTTGCCATTCCAGGGCTAGTGTTCTAACCATTACATTACCTAGGTTCCCTGATGCAATCACCCTATCCAGACCTCCCTGTCTATGTCGCTCCTAGCCTGAGAGGTCAGTGCAGACTGCTATAATACTTTGTTGCTACTCGTGCCTTATTACATTATTTAGATACAACAGGGACCGGTTGGCTCAGTGCCAAGATATTGTGACTGAGTGTGATTCTGTGTCATGGTGCCAGCTGCATGGTATCCCAGTGATGCATCACCATAGGGCGCATACTCTTCCAAGTTCCATACACACTGGACACACATCATGCCAAGTCGATGCACGTTCTCATATGATATCATTTGTTTCTTGGACGTGAGCCCCAATCACTCATTCTAATAATAAATACAGATGAGTGAGTAGTGTGCATGAATCCCGCCAGGTTCGCAGTAAGACTAGACACTTGGGCCGTAATCGATTAACACGACTCGGGCGACTCTGGTCACCCGAGTCGTCAGAATTTCAAATAGAACACCGCTAGTGGAGTCGACAAATACACATGCCGTGTGCAAAACAACCCGACCCCAGTAACCCACCTCTTGGCTGGGGTTTGTAAGGAGCGATGACGTCACATTTGCGCTGGTACCGTCCTGCAGGATAACAGCCACCGGTACCAGTCATACATATTTTGTTTTGGTAATAACATAAGCTGTATTCACACGGGCGAGTTAAAACGCCTCACGCGAAACGCCTTGCGTACTGCGACTCACATTTGCCGTGTGAATGCGACGGTGAGGCGTTTTAGGGCTGAATCGATTCATATAAATCGTTTAACGTAAAACGCTTCGCTAGGTGGTCTACAGGAAGCGATCTATGTTGAAACGTTTTATCTTGCCCGTGTGAACGCATATGAAGCGATTTAGGACGTCACACGCATGCGCAGTCAAGACCTTGGTTTGTTGACTTTCTGGTCGATCAAAAGCGCATATTATATAATTTGGTCTATGAACCTGTTAGAGATGCACATATATTTTTTTCATGATTTATTGTTAGGGTTTCACTGCCCAGCAGAAGCTTTGACCGTTCCAAACCAATACGATTCAGTCATTACATATCTAGGTCGAACCCACACTCTCTGGTGCCAGCATCGTCGAACCCAAAATGGCGCTGGTTAGTCTGGTCTTGCTCATGCGCAGATATCGATTTCCGGCCCAAGTACTGCCTGTGTGAACGCGCATCTAAATCGCTTCATATGATTCGCCTTCTGTAGATCGCTTTAGATTTTGCCCGTGTGAATACAGCTATAGATTAATGAAATGGAAATATCACTAAACTACGCCATCATAAAAATATTTAAATCATATTTTGCTGTAATTATATCGGCTATTAAAAAACAAATAAAAGGGCTACCATTTTTGTCACCCCGAGCATGGAGAAGCGTATTAGATTATTCGACCCGAGTCTGCAGGATGTGCGCATGCGCCAAAAAGTGGCTTGGGTGACCAGAGTCGATTAATCGACTACGCCCTAAGGGGGTAATCGATTAATCAATTCGGGTCACCCGAGCCACTACAGACTCGGGTCGAATAATCGAATACGTTTCTCCACGCTCGGTTTGGAAGAAATGGTGACTTAATCCAACACCTTTTTTTTTTTTAAATAACCGATATAACTACAGCAGGATTTAAAGCTATATTTCCATTTCATTAATCTGTGTTATTACCAAAAAAATCCATGTAGGACTGGTACTAGTAGCTATTATCCTGCAGGATGGTACCAGCACAAATGTGACGTCATCGTTCCTAGCAAACCCCAGCCAAGAGGTGGGTTACTGGGGCTGGGCCGTTTTGCACACGCGCATGTTTTTGTCAACTCCAATCACGGTGTTCGATTTGAAATTCTAGCAACTCGGGTGACCTGAATCACCCGGGTTGTGTTAATCGATTACGCCCCTCGGTAAAGAAAAACAACCCGGCAGCAGGCTACATGTTTGTTTTGTTTGTTTGTTGGAGTTTTACATCCTGGCAACATCTACGATCATATCAGGACAGGTACCGACTTGTGATAGTGCGCACTCATGTTGACTATATAGTGCTGCCCCACTGAAAAATCAGGGTGCCGGCAGCATGACCCGATATCCTACTCAGTCACATTGTGCTGACACTGAGCTAACCAGTCCTTGCACTATCCTATTAATGCCGAGCACCAGGTTAGGAAGTGACAAGTATCAATTTTTAAGTCATTGGTTTGACTCGACCAGGAACCGAACTCCCGACCTACAATACATCCCCACTATGTCAATCACCCGTTAGTGTGGACATCATTCATAGCGAGATTTGTAATAGTTTACTTTGTTAGTCTTTGCTACATTTGTTGATTAAGCAAAGGAAACTTTATTTATGGATATTTACCCTTCTCCATTCTATTGCTCCTTGACCTATCCAAGTTCTGCTGTGCACCAGGCTAAGTTGGTTGGTTGTTGGGAGTTTTACATCCTGGCAACATCTAAGGTCATATCAGAATGGGTACCGACTTGTGACACTGCACACTATAGTGCTGCCCCACTGTGAGACCAGGCTGCTAGCACCATGACTCGGTCACATTATCCTGACATTTAACCAAAAAGTCCTTACCTTATCCTAAAGCTGCCGAGCGCCTGGCTAGGAAGCGACAAGTATAAATGTTTAATTCATGGGTTTGAACCAGGCTAGGAAGCAGCAACAAGGCCACCGTTGATTGTCTTTGATTTCACTGGGTTTGAGTCTTCTTCATCGTGTCCTTCCACCAGTTATCTCAAGGGATTTTCGAGCAGAGGTATGATCTTTATTCGTGGGACGTGCTCTCGGTGGTGGATGGTGGTAGCAGGATTTGCAATCAGATAGCTGATTCCCTGGGCCGTGATGTGGACGCTCCTGCTGTGGCCAGTTTGTTGATAGAAAGCCCGGGCCTACACTTTTACCGACCCAAGGGATTTTTAACCTCCCACACCACATAGACATGGTATGAGAGCAACCAGCCTTTGATGACGCTGTAAGTTATACACAGCGGTGGAAATCCAAATTGGCAGAGGTGGGAGGGGGCACAGGGACTCGAACCACCGACGCTCAGATCAGGCATCCGACATAGAAAAAAGTCAAGCCACTCTAACCACTCCGCCACAGAGAACACCACTGGGTCTGAGTGCGAACTCACAAACTGCCACCACTTGCCATAGAGGATGGAAGAGTGGCTGTGATGGTTGTGCATGAAGAAAGCGAATTTGTAGGGCTTTACTGGGGTGGCCGTAATTACAGTTGACCGTTATGTGAGGGTGGAAAGTATACGGGTTAGCACTGTACATTGAAACTCCGTTTATCCAATCATTTGTGGAACTAACTTATTTTGAAGCTGAGCAGAGTGACAGTTGGCTCATGGTGTAGAGGCGGGAAGGAGAGAATGCCTGCTCTGCAGTGAGTAACATGGAAGTTAAGGTGGTGAGAGAGAAACAATAAGGGGCTGCCGTTATTTATATCTATATAATTTATTATATTTACTATATAATTTAAAGTGCATATACAGTAAAGCCTCTCTATACCGACCCCTCCACAGATCGACCACTCCCCTATATCGATCGATTTATTTGGATCCCAAAAATACCATTGTAAGGATATTCTAGCTCTCTAAACAGACCACCTCCCTAAATGGACCACCTAAAGTCGGTCCCATGGTCGGTCGATTTAGAGGGTACACTGTATAACATTTTGGACTAATACGATTGTAATTAAGGGTTGCCCGCTATACCGGTTTAATCAGTATATGAGTATTCACTGTATGTACATGTATATATATATATATATATATATATATATATATATATATATATATATATACAAAGAACACGTCTCTAGTTACGTGCACAATATGTATTGCACATCAAACTCCCCTACCACCCACCCCAATGGGCCCCCTCCCCTGCCACCACCCTTAACCATCATGAACAAACCATCAACACACCGAACATCCTACACAACTATCAACCTGTTTAAACCCATTGAACATTATATAAGACAGACAAAATGTCTTGTCAACTATAAACTTACCTTGTTTTATAAGAGAAAAAATGTAACCCTGAATGATTATTTGAGTTGCCCCGAGTATACACTTTCTACTCGGCGCTGCTCCCCATTTTTGCATGAACTACAGTGACTGGTGCTGTACATTCTACAGCAGGAGCCACTCCCTTAATTCTACAGGATCGGTGCTGTAACTAATACAGCACTGATCAAACTTAGATTATTTAGGCTGTCAATTCCAATAGTAAGATGGCCGGAAGACCAGTGCTCCGGTGCTGGCAAATGTCATATTCAAATGAATAAATACTTTACCAAACTAAATCTCCCGACGACACAGATCCAATGTAAGCATTTATTATGCGACCCGATCAAAATATTATTTCTTTCTTTCCTCCCGCACCATGATATGATTCTTTTGTGTGTGTGTTTGTGTGTGTGATGAATTTATTTACCCTCCCCATGATGGATAAGTGTGTTAACACTTGTTTTCACTGCTGGGCAGCACTAATCCAATTTGAATCAAGTCCTTTAAATGTTATCTTAGAAATAATTTTGGATTTATTGTTTGTGGGTTGTAACTGTTTGTCGATTGTAAACAATCCAAAATTCAGCTTTTACCATTCTTTGCGTTAGTCGATTTACCTATAATAGGTAATACAATTAAAGTAGTCTTCATTCATGGTTTCTCCAACCTGCTCCCATCTCATCCCCATCGCAGCCCTGGCGCCACCCGATGACTACCGCTCTACATTATGCAGAGGTGTGCTCTACACAGACATACAGACGCGTGCGCACACACTCACTTCAACACCGCAGTTACCACCTACCGACCACCACGTGTCTATTTCTGTGAGATTCCCGCGTGTTTCTAGACCCAGTGATCTGTATTGCAAACAGGCCAAGCATTCCGCCAATATATATATATATATATATATATAATATATATATATATATATATATATATATATATAAACTCCAACAACCAACCATTATATATATATATTCCGCCAATATATATATATATATATATATATATATATTGGCGGAATATATATATATATTGGCGGAATATATATATATATAATATATATATATATATATATATATATTGGTTGGTTGTCAGAGTTTTACACCCTGGCAACATCTAATGTCATATCAGTATGAGTATCAACTTGTGACGGTGCACACGCTTGGTGACTTTATAGTACTGCCCCAGTGGGAGACCAAACTGCCAGCACCATGACCTGATATACTACTCAGTCACATTATCCTGACACCGAACCAACCCGTCCTTGCCCTATTCTAATAATGCAGAGCGCCTGGCTAGGAAGTGACACGTATCAATTTTTAAGTCATTGGTTTGATTTGACCAGAGTTCAAACCAGTGGGTTCGAATTCCATGATCTACCAAGATGGGATACGGACGCCCAACTCATTCTGCAATTCGTCTGGTATATATATATATATATATATATAATAGGGAATCCCTTCTGGAGGGCATCCCCCGCTGGTTGTGTCTGCAGCGCCTGCTGGTGGCCGCTGGTTGCTTGTTGCTGGTTGCCGGTTGGCGGTTGTCGATTGCTTGTTGTTGGTTGGCGGTTGTCGGTTGGTGGTTGGCAGTTGGCAGTTGGTGGTTGGCGGTTGGCGGTTGGCAGTTGGTGGCTGGTGGTTGCTGGTTGGTGGTTTGTGGTTGCTAGTTGCTGGTTGCTGATTGGTGGTTGCTGGTTTGTGGTTGCTGGTTGCTGGTTTGTGGTTGCTGGTTGCCAGTTGCCAGTTGGTGGTTGGTGGTTGGTGGTTGCTAGTTGGTGGTTCCTGGTTACTGGTTGCTAGTTGCTGGTTGCTAGTTGCTGGCTAATTGTTGCTGGTTTGTGGTTACTGGTTGCTAGCTGCTGGTTACTGGTTGCTAGTTGGTAGTTGGTGGTTGGTGGTTGCCAATGGCCGGTTGCTGGTTGCTAGGTGATGGTTAGTGGTTGCTGGTTACTGGTTACCGGTTGCTAGTTGGTGGTTGGTGGTTGGTGGTTGCCACTTGCCAGTTGCTGGTTGCTGGGTTGCTGGTTGCTAGGTGCTGGTTGCTAGTTGCTGGTTGCTGGGTTGTTGGTTGCTAGGTGCTGGTTGCTAGTTGCTGGTTACTGGTTGCTAGTTGGTGGTTGGTGGTTGCTGGTTGCCGGTTGCTGGTTGCTGGTTGCCAGTTGGTGGTTACTGGCTGCTAGTTGGTGGTTGGTGGTTGGTGGTTGGTGGTTGCTGGTTGCTGGGTTGCTGGTTGCTAGGTGCTGGTTGCTAGTTGCTGGTTTCCTGGTGCACACTTCTGCTGCCTGCCCATACCCGATGAAACTTGAAAGGCGCGAAAAGCAGCCCGACTTGCTAAGTTCGCGTCACGTTGAGGTGTTTTGTTGTGGCTCACGGGAACCAGGGTTTGAAGCAGCTGCGCAGCGGGTACTGGAGGAGGGCGAAGGTGAGGTGCCGACATACGTCCCACCTGTAGGTGAACTACCTCCAAGGGGGGGGGGGGGGGGAGCGTTGGGCTAACGCGCCAACGACCAATAGTAATACTTATAATAAATCACCGACTAAAAAGTGCAGCAAATTATTATTATTATTTTTTTAATGAAGGAGAGAGGGAAATTAAGCAATTGTTGACCGATATATGTTTCTGAGATCTGGAGTGACTCTGGAATGATTATTGACCGAGATGAAAGCAAGCGCGAAACACGGTCCAGAGTCCAGAGTATAGAGTCCAGAGTCCAGAGCTCAGAGCTCAGTGCTCAGAGGGTCTTATGAGTGTATATTAAATGACTTGAGCTTTCAAAGAGAAGCAATTGTCGGTAATAGAAAGAGCAATAGAAACTTTTCTACGGTTTTTTGTTTTTGTTGTTGTTTTGCGTCCTAGCAACATCTAAGGTCATATCAGGACGGGTACCGACTTGTGACAGTACGCACTCCTGGTGATTTTCTTTTCGACGGAATAGCCAGCCACAGGGAACTTCCACTATTAACATTAGTTCTTGCCACTCTCAACAGAGTGCGCATTCGTGTTGGAATATCTTCTCTGAGACTTATCCCGCAGATTTTGTTTACTGTTGTTTTACATCCTAGCAACAGGTAAGATCATATCAGGACGGTCACTGACTTGACTGAATTGACTAAACCAATGACTTACCAACTTTATTTTTGTCACTGGCTAGTTTTGATGCTTGGCATTAATATGCAGTGGGCACGCTGCTGAATCGATAGAGCGTGGGCCTTGTGTGCGGAGGGTTGGGAGTTCGGTTCCCGGTCGAGTCAAACCAATGACTTTAAAATTGATACTTCTCGCTTCCTACCCTGGTGCTCGCATTAATAGGTTAGGGCAAGGACTGGTTAGCTCAGTGTCAGGATAATGTGACTGAGTGGGATATCGGGTCATGGCGCTGGTGACCTGATTTCCCAGTGGGGCAGCACTATGAACTCGCCATGAGTGTGCACTGTCACAAGTCGGTACCCATTCTGATATGACCTTAGATGTTGCCAGGATGTAAAACTCCAACAACCAACCACACAACATTAACATGTGGATTTCCACCACCAACCTGCACTCGGATGGCAGTAGGGAGAACTAATGTAGGTAACAGTGTAGAGCGCATGCGCCAAGAAAAAGGAGTTGCCTTGTGGACTCTTTTCTTTATAGCGCATACGTTGTAAGCCACTACCTACAAGTACAATGTTAGTTGTTCCATTGCCATCAGAGGGCAGGTTGGTGGTGGAGATCCTCTATAAGACCGTTACCACATATGTGCTGCTCCATAAAATCAGTTTGTGCCACTGTCATTAGATGGCAGCAGGTTTGTGGTGAAAATCCTCTATAAGACCATTATCTACTCACATAGTGTGATTGCACGATGGCTGCTCCATAAATCAGTTCGTGCCACTGTCATTAGATGGCAGCAGGTTGGTGGTGGAAATCCTCTATAAGACCATTATCTACTCACATAGTGTGATTGCATGATGTCATCATCATCACGCTGTCAGTCGCAATGCGACAAAGACTGCTTTCATTTCTTAACCGCCGCTTTGTGCGGTTGTACATTTCATAAAAGCTGCTTGCAAAGTGTTGAAGTGCTGCTGGCTTTTGCAAGTTACTAGCGGCACTCTCTCGGGGAGCAAATAGAGGTTTCACACCGGCAAGAACATGTGAAGACAGGTGCAAACTATTTGTCCCTGCAGTGGCTGGTCGGGAGATGTTGGGAGTTCCAGTCATCACCGCCCTTAATGCTGCCACGATAACATGGTTTTCTGTTAGGGTTTGCTCCCTTAGCCTTTGATTCTATCAAGAACCAGAACTTGTACCACAAGGCAGTGGTTTACAACTTTGCAAGGCAGGGGCGTCAAACTCCCTGAGGTATTTTAGCACCTAAGGTATCCGAGGTACTTCATTACCCGCATACCAACCCGCATGGTTGCATGATGTGCTGCTCCATAAAACATCAGTTTGTGCCACTACTATCAGAACACAGTAGGTTGGTGGTGGAAACCCTCTATAAGACCTTCACCACACAGTGTGATTGCACAGTGTGCTGTTTCCTACAACATTGGTTCTTGCTACTGTCATCAGAGGGCAGGTCGGTGGTGGAAAACCTTTATAAGACCTTTTACCCCTGAGCATGCGCAATGACGAATGAGTGTTTTTCCATAATGTGAGTAGTTCCACTGCCACCAGAGGACGGATTCCATGTGGAAATAGTCTATTTCATCAACATTACACTGTAGTTGTTGCTAAGGTGTAAAACCCCAACATACAAATCAAAGTATTATAGTGTGCATTGCCACAGCCATATCAGTTTGGTCAGATGAACAGGCACCATCATGAAGCCTGGTTAGCTCAGTCGGTAGAGCATCAGACTTTTAATCTGAGGGTCAAGGGTTCGAGTCCCTTATCGGGCGCCCATTATTTTGTGCATTTATTAACGTAGCAATGTTTTTTGCCTGGCTTTTATAGAAATAAAACCCCATAACTTTTCAGAACATAGACTCGGCAGATATTGTCGGTTAGTGTTTTGTTACAAAAAGTGCGGAGGTTTGAGGTTAGTGGGGGCGGGGGGTGAAGGGAGTCATTCAATTTAGTAACCCCTCCCCATCCAGGCCACGGAAATAGCCCTGTGCCCCCTAATGGTTCCCTCGGCAGCTTCTTCTGGTTTTCCGACCCATTGCATCCTAAATCAGTGAAGTTAAAACCGTCAAAATTGTCCGAAGTATTTAAAAAATATTTTATTGAATTTATTTACTCGGCCGATAATGGATATGTGTGTTACTAACTGTTAACACTTGTTTTCACTGCTGGGCGTCACTAGTCCAATTTGATTAGAATCTTTTGAACTTTGTGCTAGTAATAATTTAGGTTTTCTTGTTTCTTGTTTATGGGTTGTAACTGTTTGTATGCAGGTATTGCAGGTATTGCAATACCTCAGGGAGTTTAACGCCCCTGCCCTGCAGAGTTGTAAACCACTGCCTTGTGGTACAGGTTCTTGACAGAACCGAAGGCTAAGGGAGCAAACCCTAAACAGAAAACCATGTCACTGTGGCAGCATTAAGGGCGGTTGATGTATGGAACTCCCAACATCTCCCAACCAGCCACTGCAGGGATAAATAGTTTTGCGCCTGTCTGGACATGTTCTTGCTGGTGTGAATCCTCTATTTGCTCCCCGAGAGAGTGCCACTGGTAACTTGCAAAAGCCAGCAGCACTTCAACACTTTTGCAGGCAGCTTTCATGAAATATACAACCGCACAAAATCACTCTCACAGCAGAGATCTAAATGGAGAGCGGCAGTCAAGTAACAAAAGCAGTCTTTGTCGCATCGCGACCGACAGCATGATGATGATGATGATGAACTGTTTGTAGATTGCAAACAGTCTAAAATCCAGCTTTTTATCATGCTTTATTATTAAGTATTTGGTGTTTGTTCCGCAATGTTGATCGCATTCAATTGTATGTATATAGACTACTACTTATATATATATGTATATTGTATATAATTATATATATGGATGTACATTATACATATGTATATATAAAATATATACATACATACTTACATGCATACACACACTTATTTAATGTATTACTATTAGATGATGTATATAATCATGCCATTGGATTATAGAAACCCCTATGCTTAGATAAACTTGAGCAAGAATTTTCTTTTCAGTTACGAGAACACAGAAAACAAGTAATTAACAAAAAGTCTGTTCCTCAAAAATTCTATTTCGCGAAAATTTTATTTCACGAGAATTAAATTTCGTCAAAATCAGATTTCGCAAAAATCACAAATCCGATTTCGCAAAAATCACAAATCGTGCAATTTAGATTTCGTGAAAATTAGAGTTCGCGAAAATTAGATTTCAGGGAAATAAGATTTCGCGAAAATTTGATTTCGCCAATGTAATATTTTTGCGAAATTGTTATTTTGGAGTAATTTGACGAAGATAAGCATGGATGGGTGGTGGGAGGCTGTTGGGGCAGGGGAGAACTCATTCTCATAGTAGGGCACGCCGAGAACCGGTGCAACATCCGCTTGGTTAATACATGACTTAAAAATTGATACTTGTCAGTTCCTAGCCAGGCGCTCGGCATTATTAGGATAGGGCAAGGACTGGTTAGCTCAGTGTCAGGATAATGTGACTGAGTGGGATATCAGGTCATGGTGATGGCGAACTGATTTCCCAGTGGGGCAGCACTAGAAAGTCATCATGAGTGCACACATTCACAAGTCAGTACCTGTCCTTATAATAACTTAGATGTTGCTAGGATGTGAAACAACAACAAACTGAGTATAGTCTTAGTGGAGGGAGGTATTTGGGTTAGCGTTACTCACCCCATTAAAATCACACACACCCCCAACCCCCAACCCCACCCCACAAAGAACAAAAAAAAAAACCCTACCTTTTCTCCAACTAACTGCGAGTGACCGGGCGTGGTAGCCGAATCGGTAGAGCACAGGTCTCGTGTGCGGAAGATCGGGAGTTCGCGAGTTTGGTTCCCGGTCGAGTCAAACCAATGACTTAAAAATTGATACTTGTCGCTTCCAAGCCTGGTGCTCGGCATTATTAGGATAGGGCAAGGGCTGGTTAGCTTGGTGTCAGGATAATGGGACTGAGTGGGATATCAGATCATGGTGCCAGCGGCCTGATTTGCCACTGTCACTGTCACTGTCACAAGTCGGTACCCATCCTGATATGACCTGAGATGTTGCTAGGATGTAAAACAACAACAAACAAACAAACCAAAAACTAACTGCTAGTTGAGTCGATAGAAATCCACTTTCCCATACGACAAACCATGGGATCAATCCTTGGCCGAGTCAAGCTAAATGCCAAGGTCTGTACTTGCCCTTCACGATGGGGGTCTGTTGCGAGGATGGCAAACACCCTCAATCAATCAAACCGGACGTGGTGGCCGAATCGGTAGAGCGCAGGCCTCCCGTGCAGAAGGTACGGAGTTCAATTCCCAGTCGAGTCATAACGATGACTTACAAAATTAATACTTGTCACTTCCTAGGCAGGTGCTCATAATTTTTTGTTGGTACATTAGTTGTTTAAGCAGGGGAAATTTCAGTTGCAGGCAATTGGTCTTCCTCATTCCACTGCTCCTTGCCCTATCCTAATAATGCCAAGCGCCTGGCTAGGAAGCGACAAGTATCAATTTTTAAGTCATTGGTTTGACTCGACCAGGATTCGAACCCACGACCCCACGATCTACCACACGGAAGACGGATGCTCTATTTACTAGGATAGGACAAGGACTGGATAATGTGACTGAGTATCAGGATAATGTGACTGAGTGGGATGTCAAGTCAGGGTGCTGGTGTCCCAGTGAGGCAGCACTATAACATCACCATAAGTGTGCACTGTCACAAGTCGGTACCCATTGTGATATGACCTTAGATGTTTATAGTGCTGCCCCGCTGGGAAATCAGGCCACTGGCATCATGACCTGATATCCCACTCAGTCACATTATCCTGACACTGAGCTAACCAGTCCTTGCCGTATCCTATTAATGCTAAGCGCCAGGCTAGGAACCGACAAGTATCAATTCTATGTCATTGGTTTGATTCGACTTGTCCCAGAACTCCCGACCTTCCGCACGCGAGGGCTGCGCTCTACCGATTCGGCGCCCGCACCCGGTTGGTTCTTAGTGGGAGGTGTGTTGTTGTTACCTGGTAGTGGCTAGGTGCGAGGTTGTGGTCTGTGCCGTGGAATGCAAAAGCCTGCAGCTGTCGACAACTAGAGCTTAGCATTCGAAAAGTATGTGAAGAAGCCTCATCAGTACCACAGCAGGCAGTGGCAAGTGTACGCGGTGTGTTTATCAATCATACCGCTAGGTGCTCCGCAAACTTGTAAACAACAATAATCCACACATGCTTGCATGACATATCCATGTGACATAGACATGATATATGTATTTATGTCTGTGTGTGATATATTTGATATATCTATATGTGATATATCTGTATCTGATATATGATATATAAGTGTGTCAGTGTGTGATATATCTATATATAGCACATCTATGTGATATATATATATATATATGATATATATGATATATTTATATATGAGATATATCTATATATGATCTATCTATATATGATATAACGATATATGATAACACTATATATATAATATATAATATATATATATAATGATATATACATTATGATATATATGTATATCATACATCTATACACTATATATCTACATATGATATATATCTATGATATATATATGTATCTATAGTTGACACATGTATATATGATATATCTCTATATATGATATATCTATACATGTATGCATATGATACACCTATATATGGTACATCTACATATGATTGATCGATGTATGGTATATCTATATAGGTCTATATCTGATAAATCCATATCTGATATATCTGTATATGATATATCTATATATGGCATATTTATATATGATGTATCTACATATATATATATTCAATTATGTCTATATCTGACATTTATATATGATATGTTTATATATGGTATATCTATATATGATATATTTACATGTCTGTACATGAAATATCTATGTATGATATATATATGATCTATATATGATCTATGCCTGACCTATACATGATCTATATATGATATATATGATCTATATATGATATATATATGATCTATATATGGTATGTATATGATCTATATATGATCTATATATGATCTATATATGATCTATATATGATCTATATATGATCTATATATGATTTATATATGATCTATATATAAGCTATATATGATCTATAAATGATATATATATGATATATATTATCTACATATGATTTATATATGATCTATATATGATCTATATATGATACATATATGATCCGCATATGATATATATGTGATCTATATGTGATCTATAGTATATATGATTTACATATGGCATAAACTATATATGATATAACTATGACATATGCAGGACCTATATGATATATTGATACATGATATATTTATATATGATATATCTATATGTATATAGACCAGACGGGATGGCCAAATGAGTTAGAGCGTTTGTCTCCCGTGTTAGTAGACCATGGGATCGTGGGTTCGAACCCTGGTCGAGTTAACCCAATGACTTAAGAATGTAGAGTTGTTGCTCCCTAGCCAGGCGCTCGGCATTATTAGGATAGGGCAAGGAATGGTTGGCTCAGTGTCGGGATAATGTGACTGAGTGGGATATCTGGTCATGGTGATGGCGTCATGGTATCCAGTGGGGCAGCACTATAAAGTCGCCTTAAGTGCGCACTGTCACAAGTTAGTACCCGTCCTGATATGACCTTATATGTTGCTAGAATGTAAAACAACAACAACAAACAAACAAATCTATATATATAGTTGTCATACATATAAATGCATCCTATATGACACATATAAATCCATTTATAAATATATCATGTATATGTCACAGAGATATGTCATATATATCATGTATACATTATCACATAAAGATATACATATATAGATCTATCACATACATCTATTTACTAGAATTGGCCAACTTTGGGGATAATTGAAGTGAAATCAAATTTAATTTAATTTGTCAGGCGCATCAAATTCTCAGACGATAAGCTTCAGCAACTGGTAACAGGTTGTATTAAATTGACTTTCTATGCCATTCTACGCAGCGATAAATGCTTATAGTTGCATGTTGCAATGGTTTTTGATCTTCTGTCATTTTCTGAGATCAATATATTCGGTTGCTCTTCATGATCTACGTTACTTTCATTTGAAGTGACTGTTTTAAAATTGCTAACTTAGGACATGTTTGAAGTGTAAACATTGCCATGCTTATCCAAGCCAAAGACCCTATAAAACTAAGACGGCTCACTCCCTGTCTATCAGGGAGCCTAGGTGGTGTAATGGTTAGCACACTGGCCTGTAATCCAAAGAGATGTGGGTTCGACTCCCGCTCTAGGCACAATATTTCCCATTTTCATCACCCCCCCCATGATATATGTATATATGAAGAGTTCAGGTGCAAAACCACCTAAGCGCAAATCCAAAAATGTAGTTTAAATAAAAGATTTTTACCTGAAAATAATCTTAATTCTCATTAATTCCACTTTTCCTATGATCACATGGTTATGGAGCAAGAAACAAAAAGAAAGTAGGAATACACAAATATTCACTTTTTGTAGGTTTGATTCAAATGTTTATCTCCATTTTTGGATTGGCGTTTATGGGGTTTTGCGCCTCAACTCTTCATATATACTCACTTTCAACTTTTATTTATATTCAACATTTATGTATATATATATATATACATATATGTATATATACATATATGTATATATATGCATAAATGTTGAATATAAATAAAAGTTGAAAGTGAGTATATGCTTTGACGGTGGTTAACGGTCTGATGCGCCAGCAGGTGCCCGCAGGGTGTATACCTCGCTGCCACGAAGTAGCTGCCGGGTTCCCCCAGATCCGCAAGGGGGCAGCACAGTGCGTTTCCTTACACTCTTATATATGGGGTCATATATATATATATATATATATATATATATCTATATATATATATCTATATATCTATATATCTATATATATACATATAACATTAACATAAAATCAGTACATGCATTTTTTCCCCGTGTTTCCGTCTTTCACCGCCATGCCAACTTGTCTTTAGTAAATGAATTTGATTCATATGGATCGTATTTCCCAGTCCCATGTAAGACTGATCTTGACTTTATCGGATTTTTTTTTATCAGACTGTGCATATTTAATAAGTGCATCAATGCATAAGGTAGTCATATAGAATACAGTCTAAATAAGAGCTTTTAGCTTAGAAAAAAAAAAAAGAATTTCCCAGTACATTATGCAGATATAATCCACACAAACTAAAAAGAAAAATGAATAAAAATGAATTCGTAGAATGAATTTAAAAAGAAGAATTTAAAAAAAGAATAAAATTGTTGACGTTGCAGGTAACGGCACCATTGATTTTGACGAGTTCCTGCACATGATGGCCAAGAAGATCAAGGACACCGACTCAGAGGACGAGCTCCGCGAAGCATTCAGGGTATTCGACAAGGACGGCAACGGAGCCATCTCGGCGGCCGAGCTGCGTCACGTGATGACGAACCTCGGCGAGAAGCTGACGGACGAGGAGGTCGACGAGATGATCCGGGAGGCGGACTTGGACGGCGACGGGATGGTCAACTATAACGGTAGGTGGCGCCCCGCAATCAGTCGAGAGGGGGTAGGGAGACCAACCGGTCCGCTGTCTGTTTGATGTGTAAGTGTGTGTGATGTGTAGTTTGTTATGTGGATATTAATGGGGCGGCACTTATCCGGCATGTTTATTTGATTTGATTCAAACTTGGACGGCGACGGGATGGTCCACTATAACGATAGGTGGCGCCACGCAATGAGCTGAGACGGGGTGGGGAGACCAACCGGTCCGCTGTCTGTTTGATGTGTGTGTGTATGATGTGCAGTTTGTTATGTGGATATTAACGGGCTGGCACTTATCCGGCATGTTTATTTGATTTGATTGTTACATGTGTTACGGGTTTATTGCATATATAATTGTAAAATAAGCCACGATATAGGTTTGTGCCACTAAATGCATATATAAAACTTCCGAGCGAGTGGCGTGTAGCTCCCCCGCGCAGGGGTCCGGCGACGAGGAGCCGCCCGCCCCCCCCCCCTTCCGTGAGTGTGTGCGTGTGTGTGTGTGTGTGGGGAGGTGATGGTGGGGGGCAGGGACTCCAGAGCTTATTACATGCGATAATGGGATTATCACTATCCATACATGTATATACATTTTAGGCACTAATTGTTCTACATGCATCTTACGCACTATATATATATATATATATATATATTTATTTATATATATATATCACGTGAGGGCGGGGCCATGATTCAAGTAAGGCACCGAATAGTAATAAAATGAGCAAATAAACATATATAATTCCCTACTGTGCCTTTATACTCGCATAATGTTCATATATCATATATATGTAGAATATAATTTATTATATATATATAAAGGAGGCGGAGTTTCCCCCCTTCTCTCTTTAATTAATTATTTATTATTTATTTCTTATTTATTTTTCACTGTATATTCGCCCCGGGCCACTCTTTTGCCCCTGGACTGCCATCTCATTGCCGCTTGGCTCAGTCCAGCCTTGACTGCACGCCGAGCACTACTTATTTTTAGCTTTAGGTAGGGCTGTTATTTTGCCCGGCCAAGGGACCTTCAAGCAAAAATAAAAGAAGGTTCCCCACCACTACTCATTGTTCTCTCTCTTTTCCTTACCGTAGCCTAAATTTATATATACATTTACTGGCCTATAACCCATATCGTTGTCCATTTCATATATGTATATGTATATGTATATATATATATATATATATATATATATATTTAGTGCCTAATAGTAATACCCGTATCGTGGTTCATTTCACAACTCAGGGTTTAAGCACAAGTAGTCAAATCAATATTAAATGAGGTTGTCAGATTTTTAATTGATAATGGTTATTCGCCTGGGTGCCTGAAAGTGAAACTCACATTGCGCGATAACAATGAGCCATGAGTTTTACTATCAGGAGTGGCTATAGGCCTAACCCTCCCCCCAAACACCTCCCTAAATCCTTGTGATTTACTGAATTGTCCCATTCGTGTGCTGTTCATGCTCTGTCAGTGTGTCAGTGTTATGTTGCGTGGGTGTTGCTGTCATTTGACACACATGGTTGGGATAGAGGGTTATTTGACCCTGGGAAGTGATGTGTGACATAAGTGACAATAGGAGGAACTGCGAAGCAGAAAAGAGAGGAGATAATGAAAAGAAGGACATTAGAACTAAACACTATACTACCTAACACTTGACCAGACGGGTACTGACTTAACTGAATTGACTAACCCAATGACTTACCAACTTTATTTTTGTCACTAAATAGTTTGATGCTTGGCATTAATATGCAGTGGGCATGGTGCCGAATCGATAGAGCGTGGGCCTTGCGTGTGGAGGGTTGGGAGTTTGATACCCAGTCAAGTCAAACCAATGACTTACAAAATTGATACTTATCGCTCCCTAGTTTGCCACTCGGCATTAATAGGACCGGTCCGCTGCTAGCGTGATTTCCCAGTGGGGCAGCACTATAAAGTTGTCATGAGTGCACACTATCACAAGTTGATACCCGTACTGATATGACCATAGATGTAGCCAGGATGTAAAACTCCAACAACCAACCAACTAACCTGTTTTTGTTTGTTTCTTACTTTCATTTATTAAGCCGAGACAACTTCAAACGCGCACAATCAATCTTCCTTATTCCACTGTACCTTATCCTCATCTAGTAATGCCGAGTGTCAGTCCAGGTAGCACCAAGTAAAATTTATTAAGTTATTGGTCCGATTCTGCATTGGCCAGGATAGTGCGACTGAGTGGGGATATCGGGTCATGGTGTCCTGATGGTGGCAGCGCTGGAAATTGGTCATGGGTGGACACGGACTGTCAAAAGTCGGTAGTCAACCTGGTATGACCATAGATGTTGCTAGGACGTGAAACTCAAATATGCAAACAAGGAGTAGACATGATAGTGGCGTCCTGGGGAGCGGGACGCAGCTCAGGTGGTAGAGTGTCTACCCGTAAAGGTGTCGGTCATGCGATCGATCCTGCTCATTGGACCCATTTGCAGTTTGGGATATTTTCCATTCCAACCAGTGGTCCACAACTGGTTCATCAAAGGCTGTGGTATGTGCTGTCATGTCTGTGGGAAAGTGCATATAAAAGACCCTTGCTGCTTATCGGAAATAGTAGCCTATGTGGCGGTAGCGTGTTTCCTCCAAAGAAATATGTCAAAATGACCATATGTTATACATCCAATAGCCGATGATAACAAGCAATGTGCTCCAGAGGCACCATTAAATAAAACAACCTTGATAGTGTTTCCCTATACACGCCATTATCCTAACTGATAAAGCATAGCTTCCGGTTCTATTGAAGTAAGAAGAAGCGCAACTGCTTTTAGAAATTGACAGGTAAGGTAAGTTAAAAGTTGCATAGTCCAATGGTTTTGAGTTTCTGTCTTTTTTGTTAGATAAATATATTGAATTGATTGTTATAATTTACTTTACTTTAGTTTGAAGTAACTTTTATTTTAAGTGGCTAAGTTTTGAGATATTTGAAGTGCAAACATGCAAAATTAGTTTTGGCAAGCACACCAAAACTCTTAGCATAGGCTTTAGCAGTAACTGGTTCTATTAAATTGCCTCAGTATTCCCTCTATGTAGCAACACATCCTTATTAAGTGCATCTGTATCTAAGTTAGATATGTAGAATCAATTCTAGATAATTGTTTTGGTTAAACAAATGTGACGCTTCATCGGAGTATGCAGCTTTAAGTTCGTCAAGGGGGGAGTGATGGTGGATGTGAGGTGAGTGACTAAGGCTAATGCTACGCGTGCACGCGCATGAGCAGCTGGGCGGAGCATGCGCAAACAGGACTCAGCACCGGTTAGAAAGCAGTTCCCATCATCATCATCATGCTGTCGGTCGTGATGTGACAAAGACTGCTTTCATTACTTGACTGCCGCTCTACATTTATTTTGTGCGGTTGTACATTTCATGAAATCTGCCTGCAAAAGTGTTGAAGTGCTGTTGGCTTTTGCAAGTTACCAGTGGCACTCTCCCGGGGATCAAATAGAGGTTTCACACTGGCAAGAACATGTCTAGACAAGCGCAAAACTTTGTCCCTGCAGCGGCTGGTCGGGAGGAGATGTTGGGAGTTCCATACATCAACCGCCCTTAATGCTGCCACAGTGACATGGTTTTCTGTTTAGGGTTTGCTTCCTTAGCCTTCGGTTCAGTCAAAAACCTGTACCATAAGGCAGTGGTTTACAACTCTGCAGGGCAGGGGCATCAAAGTCCCTGAGGTATTGCAATACCTGCAATACCTGCATACCCAGAACAGCTACCGATAATGCCGTTAGCGACCGATTTCGTAATGGATTGTTCTCTTATCCAAGCACACTCCATCTACAGAAGCAACAACTGGAATCATATATATATCTATATACATAATTATATCTATGAATTATATTATTATATATACGGCTATATATGACTATATATGATAAATACATGATATATATATATGATTATAGATGCCACTATATACGACTCTCTTCTTGGTTGTCCATCAGTGACGATGAACACAGCAACCCATCAATCCTTGTGAACGCGTCAATAACTGATGGGTCCAATTGATGCTCGGAATATGCGGTGGCACTTTGGACATGTGTGTGCAACTACTGCCAGAGAGTCTGGTAGATGAAGGAGATGATCATTTCTCTGCTGACGCTTTTGTTTAGCTTGAGATATACGATCAATTTCAAATTGTGTTGTGCCTTTATGATTAGAAGCATGCCATGAACTCCTGTCCTTGGCCACTATTACCCAGGTTGTAGTGTTGACATTACATTTCTTCAGGTTGTATTTAAGGCAGTCCTTAAACCTTTTCTTCTGACCACCTTGATTTCTACGTTCTTTTGACAAGTTCACAGTAGAAGAAGGATTGCACTGACCTCTCTGGCCTAAAGTTTCACTCCAATGCATGATTATATATGTATGACATATATGCCAGTTCGCTTCCATAACAAAAGCTCCAGATGGCGCCAGTGGTCGCTACAAGGGTAGCGGGATAATCTGTGAAATAGAATAACATAATAAAATACGTGAGAGCTTTGGTTTATTTGTTATAGTCTGATAATGAAGTATATAGCAGATGTTAATGCGAAGATGTTAATGCGAAGAGGATGTCATCAGACAGGCTACCAAAGCAGATCCTTTATTCTCAACTGTCTTCTGGCTACAGAAAGAGAGGGCGCCCCCGTCTCCGGTTCAGGGATACCATCAAGAGAAACCTGAAGCTGAGAGACATTAAGACCGACTCATGGACGCAACTCTCACAGCAGAGAGCTAAATGGAGAGTGGCAGTCAAGTAATGAAAGCAATCTTTGTCGCATCGCGACCGACAGCATGATGATGATGATGATAATGCGAAGATAGTAGACAAATCTTGTATCTGGTTATGTGAATATTAATAACTACGGTACTCATACCAGTTTATTGTAATTCTCACTCACCTCCTTCAAGCCGCCATCAATGTACCCCTGGCTCCACCTGTGTCTGCTTCTGTTACTAATGCGGCCATAAGCTTTGCCTCAAAAAGAACCAGAGCACAATATCTATATATATATATATATATATATATATATACACACATATACATACATATATACATATATCCATAAGCTCACCCTTCTATGAGGATTAGGCCTTACATATAGAGTAAAACCTCTCTAACCGACCACCTCCACATATCGACCACTCCCAAATATCGCTCGCTCTATTTGGGTCCCAACAATACCATTGTAACCATATTCTAACTCCCTAAACCGACCACCTCCATAAATGGACCACTTAAAGTCGGTCCCATGGTCGGTCAATTTAGAGAGGTTTTACTGTATTACCATTGTTAGCGAGGATAAAAAGATCGACTATTTATTACTAAAAAAAAAGACCCCGACTTCAATGCCCCCCTCGCCTCACCAAAGAGGCGGGGGTGGAGGGGGGGGGGGGGCAGAAACCAAATCTCAGGTGTGCTCTGCCTCATGGGATCGGAGTGAACAGGTGAGAGCAGGTCAGTGGGTGGGGGTAGAGTGCGTTGGCTATGACCACCTCCCTAAATGCACCACCTACATGATCTGTCCAGGGGTGCCTCTTCAATTAGGAGCTGCTCGGGCCCGGTAGCCTGCAAAGGTGAATCCAAGCTCCATGATGGGGGGGGGGGGGGGGGCATGTTGTATCAAGGATTGCTCGATCTTGTGGATGCTTCTGAAGAAGGCACAATGGCAACTGTGTTGATTTGAAAGAATGGTACCTTTCTGCTCGGATGAATGGCACTAGTACCATTTGAAGTCATTGGAATATATAGTTCCATTGCAAATAGCAAACTAGCTCTGTACTTTTCAATGGAAAGCAACAAGGTATGAAGTGCAATCTATCAAACACTTCCTCGATTCCATTCGTCAGACTAACCAGCTTGTAACTAAAGAATATAAAATTATGTTATTAACATGCAGCATAATATGAATTATTATGGTAGGAAATATGCCACGAGGGGCCAGCGGCTACGGGATGTCGCTTCGGTCGAACTCTCGTCATGTTTTGTTGTTTCCAATAGGGTTTACGCAGTTATTTCTAGGGATGGTACAGGGTTGTAGGGTAGGCCACTGCCCCCTCGTGGCCTATTTCTTACCATAATAATTCATATTCTGCTGCATGTAAATAGCAGAATTGTGTAGTAAATCACTATCAATCACTACAAATCGCTACAAATCGCTACCAATCACTACCAATCGCTTCATAACATTACCAATCACTACCGATCACTACCAATCACTACCAATCACTACCAATCACTACATATCACTACATATCACTACAAATCACTACAAATCACAACCTATCACTCCCAATCACTGCCATTCCCTACCAGTTACTACCAATCACTGCACATCACTACCTATCACTACCAATCACTGCCAATCACTGCAAATCACTGCCAATCACGCACTCCAGCTTCCCCCGCCCCCCATGTCTCACCAAATGAGGGCAATATTTAAAGTTGCATAGTCCGATGGTTTCGAGTTTCAGAAGTTTTCTGAGATAAATACATTAGGTTGATCGTTATAATGTACCTTACTAAAGCTTGAAATAACTTTTATTTTAAGTGGCTAACTTTTGAAATATTTGAAGTGCAACCATGCAAAATTAATGTTGGCAAGCTTGCCAAAACTCTGACACCATAGCATTCTGCAGTAACATGATCTATTCAATTGCTTCACTATTCCCTTCTGTGTGGCGACAAATGCTTAATAAGTGCATCAGTATCTAAGCTAGATATGTAGAATCAAATTTAGATAATTGTCTTGGTTTTGAAAATTTGATGATTTCATCGGACTATTCAGCTTTAACTTAAAGTGCAATGCATGCAGTGTTGAACACCGCCGCTGCACTACCCCTCGAATGCCGCGTCATCAGGTCATATCTAGGTCACCAGGTCAAATCCCAACTGTCAATAAAGTGACGTGTCGTGTTGATAGAGGATTATAGTTTGTTTGTTTGTTGTCGTTTTACGTCCTAGCAACATCTAAGGTCTTATCAGGACGGGTACAGACTTGTGACAGTGTGCACTCATGGCGACTTTATTATTATAGTGCTGCCCCACTGGGAGACCAGGCCACCAGCACCATGACCTGATATCCCACTGAGTCAGATTATCCTGACACTGAGCCAACCAGTCCATGCCCTATCCTAATAATGCCGGGCGCCAGGGTAGGAAGCGACAAGTATCAATTTTTAAATCATCGGTTTGACTTGACCAGGGTTAGACCCCACGACCCCACGATCTGCCAGCACGGGAGATGGACGCTCTAACTCATTCGGCCATTCCGTCTGGTCTTATAGTTCCATAATCAAAGGGTTTTTTATCTACTGCCACATTTTATTTTTAGATAAACATTTTAGGTTGATGTTATAGGCCCCTTTATTTTAGATTGAAGTAAATTTCATTTTGAAGAGGTTATTGTTGGAGTTTTCGTCCTGGTAACATCAAAGGACATGTCAGGATGGGTACTGACTTGCGACAGTACCCACTCATGGCGACTTTATAATGCAAGTGGGTTTTGTGAAAATATAGCTAATTTGACTGGACCGATCACCTCCATAAATGGGCCACTTAAAGTAGGACCCATTGTCGGTCGATTTAGAGAGGTTTTACTGTATCTCATTATAGGGTTACCGATGTCAGGTAATTCTGGCATTAAACTTTCAATTTCCATCTGGTGGGGTGGGGGGGGGGGGGCGCGGTGGACTAATCGGTAGAGCGCGGGCCTCACGTTCGGGAGATTTGGATTTCTGTTCCCAGTCGAGTCAAACCAATGACTTATAGAATTGATACTTGTCGCTTCCTATCCTGGTGGTCCGCATTAATAGAATAGGGCAAGAGCTGGTTAATTCAGCCTCAGTGTCAGGATAATGTGACTGAGTTGGATATCAGGTCATGGTGATGGCGGCCTGATTTCCCAGTGGAGCAGCACTATAAAGTTCCCATGAGTGCACACTGTCACAGGTCAATACGCGTCCTGATATGACCTTAGATGTTGCCTGGATGTAAAACTCCAACAACCAATCTTTGTTGCCATGTATTGGTGTGCTTCATCAGAATACAAAACCTGTGCCTGGAGCAAAGTGTCAGTCTTCGCCATTGTTTACATGTTGCAACGAGCATCCAGTACACCCATTAGCATGGCATAGTCTGGATTCTGGTAAAATTCTAAGGGATATATGTATGGACTTGGTTGGTTGATGATGAGTGTATGCATCAGTATTAGTGCAGTGGTGAAAATATGTTGGGTTAATAATGCATTGAGACAGTTCTCCTTAGATTAAACAATAAATCAATGCTCTCAACATGACACTTAAATACACATGTATCACTTTATTATCCAGTGCTTTGACTGAAGATATCATTACAGTGCTATGCAATCTTAGTCTTAATTATTTGAAGGGTAGGTCCTTGATCCTCATTCCTTCATAACAGCCATCCTAGGAGGAGTATTGTTATTGCAAAGGTATTAATGTGATTCATGCTTGCATCGTCTTTTGGTGGACACGAGAACTTGATCGAGCAGGCATCTAAGTTAAGGCCCCTCGGACAACAAAGGTAGTGTCTGGTGTAGCCATTCTTGCACCTAATTCCTCCCATTGGACTACGGCAATAAGCGTATTCACCATCAGCTATGCCAGTGCAGTCGTTATGGCATAGCTCACCCGAATCTATCAGAGCTGTCCAAATTAATTAAATAAAGCATGTAATGCTGGTAAGACATACCATATAGATAAATGGGGATTATTGCTTATTAGGCACATACATTTTTCACCTTTAATAAAAGAGAAGGCAGCCGGGGCCATACTCTCAAACTAGTAAAACCCAGAGCCGTTTCAAAATTAAGGCAGCACAGTTTCTCAAACAGGATCATAAATATATGGAACAGTCTCCCACAAAATGTTATTGATGCCGGCTCAATAAATTCATTCAAGAACAGATTAGAAAAAGCATGGGCTGATGATCCAGGGAAATTTGACCACTTATTCACCACATGCTACTAATTTATTCCTTGTGTTGCTAATTACTTGCACTCAAGCAGAAATGAGAGACAAATAAGTGTTCACACTTCCTGTCTACCAATCGCTATATCGCTATAAACGTGAGCATAAGGTTTGGAAACAGACATTTTTTATTTCACTGGCAGTATAAACCAACGGGTTTTAATCTTTGGTTTCGGCTTGCAGGCCTGGAATTATCAACAAATGAGTGACACAAGCCATGTGCGCTTAAAGTAACTTTGAATGTAAGTTACTAGCTCGAAGGAAAGTAACAAAATAAAATAGTTATTAACTTTAATCTGGGAACTCGTGTATGCTTGTTGTCTAGAGCCTCGTTCACACTGGCGAGTTAAAACGCTTCATCTAAATCGCCTTGTCTAGTTCGCTTCACATTCGCCGTGTGGATGCTACGCTAAAGCGATTTAGGGCTGAATCCATTCAGCTAGATAGCTTCATCTATACCACCTCTGTAGGTGGTTTATATGAACCGAATTTTATGATTCGACTTATATCGCCCATGTGTACACAACTGACTTACTTGAGGCGGATTAAGCATGTCTCAGTCGAGACCTGAGTTTGTTGACTTTCCGGTAAATTTGCTTTATGAAACTGCTAGCTGTGCACAGATATTTTTTTCATCATTTATTTTTAGGGTTTCACTGCCCAGCAGAAGTTTTGACCATTGCAAAACAATACGATTCAGTCGAAACAGATCTAGGTCGAACCCACACTCTCTTGTGCCAACGTCGACTAAGCGAAACTGGCGCTGGTTAGTCTGGACTTGCTCATGCGCAGATATCGATTTCTGGCTAAAAGTACTGCATGTGTGGACACGACACTAATTCGCTTCATCTATTTCGCTTCATCTAAATCGGCATAAAGTTGTACCGTGTGAACGGGGCTTTGCAGCACTTCCTCATTTCAAGACATCTAAGCATCTATTTCATGAATACTGAATTATATGAATGTGTTATTTCTAGTGAACGTTTAAATGCAGTAGCATTAGGCTCAACTGGCCCTAGAATTTAAGAGTGAAGGTTTTAGATGTGGGTGGGTGAATTTTGCTGTGCTGTCCAGTCGGTGGCTGGTGACATAGTGATTGCAAGGAGTGCCAGCTTTTAGCTGATTATGGTATGAGGCAAGGGGCAAGTTCAAAGCAGCCTTGGAAGTCCATGTGGGTCATTGTGGGTGCCACTTTTGTGACATGGCATCCGAAAGTGAACACATTCCAAATAATGGCAGAAAACACAGCAAATAGTTGCAGAATTCATATTCATATGAAGGTTCATATGTTGTGCGCATGTCAGATTTGAAATTCTTTTTTTTTCACTTTTTGATTTTGATCTTATGCAAATTGAGAAAGCCATTAAAATTGACCATGTACAATCCATCCATAACATCATTTTAACACACATCCATAATATCATTTTAACACACATAGCAAATTCGAACAGGATTTTACTGGTTACAGCTGCATAGTCCGATGAAATATCAAATTTTCAAAACCAAACCAATCATCTAGATTTGATTTTACATATCTAACTTAGATACTGATGCACTTATTAAGCATTTGTTTCTGCGTATAAGGCAATACTGAGTCAATTTAACAAAACCTGTTACTGCAGAAGTCTATGGGGTCAGAGTTTTGGCAAGTTTGCCAAAACTAATTTTCCATGTTTGAACTCAAAATATCTCAAAAGTTTACCATTTAAAATTAAAGTAACTTTTAACTAATATAAAGTAGATACTAGTAATCGATCTAATATATTGATCTCAGAAAAAATACAGAAATTCAAAATCATTGGACTATGCAACGTTAAGCAAACAGGATTGCATATTACAAGAAAAAAGTTGAAAAAAACCCGTTTGGGTAGATGCATGGTGTCGATATGCAAATGTTAATATTTTCACTTTAGCACAAAATCATATAGGCATATTTTAAATACATTTTGTGGGATAGATTAAATACATGTAGTATTGCTAACATACCTAATACACAGAAGCAACAATAACTATTTGACTTACTACCCCCAAAAAATAAGGCAAAATCATTAACAATGTAATGTGGAAACCAAATATGTGCTACGCAGTTTCTGAGAACGACCCATATCTAACATCCTGCTGAACTACACTCCCAAACCAGTGAGGGTGAAGGAGCATTTAAACGTGCTATGTCTGATGACTCAGGGAACATCATGACAACATTAAAAGCTTACCAAAGATGACTCCAAGAACCAATAGAGACACCTTTACCGTGTGTGACATCTTGGTGCAGTGGTGTGCAGGTCTCAGTTGGTAGCACCATACAAAACCTACTTTATACCAAAGACCTTATAATACTAAAATGGCTCACTCAGCCTGTACTGTGTAATCAAAATGATCAAACCCACCACTTGGTGCGCTGGCTGTTCTCTTGGTTAAACAGATGCTATATTATATGTATAAACGTATATATGAATGTGAAAGATGTGTGATGATGGCGATGATGATGATGATGATGCTGATGATGATGTGTGTTTGTTCATAGCAATTTCATATTGATGTGTATTCATACTTACCTATCTCATGTATAATAATATGTATAAGCGATGCTTAGGGCCGACCCCCCGATATAACTACAGCAAAGTATTTTATGATGGCTCGTGTATTTTTTTACTCCACTCGCGGTGTTCGATTTGAAATTCTAGCAACTCGGGTGACCCGATTTGTGGTCGTGATAATCGAATACGGCCGTCATTTCCGCCCAACCAGCCACGGTTGAACTCGTTTGAACCCGTTTAAACTTGTTTCTGGTACAAAGGCTAGGGGACCAGGCATTAGGCCAATCACTGTTGTCCATCCTGCTTGCTCCGTACCGAAGTTTGACGATCTATTTCCGTTTCCGTTTGCTGGATTTGGATTATTCTGTTATTATAGTTTACAAATGGCAGCACCCATAGAAGGCTATTTCCGTTTCCGTTTGCTGGATTTTGGCGAAGTCATGTTCAGTAAGAGTATTGTTTATGTCTCAATATGTGTATATATTTACACGTGTTAGTCCTAAGCCTCCCCGTGGGTGGGTCGGTATAATTGTATGTGTTTACATGTGAAACACCAACCAGCAGCTGGGCTGATCAAACCCACCACAAGGTGGCACTGCAAAATTTACATTACCATGGGAGAGATAGGGAGTGACCCGTCTTAGTATTTTAGGGTCTTTGTTTATACGTCTGTCAGTGTGCGATACTTTGTTGCTGGATTGAAATGTGTTCCACTTGAATTGATTATATAACATGTTTTGTTCTTGTTCCACCCCATTTTCTCAGGGTACTTTGTTGCTCTAGGCGATTAATATTCCACCCCCTAGCGATTTGATGACCTTTAAATATAAATCATTGAGCTGTTCTTGCTGCATAGAAGAAACACTCTGTGAAATAAGAACTATCGTGGCTTTCTCCTCCAGACTGTCGATCATCACAATATTTTGTTATTTCATAGAAATATAACAGGAAGGCATTGAGATCAAAGCTAAGCAAATCAACCATCAGTAAAAGAAACTATAACAATTTATAGAACAACACCAGTCATGTTTGTGAAAATGAATATATATGCAATGACAGATACTAACTTGTATGGAGGGTAGTTACAATTGGCAATGCAGGTAGTTTTTGCTTTTAAAGTAGTCATCTTGTATCAAATTATATATAAGACAAACCTACATTATATTTATGTTTGTTGCAACGCGCAAACAATGACAAAGACTGACAGTGGGACTTTGCTCCAGGCACAGCCATTGTATTCTGATGAAGCACACCACTACACGGCAACAAAGATTGGTTATTGGAGTTTTACGTCTGGACAACATCTAAGGTCATATCAGGACGGGTATCAACTTGTGACAGTGCGCACTCCTGGCGACTTTATAGTGCTGCCCCATCACTGGATGGTCTCAACAAGTCATCCTTTGAACACACAATTCCACAGTAATTCTGCCATGCTTTACACGACTGATATGGTCTGATTTAAACATAGGTGGCAGCATAGTAAATTTCAAACATATTTCAAACATGGTATTCCCTGCTAGACATGAATAAAATTTGTGAATACAAATCTCTGAAAGCAAAACTATCACTACTACATCTGATTTAGACTGAGAAGGGCTCACTGAGTTGTTTCCGGAAGTTGCATTCGCCTAACAAGCACGGGCCAAATAAGTGGCTGCATGCTGGTTTGGTCTTCCTTCTTGCTGTGCTTATTATGCTCATGGGTGTAGTGGCGAACCAGCTGCTGGTGATGGGTGATAAATGGCATCTGTTCACCAACTTTGCTTCCAGTGCATCAGGAGTGGGACGTAGCTCAGGTGGTAGAGTGTTCACCTGTGAAGGTGTGGGTCATCCGATCGATCCTGCTCAGTGGACCCATTTGCTGTTTGGGCTATTTTCCGTTCCAAACAGTGGTCCACAACTGGTTCATCAAAAGTTGTGGTATGTACTGTCCTGTCTGTGGGAAAGTGCATATAAAAGACCCCTTGCTGCTTATCGGAAAGAGTAGCCTATGTGGTGGAAACAGGCAAATATGTCAGAATAACCATATGTCGGGTAAAGTGTAGTCGGGTAGATAGAGAGAGTTTAAATATGCAAATCAGACACTTGCCAGATGCATTCAGTGTGTTCACTATTTCGGCATGAGTACCACCTGCCATAATTACAGCTCCACTGACAGCTGAGCCCACTGAGTGTGAAGGTGTCATAGCTTATGCCACTTGGAATAGGCATGAGGGTGGATTGGATTTGGTATCTTAGGCCTAGTGTCACAGTTGTCACGTATAATAACTAATGCGTAATCTTATAGACTAGCTAATATAGTGAGGAGAAAAGAGAATTTGGAACATCTTCTATTCTTAGTAAAGAAGACAAGTAACGATAGACAAATATGTACTTATAACATATATTTTTAATTACACGGTGGACAGTTACATATAAATTCTAAATAGTATGATATTACACTCACAACTGTCTGCGTAGTCCATATGGATGATATATACACTCAGTCCTCTTGGTGCTTATCCTATGTCTCAGTTGCCTTGAGGAGTTGATGGATATAGATGATCCATTGTCTGTGAGCTGTCGTCAACCATACAGGTATAGAGTCTCAGTTGATGATGGATGTACATGTCAGGCTAAGCAGCAGTGATGTGGGAAAAGGCAGACACCACAGTCACCAATCCTCCTCACGGCCATTGGTCAATATTGTAGAAGCTCAGCAAGTTGAATCCATCCCATAAGCTGGAACTAGCCAGATCAGGTTTCAGGCCTAATTGACTTGGAGATGTTGATGCCTCGATGTATGGGAGTAGAGTACCGAGAGTGATTCAATTCAGGGGTTGTTTGTAACCTTACGATCGTTACTGGTTGCAGAACTGCAACATTAATAGAGAGGCTCCGAAAAGTCGGCCCAATCTTTGGTTGAAGACTTAACTTCAGTAGGGAGTGTTGTAGAAGCTGGGGACATTTTTACAACGTTGTAACGGCGAAGCGTTGGGGCGGCAGCGAATATCTTCGGTCCGGCGGTAGTTGAGTGGTAGATGTAGTTGAGCACTTGAATCCGGTCAGCAGCAAGGGGTTCGAGGAAGGTGGATAAAGATGGGTGCAGCGGTGGTTCCAGCAATGAGAACAAGACAGAGAAATCATAAAGGTGAAGGGCCCCACCCAAGAACACAACTACCCTGGTCAGGGGAAGAAGTATGCCTGGGAGAAATCGAAAGGGCAGAGTCTAGGAAAGAGAAATGAGGAGAGTTAAGTCAAAGGGCATGTCTATTTGCTCTATGGTGACCGACCAGCGAGCCATAGACACGGACAGAGTAAGAGTAGAAAGTGAAATGCCGGCGGGCTCCCCCTCCTGGAACTCTTTTCAGACATATCAAGGAGGAGCAAGGCCGGCGGAGAGATGATAGAGAGAGGTGTGGACAGAGTGCGGTCCGGATAGCAAGTGAGTGTCCGAGAGTGTGTGACTACACTCCTTATATAGTTGCTAGGAAGGCCAGTCCTAACGAAGAGATGGGATGAGTAGGACGGTCCAAACATGTGCTGTAACCACGATAAAAGGCAACTACCTGTTAGGAAGCAGTCTCCATATATTCACTGCTATGTTACACAATGCACTGCAGAGACCCACCTCTGAAGGCACATACTACCCATGGTTCAACTTGTTATTAGGAAATGGAGGATTACTGTGCAACATCGGTAAGTTCTTCTTCACTTAATATTATTTGTTTTATTGTTATTGTTATAGGTCGGGAAAAATTATAATGGTGAGTGTATGTCAATAATGATAATAATAATGTCAATAATAATTATATTAATAGGTACGATAATATGACATTAATAATGACATTAATAATGACATTAGTAATGACATTAATAATTACATTAATAATGACATTAATAATGTCCAGTTGCCCTCCTGGCCTCCCTCCTCGGCCTACCTCCCTCTCTCCCTTCGCTTTCTCCCTTTCTGAACTAACCCCCAACCCCCAGTAAGCTGGTCACTGCATATGAACGGGTGTAGAGGGTGTGTGCTGGGGGGGGGGGGGAGTCACACAGGGTTTGCAACTGACTAGCACATACACCTATGGCTGACTGAAGGTGCCCCTATTGTGATGTGGTTGTTTGGTTATAGCAACACAGCAACACAGTAACTAACACAGGGAACCTGGGCCATATCCATTAAGCACTAATATTGTAACATTGTTTTCCAAATTAGTTCCCTAACTAAATATCCTGACGCTACTCAGGGATCTTAATATACGTTTTTCCTTTCCTGTGATATGTTCCAATAGTAAAACTGGCATAAACTCATTGTGCCACAGACATATCTGTCATTTCACTACATAATCTTATATAAAATTCGACGTTGGTAATTGAATCGGACATCCAATGACCATCGTACCCCAAACGAGGTAAGCTCTCCAACTTGATGAAAGGAAAGTTAAGTCCTGATGTAGTTCACTTGCTGTCCGGACCCTTCTTCGCCCACACCTCTTCTATCCCCTCTCCGCTGCCAGACTCCTCCTTGAATATGTCTGAAAAGAGTTCCAGCAGGGGGAGCCGGCCAGCATTTCACCTTCTACCTCTTACTCCAGCCATGTCTCAAGCTCACCGACTGGTCACCACAGGGCAAGGAGGCACAGCCCTTTGACTCAACTCTGCTCACTTCTCTTTCCTAAATACTACCCTGTCTTTATTTTTCTCCCACGCTTACTCCTCCCCCTGATCAAGGGAGTTGTTTGCTTGGGTGGGGGCTCTTTTCCTTTTTCGCTGTCTTGCTTTCCACCTTCTTGCTGCAGATCCCATCTTTCCAATCCACCCCACTTCCTGCCAACCCATTGCTGACTGGACACAATTGCTCTCCCAACATCGGACTGGAGTGAACCGGTACTGCTTCAACGACTTGTCATTATCATTTTAAAGAACTCCCCGCTTCTACAACCATCCCCCCCAAGTCTGGACTGATTTATCGATGCCGTTATATTGCTGCAGTTCTGCAGCCTGTAACCGTCAAAGTTACAAACACCCCAAAAGCAAGCAAGCAGTGATGTAGTTCATCGGCACTAAGGGTTCAGGTCTTGTGCATCCCAGGTACCCAGAATAATGGCGCGCCTCACGAGTGCGGAAATCTCAGAAAATAAGTTGACCAGGTTTGAGCACCATAAATACCTGCAGTAGCTGGCTGTACATAACCATGCCCATTACACAGGTTAATTGGAGGCAAGCTGCAGGGCATTGTCCGGAGAAAATAGCTCGTCTAATACCTGTTGCCATAGTAATCCTAATAGAAGCAGCACCTAACATTAGGATGGCAGGTAGTACTTGTCTATTGTGGAATTAAAACAAAATGAAAAAAAAGTAAAGTTTGTTTTATTTAACGACGCCTCTAGAGCACTTTGATTTTTATCATCGGCTATTGGACATCAAACATGGGGTCATTCTGACATATTTCTTTTGGAGAAAACCTACTGCCGCCACATAGGCTACTTACTCTTCCCGATAAGCAGGAGGGGTTCATTTATATGCACTTTCACACAGACAGGACAGCACATACTACAGTCTTTGATAAATCAGTTGTGAACCACTGGTTGGAACGGAAAATACCCCAAACTGCAAATGAATCCACTGAGGAGGATCGATCCAATGACCGACAGCTTCACAGGTGGACTACAGCAAAATGAAAGTGTGTTATATTTACAAGTCACTAATCACACATAGAAACCCTTCCTCCAAGTAACCCCCCACACCCCAATTCGGCTTACGAATCTTTTCTCAAGGAGCTCATAATATCAGAGTTGGCAGTCTTGCCTTAGTACAATATCGAATTAGAATCTCGGATTGTAGATCAGGATCAGGAATGATCAAATTGGTCAGCATCGAGGTGCTAGGTGCGCAGTTGACCGTAGCAGGCCCGAGACAACTAGTAGCAATGAAAAAGCGCACATGTTAACATCAGTACAATTACAGGATAATAGCTACATATATCATCATATAGGACTTAACTAGTAGCAGCTCTAAACCCCGGGAGGGTGGGTGGGAAGCGCTGTTGCTTGAACCGTGTCGGGGCGGAAAGTGAGGCGAGGCTGGGCATATGTTAATTAGGAAAGGGGGCGGGACCGGTTGCCTCGTAGCCAAATTACCCATGTTGACCTCGTCAACATATCCAATGCAATCACACACACAAAGCCCCGCAAACAAAGCAACAGAAAAGCCAGCAAGACAGCAAAGTGAAGCAAGCCCACCAATAGTTAGCTACTTTTGGGCTTAAAGTCGCATAGTCCGATGCTTTTGAGTTTCTGCCATTTTCTGAGATAAATACATTATGCTGATCGTTATGATCTACGTTACGTTAGTTTGAAGTAACTTTGAATTTATATGGCTAACTTTGGAGGCATTTGACATTAAAACATGCCAAATTCATTTCGGCAAGCACGCCAAAACTCTGACACCATAGACTTCAGTATTAACAGGTTCTATTAAATTGGTGTATTACGACCTTCTATGCAGCAACAAATACTTAATAAGTGCACCAGTATCTAAGTTCAATATATAGAATCAAATCTAGATAAGTGCTTTGGTTTTGAAAATTTGATGTTTTCATTCGGACTATGGAACTTTAACAACCAGTGAAATAAGACAATTACAGACATAGAGGCCGCCATTACCAGGCCCATCACAGAAATACTAAAAATCCAAACTCTCAAAACGTGTAATATTTTATTCAGCTTATTTACATACACCATACATTAATTCCACGGTAAATGCAGTAATTTAAAAACAAATTGGCTTTCCATAGTTAACGCTGTCAGCTCGAATACAGTCGATCCTCATTCAACAGCACCCTCTATATATATGCACCTAAGTTCCATTTCACATATGTTTTGTTTTTCTCCGACTAGTCGGCGAAACATTAGTAACCCTATTCCCCACCACGCTCAATTTACTAACAATTCGCCGATAGTTTCAGAGAATGACAGCGTCACCAACAGAAATCAACATAATCTATGTAGGTTTTAACATATAAAGATAAATATATCGAATTGGTCGTTATAATCTACTTTCCGATAAGGCTCTGTCACACATCACCGGATTGGGGTACCGGATAGAAAACGGACACTGTCTGATGAAATACGTCAATGTCGGTTTATATACGGTACCCATCCGGCTTGTCCATTCTATGTCCGGTGGTGTCCGGTGTATACGGTGGCAAGTTTTGAACATGCGCAAAACTTGTACCGGACACAACCGGACTGATGTGTATGGTTGGTGTCCGTTTTAAGTCCGTTTAGTCCGCTTTGTCCGTTTCATGTCCGGTACCCATCCGTTACGTCTCCGATTTGCTTCCTGCAGAGTCCGTTGATGGTGCCTTGGGAATTCGGTGTCTCGGTTTTGGGGTTTTCTCAGGCATGTCCGTTAACAGTCCGGTACGTGTCCATTTGACATTCGGTTCTTATCCGGTGTCGTCCGGTTATCGTCCGGTTATCGTCCTTGTCCATTTAGTGTCCGTTTCGTCTGGCTGCCTTTGACCCGAAAACGCAACATTTCGACACATTTCGGTACATTTTGATACCGAACACCACCGGACTAGAAAATTCCGTTTGTGTCCGTTTCTGTCCGGTACTCAATCCAGTGATGTGTGACAGGCACTTTACGTTGAAGTAACTTTGATTTTAATGGGTTAACTCTGGAGTTTAGGGATAGAAAGCAGGAACACTTCATGTGCGCACCGAAATACTAGACATTACAATTTTCACACCTCACCGGATTGGGGAAACGGAAAGAAACCGAACAAAGTCCGTTGATATCCGGCAAAGTCCGGTTTATGTCCGTTGCATATCCTTTGCATATCCGTTGATATCCGTTGATATCCGGCCCGATCCGTTACAAGTTTTGAGCATGCACAAAACTTGTAACGTGCCTGTCACACTATGGCGGATTGAGCAACGGACAGAACCGGACAAAGAATATTCTAGTCCCGTGTTATTCGGACTTGAAATGTATCGATTATGTAACGGACGGTAACGGATGGGTAACAGACGGTAACGGACGGGTAACAGACGGTAACGGACGGTAACGGTTGATAACGTATCTAACGATCAACGGACAATTCAGTATACAAAAAGAACTATAATGAATGGCAACGGACGTGTAATGGATATGTAACGGACGGGAAAGGACGGTAACGGATGGTAGCGGACGGGAACGGATGGGTAATGGACGGGAATTGACGGGGAACGGACGGTAGTGGATAATAACCGCATACGTCAGTCTGGCGCAATCCGTTTTTAAACACGACATAATCTGACAAAAGCATCAAATTTTCGAAACCAAAGCATTGACCTATATTTGACCTTCCATATCCAATGGAATATACTCACTCATTAAGTATTTGTTTCAATTCTGCAGTCATGCATCTATGTGATTAGTAACACTTTCCTTCACCCTCAGCATGTGTATATAGGGGTGCATGCGTGGGGTGACGTTGTAAGCATGCAGCCAACAATTGTGGCAGAGAGAAGCTCGTCACGTCTGAGGCTTTTCCCGCTCCATACCCCTCACCCCCCCCTGCCCCCCCCCCTCACCCTCCAAAATGTGTGGCGGTGTGGTGGTGTGGTGGTGTGGCGGTGTGGCGGTGTGGCGGTGTGGCGGTGTGGCGGTGTGGCGGTGTGGCGGTGTGGCGGTGTGGCGGTGTGGCGGTGTGGTGGTGTGGCGGTGTGGCGGTGTGGCGGTGTGGCGGTGTGGCGGTGTGGCGGTGTGGCGGTGTGGCAGTGTGGTGGTGGTGTGGTGGTGTGGCGGTGTGGTGGTGTGGGGGTGTGGGGGTGTGGTGGTGTGGCGATGTGGCGGTGTGTGTGTGGCTGGTGCAGTGTGATGGTTGGTGGTGTGGCGGGTGGTGTGTGGTGTGTGGTGGTGTGCGGTGTGTGTGTGGTGGTGTGGTGGTGTGGCGGTGTGGTGGTGTGGCGGTGTGGTGGTGTGGTGGTGTGACGGTGTGGTGGTGTGGCAGTGTGGGGGTGTGGTGGTGTGGTGGTGGTGGTATGGTGGTGTGGTGGTGTGGTGGTGTGGTGGTGTGGTGGTGTGGTGGTGTGGTGGTGTGGCAGTGTGGTGGTGGTGTGGTGGTGTGGCAGTGTGGTGGTGTGGGGGTGTGGTGGTGTGGGGGTGTGGTGGTGTGGCGATGTGGCGGTGTGGTGGTGTGGCTGGGTGGCAGTGTGATGGGTTGGTGGTGTGGTGGGGTGGTGTTGTGGTGGTGTGGTGGTGTGGCGGTGTGATGGTGTGATGGTGTGGTGGTGTGGTGGTGTGGTGGTGTGGTGGTGTGGGTGTGGTGGTGTGGTGGTGTGGTGGTGTGGTGGTGTGGCGGTGTGGTGGTGTGGTGGTGTGGTGGTGTGGTGGTGTGGTGGTGGTGTGGTGGTGTGGTGGTGTGGTGGTGTGGTGGTGTGGTGGTGTGGTGGTGTGGTGGTGTGGTGGTGTGGTGGTGTGGTGGTGTGGTGGTGTGGTGGTGTGGTCGTGTGGTGGTGTGGTGGTGTGGTGGTGTGGTCGTGTGGTCGTGTGGTTGTGTGGCTGTGTGGTGGTGTGGTGTCATGGTGGTGTGGCTGGGTGATGGTGTGGGGGTGTGGTGGTGTGGTCGTGGTGTGGTGGTGTGGTGGTGTGGTGGTGTGGTGGTGTGGTGGTGTGGTGGTGTGGTGGTGTGGTGGTAGTGCGGTGGTAGTGTGGTGGTGTGGCGGTGTGGCGATGTGGTGGTGGTGTGGTGGTGTGGGGTGTGGGTGGTGTGGTGGTGTGGTGGTGTGGTGGTGTGGTGGTGTGGCGGTGTGGTGGTGTGGTGGTGTGGTGGTGTGGCAGTGTGGTGGTGTGGTTGTGTGGTGGTGTGGTGGTGGTGTGGTGATGTGGTGGTGTGGTGGTGTGGTGGTGTGGTGGTGTGGTGGTGGTGTGGTGGTGGTGTGGTGGTGTGGTGGTGTGGTGGTGGTGTGGTGGTGTGGTGGTGTGGTGGTGTGGTGGTGTGGTGGTGTGGTGGTGTGGTGGTGTGGTGGTGGTGTGGTGGTGGTGTGGTGGTGTGGTGGTGTGGTGGTGTGGTGGTGGTGTGGTGGTGTGGTGTGGTGGTGGTGTGGTGGCGTGGTGGTGTGGTGGTGGTGGTGGTGGTGTGGTGGTGTGGTGGTGTGGTGGTGTGGTGTGGTGGTGTGGTGGTGTGGTGGTGTGGTGGTGTGGTGGTGTGGTGTGTGGTGGTGTGGTGGTGTGGTGTGGTGGTGTGGTGGTGTGGTGGTGTGGTGGTGGTGTGGTGTGGTGGTGGTGTGGAGGTGGTGTGGTGGTGGTGTGGTGGTGTGGTGGTGTGGTGGTGTGGTGGTGTGGTGGTGGTGGTGGTGTGGTGGTGGTGGTGTGGTGGTGGTGTGGTGGTGTGGTGGTGTGGTGTGGTGTGGTGGTGTGGTGGTGGTGTGGCGGTGTGGTGTGGTGGTGGTGTGGTGGCGTGGTGGTGTGGTGGTGGTGTGGTGGTGGTGTGGTGGTGTGGTGGTGTGGTGGTGTGGTGATGTGGTGATGTGGTGATGTGGTGGTGTGGTGGTGTGGTGGTGTGGTGGTATGGTGGTAGTGTGGTGGTGGTGTGGTGGTGTGGTGGTGTTGTTGTGTGGTGTTGTGGTGGTGTTGTGGTGGTGTGGTGTTGTGGTGGTGTGGTGGTCTGGTGGCGTGGTGGTGTGGTGGTGGTGGTGTGGTGGTGTGGTGGTGGTGTGGTGTGGTGGTGGTGGCGTGGCGGTGTGGTGGTGTGGTGGTGTGGTGGCGTGGTGGTGTGGTGGTGTGGTGGTGTGGTGGCATGGTGGCGTGGCGGTGTGGTGGTGTGGTGGTGGTTGTATGGTGGAAGGCAAATATTCTATACACCCTACACTGACTGCAACAAGAGCCACCGCTGTGTAACATTTTAAGTTGGCCGCGGGAGTAAGAATGGCAACTGAGACTTTGAAACCACCAGCTCCCTCACTTCTCACCATTAGAGCAATGACCTCTATGCACTTACATCGTCATATTTGCCCAGTCAGCAGAATTCCACTTTGAAGACTTATGGTGATTTTATAGTACTGTCCTATTTCCCAATTTCTCATTCGGTCACATTGTCCAGATACTGAGCTAACCAGTCCTTGCCCATTCGTACCAATGCCGAGTGCCAGTCTAGGTAGTGACAAGTATCAATTTTGTAACCGGCTTGACTCGGTGAGGAGTCGCTGACCTTCCGCACAGGAAGACAGCGTTCTTACCGATTTGGCCACCATGTCCATGTATTGTGTTACTAGCAGTCATTCACACAAGCCGGGGTTACTGAACTCTCGGTTATTTAATCCTGTTAGGGCACCAGTTTCCACTTTAGCGGGTGGATGTGATGAGGGACAGGAAAGGAGCCAGCATATTATTACGTCTCTAAATACCGAACGTGGTGGCTGATTTGGTACAAATGCAGATTTCCCCTGTGGAAGGTCGGCATTTGAATAAGGGCTGAGTCAAGACAATGATTTACTTTTTACTACCTTGCCTACTACTAGGCAGTACTAGGATAAGGCAAGAACTGGTTAGCTCAGTTTCAGTATAGTGTCACTGAGTGGGATATCAGGTAAAATTGCCATGAGTCCACACTGTCACAAGTTGGTACTTATCCTGATATGGCCATAGATGTTGCTAGGAAATTAAATGACAAGCATCTCTAAATAATGCTGATGACACAATGCAATGCACAATGACTTGTCCAGACGAATACAAGTGATATTGGACTCAGATCCCCAAGTCTGATATCACATTATTTGTTTGTACTTTGATGAGACCACCTATATATTAAAAGAAATACTACATTCTAACTTTTACTGAACAAAGATCGCAATGGAGGGTATGCACTGACGTCATGCTAAATGGAAGTGCTGCCATTGTGGCGATAGTAACCACAATAATAAACCCATTGTCATTGTCAATGGCCATGAGCAATCTTCATATAGAAAAAGTGAAATATCTCTAAAACCACACCACCTATAAACAAACTGCTTAGAACACATACAGAAAACATGTTTAACAACCAGATTATATTAAATTTATAAGGTTAGGGGTCTGAATTTCTATTAATTTTGAATAAAATTGACGTGTTGCACTGTGCATATCGGCAAACTCAATGCATTGTCAATGGCCGTGAGCAATCTTCATACAGAAAAAGTGAAATATCTCTAAAACTACACCACCTATAAACAAACTGCTTGGAACACATACAGAAAACATGTTTAACAACCAGATTATATTAAATTGATAAGGTTAGGCGTCGGAATTTCTATTAATTTTGAATAAAATTGACGTGTTGCAATGCGCATATCGTCAAACTCAATGCATTGTCAATGGCCGTGAGCAATCTTCATACAGAGAAAGTGAAACATCTCTAAAACCACACCACCTAGAAACAAACCGCCTGGAACACATACAGAAAACATGTTTAACGACCAGATTATATTAAATTTATAAGGTTAGGGTTCTTCATTTCTATTAATCTTGAATAAAAGTGATGTGTTGCACTGCATGTATCTGTAAACTCAATGCATTGTCAATGGCCGTGAGCAATCTTCATACAGCAAAAGTGAAATATCTCTTAAACCACATGACCTGGAAACAAACCGCTTGGCACAAATACAGAAAACATATTCAACGAAAAGATTATAATCAATTTATAAGGTTAGGGTTCTGCATTTCTATTAATTTGGAATAAAACTGAAAGAATGATCTACCTCTCTATGGACTAGGTTACTGCAACTGACTACTAGTTGATATCGCCACAATGGGCGCACTTCCGGTTGATGACGTCACGGGAATACCCTCTATAGTTTAAAAAGCATTTAATCAACGTGTTAACACCCTAATGCATGGATTGGGTCTCTCACACTTCCAGAGGGCATATTGCCCTCGGTTTCGCCCTCAGTTTCACCCACGGTTGAACTCATTCTTGAAACACTCGGACCTCAAGCTCCATATCGGGAAATATCTGTTCAATATGTATTTAATGTCACTGTTTGTTGTGTTGCATGATTGTTGTGCTGCATGTTTCTTCTGCTGCATGTTTCTTCTGCTGCATGTTTGTACTTCTGCCTATTTTTACTGATGTATATATGTGATGTACAATGTATTATGCGAGTATAAAGGCTGATAAGGGAATTACTTGTTTATATTGTACCGATTATTCTATAATATGCCTCCTTGACCGAACACATGTGGCTGGTGGCGCCACCACTGTCCCGCCCCATCCCTAACGGCCACGCCACATACTCAGTCACATCGGAGGATTTTGTATTTACATATATATCTGTGTTTATATACATAATATGTGTGTATATATGTATGTGTATAGATATTATACATGTTTATTCCCGAATTAGATACAACCATCAATGAAGAGAAACCCCATTTATTATTTAGCGAAATTCTACCTCTGTAAATAAATGGTTCTATAACAAACACAAATTACCAGACGTTAAAGGAAACCCCTAAAATTAAACTTAAAGTGTGTTTAAATTCCTCAAAAGTTACTATGCTGTATATTAATCACAAAATGTCATCTTCGAAAAACCACTCCCTGCTAACCTGAACACATAAACTAATTCTACTAGAGCATGCCACACTTACTAACCATGTTCCCATTGCATGTCCCGACATTAACGTCAGCTTCCTTCCTTCCTTCTCTCTCTCCTTCCCGCTCCCGTGCAGACTTCACCAGCTATGCCCGTCCCATCTTCGTGAAAAAGCTGGCCAAGTTGAAAGGCAGTCGCGTCTCTGTGGTTGCCGACTGAAGGAGCGACAGATAGATTGGTCACGTCCTACAAACACCGGAAGTAGGCCTCTGTATGTTTATAAATATCGGTGGTGGCTGACTGAAGGAGCGACACATAGATTAGTCATGCCCTACGAACACCGAAAGTAGGCCTATGGATGTTTATATATATCGGTGGTGGCTGGCTGAAGGAGTGACAGATAGATTGGTCACATCCTACCAACACCGAAAGTAGACCTATGTATGTTTATATATATAGGTGGTGGCTGACTGAAGGAACGACAGATAGATCAGTCCCATCCTACCGACACCAAAAATAGGCCTATGTATTTTTATGTATAGAGGTGGTGGCTGACTGAAGGACTGACAGATAGATTAGTCACATCCTACCAACATCGGAAGTAGGCCTATGTATGTTTATATACATTGGTCATGGCTCACTGAAGGAGTAACAGATAGATCAGTCACATTCTACCAACACCGGAAGTAGGCCTATGTATGTTTATATATATTGGTGGTGGCTGGCTGAAGGAGTGACAGATAGATCAGTCACATCCTACCGACACCAGAAGTAGGCCTCTGTATGTATCCATATATATGCCGAACAGGTGATACAGACAGGCTCGTGCTATGCTACAGATGTGTGTCACAGCGTGCAGAAAGGAAGTGTCAGTACCAGAGACGCCGCTGTTTCCGGTCTGACAGCGGGTGAATAAAACAACAACAAAGAAAACAAAACCATCGATTCAAAAAAGAAAGGAAAAGGATAGAAGAAGCAGTGCGAGAGAGTGGCCTAAATAATGGCCGCTAAACTCTCCTTGTGGGCAAAGCCAGTGATGTGCACCTTGCACAGCCAATCAAAAGGAGTCTCTCGTCTATCAGCGGTGTTGTTGTGGGTGCTTGGTTTGTACCGAGAGATGAGATTGGCTGGCCGCCGAGCGGGCGATGTGGTTGCCGACTTTGCTTTAATGGGCATTGGAGGAATACTTGGTACACGGCTGGTATGTTGCCCTTAAAGTTGCATAGTCCGATGAATGCGTCAAGTTTTCAAAACCAAAGTAATTATCTAGATTATATTTTGCATATCTAACTTTAATACTGGTGCACTTATTAAACATTTGTCGCCCAATAGAAGGGAATGCTGAGGCAATTTAGTAGAATATGTTTAATGCAGAAGCCTATGGCATCAAGAATTTTGCCACGCTTGCCAAAATTAATTTTGCACGTTTGCACTTCAAATATCTCAAAAGTTAGCTATTCAAAATAAAAGTTACTTCAAAGTGAAGTAAGATAGAAGATAGCGATCGACCTCAAATATTTATCTCAGAAAATGAGAGAAACTCAAAACCAATGGACTATACAACTTTAAGGTGTGTGTATGTGGGTTTGAAACCGGAAATGCCAACTTTGATTATGCAAACGCTGGTAGGAGATAGGAGGTGTGACGTGGTCAATTCAGAATTAGACCCAACTAAGTGGTGTTTAAGGCTCTCTCCATTCTTCATATTCATTTTGTATTCCTACTACATAAGATCAGTGTTCAAGCCAGTAATATTACAAGTTCAATTTAATGAGTCACTAATTGTGAAAACCGACACCTATATCGTTTTACTTGCTATGTCTCTGGTATTGTTATATAACAAGTGTAGCTACGATATATTGAACTGTGGCAGAGTGATTAGAGTGTCTGACTTTTTTCTAGGTCAGACTCCTAATCTGAGGCTCGGCGGTTCGATTCCCCATGCCCCCAGCTCTGCCAATTTGGATTTCAAAGGCCGGTTGCTCTCATACCATGTCTATGTGGTGTGGGAGGTTAAAAATCCCTTGGGTCGGTAAAAGTGTAGGCTCGGGCTTTCTATCATTCAGCAGTGGAATGAGTAAGACCAGTCGTCTATGACTGAAATTTACCCTGCTTAAACAACTAATGGACAAACAAACAAAAAACTTGTCCAATCATATTGTAGTGCTGTAATTCTAAACACTATAACGTATATCTGGTTTCATAATGTTCCATGTGTATTTTGATTATTCTTTCAAAACAAATATAATAAATTTGTGTGAATCAGCAATGTTTGGAAGATCGGTGTTAGGGAACGAAGAAAGGACATCCACATGAATAAAATTCATTTAAAAAACAGAAAATTGCCATGGCAATGTAAGAAAAGGGAATCCGGGGAAAATGCATGACACTGAATGTATGGTACTGTGTAAATATATGTATGAAGTATTTCACATTTCCATTTATATTATATGTTATGGCGTTGATATGTCATCATGAAACTGTTATTCTGGTGTGACTAAAGCTGCCTAGTCCGGTAAAGGAATTATATTTTTCTAAACAAAACATTTATCTAGATTTGATCATACATATCCAACTTAGATACTGATGCATTAAGTAGACATTTATTGTGGCACAGAAGTGATGCTAAGTCAATTTACCAAAACCTGTAACTCTTGCTGTCCATCATTTCGCTGTGCATGCCGAAATTTATAGTTTGTTAATGATAAAAACAATTGATTGTTATAAAATGAAAAAGAAATCAAAAGAATCGGACTATACCACTTTAATTATTCTCGACGTTGGTGAGAGATGTGCGACACCAAGCCTCAGTCATGGTTTTGATAATTTATTCAGACCAAGACCGGTGAGCAAGGGTTCGATTTGTTAATTCCAAGAAGGGAACTGTTCAAGAGACATAAGTTCCAACTGACATTGGTGTGTTGGTGATTGATGACGTCATTCCTGACCGGATAACATCTCAATATCCTGGCACATATCCAGGAACGAGATTGAGAATGTTTTAGCTTAAAGGATTCCACTAAATATATATATACAGTAAAACCTCTCTAAATCGACTGACCATAGGACCAACTTTAAATGGTCCATTTAGGGAGGTGGTGGGTTTAGGGAGTTGGTTTTTAATCACTACAATCGTATTGTATGAGTGATCATTTGGGATGCAAATAACGCGATCGATATAGGGGAGTGGTCGATCTGTGGAGGTGGTCCGTTAGAGAGGTGTTAATGTATATATATATATATATTTCTTTTTAGTATGACTGCTTTCTATATATATCTGATGTATAAAAATTATCCGAGTATAAATATAGGAAGTTCTGTATCGCTCCACCTCGGTTTGATATTCTCATTCACCGACTCTTTCCAACTTAACTAGTGGCGCCACCTATGTGTGCCTACCTCATTAACTGCTCCTCACCACCTGTGTCAGCTTCAGCAGTGACTGTGAGATATATATATATATATATATAAATAATGCATGCACCACTTTTTCAATATATATGTCTATATATATATATATATATTCATATATATATATGAAGAGTTCAGGTGCAAAACCATGTAAACGCCAATCCAAAAAGGGAATATATATATCCACTCATATATATGTCTGAAGCAAATTATATAAATTATCTAGACATAAAACGAATTATATATGCATATATATATATATATATATATATATATATGTGCTGTATAAGCAATTTTTCGAGTATAATTATCTGGAAACCGATTAGTTCATATAAACGGACACTACACAACTAATGACACTCATCTACTCAAGTGACTGGTCAGGCCTTCTGCGTGACCTGGTGCTGCCACCTGGCTTCTTCCTCCTTGCCTGGCTCTGTTTCACGCCTGTGCCATTTGCTCCTGAATGTATATATTATATATATAAAGCAGTCACACTAAAATAGCCATTCGGTGTGTAGTGATTTGATAAGTTATGATGGCTGCCAAGTTTCTTATGTAATGCAGTTACATAGGGTTCCGTAAATGTTATAAAGTACTATTTTACAAATATACATATAACCGTAATGCATTACCCAATATGTAATTGATCGACTTTACCTGTAAAGGACAACAACAAATCCTATGTTACAGAGAAAAACTAACATGGATTTGTCAGTTTTTGCAGTTGCGATTTGTCAGTTTTGCTTCATTATCATATCAAATTTTGGAATTAGGAAATTATTTACCAGATTACAACAAAGAAGAATGGACAATTAATTGCATTAAAATATAATTATATACCAATGATAAGCGTGTATCTATAGAAACACCCTTCATGGTGACAGTGGCGTTCTCTCGAGGAGATGAGGGGCTATAAGCAGAGAACCTAGTGCAGTGGTGAACCGATAGGTGGCGTGGTGAATGGGTTAAGGGTGTCGGTGATGGTGTGTCATCATAACTGGGTCACAAGTTATAAATCTGCCTTATCCTCGGTAATTTCTCCAATGCAAGTTCTAGTTATTAATACTAGCGATGTTTATATGAGGAAGTGATGGAGTGCCTAATGATGGTGGCTTAGAAATGGTCGGAGGTCTCAACAAGAAAGAGAGAACGACATGCATGTGTATCTTGTATTGATATGCAACCATGTCTTTAATGCATGATCAGATATACACCCCGATTTAAAGATATGAAGAGTTCAGGCGCAAATCCCTGTAAACGCCAATTCAAAAATTGAGATAAACATTGGAATCAAACATTCAAAAGGTTTCTTTCTTCCATTCCTACTTGTTTTTATTCATTGCTTCATAATAATGTCATCACAAGAAAATTGGAATTAGTGAGAATTAACATTATTTTCAGGTACAATTTTTTTATTTTAATTACATTTTTGGATCGGCATTTACATGGTTACACGCCTGAACTCTTCATATTAATACAGCCCTGGATGATTAGGAGATAAATTAGGCATATTATGGCTAAGCCATACACAATTTGCCAGTAATATATATATATATATATATATATATATATATGTGTATATATGAGACTGTCTCAAAAAGGTTCTAAGCAATATGGGACAAAACATTGTCCATTGTAACGATCAACATACTATCTGCTTATGCATTTGTTCAGGATAATCTGATTTGTTTTTTACATGGTGTTTCATAATCCCAATAGAATACATATTCATTTGAAGGACCGGGTGTGGTGGCCAAATCGGTAGAGCACAGGCCTCGTGGCCGGAAGATCGGGAGTTCGCGAGTTTGGTTCCCGGTCGAGTCAAACCAATGACTTAAAAATTGATACTTTTCGCTTCCTAGCCTGGTGCTCGGCATTATTAGGATAGGCAAGGACTGGTTAGCTCGATGTCAGGATAATGTGACTGAGTGGGATATCGGGTCACGGTGCCGGCAGCCTGATTTCCCAGTGGGGCAGCACTATAAAATCGCCATGAGTGCGTACTGTCACAAGTCGGTACCCGTCCTGATATGACCTTAGATGTTGCTAGGACGTAAAACAACAACAAACAAACAACAAAACTATTGATTTGAAGCAAATGTCCTTGTGTTTTCAGTATAGCCGTTTCTGTGCAGTTTTGTGTCCATCGTTACAATGGACAAAAAAAAGAAGAGTTATCACCTTTTGAGACAGGCTTATATATACAGATGAACCTTGATCCAACGAAAACCGATTCAACGGATTCCGGATCCAATGGACACAATCCGCTAGAGTGAATATCTGAATTTGTAGGAATTGTTTCTTTGGATGCATACTGGTCAAGCATTATGTATATCTTGGAGCCAGTGACAGTTGCTACAATCCACCACATCTGAAGAACTGTCTCGATTTCTATTAATTAAGAGCAGCTAACAGGTCCAAGGCCTATTAATTATTATTATAGCTGTAGCCTATGCAGGTATTGCAGGTATAGCAATACCTCAGGGAGTTTGACGCCCCTGCCTTGCAGAGTTGTAAACCACTGCCTTGTGGTACAGGTTCTTAAATTTTGTCGCTGCAACAGACAAACGGCTTTAACGGACAACTGCTCCCCCCTATTAGTCCGTTGGATCGAGGTTCATCTGTATATATATTACTAAGCCGTTCAGATCTTGCAAGTAATATATATATATATATATTTATATATATATATATATGGATATCTAATATTTCTCTGAACATGTTGCGAGTTATACATACGTACATACATTTAATATGTGTGTGTATTACTCGCAACCTGTGCAAGGTTTAGTCATAATATGACTCATTTATCTCGTAGTAGTAATGCAATATTTTATTACCACACATATATTATATATTGTATATATTGTATATATTTACATTTTTTTTCTGTGGTCATTGCATCTTGAACTTGTCATCGATATGGATTTATCTACCTATCTAATAAGACTCTTATCGTGTGAATTTATCGTCATTTGTTATTCTTATTCTTAATTAAAATAGTATATTACTAGAAAACAAATGATGGAGAGGATGACGTACTTTCCAAAAGAATGATCTTGCTCCTAATGAAAAATTGCCCGCCAACAAATGGCTACGATGTACAATGTGCTGATTTACAAAAGATCCGATGAAGCCAACAGCAGAGGTAAATAATGAAATAACGCTCAAGCTGTGTAAGGGCAAGAGCCAAGGTGGTAGTGATAGTGATGATGAAAGGTGAACCTCGTGTAAATAAAATAAAGCTTGTGCCTACAGGTGTCCCCCGAAAAATGTAGTCACTCTTTAAATGACAAATAAATGCGTTGTTTATAGACTTAAAACAAGATTAATGGTTAAATGCATAAATGGATAAATGCATGTTTAAAAATGTCAAACTTATACCCTGTCACACTATGGCGTAACGGGCCAGCGAGTGGGGAACATAGAAATCACATATTTACGTCAAGATATGTAGAAATTCTCGGCATTGCAGAGCCAATTTAGACATCAGTGCAACATAGTGGACGTAGGCGAAACGTCGATCCAAAGTAGTGGTAATGCATGAGAACATTAAAAAATCACTCACAGAACGCTCGCAGAATTTCAATGAACGTTATATATGTTATTTGATCGCCAGAAGTATGCCTCTATATGTTAAATATGTCAAAACACGGCAGAGAAACACCAAACATACGTTAGACATACATTAGGCGTACATTATCCATACTTTTTCAATATGTTGTCAATACGCGAACTGTACATTTCTGCTGGCTTGATTTATGCCTGACGTAGTTCAACGTATGTATAACATACGTGTAATGTACGTCTAGCATACTCGATGTATGGCTAACGTATACATAGCATATGCTATAACGTATAAGTCACACGTTGTCTTACGTTGAGCTACGTCAAAAGTTTTGGATATGTCCAAAACCTTGACAACGGTTGACATAACATGACGTAACACTACGTATCTCGACGTACCTCAATGCAGGCTTAACGAACGCGTAACGCATCTCGACATTCCTCGACGTATCTCGACTTAATGGCCAAATTTCACCTACGTCAGCTTACGCTACCACATTATGTCATAGTGTGAAAGCCCCATGACGATCACCGCGTTCCAAACACAGCCAATAATGCGCACTAATGGATTCAACAGTGTTACGAATCATTTCATTTGAAACTGCAAGACATTGCCTTTCAATTAAAAATATGTGAGTACATTTTATTGGAACACTCTGTATATATTGTAATCAGGTGAGTGGGTAGATAAAGTCAGTATTGTGTGCCCTGCTGCCAGAGGAGTAGTGCCGGTGTTGGCGGCAGCCTTGTGGGAGGTTCCATTTGGCGGCTATAGGGGGCGCTAAGCAGCAACGTGACTGCCCATTGGTGGAGCCGCATAGGCATAAGACCAGTGGGAAGGTGGACTCCGGTGGAACAGTGAAAGTGCGAATGTCCCCCCCCCCCTTGCGGATTATGCACAATTTGTACATATTCCCAACCAATTAGTAAATAAATGAATCCAGTATGACTCACCTTGTAGAGACATGTGCTTTATCAGAACATTTGGTGTAATGGGGTACCTGTTTGTGTGATACCAGGTCATTGATCTTGTCAGTATTTCTCTGTTTTTAAACAAACTTCCACTTACTTCAATATGTGCAAAGTACATGATGACATTCACTGTTGTATATTATATTTATAGGCAACAGTAAGGCTGTTGAGCCCCCACTATTGTTGTCAGGATTATTCAAACTGGTGGTAAATTTGACTGTTTTCCATTGCGTAAGTGTGTGTGTGAAAGGAATAGACCAGATTCCAAGAGAACACAATTCCAGCATTACAATACCAGATGCGATGGCCGAATGAGTTGAGCATCCGCCTCCAGTTCTGGTAGGTCGTGGCAGTCAAACTCGCAGGTTCAAATCAATTACTTAAAAATGTATATTTGTCGCTACCTAGCCTGGCACTTGGCATTACTAGGATAGGACAAGGAGCAGTGGAATGAGGAAGACCAATTGTCCACGATTGAAATTTCCCCTGTTTAATCAACTAATGTAGCAACAACAAAAATACCTACCCCATTGGCATGTTGCCAAAGCACTGAGTTGCTCGGTTAGTCTTCTGAAGACCAAACCTGGTAGGATTCTTGCCAGACACTTGTTTCTAATGTAGATTGTCGCGAACTGTCCTATGATATACCTTACATGGGGTAACATACCACTTTGTATATGTGTAGCTCCCCCCTCCCCCCCGCCCCCAATCCCAGCCTTCTGTAATATAAGCTGAAGCTTCGACCCGACATGCTGGGTCGCAGCTTCAGTCGTTCCTGAGGGACCAGCGGAACCTGGAAGACCTGCATTGATTGGTATCTATGAACTTATGAAGCTATTTTTCTACACTAGAGGACACCAAATGTTATAAAAGTATTCCACTGTTGGAATGAATGGTAAACAGGCTTGTAACACAAAACAAAAAACATACCAGATTAATATGATGCTTACTAATCTAACTATATCGAATTGCAGATTAATGCTCACGGTAATTCCTCCTGGAATAAATGCTCTTCTCTTGTGGAGTTACTAAACAAACTAATACATCTAGAAGACACTCCGATCAACGCCATTTTGGCAAGGTAACCATATATATATTAGTATATCTATGTTACATTTGACCAAAGTAATATATCAGTATCTATGGTCGGATACCATAAAAAGGTGGATACAGTGAATATTCACTGACAGATTTGTATAATTATTGGTAGTTTTATTGGTGTTTTTAATAAATCACATGTGTATTAAGTAAATGCGACAAATAAATTTCAACTACAGTTTTAACTGAAAATAAAATAAATGTCTTTAGCGCCTACTTTGAAGGAATACCGCTCATCAATAGTCCCCCCCCCCTTCTCTCCTACTTCCCTGCAAGAAAAAAACACAACAATGTACTCTGGTTTGATTTAAGATGCTACTAATAAAACATTTTTGCATGCGCGTTATTTTTAACACTGGAGTGCTTTCTGTTCCATTGAATAACATTACTGCCATATGGAATCAATCTAGCTTACATTTGGGGGGCGGGGGGAGGGGGTGCGAGGGCCGGGGGCTGTACATTAATTGAATGATACCGGACGCGGTGAACAAATCGATAGAGCGCAGGCCTCCCGTGCGGAAGGTCGGGAGTTCAATTCCGGTCGAGTCAAGCCAATGACTTACAAAATTGATACTTGTCACTTCCTGGCCAGGTGCTCAACATTATTAGGATAGGGCAAGGAAGGACTGGTTGGCTCGGTGTCAGGATAATGTGACTGAGTGGGATGCCAGGTCATGGTACCAGCAGCCTGGTCTCCAAGTGGGGCAGCACTATAAAGTCACGAGATATGACTTTAGATTTTGCCAGGCTGTAGAAGATTCTAATAGAACGCGTTACTACTGAAGCTCAATGGGTTCAGGGTTTTGATCAGCATGTTAACATTAGTTTGTTCACGCTTTCGCTAAAAATGTTGCCAAAGTTAGCTATTCATATGAAAGTTCCTTTTTTTTAGTGATCGTTTGTTTATTCTGTTCATAACGGTTAAGTGCATACACTTGTTTCCACCGCTGCACAGTAGTGGTCATAATCCATATTGATTGATTTCCTTCATCAATAATTTCTGTAGACTTGTTTCCATTTTTGCTGGTTTTAGATTATATGTTTATGCATAGTTTGTTTATTATCCTTGCATCAAAGCAAAGCAAAGTAGATTAGGTTGCAAAGTAAGGTAGATTATAACGACCAATCTACAAAGAAAGTGCCAGAAACTCAAAACCATCGGGATATGCAACTTTTAAAACAGTAACAGAAGGTGATGGCCGAATAAGTTGAGCGTCCGCCTCCCGTTTTGGTAGGTCGTGCGATTCGAACCCGCGGGTTCGAACCCTGGTTGGGTCAAACCATGACTTAAAGTCAAACCATGACTTAATAATAGATACTTGTTGCTACCTAGCCAGACACTGCATTATTAGGAGAGGGCAAGGAGCAGTGGAATGAGGAAGAACAATCATCTGCAATTAAAATTTCTCCCACTTAAAGCTGCATAGTCTGATGAAATATCAAATTTTCAAAACCAAACCAATGATCTAGATTTGATTTTACATATCTAACTTAGATACTGATGCACTTATAAAGCATTTGTTTCTGTGTAGAAGGCAATACTTAGTCAATTTAACAGAACCTGTTTCTGCAGAAATATATGGTGCCAAAGTTTAGCAAAGCCTGCCAAAACTAATTTTCCATGTTTGCACTGAAAATATCTCAAAAGTTTACAATTTAAAATAAAAGTAACTTTGAACTAATGTAAAGTAGATACTAGTGATCGATCTAACATATTTATCTCAGAAAGAAAATACAGAAATTCAAAAACCATCGGACTATGCAACTTTAATCAACTAATGTACCCCAAAAAAGGCATAAAAACACCCACAAAAAACTCACAAAGCCACCTTAATCACACTCCTCTCACAAACTCTCGTCTGAAGTCTCGCCCTTTCTCTCTTTTCCTCGCGCTCAGAGTTTGTCACCATGATGACAGCCAAATGAGAAGAATGCCACAGGTCGTCAAGGACATCGTCATGGATACGTCACATCGTCACTTTCATTGTTTGCCGCCCGCGACTGCCGCCAGACGGCGCGCCAAGTGCGCGGCTGCGCAGTGGGTTCAACTCACGTCACTCATCTGTCAATATCGACTCCCGCCACATTTGTATTTATAGCCTTTTGTCGGTTGATACCCTCCTATTGTACGGGCAGAATGAACACTACTAATAAAATAAAATAAATGTTTGTATGTTTTTTTGTGTGTTTTTCTTCTTTTCAAAAATGCATTAATTTACTTGTCGCTCATTATGTGTTTTCATTGGAATTTGTTGTGCTGTTGCTGGGTTTTTTTCATGTCGTCGTCTAGATTGATGATGTATGTATGGTTCATGTTTCCTAGATCATTTGGATATAACCTAGGCAATATTATGCCCGTCCTGGTATGACCTTATGTGTTGCTTCTAGGACGTAAAACCCCAGCAAACAAACAGGTAATATTGTTCACAAGAAAGATAAAGAAAAGATAATTAAAATCAGAAAGAAAAGTCAAATAGAAAGAACTGGTTAAAAAAATATATATAGACTTATATATAAAATAATTTACTGTTTTAGATGTTCAAGAAAATATAACTAAAAGAACCCTAAATGAATCCATCGAATAATTTCAAAATTCCCAAAGAGCATCAAGATAATATTCTGTCAGAATCATATCAGGAGTGCTCTATACTCGTTAGTAAGTGATCTTAACGTTTATTCTTAAAAGTGTTTATTTTGAATCCATGCAAAACGTTATTTGAGGGTTTTAATAAATATTTTATCGGCGACAAAACAGAATTTTCTGGCTACTAGGAAAACGTTCATCATTCGGTTAAAGCTGCATAGTCTGGCCCTGGCGAAAGTATCAAATTGTCGAAATCAAAGCACTTACTTAGATTTAATTCTACATATTTACTTTATATACTTGTGCACTTATTAAAAGCATTAGTTTCTGCATAAAAGGGAATTTAAGTCAATTTAATGTAACCAGTTACTGCTGAAGCCAATGTCAGTATGCTGACATTAATTTAGGATGTTTGCCTTTCAAATATCCTCAAATTTAGCCATTCAACATCAATGGTCCTTCAAATGAAAGCTAAGGTAGGTTATATAAGAATCAACCTGATATATTCATCTAAATCAAATAACAGAAACTCACAACCATCAAACTATGCAACTTTAACAGGAAGATGCCAATATTTCGTGAGAACTATCTCCTAATGTTTGACTTTGGTTAGTTTAATTTTCATCGAGTTTGTCTGAAGTCACCACTCTTGGGTCGTCTTACATACTTGAACCTATGTTTACATATGTTGAACCTATGTTTATATACGTTGAACCTATGTTTACATACATTGAACCTACGTTTACATATGTTGAACATATGTTTACATACGTTAAACCTACGTTTACATACATTGAACCTACGTTTACATATGTTGAACTTATGTTTACATATGTTGAACCTATGTTTACATATGTTGAACCTATGTTTACATATGTTGAACCTATGTTTACATACATTGAACCTATGTTTACATACGTTGAACCTATGTTTACATACGTTGAACCTATGTTTACACACTTGAACCTATGTTTCCATATGTTGAACCTATGTTTACATATCTTGAAACTACGTTTACATACTTTGAATCTACGTTTACATACGTTGAACCTACGTTTACATATGTTGAACCTATGTTTACATACGTTGAACCTATGTTTACATACATTGAACCTATGTTTACATATGTCGAACCTACGTTTACATATGTTGAACCTACGTTTACATATGTTGAACCTACGTTTACATATGTTGAACCTCCGTTTACATACGTTGAACCTATGTTTACATATGTTGAACCTACGTTTACATACGTTGAACCTCCGTTTACATACGTTGCTGGTACGTATTGTTGTTTGTTGCCTGGACTATATGACGTAAAACTGACTTCTATCTGGTGTGTATCATGCATAATATGCCACGCCTATTTCTGGAACAATGCCAAGACCACATTTCATTGCGCAGATATAAAATCTTTTTGATTCCTGATTAATTGATCAATTATTGACAACTTGGAGAAGAAAAAATGTCCATTATAGCGAAGACAGTTAAATTCATGAAATTATTAAAAGCATAAAAAAGTATGTCCGTGTTCACTGAGTGCTATGCATTTCCTAATGCTTATCCTGGAATTCTGTCATCACATGTGGGAATCTCAAACTGACAGCGGTTGTACCAGGATCTTAGAGTTGCATAGTCCGATGGTTTTAAGTTTGTCTCATGTTTCTGAGATAAATATATTAGATTGTTCGTTATAATCTTCTTTACATATTTTAATGTAACCTATATTGTAAATGGGTAACTTTTGAGATATTTGAAGTGCAAACATGTAAACTTAGTTTTGGCAAGCACGCCAAAACTCTGACACTATAGGCTTCTACAATAGCACGTCTATTAAATTGCCTCAGTATTCCCCTTCCTGTGTTGACAAATTAGTGTTTAAAAAGTGCATCAGTATCTAGGTGAGATAATTATGTAGAATCAAATTTCGTTAATTGTTTTGGTTTTGTAAGTTTTATGTTTTCATCGGACTATGCAGCTTTAAGTTTAGCAACTCCTACAATTTCCTGCCCAGATAAGCACTTCCGGTTTCGTGGAGACGTTTTTTTTTTAAGGCTGCCTTCTTTGATGGCCTAATTCTAAGCCGTTTCTGTCAGCGACAGTGATCTGTCTTTTTATGTTTAACTTAAAATAGTAACCAGTATGTCGGCACAGAGATGAACAAAAGGGGAAAAAATCGCCACTGTAAAAAAATCCTCAAGAAAGCCCGATGTTCTTACTTAATTTAATAAAAGACTATTAAGCTTTAAACTAAAGATCGCGACTCAATTTGGTGAATCGTCTTTAAGAATTAAAAACTGAGTAGGACTTAAAGCTCTGTGGTGGGAAGAATTAATTAAAAGAATTGCAATTGTCAGAAGCCTGTCAGAAAAGAATTAAATGAACCACATATCAGTTCAATGCCACATCGATAAAAGCTAGACAAGGTTAGGTTCGGCTTAAAGGTGCATAGTACGATGCAGCCTTAAATTTTCAAAACCAAAGAATTATCTAGATTTGATCCTACATATCTAATTTAGATACTGATACACTTAGTAAGCATGTGTTGCCACATAGAATGGGCTACTGAGTCAATTTAATAGAACCTGTTACCGTTGAAACCTTTGGTGTCAGAATGTTGGCGTGCTTGCCAAAACTAATCTGACATGTTTGCACTTCAAATATCTCAAAAGTTCGCCATTTAAAATCAAAGTTACGTCAAAATAAAGCACACACCAGTGGTCCACAACTGGTTCATCAAAGGATGTGGTATGTGTTGTCCTCCTGTCTGTGGGAAAGTGCATCTAAAAGACCCACTGCTGCTTTTCGGAAAGAGTAGCCTATGTGGCAGCAGCGGGTTTCCTCCAAATAAATATGTCAGAATGACTATATGTTTGACGTGCAATAGCTGATGATACAAAAATCAATGTGCTGTAGAGACCTCATTAAATAATAAAGGCTATACTTTTACTTTCTAACTGAAGTAATGTAGATTATAACAATCAATTCAATATATTGATCCCAGAAAAATGAGGGAAATTCAAAACCATTGAACTGTGCAACTTTAAGATATTTGGGATGCGGACCTCCAGGTTACCCGAGGGTAGCAATATGGCTTTAGAAAAAAACAGCCAATTAATGGGACACCCATCGCAGGAAGTCCAACGTGGGACACGATAAATCCCTGCCCTGTAAAGATCAAACAAAACTATTGCTCTTCGGCACAATGCTCGGAATGCACCCGCCCTTAACTAGATTGTGCATAGATGGAACTCCCTCCCTGAATCTGTTGTCTCTGCCCAAACCATGAATTCATTCAAGTCCCGACTCGACAAGTTTTGGATATAAGAACAACACAGATTACGATAACCATCTATAATAAAAGCTATTTATTGTAGGACCGAAATAACAACGGGCAATTAGCCCACCAAATTCTGTATATTTGGTATTAAGGTATCAAGTATCAATGTCTAGATGAATCCGGGATTATAGGCATAGAAGAGGAGTAGTTCGCCACCTCACCGCTGCTTCCGGTAGGGCGCCACCGTGGTTTGCAGGGATTCCTGGTCACCGAATGGAGAGGATGGTAATTTGCATACACAACACTGTATTACTTCGATAGAATATAGTGGTTTTTTTTAAGGATTTAAGAATAAATATTTCACTTTGGTTATGAATTTAACAGATACTAAATGGATAATTAGATGATCCCTACACATTGACAACACATCGGATGAAGTGTTGTAGTCATGGATATAATAATGTGGCAGGTGTCTTAATAAGTTCAGCGATCTCAGAAATAAATAAAGAAAGAAAATATCAATCGCAGTCACAATCAAATTTGCCAAGATATTACACTCAGTCTAATACATGTCATAATAAGCAGGCGACCAAAGTCATATATCAATAATGCACGAGAAAATGCCTAATAAGTCAATTAGACGTGAAAAGTAACTCAATTACTATCATAGTACCTCAAATAAATTAAACTCATATCACTCACCGTCAAAATCAAAGTTGGGGAATGTGGAAGACCAATTTTCCGTGATTAATCTTTCCTCTGCTTAATCAATTGTAATGGTATGCAGGTATTGCAGGTATTGCAGGTATTGCAATACTTCAGGGAGTTTGACGCCCCTGCCCTACAGAGTTGTAAACCACTGCCTTGTGGTACAGGTTCTTGACAGAACCGAAGGCTAAGGGAGCAAACCCTAAACAGAAAACCATGTCACTGTGGCAGCATTAAGGGCGGTTGATGTATGGAACTCCCAACATCTCCCGACCAGCCACTGCAGGGACAAATAGTTTTGCGTCTGTCTGGACATGTTCTTGCCGGTGTGAAACCTCTATTTGCTCCCCGAGAGAGTGCCGCTGGTCACTTGCAAAAGCCAGCAGCACTTCAACACTTTTGCAGGCAGCTTTCATGAAATCTACAACCGCTTAATCAATAAAGCTAATAATTTGGGATAAATACTTTATTGCCCTACCACATACATATTTGAAATGAAAACTTTTAACTTTGTCTTCACATGCATCCAAAATGGTGGACACCATAGACTTCAGCAGTAACAGGTTCTATCACATTGACATATCATTCAGTCACTTCTCTCCAACAACAAATAAATAAATGCACCTGTATCTAGAACCCTGGGGCCGTATGCACGAATCGGGGTTAGGGCCGTAACCGCAGCTAGGCTAGCTCCACACGGCTAAATGTCAGAAATCGGTATGCAATTACTGACATTTAGCCTGTGGAGCTCGCCTAGCCGCGCTTACGGCCCTAACCCCGATTCGTGCATACGGCCCCAGGTCCCACTATGGCAGGCGACCACTTTGCAACAACTTTGCAACCACTTTGAACCAAAGAACCCACCTCCATGCAACCATCTTGTGACCGATGCAATTGTTGCTGACGTCTGGGTGATCATTTTGGTTTCATGGAGGTTTTTAGTGCAGTAGCTGCAACCTCCGTGTGATCACAAGAAGGTTGGCAACCATTGAAGACCACCTTATGACCTCTTTGCGACCATTTTGCAACCACTTGCGACCTCTTAGCATCTAGCCCTTTGTTGTGGTCGATAAGTGCTCACAAACATGTGGGATATAGATAAAACTTCTGGTTACAGAAAGAGAGGGTGCGCTTGTCTCCAATTCAAGGATAACATCAAGAGAAACCTGAAGCTGAGAGACATTAAGACCGACTCATGGACATCACTCTCACAGCAGAGAGCTAAATGGAGAGCGGCAGTCAAGTAATGAAATCAGTCTTTGTCGCATCGCGACCGACAGCATGATGATGATGAGATAATATGTTGTGCAATAGATCCCTTTCAATGCTTATAAATATTGTGTATGCGCGCGCAGCTTGCCTGCAGAACGAAAGCACACTGCCATTGGGTTGAGAATGGTCCACACCGACGAAAGGAGCAAAGACGGCTGACCACTGGGTCATATTGAGCATACCCTTGCAGGATGAGTTTCCCATTCAGTAAGTAGTATATTGTGTGATTATGTCTGAACAATAAACTAGTCAAATTATATTGGACTAGACTGCTAGCTCTGTGGAGGTCTAGCCTGGTCCCCTGGCATTCATTTGCTCGTTTGCTGGCAGTGTTAGGAACCGATTAGGGCCAAATCTATTCAATGCTGTCATATTTAACAGAATTACATACTCAAATCGTGAAATTTTATTAAATTATCCCTAAAATCGAAGCGAGATTAACGCTGCCGCCACAACGGCAGCGATATTATTATTTTCGAATTGACGAAGGTAAAGTAAACAAATCACCGCCGCCGCCAGGTGGACGTCGATATCCGTACTGTCGATCGCCGCCGCTGCGGCAGCGGCAATATATTAGGCCCAAATCTATTAAATGCTGTCATATTTAACAGAATTACATATGCCATAAGTGAAATTTAATCAAATTAACCCTAAATTTGAACCGATATTAGCGACACTGCCGCATTGGCGGCATTATTCATATTGCACCATTAGACATATTTCCTGACATCAGTGATAGCTAAACGGTATCAGGCTGTAACGCCAAAAGCCGCCCATGCATACAGGCCCTGGTCCCCCTAGCCTTTGTACCGGAAACAAGTTCAAACGGGCTCAAACAAGTTCAACCGTGGCTGGTTGGGTCGCACCGTGGCTGGTTGGGTCGCTCCGTATAGCGCTGAATATGCTTATGATTGGGTTTGCCTCGGTCTGGTTTCAATATGGCCGCGGCGTGAATACAGCAACAGGCAGACACGCCGACGTAGTGGCGCCACCTAGTGTTTTCCGAGCGCAATCTGACTCGTCTGGCGTACACAACGTCGCCTGGCGGTGGCGCCATCTGGCGATGTTATCGAAGTCCACGGAAAAGTGAGCTGCCCTTGGAATATTCCCGACGCAGACGTATTATAAGCGCAGCAACGAGGAAGACAGAACGAGCGCGCGCCCAGCTGCGCAGTGCATCATTGGATATGTCAAAGCAAAGGGGTTCACTGAACTAGTTTGAATAATAACACAAGGAAACCACACCAAACATCATATTATAGGGCGTCTTTAAAAATATTGTTTTATATCAAATCTGCACCGAAGTAAAGGACTTAATCTGCATCAAGTTTTACTAATTGAACAGATTCGTATTCACCATGTATATTAGTACAAAGTTACACTAATTATGACACTGACAGTATAAAATGTACACCCTGTTATTTCTCAATGCCGTTGGGTAACAGCACTGTTGGTTTTTTTTCTGCTTTTTCTCTTTGTATCAAAATCTTGTTGATTTTAGACTATATTATAGTGTTATAAACGTGAATGAATGTAGCATGACATGGCCGGAAGACCATCGCTTCAGTGCTGAAAAAATGCCTTTTTTACTGAATAAAAATGATCATCTACCCAAAAAAGAAGCAAATACAGATTGGCCATGGGAGGTTAAAGTCACCAGCTATCCGCCGCGTGGAAAACAAACGAACTCGATTTGAAATTCTGTTGCGACTGAAAACTCCCCAAAACACCAGCGGCGATCACTGCTATTTGTTTTGTTTACACTCGGCGATTCGACGCTGATCGAGTTGCTACGTTAATATCGCTTGGAATTTAAGGTTAATTTAATTAAATTTCATTATTTTAGTATGTAATTCTGTTAAATATGATCGCATTCAATAGATTTCGGCGTAAAACATTGCCGCTGGCGTTATGCTTCTGCGCATGCGCGGATTTTCGCACGTTGCGGCGATCACTGCTATTTGTTTTGTTTACACTCGGCGATTCGACGCTGATCGAGCTGCTACGTTAATATCGCTTGGAATTTAAGGTTAATTTAATTAAATTTCATTATTTTAGTATGTAATTCTGTTAAATATGATCGCATTCAATAGATTTCGGCGTAATCGGTCCCTAACACTGCCGGGCACAAGCTGAGAACCAGCGAATCTTGTTACTGTGTGAGCCTGTTGCCGGCACAATTTCAGCCAATCACAGTGCAGCTTTTGCATTGCAAATGGCCGCCGCCTATGGGGGCGGCCATTTTGAAGACAACAAACTGCCATTGCAGTTCAGACTAGCACTGCCCTGGTCCCATACTCTCCCCACACATACTTGGTTCATTTAAACATAAAAACTAAACAAGATTGTGCTTGGAGAGCATTTGTCGGAGTACGGGCAGTGTCCCAGCGAGCTATAGCTGGTCCCTTTAAAGGCTCTGTCACACATCACCAGATTGGAGAAATGGAAAGAAACTGAACTAAGTCCATTGATATTCGGCAAAGTCTGGTTTGTGTCCATTGCATATCCGTTGCATATTCGTTGATATCCATTGAAATCAGGCCTGATCCGTTACAAGTTTTGAACATGCACAAAACTTGGAATGGATGCCGCCGGATTGACGTCTAAAGCCCTGTTCACACGGGGCAGTTAATTCGAATCATATAAATCGACTTGCCTAGTTCGGCTCACATTTGGCATGTGAATGCGCGTCTGAGTCAGTTTAGGGCTGATTCGAATCATATAAGCCGGAATTTATAAACCATCTCTGTAGGTGGTTTATATGAAGCGAATTTTATGAATCGACTTATATCACGCGTGTGAACGCAACCGACTTACTTGAGGCGGATTAAGCACATCACAGTCGAGACCTGAGTAGTTGACTTTCCGGTAAATTTGCTTTATGAAACTGCTAGCTGTGCACAGATATTTCTTTCATCATTTATTTTTAGGGTTTCACTGCCCAGCAGAAGTTTTGACTGTTCCAAACCAATACGATTCAGTCCATACATATCTAAGTCGAACCCACTCTCTCGTGGTGACGTCGCATAACTGAAAACTGGCGATGGTCAGACTGGACTTGCTCATGCGCAGATATCGATTTCCGGCTAAAAGTACTGCGTGTGTGAACACGACACTAAATCGATTCATATAAATCGACTTGTCTAAGTCGACATAAACTTTGCCCGTGTGAACACAGCTTAAGGTTCTTGTCCAGTTTGAGTTTGTTTCATCCGTTGGCTATCCGTTCATGTACGTTTCATGTCCGTTTCATGTCCGTTTCATGTCCGTTTCATGTTCGTTCGTCTGGTGGCCTTTGACCCGATATCGCAACATTTTGACACATTTTAATACTTATGGTGCCCGAACAACACCGGACTAGACAATTCTGTCCGTTGCTCAATCCGGCATAGTGTGACAGACACTTAATGCATGAAGCACACATCGCCAACCTTTTAATTTTTAATTAGGAAATGCTAATATAGAAGTCTCTAAATTATTACTCGAACTAACGACTAGTTGCTTGGCTAACGAGTATTAGCTGGAGAAGTGACATTAAGGATGCTACAACATAGCGCCACGCCTTTCTCACCACGGGTTAGATCAACACGTTGTGTGAGTGTGACACTGAAAATCCCCCCCCCCCCTAACCTGCCCTCTCTTACACGAAACCAAAATAATACTTGGCGAATTGGGTCATTTTGTATTATAAAATCAAGTAGCTCAGTAGACATGCACTCTTGTCATGTTATATTACACGGTATAACATGTCTCACTTACTGATGTTCCCTCTAGTGGCTATAATTTACAAGAGAAATGTTCTTATTCTTTTCTCCTTCTCCCTTTCCTTCTCCTCCTCCTCCTCCTTCTTCTTCTTCTACAATGGATGCACTAGCAAACAACTGGCATAATAGCGGGTCCAAAACATTGCAGTAAGACCAGAACCTTCGAACCCACTGAACCGGACGCGATATCCAAATCTGGAAGAGAGCTGGCTTCCCATACGGAAAGTCTGGAGTTCGAATCCCGGCCGAGTCAAACCGATGCCATACTAAATTGATATTTGTCGCTATCTAGTCTAGTACTCAGCATTACCAGCCTAGGGCAAGGACTTGTCAGCTCAGCATTGGGGTAATGTGACTGAGTGGGATATCGAGTCATGGCGCAATTACAACAATTTTGCTGAATGAAAGATAACTGGCCTAAAGTATGCCTGCACCGACTTCTGTTCCTTGAGATGGCACCACCCCCTTGAGATAGTATAGCCGTGTTTACACAGGCGAGTTAAAATGTTTCATATAAAACCACTTGCCTAGATCGATTTACATTTGTCGTGTAAACGCTATGCTGAGGCGTTTTAGGGCTGAATCGATTCATATAAATCAGTATATGTAAACCACCTTGCGAGGTAGTATAGATGAAGCGATCTAGCCTAAGAGCTTCACACGCATGCGCAGTCGAGACCTTAGTTTGTTGACTTTCCGGTCGATCAAAAGCGCATATTATAGAATTTAGTCTATGAAACTGCTAGCTGTGCACAGATATTTTTTCATCATTTATTTTTAGGGTTTCACTGCCCAGCAGAAGTTTTAACCATTCCAAACCAATATGATTCAGTCCATACAGATTTAGGTCGAACCCACACTCTCTTGTGGCGACGTCGACGAACCCAAACTGGCGCTGGTTAGTCTGGACTTGCTCATGCGCAGATATCGATTTCCGCCTTAAACCGCTCCGTGTGTAAATGCGCCTATAATTCGCTTCATATAAATCGATTTGCCTAATTTGCTTCACAATTGCCCGTGTAAACACGGCTTTAGACCCATTTCCCGGAAAGGGACATGTGGGTTAAAGGAGTGGGGTGCAGAGGACAGGTAAGCAGCCCCTCCCACCTGTCAATCACAGACCAACAAGCCACCCCACTGGGCAACCCTATAATATCCACAGACAATCACAACCCACCCTCAACAACACTCGAGCCTTGCTCCAGCACACCACCTACTTACCACTCACAGATGGACCACCGTCAGAGCAACATGCCTTCTCAGCCCACCCAAACACAACCAATGCACTTGATTCAGTGTAAAAAATAAACCCAGGCAAAATAAAAACAAACCAAAAAACTAAAAATTTACCTAATATTAATGCAATGTTATTATTGACTTGATTGATGTAGAATGCTCATTGTCATTATTGATGATATAAAATATACCGTGATTATTATTGAATTGTATCGTGATATGTCATGTACTCTATTATATTTGATATTGCTGTGTAACTTCACTTGAATGTCTGACATTGTTACAAGTTACTCACAGCTGCATTGAGTAGAGCTGGGCAAGAACACCGGAAATGCAGCCTGTCATGAAAATACAGTTATTTCCAATCCTGCTTCCTACTTCTCTGGTCTCCGGGAAGCAATGTCCTAATAGTGAATCATATTACTCATTCTTCCACCACAATCCTGCCCTCCGACGGCAGTGTCAAGAACTAATATTTTGGATAGCAGCACAGTGCGCATGCCCCGAGGAAATGCCTATCGGCCCGTATTCGATCAGACAACTCGGGCCACCCGAGTCACATGTTGGCGCTTGCGCAGAACCTACGACCTCGGGTTGCATAAACGAACATGTTCGGGGTGGAAAAAATGTTAGCTTAATCCAAAACTTATTTTTTTTAATAACCGATATAACTACTGCAAAATAGGATTTAAAGTGTTTTATGATTGCATAGTTTAGTTATATTTCCATTTCATTAATCTGAGTTATTAAAAAAAACTAACATTAAAAAAACATATAGGATTTGTACTGCTACAGGACGGTACCAGCACAAATGTGACGTCATCGCTCCTAGCCAACCCAAGCCAAACGGGGGGTAATCGATTAATCAACTCGGGTCACCGCTCCTTTGTTCGGCGGCTCGGCAAAATACTACCATTTATCATATAAAAAAGTTGGTTAAATCAAAGTCTGTTAATCCAAATTATCGGTTAATCCAAAGAAAATTGTCGGGCTCCAGGCAACTTCCGGTACAGTTAAACCAAACTTTCATGTGGTTATAAAATATAAGGTCCTCTGAGACCCCACCAACTTTTTTATATGATAAATGGTACTATTTTGCCAGGCCGCCGAAAAAAGTTTGCATTAACCGATCGTTTGGTTTAACCAAGCTTGGTTTAACAGGGTTATACTGTATATACATTAAAAAAAACAATAATCAAAGTGTCCACATAAATTGTATATTAAATTCATAATGCACCCGCGTTTTTGCCAAAGCCAAGTCAAAGTCAAAGCCAAAGCTAGGTTAAACCAATGATCGGTTCATCGAAACAAATTTCTAGGGTCCCTTCAAGTTTGGTCTAATGGGGTTATACTGTACCAACAAATATAACCCAATGTTCATAGTGCAATCCAATTATTTTATTTTGTCTTTAAAAGAAGAAAGTAATGTGCGATGTAACACATGACGCACGGACACACAATATACATTAAAGCTGCATAGTCCGATGAAAACATCAATTTGTCAAAACTAAAGCAAAGATCTACATTTTATTTTACATATCAAATTTAGATACTGGTGCATTCATTAAATATTTGTTATCACATTGAAGGCCATACTGAGTCAATTTAATAGAACCTGTGGTGTCAAAGTTTTGGCGTGGTTGCCAAAATGAATTTTGCATGGTTTGCACTTCAAATATCTCAAAAGTTTTAAAATAAAAGTGACTTCAAAATAAAGTAAGGTAGATTGTCATGTTGGTTCATCAACATGGGTAATTTGCATGTGAACGAGGGGTTGCTGCAGTGGCGCCACCTGAGTTCGATCCCACCAACTAACACGCCCCCTGCCGGAATTCCCGGGAACCACATCTCGCTCATGAGAACCTGATGTCACTTCCAGTCGACAACAGCCCGCCAGGTCCCGCTTCCACCCCTACGCCTCCAGACGCCAGACCGACAACAACCACCAGCTTCCTCGGCCACCCACCCATCCCTACAATAAGACACAGATAAAGTGATATGATTGAGAGCCTGATTCAATGAACTTTGACCTGATGACCTTATTCGATATTATCCTTTATACATTGACCTTTTCTTGAATAAAGTCCATGTCATATAGGTCCTTGTTTGTGTTGTAAATTATAACAATCAACCTAATATATTTATCTCAGAAAATGGTAGAAAGTCAAAGTCATCGGACTATGCAACTTTAAGAACAGGCAGAATTAATTAACAAATACACTGTACCGTAATATATAGTTAAAGTTGCATGGTCTGATAAAAGCATCACATTAGCAAAACCAAAACATTTACCTAAATTTGACCCTGCATATCGTATTCGTCAGAGTTCAATATACCATACATTGTTGGAAGGGAAGGTGAATGGCAGCAGAGGGAGAGGGAGACCAAGAACATCATGGTTTACAAATATTTCACAGTGGACAGGCTTGAATTATTCACAGTCTATCAGAACAGCACACCATCGGGACAAGTGGAGAACCATTGCATCCAACCCTCGACTAGAGGACGGAACTATTGATTGATTGATATCGTTTTTAGATATTGGTGCACTTATTAAGCAGGTGCTGCTGCATAGACAGAGATCCTAAGCCAATTAAATAGAACCGGTTATAAAGGCCCTGTCACATTACGGCGTATGGCGGGAGCGTATTGAAAACCTACATAGGTCCTGCGCGTGCCGGCCTATGATGACATTTGGTGACCTTTTGGGTGGTTTTGAGCGTATGTGGAACCTACGAGGAGCGTACGAGGAGCGTATGAGGAGCGTATGGGAGCGTGCTGTGACATTTTTTGACAGTATGGGCCATACGCCCTCATAGGTTGAGTTTTTTTTAGCATGCACAAAAAAATTTGGACGGACAGATTTATGAAAGCGTATGGCGGCGTATGCCTCATACGCTTCACATAAGCCGGCATCTGGCGGCGTATGAGTAGCGTATGAGTAGCGTATGCATAGCGTATGCGTAGCGTATGAGTAGCGTATTCGGCGTATGCCGACGTATATGACGTAACGCGCCTATGCCGCCATACGCTCCCGCAAAAAACCCTAATGTGACAGCCCCTTTACTAAAGCCTACGGTTTCAGAAATTGTGTGTGCTTTCCAAAATTAAGTTGGCGTGTTTTCATTTCAATATCTCCAAAATTAACCATTTAAAATAAAAAGTTACTTCAAACTAAACTAAAGTAGACTATAATGAGCAATCTAAAATATTAATTCCAGACAAATTTGAGAAACACAAAACCATTGCATTATGCAAGTTTAATTAAGTATTTTTGCTTTAAAAAAAACCCATATTCTACTATTTGCACGAAAATGGCTATGGGTAATAAGAATAATGGGCTGTAGTGTAAAAGAGAAACAAAACAAGTACACAGTATGGCCATCACAGACCTATGTAATTTTGTGGGTGAATAAAAGTTGCATAATCTGACGGTTTTGAGTTTCTGCCTTATTTCTTGGATGAAATATATAAAGTTGATCATTATATTTCAGTTTGTGGTGATTGTGATTACAGATGCCTTACTTTGGAAATGCTTGGAAGTGAAAGCATGGGAAAACAATTTGGTGTACACACTAAAATTGCGGACTTTTATAGAGAAGTATGGCACATGAGCACCAAACTCAGATGGCCGAATGAGTTGAGCGTCCATCTCCCGTTTTGGTAGATCGTGGGATCCGAACCCACAGGTTTGAACCTTGGTCGTCGAGTCAAATCAATGACTTAGAAATTAATACTTGTCGTTTCCTATCCAGGTGCTCGGCATTGTTAGGATAGGACAAGCACTGATTGACTCAGTGTCAGGATAATATGACTGAGTGGGATATCAGTTCATGGTGCTGGTGGCCTGGCCGTCCAATGGGGCAGCATTATAAAGTCGCCATGAGTGTGCACTGTCACAAGTCTGTACCCTTCCTGATATGACCTTAGATGTTGCCAGGACGTAAGACTCCAGCAAACAACCATCAATAATTGATTTTAGATGAGGCTTACTGATCAATACATGTCATTTAAGCTGCTGTCCGCTGGTTGCTGAGGATGGACTGAAGCTGTGACCTGGCGTGTTATGCTATGTCCACGAGTCAAGTGAGTGCTTGTTCCTCGGAGTCCTGTAATTTACTATAAACCGAACGCTGTGGCCGAATCATAGAGCGCGGGCCTCGTGTGCAGGAGATCAGGAGTTTGGTTCCCAGTCGAGTCAAACCAATGACTTAAAAAGTTGATACTTGTCGCTTCCTGGCCTGGCGCTCGGCATTATCAGGTTAGAGCAAGAACTGGTTAGCTCAATGTCAGGATAATGTGACTGAGTGAGATATCGGGTCATGGTGCCGACGGCCTGATTTCCCATGTTACATAATCCGATGAAAGAATCAAATTATCTAAGCCAAAACCTGAAAACACATACCTAATAAATAAATTAAATACATGACCCAATACCACGAAATGAGTCACGCTGCCCCAAACAAGGAATGTGGTGGGTCTTAGCTGGGAATGGCTAAGAGCAATGTCATATTTGCGCTGGTACCATCCTGGGCCCGTATGCACCAAGTTGTGCTAGCCTTAACCGGAGCTAGGCGCTAACTCCGGTCAGCTAGCTGCGGGTAGTGGGGGGTCCGCGAAAAAGATTAACTGGTATGCGCCAATGTTTTAGCCTGGGCAGATAGCTGACCGTGAGTTTATTTATAGATTTGGGAATTCCCTCCAGTCGACGATATGAATAACGCTGCCAATGCGGCGGTGGCTTTAATATTGCTTCGAATTTAGGGTTAATTTGATTAAATTTCACTTATGGCGTATGTAACTCTGTTAAATATGACAGCATTTAATAGATTTGGGCTAATATATAGCCGCCGATTCGGCGGCGACGGCGGCGGCCATATTTAGTTGGCGTTGGACAGTATGGATATCGACGTCGCTGCGGAGGCGGCGGTTTGTTTACTTTACATTCGTCGATTCAAAAATATTAATATCGCCGCTGCTACGGCAGCAGCGTTAATATCGCTTCGCATTTAGGGTTAAACTGATAAGATTTCACTTATTGCGTATGTAATTCTGTTAAATATGACAGCATTGAATAGATTGAGAGCCACACACCCACACTAACCGCCCCGGCTAGCAGTTAAACCTGATTTGAAGGTGGGGTAGCTTAGCCTAGGCTACGGTCCGCGGTTTGTGCTGGCACCGATTGATGCATACGGATTTTCCACAGTTAGCCGTGTGGGGATAGTCAAACTGTGGTTAAGGCCTTAACTCCGATTGGTGCATACGGCCCCTGTAGGATAATAGCTAGATGGTTTTTTTTTGGTAATAACCCAGATTAATGAAATGGAAATATAACTAAACTATGCAATCATAAATACCTTAAATCCTATTTTGCTCTAGTTATAGTGGTTATTAAAAAAAAAAGTTGTGGATTAAGCCACCATTTTTTCCACCCCGATGTAAAATTTCCTGATAATTAGACATTGGCGGATGTGTAAACTAGTCTATAGTAATTACAATTGTTATATAAAATGGTAAATGGTATATAGAGCCAGAGGCATTAAGGTATTATGTGGTGCTGCAGGGCCCGTATGCATGGGGCGGTGGTAGCGCCCTACCCCTGGGGGTAGCGGGGATATCCGGGGTAGCAGAGAAAAGTCGCTATGCATGTGACCGGGGTAGGCAAACCCCAGGGGGTAAAAGTCAGGTAAGCTACCCCCATTCCGTAGCAGGTATAAGGGTGGTGGTAGGGACTGACTCGGGCCAAATCTATTGAATGCGATCATATTTAACAGAATTAGCTACCCAATAAGTGAAATTTTATCAATTTAACCCTAAATTCGAAGCGTTATTAAGGTTACCGCTGCATTGGCGGCGATATTAATAGGTATATTTTCGAATCGACGAACGTAAAGTAAACAAATCGCCGTCACCGCCGCATTGACGTCGCTTTCCATACTGGCGGCGGCGGCGGCGGTTTGTTTACTGTACGTTCGTCGATCTGAAAATATTAATATTAATATGGCCGCCAATGCGGTGGTAGCCTTAATAACGCTTCGAATTTAGGGTTAAATTGATCAAATTTCACTTATTGAGTAGCTAATTCTGTTAAATATGATCGCATTTAATATATTTCAGCCTAATATATGGCTACAAATGGAGAGGGATTTCCCAAATCTATAAATAACTGCTAGGGTACCTACCTCCTCGCCGACTTGGCTCCACGCATACTACGTGACCCATTTCCTACCCTCGGGGGTTGCTACCCCAAACTCGGTCCTTACCACCGGCGGCGATAAATAATTCTTCATGCATACGGGCCCTGATCCTTTACTGAGTTTTATATAGACATTATGTAGTTATAGATAGTGTGAGAGGGGCACTAATTTTAGTGTAACAGAGCTTTAGGAGCTCGGCTCACATACCCCCTCACCCCCAACTGTTATTTACGGATCACTGCACACCCAGACACAACAGAGCACTGTAGCCATAAACAACCAATGCTTGGATACAAGCATATTGGATGTCCATTGCTTGATTGGAGAATACCTACTGCTGATTGGAGGAGCTGATCAGGTGTGACAGCCATCTTCGATTCATGAAACTATATAATAATAAACCTGAGGGTGTAGTAAGCTCTCTGTCTTTCTGTGCACTTCTACTCTACCTTTCTCTTGCCTGTAGTGATTTCATATTTAGCCTACCTACACAACCACAGCTGCCAGCCGTCGACTTTACACCGAGCATGGAGAAGCATATTCGTTTAGTCAACCCGAGACTGTAGGATGTGCGCATGCGCCAAAAATTGGCTAGGGTGACCCGACTTGATTAATCGAATATGCCCTTAGCGACCCCAAAGAAGGGTTGGTCTCAAAGAGGTCACAGCATGGTCACAGGTGGTCGCAAAGTGGTCCTCAGTGGTTGCCGACCTCCTTGCGATCATCTTGGTCGCAAAGAGGTTGCAGCTACTTCACTACAAACCTCTTTCAGACCAAAATCGTCACACAGAGGTCAGCAAACATTGCTTTGGTCGTAAGATGGTCGCTGGTGACTGTGGGTTCTTTGGTGCAAAGTGGTCGCAAAGTGGTCATAAGTGCCCATTAGCCACTGTGTGATTGGGGGTCGTGGGTTCGAACCCTGGTCGAGTCAAACCAACGACTTAAAAATTGATACTTGTTGCTTCCTAGCCTGGTGCTCGGCATTATTAGGATAGGGCAAGAACTGGTTGGCTCAGTGTCAGGATAATGTGACTGAGTGGGATATCAGGTCATGGTGCTGGTGGCCTGGTGTTCCAGTGGGGCAACACTATAAAGTCGCCATGAGTGCGCACTGTAACAAGTCGGTACCCGTCCTGATATGACCTTAGATGTTGATAGGACGTAAAACAACAACAAACAAACCAACTGTATGCATAATCACACTAACGTACACTCACATCTATATTATAATTACTTAGTCCTTGCTCCCATGTCATCAACTAGTTACATCCTGAATAACTGACCATAGCCTTAGTCCGAGACGCAACAGTTCCATGTTTACAGGAAGGAACAGGACAGGATCTTCTAGCAGTTAGAGTGTCTGCGATCTGCGCGGGGGGTCACGAGTTCAAGCGCTGGCTGAATCATATCACTGTTACCAGGATTAACAAGAAACTGAGATTTGTAGCTTTTATTCCTGTGCATTGCTAGGATAAGGAAACGATGCGTTCACTCAGTGTCCGGCAGCACGGCATATCAGTTGGGCAACACTATAAAACTACCAGGAGTCCATTCACTTCTACAAGTCAGCGCCTGTCTCGATATTACCTCAGATGATGCTAGGACGTGAAACCCCAAACAGTTTGTCAATCTGTCTGTGCCGGAACTCTATCATTGGCCTTCACTTGTTGCAATGCAATTCATGAAAGCTGTATAAATTGTAGCATGAATATATGTGATGTATAACGCATTAAACAAGTATAAATGCTAGGGTAACATGTGTTATCATACCCGAATCTATATTACCTGAATATAATTAGGCAATACCAGTCACAATAATATCACACTTTCAATTGTAAAAGCCACAAGACTGGCAAACTTAGATTTTCAAGTGTATTCCAGTCATGATGCATGATAGCATGGTATCTCAGTTGGGGCAGCACTATGAGTCGTCATTGAGTATGCTGCCGTGATATTACCTTAGATGTTGCTAGGATGCAAAACAACAACCATCAAACAAACAAACTTAATCTCTTCATCATACCTGCCCTTCGTCATTCAATCATGAGGCGCGGTTGCCGAATTGATAGAGCACAGGCTTCCCATGCGGAAGAGCGGAAGATCTGGAGTTCAATTCCCGGTCGAGTCAAATCAATGACATACAAAATTGATACTTTTCACTTCCTAGCTTGGTGCTGGGGATTAATAGGATAGGGCAAGGACTGGTTAGCTCAGTATCAGGATTATGTGACTGAGTGGGATATGGGTCATGGTGCTGGTGGTCTGATTTCCCAGTGAGGCAGCACTATAAAGTTGACCTGAGTGTGGTGCACTGTCACAAGTCGGTACCCATCCTTATATGACCATAAATGTTGCCAGGACGTAAAACTCCAACAACCAACCAATCAACGCAATAACCCGAGTATAACTGGATGCACTCATCCTGCAACCCCAATTGAGCCGAGCAATCAAACACGACCTCAGTTGAAAACAACACAGACGCAGCCGGCTTATATTTGGTACATCTTGATCTCATTTGGGATGTCTCACTTGTTGTCTCCGTGAGTGATCACCAGGTGGCCCACCTTCGACAGTTCAATCACAGCGAGTGCTCGATACCCTTGTCCTTGCCGATGAGGCTTTGTACAAACTTATGCAGCCAGCTTATATTTGGTATGCTATACCCTGATCTCGTTGGGGATGTCCCGCTTGCCGATGAGGCTGCGCACAAACTTACCGTCGGATGTGAACATGGTCACCTGCTCACTCTTGCATTTGAGCACGATCACAGAGGCGCAGCTAACAGATTTATATTTGGTACACCCTGATCTCATTGGGGATGTCCCGCTTGTTGTCTCCGTGAGTGATAACCAGGTGGCCCTCCTTCGACAGCGCCATTGCACGTGAGTGCTCGATACCCTCGTCCTTGCCGATGAGACTGCGCACAAACTTACCATCGGATGTGAACATGGTCACCTGCTCGCTCTTGCAGTCGAGCACAATCACATTGTCGCGGCTGTCACACACGAGACCCAGCGGAATCATCAGCTGCCGCTCCTCGGACCCGCCGCCGCCGCTGCCGCCGCCGCCGCCGCCGCTACCGCCGCCGCTGCCGCTACCGCCACCGATGGTTCGCAGCAGCCCGCCGCTCTGGTTGAACACTTTCACGTGGTGGTGGTACCAGTCAGACACGAGGATCTCATCGCGACTATTGACAGTCAGGTAGAAGGTGAACTTGGACTTGGTGGAGAATTTCGACTTGACGGAGCCGTCGGTGTTGACGACGGTGATCTTACTGACAGCCGGGTCGGACACCACGTAGCGGCCTTTGCTGTCGATGGCGAGTGAGAACGGGTAGTCGAACAGTCCGGCGCCCAGCTGCTGCTTCTTTTCGCCGTTTTTTGTGAACACCTTGATGCAGTTGACGTGCGTTTTGCAGTCGGTGACAGCGATGTCGCCGCTTCTCGTCACAGCTATCCCGCACGGCTTGAAGCCCTCATGGCCGAACTTGAGCTTGAAGTTTCCGTTGGCGTCGAATATCTGCACCCGGTTGTTGTGCATGTCGGCGACGGCAATGTCGCCGTTCAGCAGCACGGCGACGGCCGAGGGAAAGTTGAACTCGCCGTCCCTGCTGCCCCGCCGCCCGATGGTTTTCAACGGCTCCACCTTCAGGTCGAGCCTGCCCTGTGATGGGTTATATTATATCAGATAAAATGCTAAGACTCCCCAAATAAGAGAAACTTAGGTTTTATGGAATGGTCTTGTTAATACCCCTGTCACACTATGACGTAACAGGCCAGCGATTGGGCAACGTAAAAATCACTTTTTTACGTTTAGATACGTAGAAGTACTCGGCGTTTCAGGGCCAAATTGGACGTCAGTGCAATGTAGTGAACGTAGGTGAAACGTTGGTCCAATGTAGCTGTAACGTGTCTCAATGAGTTAAAACATTTTTTTTAAAAAGGCCTAATGTAAGACTAACGAGCCTCCTGCGGGCACGGCATCAGCCTAGCGAAACCCTAGTGAGGGCTTAGCGTAGGACACACGTAATTACGCCCGCCATAGCTACGTACATGTGACTCTGGCATAATTCGTAACGTGAGTCGATGTCATGCCCACGAGTGAGCACCATCAATCTAATGACAGTCCAGCATGCTCAGCATAAGGACAGGGAGGCAAAACGTTCACACCATGTTCACAGCACATTCACTTACGTTCGAAGAACGTTGGCGCACGTTACATACATTACGAGTGTGCCAGCCATTCGTCGAATACGTCAAGACACGTTGGACTAACATTAGACACACGTTAGAGACACGATAGACCTACGTCGAGATACGTTAGTACCACGTTGTCAGCGCGCGGGCTGCATGTTCCTCCCGGCTCTCCGTAAGTCGACATAGCTAAACGTAGACCGACGTAGCTCTAACGAACGTCTAACGTATCTTGACATAAGCCTTATGTGAGCAAAATGTAAGCCAACATAATGACCTTTACGTCGAGCTATGTCGAAAGTTTTGGGTATGTCCAAGACCTTGACATCTGTCACTGTATCTCGACGTAACTTGATGTATCTCGACGTAGGCTTAATGAACGAGTAACGTATCTCGACGTAATGACCAAATTTCACCTACGTAGGCTTAGGCTACCCCGTTACGTGATAGTGTGACAGGGTCATAAGAAAAACTATAATCTATTTTAATTTGTCAAATATATTGAATAGAAAGGAAGTTACACCATTTTTATGTAGGCTAAATTACACTGTTTTGGCCCTAATTTTGAGAAGAAAATCTATAACCACTTACCATTGTCTTAGTTTAATCATGCTGTGCAGGCCGTTTTATGCCAACTTCATCTGCCTGTAACTCCCTCAATTTTGTACAGGGATCAAATAAAACGCGATATGATTCTCTTGGTCATTGGGATCTTAATTCTGAGATTGTTTGAAGATTGGGATTATATCACCCAACCCGCAGTTAAAATGGTCCCAAAAAGATGACAATTCCATATATCTTAGTCAGATTATAATTCTGGGATCATTTGAAGCTGTGACTATATGGATTACCTAATGCTACATTCATATGAACTGGTGAATATGGTGTTTCCCATTTCACAACCTGTGAATTGCATTCAAGTGACTTCACAACTGGTGAACACCACCTGTGAACTGGAGAATTTTTAAGCGGCTCGCTACTCACCACTTGTGAAGAAATGGCGGTGTCGCAGTGTCCACCATATGCACGGTGCAAAACATTAGTTTTATTCAAAATTAATAGAAATCAAGAACCCTAACCTTATAAATTTGATATAATCTTTTTGGTAAAGATGTTTTCTATATGGGTACCAAGCGATTTGTTTCTAGGTGGTGTGGTTTTAGAGATATTTCATTTTTACTGTATGGAGATTTGACAATGCCTCTATTATCGCCCAGCATGAAACGTGTTTACCGCGAATTGCCAAATGAACGCTCTCAATTTACATGGTCGTGTTCACCAGCAGTAAGTGGGAAGTTCACCATATTCACGAGGACCGTATGAACGCAGCATTAATCCCTGTACTGGGTCATTCTCTTTGAGTTCCACATTTTTGCTGCTTCACTGCATTTCCTGCATCATGATCACATTTTCTATATTTCCAAGGGCCACCGTTTGAGATCTTACAATCCTATATTTATACCAAATATATCATTGGAAAGCACCGGTATAATATATTTCATTTATCCTGGTTTAGATAATTTGTATACAAGACTAAATGTAATGAGGAGCTTCCGTTGCAACACCAGTTTGCGCACCATGGTGGTGTTGCAGTTTCAGCGGCACACCAGTTTGCGAGGGACACATCGCTTCTAGTCATGCGTCAAAATCGAACAGCATCGTCACTAACCTTATAAATTTAATATAATGTTTTTGGTAAAGATGTTTTCTATATGTGTACCAAGCGATTTGTTTCTAGGTGGTGTCGTTTTAGAGATATTTCACTTTTGCTGTATTTTCTGTAGGAAGATTGGTCACGACCATTGACAATGCCTTGAGTTTGACGGTACGCGCAGTGCAAATCATTAGTTTTATTCAAAATTAATAGAAATCCATAACCCTACCCTTATCAATTTAATATAATCTTTTTGGTACACATGTTTTCTATAGGTGTACCAAGGGATTTGTTTCTAGGTCGTGTGGTTGTAGAGATATTTCACTTCTTCTGTATGAAGATTTGCTCACGGCCATTGACAATGCATTTGAATGGATCTGTCCCTCGCAAACTGGTGTGCCGCGGAAACTGCAACACCGGTCCCATGTTTTCGAGGGGGTGAATACAATGGCAGCCACAGCATTAAAGCGAATGTAAATAAAACAAAAAGCACAAATCTATTCACTGCTACGATATAATTATGTTATTTAGAACCATGAATATTCACTCGGGGGTTGAAATAAGTGAAATTTGGTCAAATTTAACCCAAAATCCGAGCGATATTAAGGCCGCCGCACCGTCGCCATTATGGTGAATGTAAATAAAACAAAAAGCACTGAATATATTCACTGCTATGGTCTAATTCTGTTATTTAGAACCATGAATATTCACTCGGGGTTTGAAATAAGTGAAATTCGGTCAAATTAAACCCAAAATCCAAGCAATATTAAAGCCACTACAGCATCTGCGGCATTATTGCCGTTGTTGCTGTACTAAAGATTTCCACCGCTGTGTATAACTTACAGCGTCATCAAAGGCCGGTTGCTCTCATACCATGTCTATGTGGTGTGGGAGGTTACAAATCCCTTGGGTCGGTAAAAGTGTAGGCTCGGGCTTTCTATCGACCAGCAGTGGAGTGGGGAAGACCAGTCATCTGTGACTGGGATTTCCCCTGCTTGGGACAACTAATGTAGCAAAAAAAAAAGAAAAAAAAAAGAGAGACGAATAAGTGTTCACACTTCCTGTCTACCATTCGCTATATCGCTATAAAGAGAACTGCTTCTATTCAACCATGATGGCCGACTTGGACCAGGAACGGGTGCTGCCACCAAGCGCATAGCGAGATAAATGGCTCATGAAGGTCCCCATTGTAATACATGTACATCACAGTAATTTTCGACTGCAGGCAGGTGGGCTTGAGTCAGGTCACATCTATGGGTCACTAAGGCCGGCCCAGCGGCACCGCTGCCCCAAGTGGGAGTTTATATAACTACCTGTGAGAAGAGCCGCATCTGGACGACGACGCTCTTGATCTCTGCCAGGATGGACGACTGCGTGATTGGCGGGTTCCCGTCGTCCTCCTCGCTCTGTTGCTCCTCGGCCAGCGCGTCGTATTTCGCTAGGTTCGTGAAGGTGGCGACATCTGGTGCCGACGGCAGCGCTGTGGTGGCCATCTTGGTCAGCTTGTCGGCCACCTCGGCGTGCGTTCCCACCACCTGTTTGTGTGTAGTAAGGAAGCAATTTACACACTGACACTGCATTTACCCACACTTTTCTTGAATTTTTGTTTTCAACTCATCTCTTGTATTTTTTGTTTGTTTGTTTCTTGTTGTTTTACGTCCTAGCAACATCTATGGTCATATCAGGACGGGTACCGACTTGTGACAGTGCACACTCATGGCAACTTTATAGTGCTGTCCCACTGGGAAACCAGGCCGGCGGCACCATGATCTGATATCCCACTCAGTCACATTATCCTGACACTGAGCCAACCAGTCCTTGCCCTATCCTATTAATGTTGAGCGCCTGGCTAGGAAGTGACAAGTATCAATTTTAAAGTCATTGGTTTGACTCGACCAGGGTTCGGACCCACAATCTACCAGCATGGGAGACGGATGCTCTAACTTTGTTTGCTTAACTGTAATCAATACAATCTTCTTTTTTTCTTGAATATTTATACTGCCTATCATAGATAAGTCTAAATAGACTTGTTTTCACCATTCATTAGACAGTTTGTCGATAGAAAGCCCAATCCTACACTTTTACCGACCCAAAGGGATTTTGAACCTCCCACACCACATAGACATGGTATGAAAGCAACTGGCCTTGGATGACACTGTAAGTTATACACAGTGGTGGAAATCCAAATTGGCAGAGGTGGGGGAACGGGGAATCAAACCACCGACCTTCAAATTAGGAGTCCGACCTAGAAAAAAGTCAGACACTCTAACCACTTCACGACAGAGAACACCATTGAATTTATTGTGTATGTTAAAATGATGCTTTGAATGTGTTTGTTTCATAACTTTGTTTGCTTAAATGTAATGAATAACATTTTGTTAGAATTTGTTGTGTATGTCAAAATGATGTGTTGAATGTGTTTGATTTCCATGTTACATGACTGATCTTACTTAACCTATCACTCAATTTGTATAAGATCAAAAGAAAAAAGTGAAATAGCTGTTTTATCCAACTTTGACATATGTGCACAACAGGGAAACATGGATTCTTCTATTATTTGGAATGTCTTTTGCTATTATTTGAAATGTCTTTTGCTGTTATCTGGAAAGTTTTCACTTTTGCTTTCCAGGTCACGCTCTAGTGCCCAATTTCAGAGAATGATCCACTTTCCAAATTTGGTTTTGCATACAACATTTTAATTTAGCATATTTATTTTTGGTGATGGTGTATTTATGTTGCCCATAATGATTTGTTTCACTAGACAGTAATAGTCTTGTGGTTCCCCTTGCTTTGTTACTTTCAGTTGTTGCGTAGCTATCTACAACACGCATTCTTTCTCTGTTTGTAAACATTCTCCCAAATCTCCCTATCCTCTGTGAGTCTGTTAGTTCTACAATTGGTTAGTTGTTTGGTTATGTATAGATATTTTCCCTGCCTGCCTTCACCATTTTGTGTTGGTGGTCATTAGTTTTTGGTTTTAAGTTTAAAGTTTACCTCCTCGGTGTATCATGCTTAGGATGTTTACCTTCTAAGAGTTTGCTTGAATTATCAGTGATTTTTTGTTCCTTTATTCAATTAAAAAAAAGAAAGTAGTTTTTTAGTTAGTCTAGCAGTGCATTGAGCTCCCTTTTTGATTACTCTTTTGATATTTGCATACCCCGGCTTAAAACTGTACAAAACACACAAAATCATGTGAGTAGACAGGTCTGACAGCCAGCTCCCATGTGGTACATCCGGGTCTCGCCGTTGTCTCCGTGGGTGACCACCAGGGCCGCATTCAGGGTCTGTCTTGGAGGGACCTCGGAGATGGCTTTGACGTCACGCTAGTCTGAACGCATTTAGCTGTTGGCCGCCTCGAAAATGGTGGCCTCCATAGGCGACGGCCATTTGCAATGGAACAGCTGCATTGTGATTGGCTGAAACTACTGAATTCGGCAACCATTTTCGAGGCGCTTTTTGTCTCCTATCTGAAAAGGGAGGCATCTCCAAGACGTTGCCGGGACGCACCCTGAATGGAAATAAACCAAAAAGCATCACCGAGACGTCACCGAGGCGCCTCCGAGACGGACCCTGAACGCGGCCCAGGTGGCGCTCCTCTACCTGAATGTCCTGACCCCGCTCCAGGATGGTTTGGGTGAAGTCGCACAGGTCCTGAAGGGTCCCGATGTCCTCTTCCATCGACTCCCTCCGGGCCCTCAAGTCCTGCACAAAAACACAAGAGTCAAAGCGAGGCTTCATCGCCAAATCTTCATAAGCTAAGGCAATGCCTTTTTCTTTTAAAATATGTGTCGGTAAATTATATTAGATGACATGATTCTTTTTTTAAATTTGATTTAAACTATTTTTCTATAAATTATTTGTCTAAGGTTTATTAGCTGACTTGATTCTTTTTTATTTGGTGTTCTTTTAAACACAAATAGGCGCATCATTTTGAAAAACTTGAAAATCCATGGAGGAACGTGCAGATCAGAATTTGCCAGATTTTCTTGAGTAATCTGCATGTCATCCACAGTAAAACCTCTCTAAATCGACCGACCATGGGACCGACTTTAATTGGTCCATTTAGGAAGGTGGTCGGTTTAGAGAGTTAGAATATCCTTACAATGTGTAAAAAATATACGGATTTTCGGGTAAGAATTATATATTGGCAGAACGCATTATTATTCTTGGACGACGGAGTGGGAACCAGGTTATGTAAACTAAAAGCAATAGAATCCCACTCCCATTGTACATGATACTGAGTGATGTGAATTATATGTTATATATGATGCTTGGAGTTAATGAAGAGATGTTCCTATAAAAGAGACAGTACATGATTATTAAAATGTTTCTCTATGTGTTCATAAAGAGTGCAATTGGAGAAAAAGGACAATTTTAATATATATATCTAGATATATATATGTGTAACTGTATACAATATCCTGTTCACCCATGACCACTGGTCTGACCCACCTGCCTAATCTGCATATGTATAGAGTGCACCACCTGCAGCTGGTTTGAGTGACAGCCCCCTACTAGGGGTGGCCACCCACCCAGACTGTGGGGGGTGTCTGATTGGCTGGCTGGGGGATGTCCAGTTACCTGACTTCCTTGGCCTATCCTGACCACACCCTAGTCTCAGATAATTAATTATTCAAGATTCTGCTTCAGACACGCTGAAGAGAAATGACTCTACTCCTGGTTCTTGAGGGAGGCACACCTACTCTAGAGCAGGACCCCAGATACTCTGTCTGATGCTATTCAAATTCACCTATTCCAAATTGAGTTGAGTGTAACACCCAAGGGACCCCAGTTCCCCGGGCTGTAGGCACTGTTTCCTATATAGAAGTGAGGTAATGAGACATAGTGTGGACAGCAGGTAAGGAGTGAAGGTGATAGGTCACATGTAGGGGGATGGACAGGAGTTGATGCCAATAAAGCAGAACTTATTCACTGTTCATCTGTGTGACTTGTTTTCCTTTCTCTTTCAAGTACTGGTTCCAGAGTTGGTTATCTTGATTAGGCTGATTGCATCACAGGTGATATGAAGGGGAAGAGTTTTGTAGTCACATGGGGTGCTCACAGCGGCCGAGCATCCTCGTGTTTCTATAGATGGTATTGCTGGGACCCAAATATAACGATCGACATAGGGGACTGGTCGATCTGTGGAGGCGTCGGTATAGGGAGGTTTTACTGTATATAGTATTATATGTATGCATATGTACTATATATACAGTATATACCGTACATTACTCTTTACATTTGACATATCTTGAATTTATCAACTGTCACCCACATCGCCTACCCATCCACCCACTCATAAAGGCATTACAATGCATACCTTTTCTGCAGACCATACATAATGAGCTGCCACCCATACTATTAGTTCTTGCGACTACCGTCAGAGGGCGGGTTGGTGGTGGACAATTTCTATGGGCGTAATCGATTAATCAACTCGGGTCACCCGAGCCCTTTTTGGCGCATGCGCACATCCTACAGACCCGGGTCGAATAATCGAATACGCTTCTCCGCGCTCGGGGTGGACAAAATTATCTTTTTTTTAATAACCGATAAAACTACAGCAAAATAGGATTTAAAGTATTTTATGATGGCCTCGTTTATCTATATTTCCATTTCATTAATCTAAGTTATTCTTTTTAAAAAACATGTATGACTGGTACTGGTAGCTGTTATCCAGCAGGACGGTACCAGCGCAAATGTGACATCATCGCTCGTAGCCAATCCCAGCTACTATGTGGGTTACTTGGGTCAGATCGTTTTGCAAATGGCACGTGTATTTGTCGACTCTACTCGCAGTGTTCGATTTGAAATTCTGACGACTCGAGTAACCCGAGTCGCCCGGGTCATGTTAATCGATTACGGCCTGCAAGACATTTGGTGAAATATTTGCACATCTCACTCCCCAGAACATTAGTTATTGCCACTGCCATCAGAGGGCGGTTTGGGGGTAGAAATTCTCTCAAAGACACTACACATGTCGCACGGTGGATTATTCACACATATCGCGCTCCCCACAACATTAGTTCTTGCCACTGCCGTCAGAGGGCGGGATGGATGGTGGAAATGGTTCGCTACCTTGTGCTTGCGCCCGCAGATTGCGCCCAGGTCAGCCTCCATCTTCATCTGGTTGTTCTTGGCGCGTGTGATCTCCTCGAAGGTGCGGGACAGCACGGCACGCAGAGCAAGCTGCTCCTTCTGGGTGAGTCGCTTCTCAACCTGCTCGAAGCTGGCCACCCGGGATCGGATCTAGGAAGGCGCGGATTGAAACTAAGTCAATTAAACCACAGATGAAAAAAACGCATAGATGTGTCACCCCATAATGAGATCGTGTATTATGGCGTTTATAGCGCCATCTGGTTTCAAATTGGGTCATGCCATTCATAATGATATAGAAGGATGCTATGAGTGCCAATTAAACGCCGCTATAAAATGTTCTTAGGAAAAGGAACGTGATTAAAACACATCAGTGGCGGAGTGGTTAGAGTGTCTGACTTTTTTTCTAGGTCAGACTCCTAATCTGAGGGTCAGCGGTTCGATTCCCCGTGCCCCCAGCTCTGCCAATTTGGATTTCCACCGCTGTGTATAACTTACAGCGTCATCAAAGGCCGGTTGCTCTCATACCATGTCTATGTGGTGTGGGAGGTTAAGAATCCCTTGGGTCGGTAAAAGTGTAGGCTCGGGCTTTCTATCGACCAGCAGTGGAATGAGGAAGGCCAGTCGTCTATGACTGAAATTTCCCCTGCTTAAACAACTAATGGACCAAAAAAAAAAGAAAAAAAAGTTTGGTATTGCGCATCTCCTGGGATAAGGTCAGTAAACTGTTAGAGAACCTCAGGTTGAGCTGGTCGTTGTTATGAACTGGCTCCACCAGCCATGTGCATTCTAAGGAACTAAGGTTGTGGATCAATTTAGGAAACAAGTACTCAGCTTTGCATACAGTTGCAATTTAATGCAGAAAATGTGAATTTTGTTAAACAAGTTTGGTCACTATAGTGACATGGCGATGGTTAATATAACACATTGAACTGCGGGTAAGCTATCTGGAACATGGCTGAACAATGACTGAACTATGGCTTATTGTCAAACGACCCAATTAAAAACCAGATGGCGCTGTGGAGCATGGCTGTGGGGGGTGGGGGGGAGCCATATGGTGATTCGGACAGAAGGAAGCCAGAGATGCTATTTGTGTTGGGAAATTTACCCTGCTTATTTCTATGTCTCAGTATGTGTGGTACAGTTTTCAGTTCATCTACTCAATGTCAAGGAAAGTCGACACTTTGGGGGCCAGGTAGTCTGCCGAGGGAGACCCCCGAACGGAGCCAAAACACAGGGCCGTGGCTCAGGGGGGCTTCCGAGGGGTCCACCTTGAGATGACGTTGAGGATTGCATCAGACTCCCAGGTCCCCTGGGCCAATATAGATGAGAGGTCAACTCCCCCTGTGGTGCAAGTATGAGCTGCACCTCCTCAGTCCGAGACGGTGGGGTGTTGCTTCGATGGTGGCAGCTGCGATTTAAGCTGGGGCCATCGGTCACGTGACTGGTATAGCGGCAATTGCAAGATTCTCTGCCTATAGGAAGATTAACGCTAGTTCTCAAAGTTCCACAAGGTGGCGCCACCACAGCGTGGTGGCCGCTGCCCGTGTTGGTTAGTTTGTGGGGATTTAAGGAAGGGGCGCCACATGCTGTAAAAATATACGGATTTTCGGTTTAGAATTATATACTGGCAGGGAGCATCCTTATTCTTGAATGACAGTGTGGGGACAATGTTATGTAAACTAAAATGGAAGGATGCCATACTCACAGTATGACATGATATAGAATAGGGAAATATATGTCCTGCATGCTGCCTAGGATTAGGGAGGAGCTGTGTTATTTTAGAAACAGTTCAAGGTGTTCTAGGGGAAACTGCCCAAGGGGTGGAAATTTCCTATGTGTAGTTCTAAGCATGTACCATCACCAAGGAGGGACGTTCTTGGTCTATATATATGGATATATATATATATGAATGTAACTGTATACAACTGCTGGTTCACCCATGTGACCATAAGGGAGGCCCAACTTCAGCCTCAGTTGCATATACACTCAGGGCGGCGCCTGCAGCTGAGTAGGGTGGCAGCCACCTCCACTGGGGGGTTGGCGCCCACCCCAGCTGTGGGGCCACCTGATTGGCTGACTGTGGGACTGCTCAGTCGCTTGCACTGCCTTGACCTTCTGACCACACTAAATGCATGAGATGTAGAGAATTATGTAAATGAAGGAGCGATGCTCCAGTCACACGGAACACCGGCACTCTAGTCCTGGCTCTTGAGTGAAGCACACATACTTTTGAGCAGGAACCCCAGACACTTTGTCTGATGCTACCTAAATTCACCTATTCAAATTGAGTGTATCCACAGCCATAGGACTATTGTCCCATGGGCTGTGGGCACTGCTTACAGTATACAGGCTAAGTGGTGATGAGAACTAGTGTGGACAGAAGGTGAGGAGTGAGGGTGCTAGGTCACATGTAGGGGAATGGACAGGAGTTGCTGCCAAATGAAGCACAACTTATTCACTGTTCATTTGTGTGACTAGTTTTCCTTCCTCTTTTCAGTACTGATTCATGAGTTGGTTTGATTAGGCTAATGGCATCACAGGTGATATGAAGGGGAGAGTTTTGTAGTCTCATGGGGTGCTCACAGCGGAAGAGCAGATCCGTGATTCTATAATGCGTTATGCAGCCGGCCCCGCCCCCCTCGTCTCTGCCGCAAATTACCATGCTACGAATAACATGCACAATCCTCACAGTGATTGTCAACAGTGGGGGTCGGAGGCGCGAGTATGGGTGACAGTCCGGGCGAGGCTCCGCACTGCTCTGAGCCGGCAGCTGTGGCCATGAGCGCTGTGGTGGCTTCCACCAGGGGTTTGCCTTGTCGGGTGACACAATCTTCCATTCGGCCCCACCGCTCCTGTATTATTGCAATCGTAGGTTGCCTTTGGAGTATGAAGTCAGTTTGCTGGACTGAAGTGAGTGCCTTCCACTTGGGTCTGGACGTGGGTGATTTTTAGGTGTGCTTGTGGTGTTGTCTGTGTGCTTGTGGTGTTCTCTGTGGCGGAGTGGTTAGAGTGTCTGACTTTTTTCTAGGTCAGACTCCTAATCTGAGGGTCGGCGGTTCGATTCCCCATGCCCCCAGCTCTGCCAATTTGGATTTCCACCGCTGTGTATAACTTACAGCATCATCAAAGACCGGTTGCTCTCATACCATGTCTATGTGGTGTGGGAGTTTAAAAATCCCTTGGGTCGGTAAAAGTGTAGGCTCGGGATTTCTATCGACCAGCAGTGGAATGAGGAAGACCAGTCTTCTATGACTGAAATTTCCCCTGCTTAAACAAGTGTAGTGGTCTGCACTGACCTCTCAGGCAAGTAACCACATAGACAGGTAGGCGTGGGGAGTGTATTGATATCAGGGAGCCTATGTGGTGTAATGGTTAGCACACTGGCCCGGAATGCAAAGAGATGTGGGTTCGAGTCCCGCTCTAGGCGCAGTATTTCCCATTTTCATCACCCCCACGACACTGGTTGCCGTGATCAGGATCCTGTACAAGCTTTGCGCTGTATGGTTGTTGAACCTACCCTGTGTATGTATGTGTTAGTGCATTGCCTGTATGTATGTAATTGTAAGCATTACAATACTTACAATTCCAGGGGACGAGTGTAGTGGTCTGCACTGACCTCTCAGGCAAGTAACCACATAGACAGGTAGGCGTGGGGAGTGTATTGATATCAGGGAGCCTATGTGGTGTAATGGTTAGCACACTGGCCCGGAATGCAAAGAGATGTGGGTTCGAGTCCCGCTCTAGGCGCAGTATTTCCCATTTTCATCACCCCCACGACACAAGTAATGGACCAAAAAAAATGAAGAAGAAAAAAATGCCGGTGTGACCTGGTTTAGGGTGCTGTCGCCATCTTTGTCGGAGCTGAGCAGTCCAGCTCGGGGCTTGGCGGTGAGCTCCTCGCCTGCCTATGTGCTGTAACTTCTCTCACTATGGTCGATCTCTTGAGGCCTTGCATTGTGTGTACTTGGGTGAGTTCCGGAGTGCCGTTAACTGAGGGTGCCGGGGGAGTGGGTGTCATAGTGTCATGGGTGGAGACGGTTTTGATGTTTTCCTTCCTGGAAGAGCTAGGCCGAATGAGGTTACAGGGGGGGGGGGGGGGATAGAGAGCTGGGGAGGTCATAAGGCTTAGTGTCCAGGGTTTCCACCAGGTGGTGTGGCGCTCCCCTCGCCGAATCAACCACAATTGGAAATTATGAGCCAATTGCCTGTGACGCATCTATGTTTTCTTCATCTATGATTAACCCCCCCCCCCCACACACACACACAAAACTAACTCTTCCCACCCACCTCCAACGTTCATTGATTAATCACGTACAAAATAATTCAATCATGAAACAAATTTGATATTCCTCTTTCCACAGCTTCTTTCTTTCCCTATCCTAGTGATCCCGAACGCCAGATAATTATGTAAGGACGAGTATAAATTTGGTAGGTTTTCAATTTCCCTACGCCAAGAATTGATGTGTTAGATCCCAGAGCCAACAACCACATACCTGTGGTATCTACTCCAGGCATCACTATCAGGTACAATTCACACGTAAAGCTGTCTGATGAAAAATCTAATTTTCAAAACTAAAACAATTACTTCGATTTGATTCTACATATCTATCTCAGATACTGGTACACGTAAACATTTGTCGCCACAGAGAAGGGAATACAAAGGCAATTTAATAGAATATGTTACTGCAGATGTCTATGGTGTTAGAATTTCAGCGTACTTGCCCAAATTAAGCTAGCATTTTGCACTTCAAATATCTCAAAAGTTAGCCACTTAAAATATAAGTTACTTCAAGCTAAAATAAAGTAGATTATAACGATCAACCTAATAGATTTATCGAAGAAAATGACAGAAACTCAAAACCATCGTACTATGCAACTTTAATGTTAACATCACATGTGCTATCTTCTCCGGGCATCTCAACTGAGTACAATTCCCACTGAACGTCAACATCACGTGTACCAACAACCACCTACCTGTGGTATCTTCTCCAGGCATCTTCTATCGGGTGCAATTCACACTTAATGTCAACAGCACATATGCCAACAACCACCTACCTGTGGTATCTTCTCCAGGCATATTCTATCGGGTGCAATTCACACTTAATGTCAACAGCACATATGCCAACAACGACATACCTGTGGTATCTACTCCAGGCATCTTCTATCGGGTGCAATTCACACTTAATGTCAACAGCACATATGCCAACAACCACCTACCTGTGGTATCTACTCCAGGCATCTTCTATCGGGTGCAATTCACACTTAATGTCAACAGCACATATGCCAACAACCACCTACCTCTGGTATCTTCTCCAGGCATCTTCTATCGGGTGCAATTCACACTTAATGTCAACAGCACATATGCCAACAACCACCTACCTGTGGTATCTAGTCCAGGCATCTTCTATCGGGTGCAATTCACACTTAATGTCAACAGCACATATGCCAACAACGACATACCTGTGGTATCTTCTCCGGGCATCTTCTATCGGGTGCAATTCACACTTAATGTCAACAGGACATATGCCAACAACCACATACATGTGGTATCTACTCCAGGCATGTTCTATCGGGTGCAATTCACACTTAATGTCAACAGCACATATGCCAACAACGACATACCTGTGGTATCTTCTCCAGGCATGTGGAAATCAAGGTGTTCAGGGAGGTCTTCACTGCCTCACTCTCCTCAGCCAACGTGGTGATGTCATGCCCCTCGTGATCAGCCGTCAGCGTACACGTCATGCAAATCTGTATGACGCAGTAATAACACAATGCAGTTTGAAACTAGTGTCACTTGTTATGGTTGGTTGGTTGTTGGAGTTTCACATCCTGGCAACATCTAAGGTCATATCAGGATGGGTACCGACTTGTGACAGTGCACACTCATAGTGACTTTATAGTGCTGCCCCAGTGGGAAATCAGGCCCCTGACACCATGACCCGATATCCCACTCAGCCACATTATCCTGAAACTGAGCTAACCAGTCCTTGCCCTATCCTATTAATGCCGAGCACCAGGCTAGGAAGCGACAAGTATCAATCTTAAAGTCATTGGGTTGACTTGACTGGGAACCAAACTCCCAATCTTTTTCATAAAACAACCGTCTGCATAGCTCTGTCAGTGTGATGTTGCACATGTGTCTACTATTGGTGTTTGAGTTGCACACTTACACCACTCATTCATTTCCAATGGATATCACATAGGGAATTGTCATATTGAATGATACAAAGCACTTGGTGTATGTATATATACATATATATATATAGAGAGGTAGGTATGCAGGTATTGCACGTATAGCAATACCTCAGGGAGTTTAACGCCCCTGCCCTGCAGAGTTGTAAACCACTGCCTTGTGGTACAGGTTCTTGACAGAACCAAAGGCTAAGGGAGCAAACCCTAAACAGAAAACCATGTCACTGTGGCAGCATTAAGGGCGGTTGATGTATGGAACTCCCAACATCTCGCGACCAGCCACTGCAGGGACAAATAGTTTTGCACCTGTCTTGACATGTTCTTGCCGGTGTGACCTCTATTTGCCCCCGAGAGAGTGCCGCTGGGAACTTGCAAAAGCCAGCAGCACTTCAACACTTTTGCAGGCAGCTTTCATGAAATGTAAAGCTGCCTTCATGATGCGAGATCTGCATTCAATCATGAGGCTAACCCCGGAAGGACAAAGTGACAAATAGGAAATACTCTAACGGACGGGCCTGCCCTCTATGGAAGATCTTCTGATCAAAAAGAATTTCCGGTGGACTGGACACCTCATGAGGATGTCATCAGACAGGCTACCAAAGCAGATCCTCTATTCTCAACTGTCTTCTGGTTACAGAAAGAGAGGGCGCCCTCATCTCTGGTTCAAGGATACCATCAAAAGAAACCTGAAGCTGAGAGACATTAAGACCAACTCATGGACGCAACTCTCACAGCAGAGAGCTAAATGGAGAGTGGCAATCAAGTAATGAAAGCAGTCTTTGTCGCATCGCGACCGACAGCATGATGATGATGATGATATATATATATAGAGAGAGAGCATTCTGAGAAACATAGTGAACTATTCGATATAGGGAAAGGGTACACATTTATCCAACCTTTGCAATAACCTGTTTGCATAATACCAAGTGACCTAGCTCATAGATTAGTTATTACATCCACACCCTTCACATTGACCAGCCTAGCATTGGTCAATAACATTACAATATTGATGCTGCATTCACTCTCCTTTTCATTGTGAGACACTTAACCTGAATACCATGTGAATAATAATGGATTTCCAGTCGCGGGTTGTGAAGAAGAATTCATTTAAACAGGAGTTAATCGTTTTGACGGTGAACAATCAGTAGATAAATATAATCAGGAAAACTAAAAGGGACCGAACTTAATGCATACCTGAACTAACAAAAACAACCACTTACTCAATTTATTAAATTATCCGAGCTTCAGAGGCCACTGCTTCAAACCGTTGAAATCTTTTTAATAAATAACCTATATAGGATAATTGAAAACTCACATTTTAGATTTGGTTGGTTGCTGGAGTTCTATGTCCTGGCAAGATCTAAGGTACCGACTTGTGACAGTGAGCACTCATGGCGACTTTATAGTGCTGTCCCAACAGGAGACTAGACCACCAGCATCATGAGCTGATATCCCACTCAGTCACATTATCCTGACACTGAACCGACCAGTCCTTGCCCTATCCTAATTATGCCGAGCACAAGGCTAGGAAGCGACATGTATCAATTATTAAGTCATTGGTTTGATTTGACCAGGTGCTCAGCTCATTCGGCTATGCTGTGTGGTTCATACTTGAGAAATACAATTTCAATACAGTAGCACTTCGCAACAGCGACCCATGTGATCAGTAAGAGAAACCACTGCCGTGTGCAGACAATTTTTCAGTGTACAAATTTTTGTCACTTCATTTAACCGTCCATCCGTTGACAGGACACCCGCTATGTCAGGACAATATTAATGTGTTAGCCTTTGCCTAAAGCTGCATAGGCTGATGAAAGCACTATTGTTTAAAATCCAAAACAATTATCTACATGTGATTGTACATATCTAATTTAGATAGTGGTGTACTTATCAAACATTTGTTGCCACGTAGAAGGGGGAATACTGAGGCAATTTAATAAAAGCATTTACTTCAGAAGCCTATGGTGTAAGAGTTTTGGCGTGCTTGCCCACATTAATTCGGTATGTTTGCCCTTCAGATATCTCAAAAGTCACCCACTTAAAATATAACTATAAGTTGCTTCAAACTAAAGTAAGGTAGATTACAACAGTCAATTCAATATATTTCTCTCTGAAAAATGACAGAAACTCAAAACCATTGCACTATGATGCAACTAAGCATAAACTGTTAAGCAATTCTCTGTGGCGGAGTGGCTAGAGTGTCTGACTTTTTTCTAGGTCAGACTCCTAATCTGAGGGTCGGCGGTTTGATTCCTCATGCCCCCAGCTCTGCCAATTTGGATTTCCACTGCTGTGTATAACTTACAGCGTCATCAAAGGCCAGTTGCTCTCATACCATGTCTATGTGGTGTGGGAGGTTACAAATCCCTTGGGTTGGTAAAAGTGTAGGCTTGGGCTTTCTATCGACCAGTAGTGGAATGAGGAAGACCAGTCGTCTATGACTGAAATTTCCCCTGCTTAAACAACTAATGGACCAAAACAAAAAAAATATATTGCCAGATATGGCACACACACACTGAGGCGACAATGCATTCTTCAGATCAATGTGCCCACCCCATACTGTTACAGCGAGGCGGTGAGTCTACATAAATAGTCACAGTGTCCCGTTCACACGAATGTGTCGGTGCTTTCGCACACATCGAACCTTGTGCAACACATGCTATTTAAAAGCTCTCAAAAAGGAAAGTTTGTTTTATTTAATGACGCCTCTAGAGCACATTGATTTTTATCTTTGGGTATTAGACATCAACATTTTGATCATTCTGACATATTTCTTTGGAGGAAACCCACTTCCGCCACATAGGCTATGCTTTCCGATAAGCAGCAAGGGGTCTTTTATATGCACTTTCCCACAGACAGGACAGCACATACCACACACAGCCTTTGATGAACCAATTGTGGACCAATGGTTGGAACGGAAAATATCCCAAACTGCAAATGGGTCCACGGAGTAGGATCAATAGGATGACCGACAGCTTCACAGGTGGACACTCTACCACCTGAGCTACATCCCGCTCCCTGTAAGAGCTCTCAATAGAAACATTTTCCCAAATTAATTTCGGCGTTCTTGCCATCCTCAACTGAACACATCTCCACCATAATCACATGCTAACTTTATACTATAAGTTAAACTTAAAGGCATGTGTGTTAATGGTCAACTCAGATTATTGCTATTATGCATATTTACCCCGATTACTCTAATTGTTACTAGTATTACAAGTAGTACCATGACTACCATTACTTTCTTTCTCTCGCTCTATCTCTCTATCTCTCTCTCTTTAACTTTTTTTTGGTAAATGAATTTGACCACATGGATGTCATTCCTCAATGATATACCACTGGTGTTGTGGCCGTGAATCATAGTTATTTACAGTAATATATACATTAATTTTAAAGCATAATAACAAATCACATGATCTAATAAGTAAAAGGATATCAAGTACAATAGTTAGAATTACAACATTGTAGCATGGTTGACACAAATTTAGAAGGCTTTGCCAGAGTTCAATATAACTAGTTATACTATGTGCATAATAGTAAATGACATATGAAGTAAAGAGATAGGGGTGTCGGCTTTCCAATTAATGATTCATTGAAATAAACCTTTACTAACGTTCTCTGTGGCGGTGTGGTTAGAGTGTCTGACTTTTTTCTAGGTCAGACTCCTAATCTGAGGGTCGGCAGTTCTATTCCCCCATGTCCCCAGCTCTGCCAATTTGGATTTCCACCGCTGTGTATAACTTACAGCGTCATCAAAGGCCGGTTGCTCTCATACCATGTCTATGTGGTGTGGGAGGTTAAAAATCCCTTGGGTCGGTAAAAGTGTAGGCTCGGGCTTTCTATCGACCAGCAGTGGAGTGGGGAAGACCAGTCGTCTGTGACTGGGATTTCCCCTGCTTGGGACAAGTAATGTACCAACAACAAAAAAGAGAGACAAATAAGTGTTCACACTTCCTGTCTACCATTCGCTATATAATACTAGATTATGACCATTATTACAAATACATCCAAATCTAATGACAATTGCCATTACACACTAAACAAAACAACAAGTTACCCCTACTCACCGGCTTCGAGCAGCTCCTACAGAAGTACTTGAGCTGCTCCCCGGCGTGCATCCCACACGTCGTGTTGCTTGGCAACGCCTCTGCCGAGCTGACGATCTTGTGCCCGCTGGCTATCGGCATCTTCAAGTGCTTCTCCGAGCAGCTCAGACAGAGCAACTTACAGCACTCGAGGCAGTACACAGGCGCCGCCGCCTCGCGGTTGAAGAACCGGCACACCTCGCAGCTCTTGCCGTCCACCGACAGCTCAGGGACCCCGTCCTGGGCCGCCGCGCCGCCCCCGCCAACCACCTTCGCCTCCCCGTCCTTCCCGCCGGGGTCTCCCCCCGGCTCCGCGCCGTCGCCATCGCCGTCGCGAGTCCGCCGCATGAGCTCCGACATGCGGCGGATGCGGAAGTCATTGCGGAAGCCGTCGAGCCCGTTGGCCGGGATGCGGACGAGGTCGTTGCATAGTGGGCACGGGAAGTGTCCGGTCGACTGGCCGCTTTGCCGGTAGTGGCTGCGGCGGTGCGCGTGGATGGTGTTCTGCAGGCAGTCCCGGCAGAAGGTGTGCAGGCAGGGCAGCGCTTTGGGGACTCGCGCCTCGCTGAATGGCTCGTAGCAGATGACGCAGCACAGCAGGTCGTCGAACAGGTCCGACGGCACGAAGCCCTTGGCCATGGCGGCGGCCGGATGAGGGTGGGCGGGCGGTCCGCGGGCGCCCGGGGTGGGTCAACAGACAAGGCCTCAGGACAATTAGTTTCCGCCCCTTAAATCACTTCTCTCGTCGGATGGCCGGTGGCGGGCGGCCGGGATGTGTCAACAGAGAAGGGCTTCGGACATTTAGTTCCCAGTCCTTAAGGTTGCATAGTCCGATGGTTTTGAATTTCTGTATTTTTTTCTGAGATAAATATATTAGATCAATCACTAGTATCTACTTTACATTAGATCAAAATTACTTTTATTTTAAATGGTAAACTTTTGAGATATTTTGAGTGCAAACATGGAAAATTACTTTTGGCAAGCTTGCCAAAACTCTTGCCACTATAGACTTCTGCAGTAACAGGTTCTGTTATATTGACTCAGTGTTGCCTTCTATGCAGAAACAAATGCTTTAATAAGTGCATCAGTACCAAAGTTAGATATGTAAAATCAAATCTAGATAATTAGTTTGGTTTTGAAAATTTGATATTTCATCGGACTATGCAGCTTTAAGTCACTTCTCTCTTTGTTTTATTTATTTAAATTCTGCTGCCTTTTGGATCACATAAAGATTGGAAAAACCTATCTTGATTTTACCACTGATTCTCGGAATGGTTCAGAGAAAAATGATGCTGACCTTGATATTGTCCTTGCAGTGATTCAAGTTGGTCGAGTATCGGACGTTTTTTAAATTGTATTTATGGGTGTTGATATTTCCTTTCTAATTCGTTGTTGTTGCCTTGTAAGCATGTATCCTGATATGACCTTGGTTGTTGCCAGGATGTAAAAACTCCAACAGACATGTAATCATAAAAGAGTTGATGTCAGTCTTGATTTGATTATGACCCTTGGAGTGGTTCACGTGGCTAGATAGAAATAAAGTTGACCTTTGTCCTGACCTTGATGTAGTTCACGTTCAGTCTCCAAGTGGAAAGCAATTCGTGTCTCCAGCATACCTGTGGAAGAGTGTAAATGTAAGCATAAGCGAAGGCAATAACGGAAACAATAAAACCACAACAAACAGTAACTAATACTTACTTTGTTAATAGCAAACACAATTCTATAACTTTCTGGAGTTTTGGAGAAAATAATATGAACACATAGAAGTGTCTGTAAAATAAAGATTTCAATTTGGCTTGCTTGTTGTTGTCACCATTATATGTGTGTATATATATATGTTATCATTTTATGTACATATCCACATATAATGCTGACAGCATATATGCGATGTATAAGCATTATGCGAGTATAAAGCCGCGTAAGGGATTTTGTATGTTTTATTATATTATATTATTCCGATACTATATTATTGGCCAATGGGCTCCCTGCATGTATTTGTTTCCTACTCATACGGGCACCGGTGGCTCCACCGCTGCCGAACCATACTTCTGCCGCTACCATTGTCACTTGCGCCCAGAACAATGTTGTCAGCATTATATGTGTATATATATACACATATAATGCATTATATGTGTGTATATATACACACATAATGCTGACAACATATATATGTGCTCTACACTCTATTATGACAATATAAACACGGACACAACCACTTATCAGTTCTCTTCTATATATATTAGTTATTTCCTACTGTCATAGGAGTTATTTCCTGCTTCTGCCACTATGGCGCCACCTGTGAGTGGCTCCTGGCCACCAGCTGCGTCTGGTCACTACCCCCTTCAGACCTGCTCGGACGTTCAGATTTTAAATACACACATAATATCGATGCATGTATATGTAAAGTATAAATATGGAGTAACACCTGTTTGTGCCAGTGGGCGGCAGAGAAAAGGTGAGCAATAAATACAGACCAGCGATTGAACGCCGACATCTGGTTTGTTTGATGGATTGTTTCCTTTTCGTCTGTTATGTATGCTTAAGTGCATATTCATTTTTAAAGGGATATTGATTTATTGACTGCAGCAGTTGGAAAAGAAGGAGGAGCCTAAATTATTTACTGAATGCTGATGCAAATTTGGAATTTATCTATATGTTTGTTAAATTGAAGAAGACGAAGAAATAAGTTATTCTCAAAGGAAATAATTATCAGGTTGGTTGATTGCTGGTTGCTTTACGCCATGTAAGCAGCACTGGCTGTATTCACGGCGGGAAAACAATTATATTACTCCAAACAGGTGGGAGTTGGTTGGTTTCTTAATATATGATTGGAGTGAGGGTCTCGGAATGAAGAAGACCAATTGTCCACGATTGAAATTTTCCCTGTTTAATAAACTAATGTACCAAAACAAAACAAAGCAACTTGGAGTATGTTGAAATAGCTGGTTACTTGTTACTAATAGCCCTGTCACACTACGACACATCGTGCAAGTGTGTGCCGACATAGGTGATTTTGTGCCAATACATTGGTCTATATCGATATGCATTACTCGAACGTTACGTGTTCGTTATGTGTCAATGTTCGTCTTATAGTTATACGCCAACGCTCGTCAAGGGGTCGCGAAATCTTTGTGCATGCACAAAATTTCAACAATGTGTGACTTTTATGTCAGGTGTACGCTACGTATACGTTAGACATATGTTGATGTACGTTAGACGTATGTTAGACAAACGTTCATACGTAGCACGACTGTATAATCTATGGGTTAATCCCTTTTAAACGGTTGTTGCCAGATCTTTATAAAGGGAAGAGAGCTATAATGAAATGCAAGTTATATATATATAAAATACCATAAAGTCGCAGAGGGTATAGTATAGGAAATGGATGGTGCAGCTGAGTCCTATAGTTGCATGTCTATTATAGTGAAATGGCTACAGTGGGTATAGCACAGAATATAGGATGGACACAAAAGTACCTCTTGTCACATGAAAGGCCCAGTGGTGACTGCCAGCTCTCCCAGGCTTTTAATCTCTCCAGCACTCCTATAAGCATGTCATTGAAGGTACATGATATTGAAGGTACATGATATTATTGAAGGTAGATGATGTTATTGAAGGCACTATGAATACAAAATGGGCAGGTCCCTAAAAAACTACTCTGAAGATACATTAAAAAATCACCTGCACCAAAACATAAACAACATCACACAAAACAGAAATGATGTTGATATCTATATTTGGGCAACATCGTCACAGAAATAAGAAAATCAACTGATGAGATGTGCCCCATAAAGAAAATAAAAATACAAAAAAATCAAGACCCTTGGGTAGACAAAGACCTGCTAACACTCATCACAACCAAAAGTAAACTGGGTGATAAAGTAAAGCAAACAGAAACAATAGAAGACAAACTGGCCTACCATATCGCCAGAAACAAGTCTCTCAAAGCTGTGAGAACAGCAAAAAAGAAAATCATAATAAAGCAGGACAAAGACTGGAGAAGCAACACAAACAAATTCTGGAAAAATGTAAACCTATTATTCCCTTAAAATAACAAAGAAGAGCATACAAACTTCCAAGATAATGAAGGGGCAATGCTCACAGACAAAGATGCAGCAAACAAACTGAACACACACGTTGCCACAATAGGGCAAAAGCTGTCAGAAAAATTCAAAAAACAATGGGAAAACAGATCAGGAACTGTGCAGAACGAAATCCCCACCTGCAAAACAAATATGATAGAAGCAAAAAAACTAATAAATGACATAGATACGAATAAGCCAAGTGCAATAGATGAAATACCAGCCAAAATATTGAAAGAGGCACTCCAAGCCATCCCAGCCACTATAGTAGACCTATTCAACATCTCCTTTGAGCAGGGGCACTTTATCTCAGCCTGGAAAATGGCAACCATCACCCCCATTCAGAAAAGTGGAGACAAACAAAATATGGGAAACTACTGGCCAATATCAATTCTTCAAACCCCAGGCAAGCTCATTGAAAAAGTGTTACATAGACACAACAATGAACACCTCGAAAAAAATGATATACTAAATGAAAGACAAGGGGGGTTCAGGAAACTGCACTCCACATCAAAAACAATAGCTAACCTAACAAATGCCATACTGGCATCAATGAACCAAAAACAATTAGTTAGAGCAGCCTTCATTGACTTCAGCAAAGCATTTGACACAGTAGACCATGAAATACTACTGGAAAAAACTAAAAACCATGGGCATAAAATCCAACACTATGGATTGGATAAAATGCTACCTGAGCAACAGGCAACAGAAAACAAAAATAAACAATACACTATCAGACAACCAACCTGTCACATGTGGTGTACCCCAAGGGTCAGTGGTAGGGCCACTACTCTTTATAATCTATATAAACGATCTAGAAAAATGGTTGCAAACTGAGTGCCTCCAACTATATGCAGATGACACAGTCATATATGCAAATGGCACCACAGAAGAGGAGGTAATAACTAAACTAAATAAACTCCTACTAAAACTAGATGAGTGGTGTGAGTCCAACAAAATAACCATCAACACAAGCAAATCAAAAACAGTACTCTTCTCGCATAAACAAATGCCAGAAAGAAAACGACACTGTAAGTTAGGAAACCAAACATTAGAAAATGTAGACCATTACAAATACCTAGGCCTTGAGTTGGACAGCCAACTAAACTACAACCTATGTATAAATAAAATTATCCAGAAAGTAAACCATAAACTGTGGCTATTTGCAAAGCTAAGAGACTACATGACACAAGAAATGTCAATAAAAATCTTCAAGGGCATGGTGCTCCCCTATTTTGACTATGGAGATGTAAACTACATGGGTGCGAGAAAAGAACTACTAAAAAAACTGCAAATACTGCAGAACAGAGCCCGAAAAATCTGTCTAAGAGTAGACAAGCTGCACCCCACCTATGACATACACAAAAAACTGAAGTGAAATTACTAGAAAATAGGAGAATAATCCACTTGAAAACATTAGCATATAGCTATAGTCAAAACAATAAACTCCTAACCACAAAGAGCTACTAGAGCAAATAACGTGCCACTACTAAAGCAGACCAGAAGTCAAATAAAAGCTCATGAGAGAAGCACGCTGGAAATGGCTGCCAAGGTGTGGAATGCCCAAATGGTAAAGGAACGACAAATTCCTGACCTAAAAACTTACAAAAAATATCTGTGCAAAATAAGGCTAGGAAACCCCCACTAAGCTGCACTGCAAAGGGGCGTGTGATATGTCACGGCCCACCAGCGGGACACCCAATGGAAGGTAACCATGTCAAAAGTAGACAGATAACACACCACACAGCTACATACAAGCCTATGATATGTAAATAGGAGTAGGCTAGTCTAGTAATAAGAGTAGAACAAAATTTAAAAAATACATATATGCCAAGAATTTCTTTTTTTTAAACTAGCATAGGCTACTAACCATACCAACCAACTATCTCTCTGTTTCTGAAATGCAGGCAATCAAATTACTTATCAGCAGCTACTGTGTGGTAAGATAACACCAACACTACAACTGGCCAGCATTGAAAACAAGCCTGGGTACCCGGGCTTATATGCTATGGACAGTATAAATACAGCCTCAATAAGAAAATTAAAAACAAACAAAAACATGATGTTATTGATCCCCGGCATATTGTTATTTTACTCTTTATGGTGGCCATCTTGAGATTCCAGGACAATAGGGATGGGTGCAGACTCAGCGCACCCATCGTTCCCACATCCCAGCTACCACCAGGTCATGGCAACTTGACCCGACACCTCTATCATGTCCGATTCATTCATACAAATTCAATCCAGATCCAATACACATTAAACATTAAATACCAAACATGACTGTTTCCCACCATATCAGTATGGGTTCAGCAATGGGTTACACATTCTTATATCTACTAACCAAAACAACTGGGTACTTTAAATGGAATCTATTTTATAATGTAACTATGTGTAGAAAGTCGAAATATTTTACACTACGTTGACCTATGTCAGTCGGACGGAGAGCCAGCAGAAAGGAACAGTCCATCTATTGACAATGTATTGACAACGTATGACGACATATGGATAACGTTTGTATAACCTGCGTGTTGCATTTGTCCACCGTGTCTCAACATATGAAACATATAAGGTATACTTCTGGTGATCGAAGTATGTATATAACGTTCATGGGCATTCTGCAAGCGTACTATGAGCCTATTGTGAGCGTTTTTCGCCGGGAAGCATGTTAGCCATACGTTGGCCATACATTCTGCTACATTATATGATAGGCTCTCATTCTCTGACACACACTAGCAATATGTCGGACATATGTTCTGCATATGTTCAGCATGTTGTGCATAAGGCATGTATACGCTACACATACAATGGCCATACACTAGCAATAGGTTGGACATACGTTCTGCATATGTTCATTACATTGTGTATATGGTATATATATGTCCAACTTTGTCCCCCGCGCCTAAAAGTTTGACACATCTTGATGTTTGAAAGTGATTTTTAACCATTGGCCACGCACTGACGCAATGCATCGTAGTGTGACAGGGCATTACGGTTTCTTTGTTAGCGAGTGGTGATTTGTTTATAAAACGCTGCAGGGATGAATATTAGATTGCATCAGTGAACTTGCATTACGATGCTCACTGAATAATAGATCAAGTTGGCTTGCTTCTTGTTGTCAGCATTATGTATTATATATATTCCTCCAGTGTGAGTGTGGCGAGGGAGGGCACCCGTATACAACGCCCCGACAGTTGGGGGGCGGGGGGCACTCCACCAACCAATGCGCCGATGGAGTAAGTAGCAAAGTATTATGTTCCGCTAGCATTTCTACTTGTATAATGAGTTATGCATCACACACCACCAATGCGCCGATGGAGGAAGTATCAAAGTATATACGTTCCCCTAGCATTTATACTTGTATAATGCGTTATACATCACATATATGTATAGTGATAAGCCCGTTATCGCGTGTAATAAGGTGTGTAGTGTCCTGCTCCTTCCTCCTCCTCCCTCTCTCCAGGGTGGGGGGATTACCCAGCATGCTCCACTCTTTCCCCCCCTGTGCGGGGCTTCACACTCCACTCGCTCGGTCATGGACAGAACAGACCCTGCAATCAACCTCCCTTACGCCCAACAACAAGCGCTCACCAGGAACTCCGCCTGGAGAGCCGACCTCATAGACATATCAATAGCTGCAACGTCCACCCATAATCTTGACACCCACCTGACCAGGGCTGAGCTCGACTGCGCCCTAGGCACCGCCACAAAGAAGACAACCCCAGGAGCCGACGGAGTCCCTAACACTGCGTAGACAAAGTTATCTCCCACGAATAGGGAAACTCTCCTCCCCCTCCTCAACAATATCTTCTACAATGCGGACATACCCCAATCTTGGAAGGATGCTGATATCATCCCCAACCCCAAGAAAACCCCGGGCGAAGTCAGACCCATCTCCGTTCTTTCTGAATGAGTTCCGGAAACTTGAGAACATCCAACACCGGGCTGCCAGGCTTGTCCTCCGTGTTCCAAGCACCACCAGGATCGAGATCCTCCTGCTTGAATCCGTCCTCCCTCCACCTCTGAGGCAAACAACTTCTCACCACCCACCTCACAAGAACCCTCTCTTCAGGCCTTTCACCAACAATCCACAGAGCCGCGGCCTACCTCCGAGATGGGACCCCACAGTCACCCTCACATCTCCTACTGCCTCAAGGACGCCATGACTACCCTCAAGGACTCCCACGGACTCCACATTGCAGATTCCGCCCTGAGCCCTCTCAAGCCACCATGGGTTTCCATTCCAGTGGAAACCCGAACCACCAACCTAGTTGCTGCCAAGGTGGTTTACACCACCCCAGAACTCCACTCCCTGGCTCTCGAGGCCATAACTCAGGCGAAGGTGGACTTTCCCCTCGCAAAGACGGTCTACACCGATGGCTCCCTTAACCAAACATCAGGTAGAGCTGGAGCCGGAATCTTCATCCCCTTCCCCAACACAAAGAACACCACTAGGGTGTCAGACTTTGCTCCCACTCTCGACACCGAGCTCGCTGCCATTCACTTGGCCCTCGAAGACCTCCACAACTCAAGTGCCATCATCATTACCGACTCTCTGAATGCCATCAAAGAGATCGCCCGCCCAAATGCCCAACACTCCCTTGCCAATGCGATCCAGATTATAATCTCGACCAGACATCAGGCACACCTCAACACAGTTCTGCTATGGGTCCCCTCGCATATGACTCTATGGTAATGACCAGGCCGACTGTGCACATCCTGGTATGGCCTAGGGTCTTACTGGGGCATAAAACTACACCAACCACCCAGCCTCCCCCGGCCCTCTCAGAGGACTGTGGTTGGGCTCTTAGGCTGCCTTTTTCCTTCCTCCCCCCTCTCCTTCCCCCTCTCCCTCCCCCAATTTCTCTGACCACTACCCATCGGAAGCCAACTCCCGACCACATGGGAGCGCTTTCAGCGATGCCCCTTCAGTGCTGCAGATTTGCAGCCTTCAGCGCACCAATATGACTGAAAACTCCCCAAAAACAAACAACACTCGCTCGGAAGTATATCGATGCACGTATAAATGTATTATGTCTAAATACCACTGTTGTCATGTTACTGCTAGAGTGATGGCGGCGCCCGGATCTAGTCCATGGGGGGTCTGATCCGTATGGGGGCCGTATGGGAGCGCCAGTGAGTACTTACGGAACTAACCAAGCAGCACCAGTGCATTTGTTATAATACTAGCATATTAAAATATACCGCACAAAACCTTGCGTAACTATATATTATGCAGGTCTATAACTCACCGCCATACTAGCACCACAGCATCCCTGTTTTAACTTTTAAACAGCATACCTGTCAAGTCTCACGATATGGACGGGAGCCTCCCGATTTTAAGTACCTCTCCCGACTTCCCGATCGGGTTTTTAATTTAAGCCCAATCTCCCGCTTTTAAAACCAAATGTGGTACATACACTTACAACAAGGACTATTCCAGCAAGGTCACCAAGGATTCTTGAGTCTTGTCATATGGAATCTCAACTGATGAGCCTGTGCCGTTAATTTGATTTTGTTTTATTTATTTGGCAAGTGGTACATGAGATTATGCAGATACACACAGTTCTTTACAACTTTTAATTAAATTTGTTCATGTTTTATGGTTCAATAAAATGTTGGCACTAATAAACTTTTGCTACGTGTTGTTGAACGCGGGTGTGAATGGCGTAAAGACACATTTCGCGCATCGTCTCCTCCATGAGAATTTTCAAATGTTTACAGGTATGAGACAGGGAAAAAAAATATTCCGAAAATTTTCCACGAAAAATCGGCCAACCCATCCCTTCTAAGCTTAGGGGCCAGACGGGATGGCCGAATGAGGTGAGTGTCCGTCTCCAGTTTTGGTAGATCGTTGGATTCGAACCCATGGCGTCAAGTCAAACAAATGACTTAAACATTGATACTTGTCACATCCTAGCCAGGCGCGCAGCATTATTATGATAGGGCAATGACTGGTTGGCTCAGTGTCAGGATAATATGACTGAGTGGGATATCAGGTCATTGTGATGGCAGCCTGGTCTCCCAGTGGGGCAGCACTATAAAGTTGCCATGGGTGCACACTGTTACAAGTCGGTACCAGTCTTGATATGACCTTAGGTGTTGTGAGGACATAAAACTCCAACAACCAACTACTTTAATGATATGCGCTACAGGCCACCTTGAACCAGCTCTGCCAATTTGGATTTCCACCGCTTTGTATAACTTGCAGCATCATCAAAGCCAGGTTGCTCTCTTACCATGTCTATGTGGTGTGGGAGGTTAAAAATCCATTGGGTCGGTGAAAGTGTAGGCTCGGGCTTTCTATCGACCAGCAGTGGAATGAGGAAGACCAGTCGTCTATGACTGAAATTTCCCCTGCTTATGCCTGGTACACACCTACTCTATACGATTCGCGCACTAAAACTCGCGACTCGACCCGACCCGCTTAAAACTGAAAACGGGCCAATTCATTTTTCGAATCGCAATCGTAATCGGCCCGTTTTAGCCCTAAAACTGAGTTTTTAGTCGCGAATCGCAATCGCTAGGTGTGCGCGGGGAGCGCACACCTAGCGATTTTTGTGCGCGAAACGGGCAGTTTTAGATCGTATACGGGAGGTGGGTGCGCACAAACGGTAGGTGTGTACTAGGCATTAAACAACTAATGGACCAAAAAAAAACACACAAAAACAGACAGGATTGCCAACATTTGTCAATGGTCGACCTTGAACTTCAGGAAGTACCAGGGTATAACAAGCACTACCATTGTACCAATAAAGCATAATCCATACAGTGTCCAGACACATGGTGATTTCCATTGCGGCACACACATAAACACGCACCCAGCGTGGATGAAGGCCGATTTCCAATCAATGGCTACTTGACCCAATTTCAGAACACCCACGCAATACCCCTTACGTAATGAGCAGCTCGCAGGGGGTCAGGCGCTATAATTAAAGTCCGAAATGTAGGTCACTAGGGTATCTGAGTCACCGGTGGGCTCTCTGAACTCACACCCCTCGATCACCTGAGCGCTCGGTTATGGATTATATATATGTTTGGGTTGCCTAGCAACCGATGCACACCTGTACTGCGGTCCCGGCTCTGGAGGTGCTGGGTGGGTAAGTGCTGTGGATGCGCTGATCAAATATGCAGCTCCGGAAACATTGCACACCCTGTCAGTCGGCAGAACTGGTGGAGGAGACTTGAATACAATACAAGAAAAATCTGTCTGTGATATTTCTCAGATTAACAATAACATTTCTCAAAGGTATCTGTTATTGTTAGTTAGCGAGGTAAAGCTTTATAATTGCTCCTTGAATTGTTTTTAATACCTTGATCCTTAAGTTGCTTAGAAACATCTATTAGCTAATTGGATAAGTGTTATGCTTGATTCTTGAATGACTTAGGTACATCCATTAGTGAAAGCGGCATAGTCCGATGAAAACATCAAATTTTCGAAATCAAAACAATTACCTAGAATAAAACAAACTTTCTTTTAAACTTTCCAAGAGTTCACCACTTACCTAATAATGATGTGTCGCTGGGACGGTAGGTGGCATGTCGCATACAATGGGAGGGGGGGGGTGTGACTGACTGATCAGCCGCAGTAGTACACGGCGGCCTGGTCTCCCAGTGGTGCAGCACTATGAAGTCGCCATGAGTGTCCACTAGTCACAAATCGGTATCCGTCCTGATATTGCCTTAGATGTTGCTAGGACGTAAAACAACAACAAACAAACGAAATCTCTTGCTTCTCTTTTCCCTCTTTCCTCTTCTCTTTTTGTGCAGCTTTCTCTTGTGTATACACATATGCTTGCCACTCACTACAGTATTTCGTGTCGATTCCAGTCAACCACACTCAGTCCGTGTGAGGGGGCCACCAGGCATGCAGGTAGGTAGGTGCGTAGTGAGGTGCTCCGTCAGGCGTAGCGGTCAACAGCGTGGCGAGGGTCGGTGGGGCGTGGCTGGGGGGAAGGTAGGGGGAGGCGAGAGGGGAGGGGGAGGGGAGAGAGGGGAGAGGAAGTAGATGTGGATGTGTGGGTGGTGCTGGTTAGCGTGTAGCCTATGCGAGTTGCCTCTCACTAGTAGTACTACTAGTACTAGTAGTAGTATTCCATCTCACGTTGACCTGCTCACGGGGTGTGGTTGCAGAACTTGGCGCTGGTGCTGTCTGTGCCGTACCTGCCTGCCTGCCTGCCACCTCTCTGCTGCATTCTATGTGCGTATGTGTCACATGCTTGCACTACCAGCGCTTGTCGGTTTGTTGTCTGTCTGTCGGTGTGTCTGTGTGTCTGTTTGTATATCTCTCCGTCTGTCTGTATGTTTGTATGTCTGTCCACGCGCATCAGGGTACTCTGTGGCACAGCGCCACCTAGTGGAAACTGGTGTTGATCGGAGGGTTGGTTGGTTGTTGGAGTTTTACGTCCTGGCGACATCTAAGGTCATATCAGGTCGGGTACCAACTTGTGACAGTGTGCACTCATGGTGGCTTTATAGTGCTGCCCCACTGGGAGACAAGGCCGCCAGCACCATGACCTGATATCCCACCCAGTCACATTATCCTGACACGGAGCCAACCAGTCCTTGCACTATCCTATTAATGATGAGTGCCTGGCTAGGAAGCGACAAGTATTAATTTTATAAGTCATTTGTTTGACTCGATTGGGAACCGAACTCCCGATCTTCCACACGCGAGGCCCGCGCTCTAGCGATTCAGCCACGGCGCCCGCTATTGATCGGAGGGAGTGCGGATGGGGGATAGGAGAGGGAGCAGAGGGTGGGGTGGGGGTGGGAGAGGGGGGGGTTCATGGCACTATGGTTATGCGGCGTCTCCGTCTGTGTGCAGACAAGTGGGCAGGTGGTGCGTGGTGAGGGTGGGAGGGTGGTGACTGGTGGGAGGGGTGGTGGTGGGAATGAAATGGGTAGATGGCGAATGAGGAGGGGTGTGGGTGGATGGGTGGTGGTGACCCTGGAGAGGAGGTGGTGAGTGGTGTTATGGGAGTGGTTGTTTATGGATAGTTGTTGGTGAATGGTTGTTGGTGAGTGGTGCTGTGGGAGAGATGGTGACTGGATGGACGTATGTGGGTGGGTGAGAGGTGATAACATTGGAGAGGAGGTGGTGGTAAGTGTTGCTATGGGAGTGGTTTTTGATGGGTAGTTGTTGGTGAGTGGTTGTTGGTGAGTGGTTGTTGGTTATTGGTGAGTGGTTGTTGGTGAGTGGTTGTTGGTGAGTGGTTGCTGGTGAGTGGTTGTTGGTTACTGGTGAGTGGTTGTTGGTGAGTGGTTGTTGGTGAGTGGTTGTTGGTGAATTGTTGTTAATGAGTGGTCGTTGGTGTGTGGTTGTTGGTGAGTGGTTGTTGGTGAGTGGTCCTTGGTGAGTGGTTGTTGGTGAGTGGTTGTTGGTGAGTGGTTGTTGGTGAGTGGTTGTTGGTGAGTGGGTGTTGATTGTTGGTGAATGGTTGTTGGTGAGTGCCTGTGGGTGAGTGGTTGTTGGTGAGTGGTTGTTGGTGAGTGGTTGTTGGTGAGTGGGTGTTGGTGAGTGGGTGTTGGTGAGTGGTTGTTGGTGAGTGGTTGTTCATGAGTGGGTCTTGGTTGTTGGAGGGTGATTGTGGGTGAGTGGTTGTTGGTTACTGATTAGTGGTTGTTGGCGAGTGGTTGTTGGCGAGTGGTTGTTGGCGAGTGGTTGTTGGTGAGTGGTTGTTGGTGAGTGGTTGTTAATGAGTGGTTGTTGGTGAGTGGTTGTTGGTGAGGGGTTGTTGGTGAGTGGTTGTTGGTGAGTGGTTGTTGGTGAGTGGTTGTTGGTGAGTGGTTGTTGGTTGTTCATGAGTGGGTCTTAGTTGTTGGTGAGTGATTGTTGGTGAGTGGTTGTTGGTGAGTGATTGTTGGTGAGTGATTGGTGGTGAGTGGTTGTTGGTGAGTGGTTGTTGGTGAGTGGTTGTTGGTGAGTGGTTGTTAATGAATGGTACTTGGTGAGTGGGTGTTGGTGAGTGGTTGTTGGTGAGTGGTTGTTGGTGAGTGGTTGTTGGTGAGTGGTTGTTGGTTGTTCGGGAGTGGGTCTTGGTTGTTGGTGAGTGATTGTTGGTGAGTGGTTGTTGGTGAGTGATTGTTGGTGAGTGGTTGTTGGTGAGTGGTTGTTGGTGAGTGATTGATAATGAGTGGTACTTGGTGAGTGGTTGTTGGTGAGTGGTTGTTGGTGAGTGGTTGTTGGTGAGTGGTTGTTGGTGAGTGGTTGTTGGTTGTTCGGGAGTGGGTCTTGGTTGTTGGTGAGTGATTGTTGGTGAGTGGTTGTTGGTGAGTGGTGCGTGCTATGACTTATGCGGTGCGTTGTGTGAAGTGGTAGTATCGGATAGCCAGTGTTTGTTGGTGGTGGGTGATGGATGATGGCTAAATAGTGGTAGTTGATGGTGCCTTCGTGGCTAGTGGTTGACGCTAAGTCACTAGTACCTTAGTAATGGTTCGGTTGTTGGTATAGTGTGCGTCTGTGTGCGCGTGTGTGAGTGTGAGTGTGTGATGGAAAATCCATCAATCTGCTAATGCTCATCAGAAATCGATTCTGCCTTCCTCCCCAATTCCCCAACACTTTCTGCTCCCTCTCTAATGAACACATCCGCTCTTGTCATAATGAGACAGTGCAGTAGCCATTGTCAGTGTTAGCCAATAATCAATTAAAATCAGTCAACGCACATCAACTCAGCAATGTGTCACCAATGGCATTGCGCTAAATCGTCTTGAAATTTTATTTTCGTGTATTAAATTTCTATCGTGAACAATTTGTCTATTTGCTCAATTTTCTTTCTGAATTTATTTGCAATTCCCATACACTTATATATAAATAGTTCGTTCATGAAATGAGAAGGAGTTTGAAAGTGAGCAGAATGACCGTTGGCTCATGGCATGGAGTTGGCTGGTAGAACAAAATGCCCGCTCCGCAGTCAATATCATGGAGGTTAAGGTGGTTAGAGAGAAACATTAAGGGGCTGCCGTTATTTATATCCACATAATAAATTATATAGTATATATATATGCATCTATATATGTGTATAATACACACATATATATATATATATATATATATATATATAAATATATATATATATGCACATTTGTACACACATGGTTATAAATGAATAGAGTGAGAGCGGCTAGGTAGTGATGTTGAGATTCAATAAGGGTGACATTATTGCACATCATGCTGAATCAGGTGAGAATTAAACAGAAATAGTAGGGCCTTCCATTATTCATATTCGCAACATGCTTTTACATCACATATAATTATATGTTCATATATATATTTTCATTTATTTTAATACAGCACCTATTGCTTGATAGTCTTTGATAGTGAACACATATATGTATGCAATATAATTCATTCTGTATCTAACTACAGTAAAACCTCTCTAGCCGACCACCTCCACAGATCGACCACTCTGCTATATCAATTGCTTTATTTGGGTCCAAAACGATCGCCCATAGGACCTACCGTTGTATCGATAAGCCGACCACCTACCTAAATGGACCATTTAAAGTCAGTCCAATCGTCACTTTATTTAGAGAGGTTTTTCTGTAACCAACAAGCACCCCAGACATAATATGCTATATTTTTTGTTATTGCACCACATTATATTGTTCATGTTATATTTAAAGTTGCACAGTCCGATGGTTTTGAGTTTCTGTCATTTTTCTGAGATAAATATATTAAACTGATTGTGAGAATCTACATTACTTTAGATTCAAGTATGGTTTATTTTAAACAGCTAAGTGTTAAGATATTCGAACTGCAAACATGTCAAATTAGTTTTGGCAAACACACCAACATTCTGACACCATAGGCCTATGCAGTAACAGGTTCTATTAAATTGACTCAGTATTCCCTTCTATGTGGCAACAAATGCTTAATCAGTTCTGCAGTATCTAAGTTAGATATATTTAATCAAATCTAGGAGATTGCTTAGGTTTTGAAAATTTGGTGTTTCATCGGACTATGCAACTTTAACATGGGTAGTTCATATGGCGGAGACGGGTACCCCTTCCACACGTTTAACATTGACCACCCGATCATGGTGCCACCTGCCGTCAAATACGCAATGCTCCCATTGACCCGATGGCCATGGCCGTTGATGCCATCTAGCGGACACAGAACACAACAGCGACTGACCAGTGAGTGACATAATCCAACAAGTAACATTTTTATTTTTTTATTTTTTTGGTGATGGGTGTATTTATGCTGCCCATAACGGTTAAGTCTAATGACTTGTTTACACCGCTAGACAGTAATAGTCTTGTGACTCACCTTCTATAAATCACTTTCAGTTGTTGTGTAGCTAACTACTGCATGCATTCTTTCTCTGTTTGTAAGCATTCTCCCACATCCCCCAAACCCCTGCGATATATGTACATCTGTTGGAACTCAAAGACATGAGCTCTAGACACGGCTTAGAAATTCCCATGCACCAGTTCTATGTTACAAATTAAAGTCGAATAGGGGTCGAATTACCTAAGTTTGACCCGTACAAACATGTGCAGACATCTATGAACGTATATACCGGGTGATGTCGCCCAAAGGGAGCCACTCGGTAGATTCTATAGACAAAATTACCACACCTTCGAGATCGTCAGCGGCCCCGAACCCATCGCCGACGACTCTGAACCCAACAGCAGCGACAGTGACTAGCAACCACTGTCAGGGAGCCCCGTGAGGTCCCCCAGCAGGGAGCCCCGTGAGGTCCCACCCGGGAGCCCATGAGGTCCCACCTGGGAGCCCCGTGAGGTCCCACCGGACGCAGCCCCTACACTGGGAGCCCTGTGAGGTCCCATCCGGGAGCCCCATGAGGTCCCACCCAGGAGCCCCGTGAGGTCCCACCGGACGCAGCCCCTACACCGGGAGCCCCGTGAGGTCCCACCCGGGAGCCCCGTGAGGTCCCACCGGACGCAGCCCCCACACCGGGAGCCCCGTGACGTCCCACCTGGGAGCCCCATGAGGTCCCACCGGACACAGCCCCTACACCGGGAGCCCCGTGAGGTCCCACCCGGGAGCCCCGTGAGGTCCCACCAGATGGAGCCCCTACACCAGGAGCCCCGTGCGGTCCTGGACACACCGATGTGACAGGCCTCGACCCCTGCACCCACAACGCCGGTTCCCGCTTCGATCACCGACGGAGTGGGTGCCGGGACCGCGGATACAGCCACACCCACCCACATCACCCCGGTCCAAGAGCCACTGGCTCTGGACCACCCACCCTACGACGAGGGCCCGGAAGACCAATGCGCCGCCCATGGCCCTGCTGCCAATGACACCGGATCCCGCTTTGATCTCTGGTCGAGGTACAGGACCGTGGGCCCAAGAACGTATTGCCACTGCCGGGCCACCGCCGCACCACAGCACAAGTCACCGCACAAAGCACCACGCCCCCCCCCCCCCCCACCACACCTCAAGCTGGACGAAGCAAGAAGGAAAGACCCCCCCCCCCAAAAAAAACATGCCAAAAACGGGCCGTTTTAACGGCACCACTTATTAATGCTGCAGTCCTGCAGCCAGTGACCGCTAGGTCACAAACCCCCCAATAAGTATGTAAGTAAGCAAAGGGTAGAGCAGCGCATTGCTGTAATCTACCTATAACATGCTAGAGCAGCGCATGCCCGTGCGGGAGATCGTCGGTTCGAATCCCGTGGGCAGCAACTTTTGTTACTTTCACCATTGCAACATTTATCTCGCCCACTACAACCGTCGCTGCACTGTCGCCATTAGAGAGAGATCCGAAAATACCGTCGCTGTTACGTATATTCTAGTCTTACTCTATTGGGTTTAGTTATGTGAGTTCATGAATATATGCTGTTGGGGTGGGGTTGTTAGTGATACACGGGACAGCTGTGGCCAGTGAAGCAGTGGGACCAATCCCAGTGCATTTTGGTCTTAAATCTTATATTCGTATTTGGACTGTCTCTGTTAGTGTATATGGTTGACTGGAAATAACGGCGGGACAGCAACAAATAAAAGGGAGTTGGTTTGGTGAAGCCATGGAACATCCTTTATTGTAACTGCATGAAGGCCTCCCCAATCCAACGTACTCTTAGTGAGTTTTTGAATTCTAGGTAGGTAGATGCTCCTCTGATTCTGACTGGCATGTAGCGGTAGGTTGTTCCACATCATACTGCCTTTGTAAATTAGTGCTTTAAGTCATTCATTTCTGGAAGATTTCTGGACTTTGAGTAGAGTGGAATCATCCCATCTAGTATTTCTCTTTGTGTCATGTATATATTGGGTCTCTCTGGCTCTTCTGTACATAAGTGATAGGAGATGTGAATCTCTTCTATCCATTATGTAATCTAGGTTTGCTTTGTCATGCATTTCCTTCACACTTAGAGAAATACTATGTGCCAAATTCTTTATCAGCCAGGGCCGTTCAGACCAATAAGTATTTATCCTTTGTAGAGGAATTTTCTGAAACCCTGCGCATAATGAATGACATGCATGTAGCAGCCCAATTGGCTGCAGTTAACTGATCTCGGAGTTCGGTTGAAAGGACCTGTGGAGCGGATTTGTTTGGCATATAGTTCCCTTGCCAGAGAACTAAACAAATGCAATAGACTACATCACGGTTTCCAGCGGTGCGGTGCATTGTGGGATGCATCAGAGCAAAACAAAGCCGCAAGAAGCATATGGCACATGCTAATACACTGGGTGCAGCTATGAAATGTGCTAGTTTCAGCTCATCTCAGCTCTTGTTTGAAACATAGAATATCAACTAAAAAAATATATATAATAAATTAAGATATTAATCTTTTATCCACCATTGCATTTACATCAATATAACCAGCACATCTTATGCAATGTGCATTTAGATTTAGACAAATCTAGGCAATCAGACTAGTGTTAGAGCCATAGCCAGAGTCAGTTTTATTTATTTTATTCATGTTTTTATTTATATTCTATGGTATATGGAGAGTTGTGTCTTAAACATATTCATTTTATTATTATATTGCATCCTTCCATCTATGTTTATGCCAAATTGTTATGTATTTCTAGTTATTTTGAATAAAATGCCAGTTTTGCTCTACGCGTATCGGCAAACTCAATGGGCATATATGCCTTTGCTTTGCTCCCAACTCCGTTTTCAGCGCATGCACAGTCGGAACCGTGATGTAGTCTATTCAGCCCAATTCTGCATTCACTTATCTTTATTTGCCGAAGTGGCCTTTATGTGTATTATGATAAATTATAATAATATAAATTAACGGAGCACAATCAATAGTTTATATACTAAAGAAATAGAACTCAGCCCAACTTTCCGTTCACTTATCTTTATTTGCCGAAGTGGCATTTATATAAAATAATATTCATTTTAATATTAAAACAATATGGTACGTTTGCAACAAATGTATGTGATTTATTTTAGCTGCCTGGATGGGTTATTTGAGCTCAAACACAGAGACGGTTAGACCATAGATGATTAGACTATTGTTCAACCCTAAATGGGTCATTTCAAGTCAAACAAATTTATTACTCGTCATAAGCCCCGTTCACACACGGGTGTTAAGTCGCCTCAACTAGTTCGCGTTGTCTAGTTCGCCTCACATTCGCCGTGTGGACGCTACGCTGAAGCGAATTAAGGCTAGGTCACCTCATCTAGTTCGCCTCAAGTAAACCACCTCGCGAGGTAGTATAGATGAAGCGATTTAGCTTAAATCGACGCAAGTGGCATGTGTGAACCCAACCGACTTACTTGAGGCGGATTAAGGATGTGACAGTCGAGACCTGAGTGTGTTGACTTTCCGGTAAATTTGCTCTATGAACCTGCTAGAGGTGCACATATATTTTTTTCATCATTTATTTTTAGGGTTTCACTGCCCAGCAGAAGTTTTGACCGTTCCAAAACAATACGATTCAGTCGAAACAGATCTAGGTCGAACCCACACTCTCTCATGTGACGTCGACGAGCCCAAACTGGCGCTGGTTAGTCTGTACTTGCTCATGCGCAGATATCCACTTCCGCCTTAAACCGCTCCGTGTGTGGACATGACACTAGTTCGCCTCATCTAGTTCGCCTTATCTAGTTCGGCCTAAAGTTGTGCTGTGTGAACGGGGCTTTATTTGATCATAATAATTATGAATAAGCAACGTTGTTTTTGCCCGTCCTGATATGTAAGGAATTTGTTTGCATTTATTGTATCACCTCAGTTTATTGTAAACATACCTTGCAGAGAGTTAAAATAAAAGAATTGAATTGAATTGATATGACCTTAGATGTTGCTAGGACGTAAAACAACAACACACAAACATTGTTTTGGTCGGGTTTCAGCTGCAGCACGCTACCCGCCTGCATCAGAGTCTATGGCGCCACCTGGAGGCACAGCGCGTCAACTCACCAATCAGCACCGCCGGGTAACGCCATCTTCACGGCAATGACACAAACTAAAATCCGTCCTTGAGCGACGTCACCACATCATGGCGAACCATTGCAAGATGTCAACACTGCAATTGTGACGCCTGTAAAGAGGTGATTTGTGGTAAATATTTACACATAAGAGCCACACTGAGATACAACACCCGATTGGTACGTGTTTAAATTACTACTCTTTCCGTATGTAATGTTTTCAAGACATTCCGATGGTCCCTTGGGGCGTTTTCGGTATTTGTATTTGTCTACCATTCTCTGCCTGGTCTCTGAACGTCAGCTTATTAAGTTATTTACTACCGTTTCCGTGTTAATGTTGTGCACTAAGGATAGCTCAGTTAACATTGTCCTGTATCTATCTAACCGAAACGCTGATTACAGTATCATACTCATAAGTCATAGTGCCAACTCCCACTGGCATTTGGATTATCTGCGTATCTCAAATGGTACTCCTCCCTTCTTGAGTACTTCAAGTTCTTGAAAGTTCCACATTTAGAAAATGTTAGTACTGATTTAGATATGTTATTGTTAGTGCACATTGCAATCCTCTTCTGCCTGACAGTGACTCAGAGTGACAGCTTTCCATATGTCTGTCCACCCATAGATGTGAGACTGTGAAACAATTGTTACTGTAAGACTAAGTCTAAGTCTAAGACAATACTCGGGTTTCTTTTGATATTTTTTTTTATTATTTAAGATTGCACCGCGGTTATTGTTATTATTAGTTATTTTTTATTAATGTGTGTAGGCAGGTTAAATATGACTCTTAATCTTACTAGTCTTAGTTAGTCTTAGGTAGAGACTTGAAGAAAAAATTCTAATATCAGATAGTCTGTCAAACAAATGTATTTTGATCAAATGCTTTAAGCCCCTTAATTTGAAATATGGAATTGACTTAATACTATAATAGGTTAAGCAGAAGCAAAGTTATGATATGTAATATCCAGGAATATAGGCTATTTATCTCACAGTAAGTGCATTGGTTTATACAGGCAGGACACTTTACTGGAGTATCATCGAGCTGCCAAGAAACCCTATGGTAGTATTCATACTATTACTTATATCCTATTCACATACATTTTTATATCTACCTACTGTGGACAAATTATGTAACTAGCATAATCCTGAGTCTGAAATATAGGAATTGAATTGAATTATACAAATACGGTCACGTACGCGTAGACACTGCTAAAGATACGTGAGGAACGACGGCGCATGCGTGCGTACACCTCGACCTCGAGTCTATGAATACGGTCACGTACGGGTAGCCACTACCTTCAGGGTATCGTGAAAAATTACCATAATTCCATACAATAATACTATTCAAACATATTCTTCGCCCCATCACCAGTCCGTACAGTCTCTACTTGGAGAATGATCTAGATGTGTTTTTTTGGTAAGCATTTTTATTCATGGCCGAGGCACTGGTCTTTCAGCCATGTTCAACTTCAGTCATTTTAACTAATACACACTATTTAATTACAGAGACATTTTCTCGATAGTAAAATATTGTCATTACATTTCGCTAAGTAGTTTTCGTTTATCTTGTCGGTATCAAGCATTCGGTGTGTGCATTTTTATGGAGATGGTGTTTTGGGTGGTTTTCTACGAAAGGTTGTGTGGGTACAATCTGGGTTAAGGTAAAATGCTTATTTAGCTAAGTGGTTGTGGTGTATCTGCATCAAGTATTTAGTTGTGACTTTATTATCGCCCATGGACAGTAAGCTACGTCACCATCGATTTGTGCTATTCTTATGTCCTGGCTGTACACTCTCTAGTCTGGTTTGCTGCCTCCTGGGGGGAAACTAATAAATTATAAAGAACTACCAAGATGTGGATTTCCTAGCACATGGTCAGTCATCTAAGCCCTTCAAATAGTCATTATTAACTGATCATGACAGAGGCCACTTTCACCCTGGATTTACATTGCCCCTCTTTCATCAACAGCAACCATGAGTTGGTGGTCTTCATCCTCCATCTCCAGCTTCGCCTCTAGCGCGTTGAAGAATGCCCAGGAACGCATCGATAAGGTCCTCGACATCAAGGACGAAGAGGAAGAAGGCTCGGAAGGTACTGCCTTATGGAGTATATACGTGCTCCAGTCGTACCTGTCATCACCGACCCATGTAATCGGCAGATCCCTGCCAAGTGCAAACAATTTTTCATTGTGCAAACTGTTTTTGTCTCATTTCACTGTCCCTCCAATGCCATGACACCTGCAATATCAGGACATCATTGGTCTAGATGCAAAGTTGTCCTTTGAAGACAGGTAGTATTTTTCACTCACAGGGGTTGTGAGTAATCAGATTGTTGTTAGATTTCCGATTTAATTTAAAAGGAGGATAAAAAAGGAATGGTTATGAAGGAGATTTGGTGGGGATGGCAAGGGGGGGGGGGGATCGGGGTGCCTGGCCATATTTATTCGATAAGTAATAAATTAGACCAAATCTAAAAATATGAGCAAGAGCTGTACAGTTCTTGGAGCTCTTTCAATGACTACATCGTGGGAGGCAATGGAACAATTTAATTTAATATTGAAAGTCTAAAATTGGCTTTTGGAATGGGTGTGGTGGATTGCTACCACCTGGGAATGTATGGATATGCAGGGTGAGGGGCGGAGGTGTCGTTGGCCTGAATAGTGTTTATTCACAGGGGTCTCGCTAAATAGCATAGGGGATGCCGAGTCCGCTATCTGTTGGCAGAGTAACTTGACTTATTGAGTAAACCGCCATCCATTGGCAGCAACTTACACATACTGCTTATAAGTTTCCACCAACTCTACTGATTCCTGTCATCTATTTCCTACCAGCTCTACCAATTGCCGCAAACCCTTTCCTGAATACTAGGGTAACCACTAATAGATGTACATATTCAGTGAACATTCTCTTGGGTATCGCTTCGGAAGTTGCAAGACTAGTTATGCAGATTGCTATGCAATAGTAAAATGCAGCATGTAAAATGGCAAGCCATATTTGTGAGCCCAACTTGGTCATAATATGGACCTTCTCTGATAAACTAACTTAGAATGGCTATTTAAAAAATAGATATCTATAATTTATAATTGCTACTTAAAATGAGAAATTGTTAATCAATTTTAAAGTTGCTTAGCAATAATCAAGATTTTCTAAATAATTTCCTTCATATTCCTTTTCCCCCAACAACATCTACGGTCATATCAGGATGGTACCGACTTGTGACAGTGCACACTCATGGCGACTATAGTTCTGCCCCGCCACTGGGACACCAGGCCGCCAGCACCATGACCTGATAGCCCACTCAGTCACATTATACTGACACAGCCAGTCCTTTCCCTATCCTAATAATGCAGAGCCCCAGGCTAGGAAGCGACAAGTATCAATTTATAAGTCATTGGTTTGACTCGACCAGCATTCAAACCCACACTCATGGGTACGGATCTCCCAATCTTCCAAAACAGGAGACGGACGCTCTACTCATTCGGCCACCCGGTCTGGTTATTTTGTTAGTGATGTATGTAATTATTTATCAGACACAATTGTCTAGTAGCTAGAGGATCCGCTTTCTCTGCATGAGGTCATAGGTACGACGACCTATTTCGAATTAAGTTAAATGATTACCAAAGTTGCTGTTACTGTAGCATGTGGTCTACCGGGACTTCAACCCTAACCCTAAAAAGTTTGTTAATTAAGACTCCATCTGACCTGACCTGGCTATTTAACTAACCTATGGTTACGGCTAAAATCCCGGTAGCCCGCATGCTAATGTTGCACTCCAAAATTGGTAGTTTTCGGTACCTCGCCTGATGTTTGATAATATTGGGATAGGCCATGGTCTTGTCGGTTCGCTGGGGTATCCTACCATGGTACCAATGGCATAGCACCTCTGTTGGGCAATGCTATAAAGCCACCATGCATGTAAATTGTCACAAGTGAGTACTTCAGATGTTGTTGGACATAAAATTCCAATCAGTCAATAACAAAAATCAATATTTGTTATTATCTTTTATCCTTAGTAGGCTTTGAGTACACACCTTATTAATAGTCCAAATTGACGGACTGGTTCTGTATTTGACAAACTGCTTTCAATTGTCCGGCTTTTCTTTCACTACTCTTGCTAATTCTCCCATCTTTGTGGTTAATTCTAATTGACTCTTTTAAACTGCTGTCTTATTTCTTTCATAAACTAGTGCTCATGAAGCTGTTAGAATTTGTAATACAAATGCATAGCCATTAATTCTGACTTGGTTCTTCCATAGCATCTGCCACAAAGCCCAGCGAGCCAGCAACCCTGCAACAGGACATATCTGACAGTGGGGATGGTGCGTTTTGGGCTTCCTACCTCGGCCCCTCGGACTCTCTCACTGGTTTCACATCCACACCATCAAAGTCAAAATCTGTATCAAAGCCGACAGCCCGGGCCCCTGATACAGTGGCGTCAGCGCGTAGTGAATTCTCTCTGGCGAATACCAGTGCTGAGTGCTCAGAGCTGAAGACATCAGCGACAAGTGCTTTCACAATGCATTCAAAGCATGTGGAATCTACGCTAACAAAGTACCAGGTTTTGGCTACTAAGGTGGAAACTAAACACTCTCAAGCTGATCAGGCTGAGGGTGAAAAGATCAAAAGTGAGGATTTGGATACTGCAACTGAAAAGACTGACATGCAAAGTATTGGCACTGAGTCTGCATTAGCATCTAAGAACTTTGCACCTTTGGAAAAGGATGAATCTGAGCAAACAATAGAAATGCCAAACGATGAGAAGGGATGCTCACCTCCCCCTAATGGTGGGGGAAGTAAATCAGAGGAGAGTAAGCAGAGTGGACCTTTCCGCTTAGGCAGCAAAAAGATGGCAATAGAGAAAGCAGATGGAAACAACGTGGATAACGAGGAAGCCAAGTGTAAAGCCACGGCTATCGTGGAACCAAAGCTCAGAGTGGAATCCCCAGCACCGAGTGCTGAAGGACATAATCCACAGATGTCTAGTGCAAGTGATCAAGAGAACCCAATTGTCTACGACTGTAGCATAGAACCAAAACCTGCTGAGTGGTCAGGGGCATTGGAACTAGGCACCGACATGACGCAGTCAGCGGAGGGAAGTGGGTGGGAGGAAGAGGACTTGGACATTGATGATATCTGTATTGACCAAGAAGAGGAGTCTCTGCAAGCTGAGAGTCAGAATGAGCTGAATGAGGAACGATCTGATAAGGTGACAGCGTCAGCTGATCTGGTGACGACTTCAGCTGATCCGGTGACGACGTCAGCTGATCCGGTGACGAGTGTGACATTAGTATCGACAACGGAGGACTCCATAGAAGTCCACAAGGATGAAGTCAACGAAGGGAGTTCTGAGTCAAGTCGACCAGAGACTTCCAATCAAGAGAAACTGACAGAGCAATCCCAAATGGAGGAGAGTAGCCAGTCGGTCGATGTAATTGAATCCTCTGAACTATGCGAAAGTGAAATGGACATGAATGTTCAAGAATCTGGAGGTACTTCCGAAACCACCCCTGCCGAAGAACCGGCACCTGAAACTGAACGTACAGAGATGGTTGAACCTTGCACATCTGCGGTAGAGTTGAAGCCAGTGACAGAGGGAATTGACCAGGCGGATGTACAGGTCTGCGAAGTCTCCCTTGATAGCTCAGACACAACTGATGCAGCAGGTGATGACCAGCTCTCGGAAAGCAGTCGCACGCTGACTGGAGATGACTTTCACAGTCTGCAAGAGGACGTGGAGCAAAAGCCAGAGAGTGCGTCTGCAGGTGTGGCTGAGGAACACCAGCCGGATGCTTCATCAGAAGGTAAGGAGCAGAAGAAGGCCGCCGCTCTGGTGTCGAGCAGCTATGTCAAGACAATGCTGGAAGAGGCGATGACTGAGAGCGTTAAAGACACTGACTCACATTCCTCGTCCGCGTCGGATAAGTCTTCAGAGATGGTTCGCATCGAGTCAGGCATGAACAGCGGCCACACCTCAGGGGACGAAATCGACACTACCACATCATCGGATATCGAGATAATATCAACGCCGACACCGAATGGTGAATACCGACAAGAGCGTCCGTTTGATCTGTCACCGCTGCGTCATGCACTGAGCCGGACCATGCGAAGAGGTAGTCTGCCCAGTCATAAGCGATCGGACAGCTCATCCAGTGGCCAAAGCACTTGGAGCAAGAATGGAGATGACCTACTGAGCCCTGATGGTGGTGCGCACCGGGATGCTGACTCTGCGCATGAAGCCAAGCGAGAAGAGCATCGTAAAGGACAATGTCCAGAAGTGCAGCATCATCTAAAGGAGACAGGTCGGTCCCACAGCGCATTTACCTACTAAACCTCTCCAGTTTGCCGAGGTGCTGTGTATGTATGAAGGGAGGAAGTCCACACATTGCAGGAATGCCAGCCTTTTTTTTACAGAGTTTCTCAAAATTTAAAACCCAATTTCATTTTCGGGGGGGGGGGGGAGAGAAATGAAAAAAAGTTTGGAAATGTCATAATTTCTTCTAGGAAATAAATATCCTTGGCAACATTCCCCCTTCCACATCACTTACCATTTCCGCCCCCCCCCCCCCCCCCCCCCAACTCCCCAATTGCTTAATGCTGCTCTGGCTCATGGGTCTGCACTGGTGGTCAGTGTCAGTACCTTCTGGTCTCCTCGGTACCAGAGGACTGTAGCGTTAGGGTTTCAGTGTCATGCATGAAAAGCCATGGTGTGCATGCACCGTCTCTGAAAACCATTGAGCTGGGAGACGGTGAACACCGAGTAGTGGTAACCTGGCAAAACTTGGACCCTGCCCTTCCCACCCTGAACACACTATCGGTGAACACACATTTCCACTCACAATCCCACCAGAGTTTGGGTCTGGTTTTCATACCCATGTGGCATCTCTGCAGTAGTGTGGTTTGTTTTAAAACAGACAACTTCTACACAAAAACTGTGTTTCGATGTAGCATTGGGCTACACATTAGTCTAATACATAAATACTTTTTCATCCTAATATTGGAAATATGTTCGGTTCTCCGTCCTCTGTGTATTTCATGTGTTTATAACACAATTCTCTCAAATACCTTGCAGACCAAAAATACTGCAATACTTTACGCTTATGCCAGTACATGAGGAAACTTAGTAAATTTTGCTTACACGGTTTCTCAAAAATATCTTGGTTGGGGTGTGTGGTGGTCCAGCTTTGTAGCACTTAAAGCTGCAATAGTCCATGAAAGCATCAAATATTCTAAACAAAAACAATTATCTAGTTTTCAGTCTATGTATCTAACTTAGATACTAGTGCACTTATCAAGCATTTCTTTTTGCAGCATAGAATATTGAGTCAATGTAATAGAACCTGTTACGGCAGAAGCCTAGAAGTTTTGATGTGCACGCAATAATTAATTTGGCATGTTTGCACTTTAAATATCTCTAAAGTTAGCCTTTTAAAATAAAAGTTACTTCAATCTTAAGTAAGGTAGATTATAATAATCAACCTAATAAATTGATCTGGGAAAAAAGACAGAAACTTAAACGATGAAACCGTAACAAGAGGAGGGCTGGTCAATGCTCGGATGACTGGTGCAGAGGGAGGAAAATTCAACAGCCAAGTGTTCAGAATTTGCAAGTTAAAATGCTAAATATATAGTCCAAATGCTTATTTATCACAACTAGCTACTTTTTATGTGAATAATTGATTAAATCGTGTAGATTAATAACAGACTTTAAAAGGTGAATTATGAGCTTTTTATGGCTGCCATCTTGGTGGTTCCCCTGGATTCCCCCTGTCTGTGGGGAACCCCTCTAACTTCTAAGTCATGTAATGAGGGAATCCCACCCATGATGTCATTCATACATTACAAACCTCAGCACTCTCCCCTGACATGTTCAGTTGCATGAACTGAAAAACTAAGCAACGGTGTGCTTGGAGAGCTTTTGATACCGGATTCGTTTATGGGTGAGGTTTACCGGGCAACTTTAGATGGCTGCTCCGTGCTGGTATGACCTTAGATGTTGCCAGGACGTAAAAGCCCAACAAGCAACCATTAAATGGCTGCTTAGAACTGAGTTCAGGAGCTCATCAGTGACTGTGGGATCATTTTCTGGTTTCAGATGAAGAGCAAAGTGCATCGAACAACAACCCACTGGAGACACAGACCTTGTTGCGAGTAAGTTCACACAATTCAAACTTCTATCCGCCCCAACTAAGATGCTAGACCATGTGTTTTTTTGCATTGCTGTGAGTGTGATTAATAATAAAACTAATGTATTGTGTTCGCGAATGATTTCAAATACGCTTCCTCAATTGACACTTGACGCTGTGAAACTCGAATACCCCAGAATTCAGTCGCATGTAGGGATATCAGTCGCATGTAGCACTGCACTGACCTCTCCAAGGAGCCACATAGACAGTGGGATATCGGGTCATGGTGACAGCTGCCTGATTTCCCAGTGGGACAGCACTATAAAGTCGCCATGAGTGCACACTGTCACAAGTCGGTACCCGTCCTGATATGACCTTAGATGTTGCCAGCACGTAAAACTCTAACAACCAACTAAATCCAACTTAATTCAGAACCAATAGCTTCAAACTAATACCACACCGCAGTCTGGCCTCAGCAAGAGAAACATACATTATGCGATGTCCACTACCAACCCGCCCTCTGACGGCAGTAACAAGAACTAATGTGGCGAGCAGCTCAGTGTGTGGTCTGGTCTTTTTGAGTATTTCCACCACCAACCCGCCCTCTGACGGCTGTGGCAAGAACTAATGTTGTGGGTAGCAACACATTGCACATGTTCTATCGAAATCACTCTATCGCGGTCATGTTGATAAGAAGAGGGGCTGGTTGTGAAAATTATGGCACATGCCGAATTGAACAGGATGGCCTAGCTGTACAGTGCCCCCTTTCCGTGTCTGAGGTGTGGATTACATCTCAGCCGTGTCAAACTGAAGGTTAAAAAATGGGTGATTGTTGCTTCCTAGCCTGGCGTTCGCCACTACTAGGCAGGGATAAAAGATCTCCGCGATTCCGCGGATTTCCGGGATTTTTCAATCCCGCAGCACCATCAGCCTATACTACTAATATGTGGTGCTGACGCCGCAGCACTATCAGCGTACACTACTAATATTAGTAAATGCTCCAAGCGTCGCAGTGCTATCAGCATACACTACTAATACATGCTTCAAACGGTGCAGCACTTTTAGTGTATACCAATAAATATGAAACCCGACATTCGGGAATTTTCCATGATTCCCTGACAATGCTAAGCCTATGGGAGAATATCAGCATTTACGCTTTTTTTCCGGGAGAGCACTTTCATTCCTGACTAGGATAAAGCCAGCAGTGGTTTGCTCAGGGTCAGGATAATGTCACTGCCTGATATTATTTCATGGTGCTGGTCATATAGTATCCCAGTAAGGCAACAATATAACTCCTCCTGATGTTGCCTCAGATGTTGCTCTAGAGGATGTAAAACTCCTCTCAATCCTATTTCTCTGACACTTGGTCTTGGTGCCAGCTAGTCAGATGCTACCAGGACATAAAACCCCATTTAATCGGTCGTCATTGGTAGAGCGTCTACTTTCTGTGCAGAAGGTCACAGGATTGGTTGCCAAGCGCACCTCGTTAAAACGTACTCCGCTAAAGTCCCAGTAAATACGACTGGTGACCACTTTGTGACCAAAAAAGCCCACTGGTCGCCAAGCTATGAAAATGGTTAGCGACCATTTTGGTCACATGTTTTTGGATGGAGCAGCTGCAACTTCCTTGTGGCCAAAGTGGTTTTCTGGAGGTCGACGGCGGCAACTGAGGACCACTTGCGACCATTTTACGACCACCCGACTTTTATGGTCACAAGCATAGTGTGACTAGGGTATAAGTTGGATATCGGGATAAACGAGACGAATTATGAGTTAAAGAGAGTGGCTTGGCTGTCTGTGTCAGGTATAGAAGACCTATTTTTACATACTGCAATGTTATATAATTTTATCAAATATATATTTATGTTTTATATTAGTTATATGATGTTTACAGTATTTTTCTGTCATTTTGTTTCTGTGTATTATGTTCAGCATACAGTGTATATATTTGACATCTACGTGTCCAATATTAAGCCCTACCTTTGCTTAACTCGAACAATCGGTTAAAACGGACACCCATCTTCCCCTATTAGTACTTTTTAACGAGGGTGCACTGTAGGTGGTTCACACAGCCTACACAGCTGAAGGTTTGAAGGGTAAAGTTCCCTGACTCTCATTAACTTCACCCAGACACCGGACGCGGTAGCCCAATCGGTAGAGCGCAGGCTTCCCGGTGCGGAAGGTCCAGAGTTCGAATCCCAGCCGAATCAAACCAGTGACTTACAAAATTGATACTTGTCGCCACCTAGCCTGGTGCTCGGCATTACTATGATAGGGCAAGGACTGGTTAGCTCAGAATCACGATGATGTGACTGAGTGAGATATCGGGTCATGGTGCCGACGGCCTGGTGTGGCAGCACTATAAAGTCACCATAAGTACGCACTGTCACAAGTCGGTTCCCGTCCTGATATGACCATAAATGTTGCTAGGAGGTAAAAGCCCAACAAACAAGCAAAAGACTTCACCCAGGACACCAGTGGGGTAGCACTATAAAGTTGCCATGAGTGCACACTGTTGCAAGTTGGTACCTATCCTGATTTGACATTACGTGTTGCTAGGACGTAAAACAACATTAGTGAACATTTTAGAGTGAATTAAAATAGCTAAATTTGAAAATTGTGTAATCTGATGGTTTTGGGTTTCTGTAATATTGTCATGGGGGTGATGAAAATGGGAAATACTGTGCCTAGAGCGGGACTCGAACCCACATCTCTTTGCACTCCGGGCCAGTGTGCTAACCATTACACCACCTAGGCTCCCTGATATCAACACGCTCCCCACGCCTACCTGTCTATGTGGTTACTTGCCTGAGAGGTCAGTGCAGACCACTACACTCGTCCCCCTGGAATTGTAAGTCTTGTAATGCTTACAATTACATACATACAGGCAATGCACTAACACATACATACACAGGGTAGGTTCAACAACCATACAGCGCAAAGCTTGTACAGGATCCTGATCACGGCAACCAGTGTCATGGGGGTGATGAAAATGGGAAATACTGTGCCTAGAGCGGGACTCGAACCCACATCTCTTTGCACTCCGGGCCAGTGTGCTAACCATTACACCACCTAGGCTCCCTGATATCAACACGCTTCCCACGCCTACCTGTCTATGTGGTTACTTGCCTGAGAGGTCAGTGCAGACCACTACAATATTTTAAAGCTAAGGATAAATATTTTAGGTTTAAATTAGGATTATAATCTACTTTACTTTAGTTTCAATGGGCGCGGTGGTCTAATCGGTAGAGCGCGGGCCTCATGTGTGAAAGGTCGGGAGTTCGGTTCACGGTCGCGTCAAAATAATGACTTATAAAATTGATGCTTGTCGCTTCCTAGCCTAGCGCTCGGCATTAATAGGATGGGGCAAGGATTGGTGAGCTCCGTGTCAGGGTAATCTGACTGAGTGGGATATTGAGTCATGGTGACGGTGTAGTAAGTTCAAAACAGTACCCCACAAAAACAAGTGGTCATATCAGGACGGGTACAGACTTGTGACAGTGCACACTCATGGCGAATTTATAGTACTGCCAGGCCACTGGCACCATGACTTGCCAAGCCACTGGCACCGTGACTTGTTAAAAGCTGCATCACTATCAGGGTATTATACTAATACGTTGTTAAATGCCACAGAACTATCAGTGTGTACTAATACGTTTTAAACGCCGCAGAACTATCAGCATATACTAATACGTTTTAAACGGCACAGCACTATCAGTGAACTAAACGCTGCAGCACTATCAGCGTATAGGTACGGACAGACCAACCATGCTCACCGAACCCAACCTATAATACACTATGGCATGAGAAAAACCCACAACCCGCCACCAGGTCGCAGTCCCGAAGGGTACGGGTGTGTTCTGGCGCACCCGGGTACCAACTAGGGACATGGCACAGGTGAAAGGAAGGTGGTAAAACCAAAAGTCAGGGACAATGCCGTTAGAACTATGGTTAACAATTTAACACTGCAGCCGACCCACCTGGTCACAGACCCGAAGAGTATGGATTGGTTCTGGCACATCTAGACACTAACTAGGGACAGGGCGCAAGTGAAAGGAAAGCTGCAAACAAAACAAACAAACAAATTCTGGGAACACGTCCTCATCCACAATCCTATTACCGGCTCACTAGATGTACATACTAGGTTAAGATATTAGTTATATGATAGGAAGTTATACCCCCCAAAAAACACCCAAAAAACTAACATAGATACTAACTACCTAAATAAATAAATGCTGGTGGCTGTCCCGGATACCAACCCGGAACTGGAACCCGGGCATACACCATAACATTCCTCACAGCTGTTCAGCGTTGAAAACAAGCACCCTCGCGTGAGCTTACATGCTATGGGCAGAATAAATACTGTATCGATAAAAAAAACTTTGTTAAATGCTGCAGCACTATCAGGGTATACTAATATGTTGTTAAACGGTGCAGCACTATCAGGGTATACTAACTAATACATTGTTAAATGCCGCAGCACTATCAGTGTATACTAATACGTTGTTAAACGACGAAGCACTATCAGCATATATTGGTACAGAAGCAGCAGCTCTATCGGCGTATACTACTAATACGTTGTTAAACGCTGCAGCACTATCAGTGTATACTAATATGCTGTTAAACGCTGCAGTACTATCAGCGTATACTAGTACGTTGTTAAACGCCGCAACAATATCAGCGTATACTAATAGTAATACATGGTGCAGACGCTGCAGCACTGTCAGCGAATACTGGTAATACATGGTGCTGCCGGGTCATGATAGTGTTTTGAACTTGGGTAGTGTTTTGAACGTACGTCGGGGTAGTGTTTTGGACTTAACAGTAGTGTTATGAACGGGGTAGTGTTTTGAACGTCCTACACCGGCAGCCTGATTTCCCAGTGGGGCAGCACAATAAAGTCACCATAAGTGCGCGCTGTCACAAGTCGGTACCCGTCCTGAAATGACCTTAGATGTTGCCAGGACGTAAAACTCCAACAACCAACCAACGATTCACATGCTGATAGCAGTTACGGGTATCATTACGGTTAATGCTCATTTCTATGTCTTAGTTATGGGGTATTTGTCTGCCAGTTGGCATTTTGTGTCGTGCATATTAATCAGTATTATCACAACTGGATTTCGGTGTGGGTATTTTTCTTCCATTTTCCTATTGGGATAGTGAGGAAGTGAGAGAATATCCCACGGGCCGTGATTTAGTCTGATACGGCTAGTTAGTCTAAAAACATTTAATTTAAAAATAAAAAAAAGTTTTATTTAAGCACAAACATGTAGTAAGATTACTCCTGTATGGCTTATCAAACGGGTGATTTTTCCAGCCGAACAACAAGTGTTACGTTAAATTAAAATTCATACTTCTGTCAAACACATTGTCCCAACTAGTGACAACACTAGTCAAAGACCCTATAATACTAAGACGGCTCACTCCCTATCTCTCCCATGGCAATGTAAATTTTGCAGTGCCACCTTGTGGTGGGTTTGATCAGCCCGGCTGCTGGTTGGTGTTTCACATGTAAACACATACAATTATATTATACATGAGATAGGTAAGTATAAATACACATCAATATGAAATTGCTATGAGCAAATACACATCATCATCAGCATCATCGCCATCATCACACATCTTTCACATTCATATATACATTTATACATATAATATAGCAACTGTTTAACCAAGAGAACAGCCAGCGCACCAAGTGGTGGGTCTGATCATTTTGATTACGCAGTACAGCCTGAGTGAACCGTCTTAGTATTATAGGGTCTTTGCACTAGTTCAGTGGTGAACTCACAGATCGCGTTGGTTTAATTCATTCATTCACTCAGTGACCCATTCATTCATTCACACCTTCATTCATTCACATATGCATTCAGTCATTCGATCATTCACCTATTGATCCATTTATTCATTCATTTATTCATTCACTCACTCATTCAGTCATTCGCTCACCTTTATTCACTCATTCAGTCGATGAAAGTTGTGTTGATAAAAGATTCTCAGTGGTGGTACCCATTACAATGCCCGGAGACCTGCGAAATCTGATAAAAGTGGTATTACTATATTAGACTCCCCCCCAACCCCCCCCCCCTCCCTTTCATCTTGAAGATTTATACTGCCTATTATGGATAAGTCTGAATAGACTTGTTTTTGCCATTAGACAGTTTGGTGATAGAAATCCTGAGCCTACACTTTTACCGACCCAAGTGATTTTTAACCTCCCACACCACATAGACATGGTATGAGAGCAACTGGCCTTTGATGACGCTGTAAGTTAGACACAGCTTAATATCACACTTTGTGTTTTCCTATGATCCGCTCTGTGTTCAAGTACCTTAAGATTTCAGACCGTTAAAGGTACTTAACGAGTGCATCTTTGCCCGCATATGGGGTTTGAGGGCCTCAAGTCACTGAGATGCTTATCGATCTTGGCTTCGCGATCGGTCAATACTTCATAAAGAGTGTAGAGCCTCAACCCCCATTCCAAAAAAATTTAAGTCGGTAATTATATACAGTACTGTCTCTCTTCAGCGACTCCTATGATCGGCGAACCCCTGCCATGTGTGGACAATTGTTCAGTGTACAAACTGTCTTTGTTTCATTCGATCGTCATTCCGGTGACAGGACACCCGCTATGTCAGGACAACATTGGTTTGGATGAAGAGTTTCCCTTTAAAGACAGGTACTACTGTACATTAGGTCTTAGATGGACCAAGTAAGACGGTTCTAACACAGAACATGTCAGTTTGAATGTAATTTCATTGTGTTTTTATTGTATTTGCCCGAGCAATATGCCTTACTTTTCATTTAGGTAAAAAGATGTTGAATAGGTGTGAGCCCCTACATACTAAACCTTATGGTGACAACAGGTGAGGTTTATGGTGAGGAGTCACCGCTAGACCGTACTCACTAGGGTCAATGTGAAGAAGCTGTCTCAGAGTCTGACACATTTGGCTATTGCTGTCCCACACAGGATCCTGATGATGAATCAGCTGAACAGGGCGCACCAGCGACATCCACAGCGCCGCTCCAACTTGTCGCAGGCCTTTCGAGCCTGCTGCACACAATTGTCGAAAGAGCCGAACCCGGCAAGAAGAGCTCAGCCGGTGTCGATAGGCGCAGCTCACTCACGACTGAACTCATTAAACAAGAGTCAGTTGTGACTGCACTTGTCGAACAGGGGGCGGTCGTGAGTGCTGAGCCTGCGTCGCACCAGACAGCAGAGGTTCGCATTCCTAAACAGCATTATCTTGCCAATCAGCACCTCAAGGGCTAACCATGCACTGTTCTATGCGCTTGACCTTTGCCTTCTTGTTGCTTGATCTTTGGATTGGTTCTGATCCAGGCAGTTGTTAATTAACCCTTGCTGACCATGTAGCCTGATTTTTGATTTTGTTGTCTTATGCTTTTGTTATATTGATATGTTATATATATATATGTGTGTTGTATATAAACATATACATTATTTAATTTATATTTTACCTCGGGGTACTGTCGCTAAGCTATCATTAGCTCAGGGAGATGCAGCTATATCTGTATACTGTGTACAATTAGCTTTCTGCGACCAGTTGACTGGGACCGGTCGCGGTGGCCGAGTCGGTAAATCGCAGGCTTCCCGTGCGGAAGCTCTCGAGTTCGAATCACGGTCGAGTCAAACCGATGACGTATGAAATTGATACTTGTCACTACCTAGCCTGGTGCTTGGCATTAATAAGATAGGACATGGACTGGTTAGCACAGTGTCAAGATAGTGTGACTGTTTGGGTTATTGGGTCACGGGGGCGGCAGCCCTATCTCCCAGTGGGGTAGCACTATAAAGTCGCCATGAGTGCACACTGTTGCAAGTTGGTACCCATCCTGATTTGACATTGCATGTTGCTAGGACGTAAAACAACAACAAACAAACCAACCAGAGTCATGGTGAGTGAAAAGTCATGTGAGTGGGGAGTCATGGGTGGGGAGTCCCGTGAGTGGGGAGTCCTGTGTGCGGGGAAACATGTGAATGGGAAGCAACAGGAGCGGGGAGTCACGTGTGTGGTGAGTCATTTGAGCGGGGAGTCATGGTGAGTGGGGAGTAACATGAGCGGGGAATCACATGAATGGGGAGTCATAGTGAGTGGGGAGTCATAGTGAGTGGGGAGTCATGTGTGTGGGGAGTCATGGTGAATGGGGAGTCATGTGTGTGGGGAGTCATGGTGGGTGGGAAGTCATGGGAGTGGGGAGTTAGATGAGTTGGTAGTGATGTGAGTTGGGAGTCACGTGTGTGGTGAGTCATTTGAGCGGGGAGTCATGGTGAGTGGGGAGTAACATGAGCGGGGAATCACATGAATGGGGAGTCATAGTGAGTGGGGAGTCATAGTGAGTGGGGAGTCATGTGTGTGGGGAGTCATGGTGAATGGGGAGTCATGTGTGTGGGGAGTCATGGTGGGTGGGAAGTCATGGGAGTGGGGAGTTAGATGAGTTGGTAGTGATGTGAGTTGGGAGTCACATGAGCGGGGAGTCAATTCAGTGGGCAGTCATGGTGAGTGGACGGCGAGTTACATGAGTTGGGAGTCATGTGAGTGGGGAGTCACATGAGCGCGGAGTCATATGAGTGGGGAGTCACCCTGAGTGGGGAGGCACGTGAGTTGCGTGAGTGGGGAATCATGGTGATCCGGGAGTCATGTGAGTGGTGAGTCACATGAGTGGGAGTCATGTGAGTGAGGAGTCATGTGAGTGGTGAGTCACATGAGTGGGGAATCATGTGAATGGGCAGTTACATGAGCGGGGAGTCATGCTGAGTGGGGAGGCACGTGAGTTGTGTGAGTGGGGAATCATGGTGATCCGGGAATCATGTGAGTGGTGAGTCACATGAGTTGGAGTCATGTGAGTGAGGAGTCATGTGAGTGGTGAGTCACATGAGTAGGGAGTCTCATGAGGAGGGAGTCACGTGAATGGGCAGTCACAGTGAGCAGGGAGTCACATGAGTTGGGAGTCATGATGAGTGGAGAGTCTTGGTGAGTGAGGAGTCATGGTGAGTGAGGAGTCACATGAGTGGGAAGTCACATGAGTTGAGAGTCATGTGAGTGGAAAGTCATGTGAATGGGCAGTCACGTGAGCGGGCAGTCACAGTGACCAGGGAATCACATGAGTGGGGAGTCATGGTAAGTGGAGAGTCATGGTGAGTGAGGAGTCACATGAGTGGGAAGTCACATGAATTGGGAGTCATGTGAGTGGAAAGTCACGTGAGCAGGCAGTCATGGTGAGTGGGGAGTCACATGAGTGGTGTCATGTGAGCGGGGAGTAATGGTGAGTCGGAAGTCATGTGAGTGGGGAGTCATGGTAAGTTGCGAGTCATACTCTGTATATTGCAAAGTTGTTCGCTCATGTCAGGGGTTTGCTGATCACAGGAGTCGCTGAAGACAGGTGCAACTGTAAAGTGCCTGTCACACCTTACCGGATTGAGCAACGGACATAAAGAATTTTCTAGTCCGGTGGTGTTCGGTATCAAAATGTGTCGAAATGTTGCGCTATCGGGTCAAAGGTCGCCAGACAAAACGAAAGCTAAATGGACATGGAACGGTGAACTGACGGGCGAAAACCGAATGTCAAACGGATGAACCGGACACGTACCGGACTGTTTATGTCACGTGACGGACGCGCCGAATACATATTTAAAAAAGCTGGCGGACCGAATTCCCGTCAACAGACTATTCAGGAAGCTAACCGGGGACGTTATGGGTGGGTACCATTCATGAACCGGACAAAACGGACTAAATGAACTTAAACTGGACAACAACCGTACATGTCAGTCCGGCAGCATCCGTTCCAAGTTTTGTGCATGTTCAAAACTTGCCGCCAGACACCACCGGACAGAGAACGGAAATGCTGGATGCTGACCATATATAAACCGGACATTGAGATATTTCACTGGACTGTGTCCGGTTTCTTTCCGTTTCCCCAATCCGGTAAGGTGTGACTGGGCCTTTAAAGCATAATAAATTATCCAACACAGTAATACCACGAACATGTTACACAATTCAACAATCAGTTTAAAATGTGTATGTAAGTCAAATGTTTTCGTGATATAACAGGATGAAAGATCTGTGCGATTTCACATATTTCACAGTTTTTTTTGTAAATCTGCAATTTGTATAATTTCTAAAATATCTAACGCGTAAAATCCCAAGAAATAATTTAAGTTGATGTTTGTTCTCCATCTATTACTAATTATTAACACATAATTCTAGAAACATTTGAAGCATTTAACTGCTGTTGGGCTCACGTTATCCTGAACGGAGGTGAATTTCCTCAAAAACTCTGAGCATTATATTCGCTCGACCAGGGTTTCGAATCCCATGATGGGAGGCGCTAAACGCATTCGGCGGAATTAGTGACTTTCAGAAGGTGGGGTGAAAGTTGAATGCAAGCAGACTTTTGGGCCGACGTTGTCAGGTATGTTTCAACGCAAGCCTAGAAAACTGAGTTGTGTCTTGCTTTATTCAATCAAAGACCCTATAGCACTAAGATGGCTCACTCAGCCTGTACTGTGGGTTTCATCATTTTGATAGAATTATAATGGGTTGTGCGAATGGTGTGTGTGCTTGAGTGTGTATGTGTGCGTGTGTCAGTGTGCTGGAAGAAGGATGCTGGTGGAATGTGTGTATGATGGCGGGGGTTGGTGGGGTGGAGAGGTGATGGGGCAGTATGGGGATAGCGGTGGTGGTGGGAGTTCTATAGGAGTAGCAACACGCAACCAATGGGGACCTGCTTCCCCCTGCCTGTCTCCTCCCCCCCCCCCCCGCTTACATCAGGGAGGGGGTCGTGAGGTGTTGTGTGAGAGCACTGACTGAGGATGGGGTGGGGCGAGGAGGAGGGAGGGGGAAAGGGCGGCAGGTGTGGTGTGAGAGCGCCGAGTGAGGGGGAGGGGAAGAGAGGGAGGTATGGTGTGGTGTGAGAGCGCCGGGAAAGGTCGATGAGGAGGGAGATAGGGAGGGGGAAGGGCGGTGAGGCCGGGGGAGGGTAGGACGGAGGGGGAGGGGGGAAGGGCGGTGAGGCCGGGAGGGGGGAGGGTCGGAGGGAGGGGCAATGAGGGAGGGAGGTGGGGACCAGGCAGTAGGCGCAACATCGGCCAAATCCAAATGACAGGCAATCTCTTTTTTTATTTTAAGCTCCCCCTCTCGCCTTGTATGCGTTTGTTTACATGTGAAACACCAGCCAGCAGCTGGGCTGATCAAACCCACCACAAGATGGCACTGGTAAATTTACATTACCATGGGCGAGATAGTGAGTGAACCGTCTTAGTTTTATAGGGTCTTTGACTCAATCCAGCCACACAAAAGCTATTTATAAACAGCTATTTCCCAACATTCAACCATCACTAGAAGCTAGGCCCCTGAATATAAAATCGTAGTGACGTATCAAAATGATTCATTTTGACTGTTCCATGGTGAAATAACAGCAGACACCTGGTCTCCCAGTGGGGCAGCACTATAAAGTTACCCTGAGTGCACACTGTCACAAGTCGGTACCTCTCCTGATATGATCTGAAATGTTGCCAGGACATAAAACTCAAAACAAGGAAACCAAAGTAGGCTGAATGAGCTAAGTATCCGATTCCTGAGCGCGATTCGAACCTTGGTTTCGAACCCTTGCCAAATCACACCAATGGTTTAAAAATATATGCTTGTCACCACCTAGCCGGCGTTTGACATTAATGGGGCGAAAATAGATAAGTGGACTGAGGAAAACTGATTGTCGACGAGTGGAATTTCCCCTGCTTAGTCAACAAATGTAACACAAAAATCCCCAAAGCAACCATTTGTTGCAGTTACAGGCCTGTGATTTCTCCAGTTTTAATCGGAATTCCATTTTTTCTCTGGCTGCCGAAACCGGAATTCTAGGTGTTTTTTTTAATTCCGTATTTTTTTTGGCCGCCAAAACACCTCGCGAATCAGTGGGATGCATTCCGGGCCAGTGTGCTAACCATTACACCACCTAGACTCCCTGATTCACCACACAACCCACGCCTACATGTCTATGTGGCTCCTTGCCTAAGAGGTCAGTGCAGACCACTACACCCATCCCCCTGGAATTGTAAATATTTTAATGCATACAATTACATACATACAGGCAGTCCACTTACACATACACAGGGTAGGTTCAACAACTATACAGTGCATAGCTTGTACAAGATCCTGGTCACTGCACCAGTGTTGTGGGGCTGATGAAAATGGGAAATATTGCGCCCAGATCAGGACTCGAAGCCTCATCTCTTTGCATTCTGGGCCAGTGTGCTAGCCATTACACTGCCTAGGCTCCCTGATGTTTTCACACTACCCACACCTGTCTATGCGGCTCCTTGCCTGAGAGGTCAGTGCATACCACTACACTATCAATAGAAACCAAAAAGCAGACATGGAAGTGGGGTGCAATAATCGAGCACAGATTCTTGTTGTTGGTTTTTCAATTACAATATTTATATATATATTTTTCGTAGATGTCATGTAGTGACTGATTGCCAATGTCAGTGTAATCCAGATGCATTCTCACAACGCAGGACTGCAAACATATTTTGTAAAGAGGAAATTGAAATGTGTTGATGCTCGACCATCTCTAGCCCACCCAAATAGTAAATAACATAGAATAAAGAATGGAGAAATATAACCAAATGCAGACAAATCAGGAGGTAGCAAAATAATAGCAAACAAGTAACTAGCAGGCAGGATAATTGCATAATTAATAATATGCATATAATGGATTATGCATTCCATATTTTGGGGGAACAATAGAATGGGACTCAGTAAAAGAGGGTTGGGGGACGGTGATGTTCCGAGATAATGTGCACATATGTTATAGTTTATAATCTATGAGTTCTGTTAAGTTACTTGAAGTTGCATAGTTCAATGGATTTGAGTTTGTCATTTCTATTTTTAGATAAATATTGGTTAATCGTTATGAACTACCATGCTTTAGTTTGAAGTAACTTCTGTCATAAATGGTTAACTTTGGAGATATTTTAGGTGTTTTGGTTTAGAAAATTGGATACTTTCAATACACTATGCAACTTTGATTTAGTTTAAGTGAGAGATAAGTATTTAATCTGGTAAATCTAATGAAAAATCTGCCACCTAAATCTGGTAAGCAATATGAACACCTAAATCTGGTAAGCAATATGAGCACCTAAATCTGGTAAGCAATATGAGCACTTAAATCTGGTAAGCAATATGAGCACCTAAATCTGATGAATACATCTGAGTAAATCAGGTGAACAATATACGACGTAAATCTGGTAGGTAATTCTGGAATAATATGTTAGCTAATTCTGGTGAATACTGCCACCTGAATAAACCTAAGGACCACTTTTCGCCTAAATCTAGTGAACAAGATACCACCTAAATCTGGGCAACAGTTACTTCACTTTAATTTGGTGAATTCTTCTGTGTGACTTCTGGTGGACACGAATCCACCAAATTCTGAAGAATTATTCCATCTCTTGAATCTGCTGGAAATATATCACCTTATGTTGGTGAATAGTTCAACCTGGTAAATCCTAAATATAAGTTATTAACTAGTGTAAATCTGATAGGCAATATGTCACCGAAATATTGTGAGTATTTCACTGAGGTAAATCTGGTGAACAACATGCCACTGAAATATTGTAAGTATTTCACTGGGGTAAATCTGATAAACAATATATCACCGAAATATTATAAATATTTCAGCTGGTGTAAATCTGGTGAACAACATGCCACCGAAATATTCAAAGTATTTCACCAGGGTAAATCTGATAAACAATATATCACCGAAATATTGTGAATATTTCACTGGGGTAAATCTGATAAACAATATCATCATGAATATGCCAGCGAAATATTATGAGTATTTCACCGGGGTAAATCTGGTAAGCAATATATCACTGAAATATTGTGAACAGCATACCACCGAAATATTGTGAGTATTTTACGGTGGTAAATCTGCTGAACAATGTGGTACCTGATGAATACATTATATGTTATATTATTAGGAGGTTGCTTGGTTCTTGCGCTATTCTCTATTCATGGACAATGCAGATCTTTTCAGGAACACGTGGCTCAAGTCACAATAACTAAAAATGAAAGCTTCAAACTTTGGTGACTGGGAGTTCTGCCCTGCCTATCCCATGCCCACCTGTGTCTAAACACACGTGGCCTGCCCTGTCTGTGTCTTCTCATGCTACACTTATGTCATATTATGTTGCACTTAAGTCCAGCATTAAGCCAATCTTGACCCATGTCTTATCCTTTCCACCGACCTTGCTATGTGAATAGACGCTGGTGAATGTTAAACAGTTACCATATTGTCGCAAACACTTATAAATACATGCTGGTTCCAGGGTCACGTGACCACTAGTTCCCGGGTCACGTGGCCACTCGTACCTGGGTCACATGGGCCCTGGTTCTCGGGTTGCGTGGCCACTCATACCTGGGTCACGTGGCCACTGGTTCCCTGGTCACGTGACCACTGGTTCACTTGTCACGTGGCCACTCGTACCTTGGTCACATGACCCGTGTTCCGGGTCACGTAATCACCGGTTTCCGGGTCACGTGACCACTGATTCACGGGTCACTTGACCACAGGATTATGCGGGTAATATTAAATACACATTACAAAATAGGACCTGTAATCAAATACTTTATATTGAAATACAGGTTCATACTTCACTAATCTCTACCACAATGACCAATGTGTGTTGGTAGTTTGGATTCGTTTTATAACATTGCTGAAAATATTTCTTTATTGCCGTAATTATTTGTTAAAGCTGTGTGAAGTGTGTGCACACTGCAGTATTCCTGACCTCTCCTCCAACTAGGGACCCCAGATTCTGGGGGACAGTTTTGGGAGGAACTTGGAATTGACATGTTTTGTTTTTTTAAAGAGGAAGAAGCAAAATATATATAGCATAATATATATATATTTACCGTAGTATCACGAATTGTCCAGGTTGTTCTAGTGTCGCCTACCCACACACCTCCTGAATCTGAGAACCCCTGGCATTGTTTGGAGAAACTAGGGCAGACAAGTAAATTAAACAAGGGTTTTAACTCTATAGGAATTGTCCATACTTTAATTTACTTTGTATCAGGACTATTATTTTTAGTGACATCAATCCCTAGTTTCTTATTGCACTTGTCCCACATTGCATAAATCTAAGTCACATCACGTTAAACTAATTGCTGTTTGTTTGTTGTTTACGTCCTAGCAACATCTAAGGTAATATCAGGACGGGTATATGTATATGATATATATATGTATATGATAGAATTTATATAATACAGTGAAACCCCGTTATAATGCACCCCAATTTAATGCAAATTCGGATATAGCGCAATGATTCATTGGACCCAGAATTCTTTAATCCAATGGTAATTCAGTAAACTAATCCCCGATTTAACGCGACCCCGGGTTTTTTCTCGATCACATTATATGGACCTGAGCGATCGCATTATAACGGGGTCATACTGCATATAATAATAAATTTATAGTATATATAATAGATTATATATAATATATATATATATAATGAATTGAGAGGCAGCATCTGATTATGTGGGTGACTCGTTGTTGTGTGAGGCTAAACATGAAGATTCATATTGACTTCCTGTTTCTTACGTATTGTCTATCAGGAGTCTCAGGAAGACGAGACAGAAATCCATCTTCGGCAGGTAAGGGTCTGTCGAGACTTCATGATGAGTTAGCGACAGTTTCTGGTGAAAGGGCTTTCCCCGCCATTAACCACCGGCACCACCAAGACAATACCTCACTTCTCAGCTAGTTCCCACACGTCGCCACTTAATTTCCAGTCCTGGCCACAGGGTGGCTGTGGATGGTAGTCACTACACACTTGCTTCGGGCCAGTGTGCTACACATTAAGGCTACAAATTGGACCTCTAAATATGTCATTAATAGTGGGATATAGTTTTGTTTTACGCAATAAGTTTTTCACAACGACTAACTAGCCTGCTAGGTCTTATGTGTGTTACGCCACTGCGTAATACTCTCGTTTACTGCAGTAAATTGCTTTTAAAACCATATGAAGTATGCACACTCCAGTACACTGCTACTCTCCCCGTCCACCCATGGGACCTGGGCCGCGTTCAGGTTATGCCTCGGAGATGGCTGCGCCACGTCTTTTGGCCTATTTGCGTTCAGGGTGTGCCTCAGGAGACGTCTCGCTTTTCAGGTAGGAGGCAAAGAGCGCCTCCAAAATGGGTGCCAAATTCAGTGGTTTCAGCCAATCAGAGCTGTTCTTTCCAATTGAAAATGGCTGCACCCTATGGGGGCGCCATTTTCGAGGCACATGACAGCTAAAGTCATTCAGACTAGCGCGACATCCAGAATATCTCCAAGGCATACATTTAACGCGGCCCTGGTTGGGTAGTCACGGAGGGGGAGCTCTGAAGTGGTGTGTGTGTACACTTTTAATGCGCTCACTTACCTCCCAGCCCCATAATGGCTACACACCAGTTAAACTCTCATGACAAGAAACTGCTTCACCTATTCAGCAGTTTGCACTTGTTGAAATATTGTAATTAATAAGTGTATCTGTTGTCTAAAAAAAAAAGTTAAACTGCATACTCCGATGGAACTGAAATAATTAAATAGGTTTGCTCTTACAAGTTACATATCTACTGTAGATATAGGTATAGATTAAGCATTTATTGCTGCAGAAGGGATACTAAGTCAAATTAATAGAACTTGACACTCTGGTGAATGAAGCGGGTGTTCAGTTCAGCATTCCGACATTCACACCAAAAGTAACTGCATATTTCCATTTAAAATATCTCCAAAGTTAGCCATTTGTTTTAAGTTACTTAAAACTAAAAGTATGTTAGGTTATAAAATCGATCTAGTATATTTATTTACTGGCCGTAGTGGCCGATTCGGTAGAGCGCAGGCCTCCCGTGCAGGAGATAGGGAGTCTAATTCCCCGTCGAGTCAAGCCAGTGGCTTACAAAATTGATACTTGTCCCTTCCTAGCTTGGTGCTCAGCATTAATAGGATAAGGCAAGGACTGGTTATCTCAGGGTCAGGATAATGTGACTGAGTGGGATATCTGGTCATGGTGCTGGTTGGCATGATTTCCCAGTGGGACCACACTATACCATCGCCATGAGTGCGCACTGTCACAAGTCGGTACCCATCCTGATATGACCTTAAATGTTGCCAGGACATACACATCCAACAACCAATCAACCAATATATTTACCTAAATAAACACGACCGTCCTGATATGACCTTAGATGTTGCTAGGACGTAAAACAACAACAAACAAACAAACCTAAATAAACATGGCAGGAATTCAAAACCATGCAATTTTAAGCATCTCTTAGCTTATTTGTAAACAATTCCAATGCAGTGAGTTTATTGCGTTACTTGGATACACCAGTACTTTCCACTGGGGCAAATGGCACTAGTACCATAATCAACGGAATATAGTTCTGTGGCAAATAATGAAATAACTGCGTACATGCAAAGTCAAAATACCTGAATGACATAATTTGATGCATTTGTTGGTGATGTAATAGTCCTCATCAGTGGGTGGTGTGATTTCAAATGGGACTCAGCCTTCGGCTTTGGGCCATTTCAAGAAGTTGTGCTTTCAAGTCAAAGTGTGCTTTCTCATCTTAATGGGCCATCCTAGGTTTTCAACATTTTCACGGTCATATAAAGCATACATTGTGGTGTTCTCTGTGGCGGAGTGGTTAGAGTGTCTGACTTTTTTCTAGGTCTGACTCCTAATCTGAAGGTCAGTGGTTCGACTCCCCGTGCCTCCACCTCTGCCAATTTGGATTTCCACCGCTGTGTATAACTTACAGCGTCATCAAAGGCCAGTTGCTGTCATACCATATCTATGTGGTATGGGAGGTTAAAAATCCCTTGGGTCGGTAAAAGTGTAGGCTCAGGCTTTCTTTCGACAAACTGTCTAATGGTGAAAACAAGTCTATTCAGATTTATCCATAATAGGCAGTATACATCTTCAAGGGGAAAAAAAAACCCCAAAACCAACGCGGGAAGTGGGATGTCAGTCAAGTACGACTTTTATCGTTCAATAAAATGTTGATATTTAAGACTTCATATAAGTAAAATGTTGATGTGTACTACTTTGGGGGAGGGGCGCGGGCGGGGGGGGGGGGGGTCTGGTAAAGTAGTACACTTTGTTCGACCGTGACAATTTTGAATACTTTGGATGACCCCTTAGCATTTCGCTTTGAGATTATATAAGCAGCCATTTCATGATCTTGATGGTGGTCGTTGGTGATCTTCCATATAGGCTTAGAATCTGGTTGTTGGTTTTTGCATAAAGGAGCTTTAGAGTTTTAACACAGTGTCTCGACTTTGAGGTTCGAAATGTGCCTTCTTTGCTAACTAAATGTGACTGTTTTTTTGTGTTAAAAAAAAAAGTTGTTAACCTGTAAAATGACATCGGACACATGCAGAAGTGTTTGCAAAGAGATCCTAGTCGTTTCGCACACCGGACCAATAGGGATAACCCATATTCTAAACCCTGCCATTGAAGGATGTCCCACAGTAAAGGTACTACCACACACCAAACTAATTTCCACTGATACAGTGATAGCCTCTTTGATGACACCACCACTGATATCATCATAACTGATATTATAGTGATAGCCTCTTTGTTAATGTCACCACCACCGAAAAACCCCTTTGATGTCACCACGACTGATAGCGCCCTTCTTTGATGTCACCACCACTGGTAACCTCTTCTTTGATGTCACTTTACCTGGTAACCTCTTTGATGTCACAAGCACTGATAGCCCCTTCTTTGATGTCATCATTACTGATGGCCTCTTCTTTGATGTCATCTTTACTGATGGCCTTTTCTCTGATGTCATCTTTACTGATGGCCTCTTCTTTGATGTCATCATTACTGATAGCCTCTTTGATGTCACCACCGTTGATAACCCTTATATGATGTCACCACCACTGATAACTCTTTGCTTCATGTCAGCACTACTGATATCCTCCTTTGATGTCACCACTACTGATAACCAATTATTTGATGTCACCACCACTGATATCCTCTTTTCATGTCACCACCACCGATAGCCCTTATTTCATGTCAACACCACTGATAGCATCTTTGATGTCACTGACGGGTACCGACTTGTGACAGTGCACACTCATGGTGACTTTATAGTGCTGCCCCACTGGGAGATCAAGCCATGGGCACCATGACCTGATATCCCACTCAGTCACATTATCCTGACTCTGAGCTAACCAGACCTTGCCCTATCCTAATAATGCCGAGCGCGAGGTTAGGACGCGACAAGTATAAATTTTGTAAGTCATTGGTCTGGATATCAGGTCATGGTGCCAGCGGCCTGATTTCCCGGTGGGGCAGCACTATAAAGTCACATGAGTGCACACTGTCACAAGTCTGTACCCATCCTGATATGACCGTAAATGTTGCCAGGACGTAAAACTCCCAACAACCATTTTATAAAGTGCAATCCGATATGTTAGTGGTAAAGTGGAACAATGCTTTCAGAACAGATCCAACATTCTCGCTGACTCTAATTTTCACAGAGCATGAATCAAATTGCGCCTCCCCCCTCCTACAGCGTTACTGGACTTTGACCTTGGACCTTAACCAAGGTGATCTGATTCCCTAGCTTGGAGCAGGTGCCCCTCTCTACTACACCTACTCCATGCTCCTTTCTGATCAAGTATCGAAATGATGCACCTCTATTGTTGTAGCCTTAAGTGTGTTGCCTTGTCTACCCATGTGTTGTGTTAGCGTTTGGCTCTGCGACACATTCTACTTCTCTTACTAATGCTTTTTTTGTTCAGTCAGGCCAAATGGATCATTCACAGATGGGTTTACGAATGGTCTACCGACATTAGGTACCAATTACAAGCGATTGAAGGGTGGCATGCATTGTGCTGTTGCGTGGTACCTTACACCAGGCCATTTGCTTTTTGCAGTTGGCCAAATGTATTCCCTGATTGAAATATGTAATCGTTATGAGTTTACAAACGGGGTCTTCCAGTGAGCACTCATCAGTTTGCTGACTCATTGCATGTCAGCTAATGTACACTTAGCTTTCCATGATAGTGGCAACTTCTCATCACTCATCACTCATCATGTGCCTGTACTTCAAATCCAATCTACATCTTATTCAATAAAAAAGTGTTTTATTTCAATTCAAATTATTTTAGCTTTGTTATTTGTGTGAAGCTGCATAACTAACTACAAGTTTTTGTGATCATGTCAGTAACTCTAGTTGTGTTTTTTTGGTACAGAAACTGGCAGAGATGGCTGAGGTGTTGGAGGTGCGCGAAAAGAGGCTGGTCGAACTGAGTCGTGAAAATATCGATCTCCATGAGGTGAAGGCCATTCTGAAAAAGTAAGTTAGGCTGGGAAAATGCTACAGTGATACTTACAGGGATGGAAGGATCTCTGCAATTTTGCGAATTTAATGACTTTTTATTTTCAACGATTAACTTCACAAAATGCCAATATATATATATATGATAATAATTGGTTTGTTTAAATCCTATTCTTATATGACCTTAGATGTTGCTAGAACATAACCCCAAGCAAGAAAGAGTTTTGCATGGGTGATAATAGTCACAATAAAGATAGTTGAAACCTGACTTCCGCTATTTTTTGGCGATTCCCTGACAGTGCTTATCCTTTGGGGGAATATCAACATTTTCATGGAAATTCACCTTTGGTGTAATAACCATGGCTTGGTTCTGGCGGAACTGCTAGGTGGTGTTAAGGTCTCAGTCAGATTCTCGCGTTTTTTTTGGTCATATACCAGTCTAGCCGGGATAATATTTTTCCCTTTTTAAGGGGATTTCATGGTTTTTGTTTCACAGCCTGGGGGCATTTTTGATATAGGTATAGGGGTACGGTAGATAGACTTTAGGACAGAAATTTGCCGCCAGGATAATAATCTCGGTTTGGTTTCCGCTTTTTTTTGCCTGAAACCACCCCTGTCTAGGTATTTGTCTACTTCATTAAAGGAACTGAATATGGGCATGCATGGACAGGTCTGTGCTCTGTCAAATGCCCTCCAGCAGATCTTTGCATAGCCGCCCTGTGTATATAACCAAACATATGTTGGGAGAGTGATAGAAAATACTATGGTTCCACAGTGCTGTTTCTGTTTCAGTGCTGTTTCGGTTTTTGTTTTTTTTAAATCAATTATATGCAAGGACTAGTTGGCTCAGTATCAGGATAATGTGACTGAGTTGGATATTGGGGTTATGGAGCTGGCATCAATGTATCCCACCCAGTTGGGTCACTCTACCTGCATTGTCACATAAGTTGGTGCACTAATCCTGATATAATCCCAGATGTTACTAGTGTAGAAAACCCCATTCGATCTGATGGTTGCGTACTTCGATTCGAGCAGCCAACTGAAGCAGAGTGAGGAGGCGCATGAGGCGGAGCTCGAAGACCTCAACACCGTCACCGAAGAGTTCACGACGCGCATCTCAGACTTCGAAGAAAAGATTCATGCCTTGGCGAGGGTAAGTGTGACGTCAGCATCGTCTTGTAGTTTGTGTGTTGACTATGTCACTCCGAGGTGCCAATACACCAGACGTGGTGGCCGGACGACAGAATAATTCTAGTAGATGGAGTGAAAGGATGGCAGAATAATTCTAGTAGATGGAGTGAAAGGATGGCAGAATAATTCTAGTAGATGGAGTGAAAGGATGGCAGAATAATTCTAGTAGATGGAGTGAAAGGATGGTAGAATAATTCTAGTAGATGGAGTGAAATGATGAGAGTAATCCTAGTAGATGGAGTGAAAGGATGGCAGAATAATTCTAGTAGATGGAGTGAAATGATAAGCGTAATCCTAGTAGATGGAGTGAAAGGATGGCAGAATAATCCAAGTAGACGGAATGAACGGATGACAGAATAATTCTAGTAGATGGAGTGAAAGGATGGCAGAATAATTCTAGTAGATGGAGTGAACGGATAGCAGAATAATTCTAGTAGATGGAGTGAAAGGATGGCAGAATAATTCTAGTAGATGGAGTGAATGGATGACAGAATAATTCTAGTAGATGGAGTGAAAGGATGGCAGAATAATTCTAGTAGATGGAGTGAAATGAGAGTAATCCTAGTAGATGGAGTAAAAGGATGGCAAAATAATCGAAGTAGACAGAGTGAACGGATGACAGAATAATTCTAGTAGACAGAGTGAAAGGATGACTGAATAATTCTAGTAAATGGAGTGAAAGGATGACAATAATCCTAGTAGATGGAGTGAAAGGATGGCAAAGCATAGTTTTAGTAGATGAAGAGAAAGAGTTCAAATGTCTGCTGCTTGTGCATTTTAGGAACGCGACTCACTGAAGAAACAGCTAACTGGGGTGCAAACGGAGATCAGCAAGAAGTGAGTAAACTTCATGTATCCCTCCGCTGCCTGGGCTCTATACTGAATTAACACAGTGTGATGTAGTCCAACCTCTAAGCCAATAAAATCACTCTGCCTTATTGCAAGTACCTCCTTGAATTTGTTGTTGTTGTTGTTAAACATGAAAGTTTTTTTGGAATCATACTTTACACCCATTTTGCTACAATATTATAGATTTCATGCAGTTCATTAAGCAGGATATATTGTATATACCTCACTCAAATTTCATATTATATGTTGCTTACATTTCACTAAGACATCATGGATTGCCTGCTTTTCGCGAAAATTTAAATTTCATACACTTCACTAAAGTGTCATAGATCATGTACACTTAATTAAAGCATCATATATTACCTACACTAAAACATTATATGTGACACACTTCACTAAAACATCATAGATAACATACACTTCACTAAAACATAATTACATTCACTTCATTAAAAATAAAACATAATTACATTCACTTCATTTAAACATAATAGATTACATTCACTTCACTAAAACATCATAGATAACATACACTTCACTAAAACATAATTACATTCACTTCATTAAAAATAAAACATAATTACATTCACTTCACTTAAGCATCATAGATTATGCACACTTCACTAAAACATCATAGATTATGTACACTTCACTAAAACATCATAGATTATGTACACTTCACTATAACATAATTACGTTCACTTCACTAAAACATCATAGATTAGGTACACTTCACTAAAACAGTATAAATAACATACACTTCACTAAAACAGCATAGATTACATTCACTTCATTAAAACATGATAGATTACATACACTTCACAAAAACATAGATTAGATACACTCCACTAGAACAAGATGGATTGCAGCAAAAGGCTGTGGCCCATTTAAAATGACATTCCGATCCTTCTTAAACTATCATGTTACTTAAATATATGTAAAATCATCTCACTTTTGTATCGCATATAAACTGTGTTATTGCTAGTTTGTGTAGAATTATATCCTCGTGACTTCATATGATACTACTGCCTTATGACTGTGCAGAAGGTACCCTTGTATTGGAGTTATAAATGCACTCTAATATTTCAGGTCGTCTTCGAACAGCGGATTAGAGCGCTTGTTGCATGAAAAAGACCAACAAGTGGCTGAGCTACTTGACGAAGGGGAGAAACTATCGAAGCAGCAGCTGACAAGCAATAACATCATCAAGAAATTACGCGCAAAAGAAAAGGACAACGATTCCCTCATCAAGTCGCATAAGTAGGTCACCGCAAACCTTGCTGCAAGAAGGCACCATCGCTGTTCGCAGCTATTGTGTGTTGCTCAGTATCGTGCAGAGAGGGAGGTGGGGCGGGGCAGAGGGTACGATGGCCCGGGCATCCATATCGGGGCATATTTAAAATGTCTTCCATGCTCAGATTTCTCAGTACTAGACCCTATGCTTGAGTTTTAGGGGTATATAATCAAGGAGTTGACACCGGGCATCACAAAACCTCTGCATGTCACTGGACTGTTGCTGGGAAACTAGCGAACTTGTTTGGATTTCTAATCCACACTCAATACTAATGGGTGTAGTTTGAGCATTTTTATTATGTGATACAAAATGAAAGAGTGCACAATTCCAAAGCTTCCTGACCTGGTTTTCGATGTATTCATGTAGGCACTACTCTAAATAGCTTTATGCAGTATTTGGGAGCTTTCTAAAGAATGTTTTATACAAAAGGGATGTGTGATGGAATGCTATTTGTGATTGGTGGCTTACCAATTCTTTCCCTGTATGACGTTGTTGATGTTAGTTATTCATTAATTACCTCTCTGACGTAATTAACGCATGACGTAATCGTAATCACAGAGGCTATTGGACATATTTTGACACGTGTGTGTGTGGGATTGTTGCAGACAAAATTTGGAGCAGCAAAATGAAGAACTTACGCACCTGCGAATTGTGCTGGATTCGAAAGAGGACCTGGAGAAGCGACAGATTGGTAAGGTGCATCTTGCAGTCATTAATTTGTTGTGGGTGTGATAGACCGAATGAGTAGGATGCTCAGTTCACATGGAGGTCACATAGTTGAACCTCTGCTGAGTCAAACCAAAGACTTGTACAATTATACTTGCCGCTACCTAGTCTCGCGCTCTGCACTACTGGGATATCGCTAGGAAGAGTTGAATGAGGAATACCAATTGTCCGTGATTGAAATTTACCTCGTTTAATCAACAATTTTAAAGATATTATTTTAATGAAAAAGGAAATGCTGAGTGTATGCTTTATCTATACAATTACATGCTGATTCTACTATCAGTTTAGGAGATAGGATAATTCTCTAAAACTGCGCACTAAAGGGTGATATGGAAACCAAAGGTGAAAATCTTCCAAATAATAGAGACAAAAAGCATCCAAATAATAGCAGAATCCATGTTTATATGATGGTTTGCATGTTGTGAATATGTCAGAGTTGAAAAAAAATGTATTTCACTTTTTGATTTAGATCTTATACAAATTGAGCATACATTAATATCACTTGTGTAACATGAAAAACAAAGACACATCGAGAACATCATTTTAGCGTATACAACAAAGTCAAACGAGATTTGATTGATTAGTGTTAAGCAAAAAAGGTTATGTCTTACAAGAAGAAAGTTGGAAAAAAAGTTTGGCTAAATGCATTATGTAAATGTGTAAATTTTCACTTTAGCACAAAATTATATAAGTATAGTTTTGATTTCGTTTGTTGGATAGATTAAATATATGTAGTATTGCTGACATACTTAATACACAGAGACTAGAGTAATTATTTGACTTACAATCAATAAAAGAAAGAACAAATTATCAGCATCGTAATGTGGAAACCAAATAAGTGGTGCCAAGTTTTATGGAATCACCTAATTTATATAGCTAATATTGAATTTGTCATCTTGTTATCATGACTGAGATTTAGAGTTGGTAATTGATGGCTTTTCCTTCTCGCCTTTCTTCACAGAGGCTATTGGACAGCAGAACATAGCTGTAAAGAAACAGGAGGGCGAGCTCCTGGTCCTGAGAGTAAGTTTCGCATTAATATTGCCACTTCATTACAAAATCATATCAGTACCCGACAGGCCGAAACTCCATTAGTCAATAGGGCAGTTACCTAACCCACACACACACCGGGCGCGGTGGCCTAATCGGTATAGCGCGGGCCTCGCGTGCGGAAGGTCGGGAGTTCGTTTCCCGGTCGAGTCAATCCAATGACTTTAAAATTGATACGTGTCTCTTCCCAGCCTGGCGCTCGGCATTAATAGGATAAGGCAAGGGCTGGTTAGCTCAGTGTCAGGATAATGTGACTGATTGGATCATGTTGCCAGTGGCCTGGTCTCCCAAGTGGGGCAGCACTATAAAGTCGCCATGAGTGCGCACTCTTACCAGTCAGTACCCATCCTGATGTGACCTTAGGTGTTGCCAGGACGTAAAACTCCAACAACCAACCATAATCAACACAATTTTGCTTATTTACATTAATAATGAGTGATTGTCACTATTCATGGTTTGTAGATCCTTATTATCTGTGAGTTATTTAGGGTCAAATCAAGGCCATGACTACTGCGGTTATTCAGCCCTCATGGCGCTACGCAGGTGTTAGAGTGACATAGGCCAGGGGATGCTGAAACAGTAGGCTAGGCTTTCTCTGTCAAATATAACTGAACCCTGTTTACACTCAGGAATCACTAATTAAAGAGGGGAGTTATATAGAAGCATTTCTTTACAATTCCAGAGCAATGGATCACAAAACCTACTTGTGGGAGCGGGACGTAGCTCAGGCGGTAGAGTGTCCACCTGTGAAGGTGTTGGTCATCCTATTGATCCTGCTCAGTGGACCCATGTGCTGTTTGTGTTTTTTCCCGTTTTGACCAGTGGTCCACAACTGGTTCATGAAAGGCTGTGGTATGTGCTGTCCTGTCTGTGGGAAGTAGGCTATGTAACCGCAGCTGGTTTCCCCCAAAGAAATATGTCAGAATGACTATGTTTGACGTCCAAGAGCCGATGATACAAATCAATGTGTTCTAGAGCCATCGTTAAAGCTGCATAGTCCAATGAAATATCAAATTTTCAAAACCAAACCAATTATCTAGATTTGATTTTACATATCTAACTTAGATACTGATGCACTTATTTAGCATTTGTTTCTGCGTAGAAGGCAATAACGAGTCAATTTAACAGAACCTGTTGCTGCAGAAGTCTATGGTGTAAGAGTTTTGGCAAGCTTGACAAAACTAATTTTCCATGGTTGGATTCAAAATATCTCAAAAGCTTACAATTTAAAATAAAAGTAACTTTAAACTAATGTAAAGTAGATACTGGTGATTGATCTAATATATTTATCTCAGAAAAAATACAGAAATTCAAAACTTTAAATAAAACAAGCTTTACTTTCACAAAGGTTACTTTGTCTAATTTTGAATGTGAAACCTTTATGACAGCCTCTGACATCAGTGGGGGAACTAATCTATCGGGTAGCAGTTCATGGCAGGCATGCTCTGTGGAAAAGGTCTTATAGCGTGTTTTCACCATCAACCTGCCCTCTGACGGCAGTGGCAGAACTACTGTATTGGGCAGCAGCTCACTACGCATGTTCCACAGGAAAGATCGTCTAATTTTGAATATGCAACCTTTATGACAGCCTCTGACATCAGTGGGGGAACTAATCTATCGGGTAGCAGTTCACGGCAGGCATGCTCTGTGGAAAAGGTCTTATAGCGTGTTTTCACCATCAACCTGCCCTCTGACGGCAGTGGCAGAACTACTGTATTGGGCAGCAGCTCACTACGCATGTTCCACAGGAAAGATCTATAGCTGAGTGGTTTGCATTTTCAGGGGGAGTTAGAAGACATGCAGGAGAAGGCGCGAAGTTTGCAGGCTGCGCTCGACAACTCCTACAAGTGAGTAACCAAACCAGGCAGCATGGTCAAGGGGCGGGGCGGTACTGGCCACTCTCCAGGTGTCGGGCGACAACTGAGTCAAACCAACGACTTAGGAATTTGGTACTTGTCGCGCTAGGTTACAAGGCACTTGGCATTACTGGGATCGGACAAGGCATGGTTGGCTCAGTGTTAGGATAATGTCACTGAGTGGAATATTGGGTCATGGTGCTAGCGATGTGCCATCCCAGTGGGGCAGCACTATAAAACTGTCACAAGTCACATGATGGCGTTTACGCTGGTGTAATTAACTACATAGGTACACCTGTAGATGTTGGTTTACACAAAATTAAACCATTTGTGAAAAACCACAATTGCAATGAATATGTTTTGGCAATATTTCCTTATTAAAAGAATTGTTGACGAGGGGTTAATGAACGTGTCTTTCCAATCCGCCATGTTTGAAGGTACTCGTTCCAGAGAGCGGTCTTTATCTACAGTGGTGTAGAGTTGCTGAACTGGAAGAGAATGTTACTCTACCGAAAATGGTGGCCACAGTGAATTTGTAGATTCTCTGCATTTGACTTTTAATGTCTTTTAATCTACGCGAAATTACAAATTCTATACTCCGAAAATAGCTGGCTTATGAAAGATGAGTATGTGAGAAAATATATAAAGCCACTTAAATTGGGGATCAGTGTGAATTCGTCCGTAGCTCAGCAATCCTGCTGTTTTATTTTATTTTATTTTTTTTGTAAAGCAGTTTATTCATCAGAACATACATTTTGTCAGCGCCGAGGCACTGGTCTTCCAGCTGTTTACATTACATTGTAAATAGGTAGTTCAATGGGTACTTAGGTAGGGAATATTAGTAGGTTGTGAAGGAGGTTAGTGGGTTAGCAATAATACGTTCAGTATTATGACCTAAGATGATCGGTCGCTGCAAAAACTGTGCTGCTAAATGGGTACGGTGTATGTGATGGAGTGGGTGAGAGAATGGAGCCCTCCCCCCGCAAGTCCCCACACTGAACCCCGTGTAGTTTAGCAGCCTTTTCCCCGCAGGGCCATGGACTGATGGGGCTGCGGGAGTTCCTGTCAGGAATGAAAGATCTCCGCGATTCCGCGGATTTCCGCGATTTTCTTATATGATCTTAGATATTGATAGAACGTGAAAGTAATAAAACGCAAACAAGAAAAAGTTTGGGTGATAATAAAGTCACAATATGGACACTTGAAAGCAGACTTTCAGCGTTTTACCCGATTCCTTGACAGCGCTAAACCTATGGCGAAAAGTCAGTGTTTTCGCGGAAATCCATCCTTGGTTCTGCCGGGACCTGTTGGGTGGCACCAGGGTTGTAGCCTAATTTCCGAGGCCATGGCTTAGTTCTATTTTGAGCCTGTTAAGTGGCGCCAAGGTCTCGGGCTGATTTCCGCTTTTTTTTGCCGGATACCACTTTCATCCCTGTCCTGTTAAAACACTAACTGGTGAGTTGCCTGTGCCTTACAGGGAGATCTCCGAGCTGCACAAGGCAAACGCTGGCGCGGCGAGTGAGACGGCGCGGGCCAAGCTCAGCGTCGAGATGTCGGCCAAGCACCAGCTGCAGATGGCGATGGAGCAGCAGCAGCTGGTGCACAAGCAGCAGGTGGATGCGCTCCTGGCACAGGTAGGCTGCAGCTACTTACTTACTTACTTACTTACTTATACTTATCCTCTTCTCTTTATATATTTAGGCATAATAGCCTGTTAACAGATTCGGCCTGTCTATATATGACCTGCCATAATTATAGTGGTCATGGAGTGAGGACTGACTATATTGATACTGAGTCTAAAATTTATCGAGTCTGTTTTTCAATGCATTTAGTGATGGAGCTTTGATTATTTTGGGTAGAAGCCTATTCCATTTGTTTGCCGCTCTATCAAGGATAAAGCTTTTTCCTCACTCGCCACTTGGTCGTGGAATTTTGAATTCTAAGTTTGTGTCCTCTGGTATCATTTGGTGATTTTTCCAATTTAATGTATGGAGCCTTTATGGTATATAATCTATGCTTATATATTTCTATGATGTCACCTCGTTTGCGTCTAAAGAACAGACTTGGTAGATTCAAGGCCTTAAGCCTGTCTTCATAGGGTAGAATCGGTACCATTCTCCACAGTTAGCATGTTGTATATATGGGACATTCTCAAAAACTGCATACCACATAGTGGGTTTCCACGTTACATCAGTAATGATTAAGCCTTTTTTTCTCCATTGTTGATGATTAAGCCTCTTTTTTTGGGGGGGGGGGGTAGCAAGTGAAATAGTTATTGTTGCCTCCGTGTATTAAAATTGCATAGTCCGATGCTTTTGACTTTCTATCATTTTCTGAGATAAATATATTAGGTTGATCAATATTATCTACCTTAGTTTAGTTTGAAGTAACTTTTACTTTATATGGCTAACTTTTGAGATATTTGAAGTGCAAACATACCAAATTTATTTTGGCAAGCACGCCAAAATTCTTACACCCTAGGCTTCTGCAGTAACAGGTTTTATTAACTTGGCTAGGTATTCTGTTGTTCTGTGCGATGACAAATGTTTGATAAGTGCACCTGTATCTAAGTAAGGTATGTCAAATCCAAATTAGATCACTGTTTTGGTTTTGAAAAGTTGAGGTTTTCGTCAACTGTTTGAGGGTAGTACTGAATACTGCAGCCTGTGGCATGTCAGTTACTGTAATGTGCGGCCTTCTGTCAGTGTCAGACCGGCTGTATAATATACATAGTACTGTTTGAGTGTAGTCATAGTGAATACCGCAGCCTGTGGCATGTCAGTTACTGTAACGTGAGGCCTGCTGTCAGTGTCAGATCGGCTGTGTAGTATACACAGTACTGTTTGAGTGTAGTAATAGTGAATACCGCAGCCTGTGGGGTATCAGTTACTGTACTGAGCGACCTGCTGTCAGTGTCAGATCGGCTGTGTAGTATACTCAGTACTGTTTGAGTGTAGTCATAGTGAATACCGCAGCCTGTGGGGTATCAGTTACTGTACTGAGCGACCTGCTGTCAGTGTCAGATCGGCTGTGTAGTATACACAGTACTGTTTGAGTGTAGTCATAGTGAATACCGCAGTCTGTGGGGTATCAGTTACTGTACTGAGCGACCTGCTGTCAGTGTCAGATCGGCTGTGTAGTATACACAGTACTGTTTGAGTGTAGTAATAGTGAATACCGCAGTCTGTGGGGTATCAGTTACTGTACTGAGCGACCTGCTGTCAGTGTCAGATCGGCTGTGTAGTATACTCAGTACTGTTTGAGTGTAGTAATAGTGAATACCGCAGCCTGTGGGGTATCAGTTACTGTACTGAGCGACCTGCTGTCAGTGTCAGATCGGCTGTGTAGTATACACAGTACTGTTTGAGTGTAGTAATAGTGAATACCGCAGCCTGTGGGGTATCAGTTACTGTACTGAGCGACCTGCTGTCAGTGTCAGATCGGCTGTGTAGTATACACAGTACTGTTTGAGTGTAGTAATAGTGAATACCGCAGTCTGTGGGGTATCAGTTACTGTACTGAGCGACCTGCTGTCAGTGTCAGATCGGCTGTGTAGTATACACAGTACTGTTTGAGTGTAGTAATAGTGAATACCGCAGCCTGTGGGGTATCAGTTACTGTACTGAACGACCTGCTGTCAGTGTCAGATCGGCTGTGTAGTATACTCAGTACTGTTTGAGTGTAGTCATAGTGAATACCGCAGCCTGTGGGGTATCAGTTACTGTACTGAGCGACCTGCTGTCAGTGTCAGATCGGCTGTGTAGTATACACAGTACTGTTTGAGTGTAGTAATAGTGAATACCGCAGTCTGTGGGGTATCAGTTACTGTACTGAGCGACCTGCTGTCAGTGTCAGATCGGCTGTGTAGTATACTCAGTACTGTTTGAGTGTAGTAATAGTGAATACCGCAGCCTGTGGGGTATCAGTTACTGTACTGAGCGACCTGCTGTCAGTGTCAGATCGGCTGTGTAGTATACACAGTACTGTTTGAGTGTAGTCATAGTGAATACCGCAGTCTGTGGGGTATCAGTTACTGTACTGAGCGACCTGCTGTCAGTGTCAGATCGGCTGTGTAGTATACACAGTACTGTTTGAGTGTAGTAATAGTGAATACCGCAGCCTGTGGGGTATCAGTTACTGTACTGAGCGACCTGCTGTCAGTGTCAGATCGGCTGTGTAGTATACTCAGTACTGTTTGAGTGTAGTAATAGTGAATACCGCAGCCTGTGGGGTATCAGTTACTGTACTGAGCGACCTGCTGTCAGTGTCAGATCGGCTGTGTAGTATACACAGTACTGTTTGAGTGTAGTCATAGTGAATACCGCAGTCTGTGGGGTATCAGTTACTGTACTGAGCGACCTGCTGTCAGTGTCAGATCGGCTGTGTAGTATACACAGTACTGTTTGAGTGTAGTAATAGTGAATACCGCAGCCTGTGGGGTATCAGTTACTGTACTGAGCGACCTGCTGTCAGTGTCAGATCGGCTGTGTAGTATACACAATGCTGTTTGAATGTCGTAGCGAATAACGCATCCTGTGGCGTGTCAGTTACTATAACGTGCAGCCTGCTGTCAGTGTCAGACCGGTTGTGTAGTATATACAGTACTGTTGTGTGTAGTAGTAGTGAATACCGCAGCCTGTGTCGTGTCAGTTACTAATGGGCCGCCTGCTGTCAGTGTCAAGTCGGCTGTGTAGTATACACAATGCTGTTTGAATGTAGTAGCAAATAACGCATCCTGTGGCGTGTCAATTACTAACAGGCCGCCTGCTGTCACTGTCAAGTCGGCTGTGTAGTATACACAATGCTGTTTGAATGTAGTAGCGAATAACGCATCCTGTGGCGTGTCAATTACTAACTGGCCGCCTGCTGTCAGTGTCAAGTCGGCTGTGTAGTATACATAGTATGGTTTAAGTGTAGTAGTGAATACTGCAGCCTGTGGCGTGTCAGTTACTATAACGTGCGGCCTGCTGTCAGTGTCAGACCGGCTGTGTAGTATATACAGTACTGTTGTGTGTAGTAGTAGAGAATGCCGCAGCTTGTAGCGTGTCAGTTACTGTACCGGGTAACCTGCTGTCAGTGTCAGATCGACTGTGTAGTATATATATACCTTACTGTTTGAGTGTAGTAGAGAATACTGCAGCCTGTTGGTTATCAGTTACTAACGGGCCACCTGCTGTCACTGTCAGATGGAGGCCTGTGGTTGGTGTACGTGTCCGGTGTTTCAGTAATGGGCCGTCTGCTGTCACTGTCAGATGGAGGCCTGTGGTTGGTGCATGTGTCCGGTATGTCAGTTACTAACGGACCGCCTGCTGTCAGTGTCAGATGGAGGCATGTGGTTGGTGCACGTGTCCGGTGTGTCAGTTACTAATGGACCGCCTGCTGTCAGTGTCAGATGGAGGCATGTGGTTGGTGCATGTGTCCGGTATGTCAGTTACTAACGGACCGCCTGCTGTCAGTGTCAGATGGAGGCATGTGGTTGGTGGACGTTTCCGGTGTGTCAGTTACTAATGAGCCGTCTGCTGTCAGTGTCAGATGGAGGCCTGTGGTTGGTGTGCGTGTCCGGTGTGTCAGTTACTAATGGGCCGCCTGCTGGCAGTGTCAGATGGAGGCCTGTGGTTGGTGCACGTGTCCGGTGTGTCAGTTACTAATGGGCCGCCTGCTGTCAGTGTCACATGGAGGCATGTGGTTGGTGCATGTGTCCGGTGTGTCAGTTACTAACCGGCCGCCTGCTGTCAGTGTCAGATGGAGGCCTGTGGTTGGTGCACGTGTCCGGTGTGTCAGTAATGGGCCGTCTGCTGTCACTGTCAGATGGAGGCCTGTGGTTGGTGCATGTGTCCGGTATGTCAGTTACTAACGGACCGCCTGCTGTCAGTGTCAGATGGAGGCATGTGGTTGGTGCACGTGTCCGGTGTGTCAGTTACTAATGGACCGCCTGCTGTCAGTGTCAGATGGAGGCATGTGGTTGGTGCATGTGTCCGGTATGTCAGTTACTAACGGACCGTCTGCTGTCAGTGTCAGATGGAGGCCTGTGGTTGGTGCACGTGTCCGGTGTGTCAGTTACTAATGAGCCGTCTGCTGTCAGTGTCAGATGGAGGCCTGTGGTTGGTGCGCGTGTCCGGTGTGTCAGTTACTAATGGGCCGCCTGCTGTCAGTGTCAGATGGAGGCCTGTGGTTGGTGCACGTGTCCGGTGTGTCAGTTACTAATGAGCCGTCTGCTGTCAGTGTCAGATGGAGGCCTGTGGTTGGTGCGCGTGTCCGGTGTGTCAGTTACTAATGGGCCGCCTGCTGTCAGTGTCAGATGGAGGCCTGTGGTTGGTGCACGTGTCCGGTGTGTCAGTTACTAATGGGCCGCCTGCTGTCAGTGTCAGATGGAGGCATGTGGTTGGTTAACGTGTCTGGTGTGTCAGTTACTAATGGACCGCCTGCTGTCACTGTCAGATGGAGGCCTGTGGTTGGTGCATGTGTCCGGTATGTCAGTTACTAACGGACCGCCTGCTGTCAGTGTCAGATGGAGGCATGTGGTTGGTGCACGTGTCCGGTGTGTCAGTTACTAATGAGCCGCCTGCTGTCAGTGTCAGATGGAGGCATGTGGTTGGTGCACATGTCCGGTGTGTCAGTTACTAACGGGCCGCCTGCTGGCAGTGTCAGATGGAGGCCTGTGGTTGGTGCACGTGTCCGGTGTGTCAGTAATGGGCCGTCTGCTGTCACTGTCAGATGGAGGCCTGTGGTTGGTGCATGTGTCCGGTATGTCAGTTACTAACGGACCGCCTGCTGTCAGTGTCAGATGGAGGCATGTGGTTGGTGCACGTGTCCGGTGTGTCAGTTACTAATGGACCGCCTGCTGTCAGTGTCAGATGGAGGCATGTGGTTGGTGCATGTGTCCGGTGTGTCAGTTACTAATGGGCCGGCTGCTCGCAGTGTCAGATGGAGGCATGTGGTTGGTGCATGTGCCCGGTGTGTCAGTTACTAACGGGTCGCCTGCTGTCAGTGGCAGATGGAGGCCTGTGGTTGGTGCACGTGTCCGGTGTGTCAGTTACTAACGGACTGTCAGTGTCAGATGGAGGCATGTGGTTGGTGCGCGTGTCCGGTGTGTCAGTTACTAACGGGCTGCCTGCTGTCAGTGTCAGATGGAGGCATGTGGTTGGTGCATGTGTCCGGTGTGTCAGTTACTAATGGGCCGCCTGCTGTCAGTGTCAGATGGAGGCATGTGGTTGGTTAACGTGTCTGGTGTGTCAGTTACTAATGGGCCGCCTGCTGTCAGTGTCAGATGGAGGCCTGTGGTTGGTGCATGTGTCCGGTATGTCAGTTACTAACGGACCGCCTGCCGTCAGTGTCAGATGGAGGCATGTGGTTGGTGCGCGTGTCCGGTGTGTCAGTTATTAATGGGCCGCCTGCTCGCAGTGTCAGATGGAGGCATGTGGTTGGTACATGTGCCCGGTGTGTCAGTTACTAACCGGCCGCCTGCTGTCAGTGTCAGATGGAGGCCTGTGGTTGGTGCATGTGTCCGGTGTGTCAGTTACTAATGGGCCGCCTGCTGTCAGTGTCAGATGGAGGCCTGTGGTTGGTGCATGTGTCCGGTGTGTCAGTTACTAACGGACCGCCTGCTGTCAGTGTCAGATGGAGGCCTGTGGTTGGTGCACATGTTCGGTGTGTCAGTTACTAACCGGCCGCCTGCTGTCAGTGTCAGATGGAGGCATGTGGTTGGTGCATGTGTCCGGTGTGTCAGTTACTAACGGACCGCCTGCTGTCAGTGTCAGATGGAGGCCTGTGGTTGGTGCATGTGTCCGGTGTGTCAGTTACTAACGGACCGCCTGCTGTCAGTGTCAGATGGAGGCCTGTGGTTGGTGCACGTGTTCGGTGTGTCAGTTACTAACCGGCCGCCTGCTGTCAGTGTCAGATGGAGGCCTGTGGTTGGTGCATGTGCCCGGTGTGTCAGTTACTAACGGGCCGCCTGCTGTCAGTGTCAGATGGAGGCCTGTGGTTGGTGCACGTGTTCGGTGTGTCAGTTAATAACCGGCCGCCTGCTGTCAGTGTCAGATGGAGGCCTGTGGTTGGTGCATTTGTCCGGTGTGTCAGTTACTAACGGACCGCCTGCTGTCCGTGTCAGATGGAGGCCTGTGGTTGGTGCACGTGTCCGGTGTGTCAGTTACTAACCGGCCGCCTGCTGTCAGTGTCAGATGGAGGCCTGTGGTTGGTGCACGTGTCCGGTATGTCAGTTACTAACGGACCGGCTCTGTCCGTGCAGATTGAGGACCAGCAGCTCGGCACGGTGCGGCAGGAACGGGAGCAGGGCCGGCGGGAGGACGTGCTGCGGCAGGAGATCGCCGACCTTCAGCAGGTGGGTGCCTCTCACTTACCACTCATTTACCACTCACTTAGCCACCCGAGTACCACTCATTGACCACTCATTGACCACTCGAGTAACACTCATGTAACACTCATATACCACCTGAGTAACACTCGAGTAACACTCACTTAACCACTCGAGTAACACTCATGTAACACTCACTTAGCCACCCGAGTAACACTCAGATACCACTCACTTAACCACCCGAGTACCACTCATGTAACACTCACTTAGCCACCCAAGTACCACTCATATAGCACTCACTTCACCACCCGAGTACCACTCACTTAGCACTCACTTATCCACCCGAGTACTACTCATTTAACACTCATGTACCGCTAACTTACCACTCATGTAACACTCATATACCACCTGAGTAACACTCACCTAACACTCACTTAACCACTCGAGTACCACTCACTTAGCACTCCCTTAACCACCCGAGTAACACTCATGTATCACTCAAGTACCACTCACTTAGCACTCCCTTAACCACCCGAGTAACACTCATGTACCACTCCCGTACCATTCACATACCACACACGTATCACTCCCTTAACCACCCGAGTAACACTCATGTACCACTCATATAACACTCCCGTACCATTCACATACCACACATGTATCACTCCCTTAACGACCCGAGTACCACTCATGTACCACTCATATAACACTCCCGTACCATTCACATACCACACACGTATCACTCCCTTAACCACCTGAGTACCACTCATGTACCACTCATATAACACTCCCGTACCATTCACATACCACACACGTATCACTCACTTAACCACCCGAGTAACACTCGTTTAGTCGCCAGGAATGCGCACTGTCACAATTCTATACCCGTTCTGATATGACCTTAGATGTTGCTAGGACGTAAAACAACAACAAACAAAACAGTTTTGTCAAAATTAGACACCCACCAACCCTTTGTAACGCTCGGTAACGCTAGACCATTACCCCAAATGATAATGCTTGGACCTACATAATGACCGTCCTGATATGACCTTAGATGTTGACAGGACATAAGACTCCAACAACCAAGAATGCGTGTAGAATTACATTTGAATGGCCCCTCAGACGCTCTGATATCCACCATAGGTTCTATTTTCTTCTGCGATAACTGATAGGTGCTGAAATTGACTGTTTAAATCTCTCCCCACCTGTAGCGGCTGCAGGAGGCGGAGGAGCGGAACCAGGACCTGACGCAGGTTGTGACGTCAGCAACCCGGCCGCTCTTACGTCAGATCAAGAACCTGCAGTGCACTTACGACGCGCAGTCTGGTTCTTACGAGAAGGTCGAGACGAACCTCACCCAGCGACTCAGTGGGTACCCGCTTCTCCTTTCGCACCATGACCAGATGGGATGGCCAAATGAGTTGAGCGTCCGTCGGTAGATTGTGGGATTCGAACCCATAGGTTCGAACTCTGGTCGAGTCAAACCAATGACTTAATAATTGATACTTGTCACTTCCTAGCCAGGCGCTCTGCATTATTAGGATATGGAAAGGACTGGTTGGCTCAGTGTCAGGATAATGTAACTGAGTGGGATATCAGGTCATGATGCTGGTGGCCTGGTCTCCCAGTGGGGCAGCACTATAAAGTTGCCATGAGTGCGCACTGTCACAAGTCGGTGCCCATCCTGATATGACCTTAGATGTTGCCAGGACATAAAACTCCAACAACCAACTAACCAACCTTTCGCACCAGTGAACCCTTTTGTAATCATTGAAAATGTAGTGCAAGTGAAAATGGAGATTTTTGTTATTGTTGTGTGACAACTTTTTTTAATTACTTGAAACATCAAGCTTTTAAGCTTTTGTGAAATGCATTTGGTTTCATTGAAGCAAAGCCCAGCACACAAAATTGCTGGTGTTTTTATTTTTAAACTATGGTGAGGTGTTTCTTTAAACGCGGATCTTTCCATGAAAACAGACTAAAGTTTTGCGTTAGTGGACTTTATTCACAATATGGGGGAAAACAAACACAAGACTTGTGCAGCAATTAAGGAAAATGCACCACTGGTTTAAATACAAGTTTCAAGGTCTGATGAAAGCATCTAGTTGTGGAAACCCAAACACTTATCTAGATTCTATCCTACATGTGCAACTTAGATACTGGTGCACTTTTGAAACATTTGTTGCTGCATAGAAAGACACACTAAGTCAATTTAATTGAACCTGTTACTGCTGAAGCTTATGGTGTCAGAATGTGCGACAAGCATGCCAAAATTAATTTGGCATGTTTTCACTTTAAATATCTCCAAAATGAACCATTTCTAATCAAAGTTTCTTCTAACTGAAGTAAGGTTTGATTATAATAATCAACCTAATATATTTATCTTTAGAAAAATAGTTGAAACTCAGAGGCATCAGACTATGCAACTTTAAGCCCATGCTGCTAATTAAATACATGATACTTAGGTACAAGACTGCTATATTGTTTACACTGAGTTGCACCCCGATAGTTTAAAGAATTACTGAGCTGGGTGTGATCAAGTTGGTAAAACTATCTGCTATTTCATGACACTGAATTTAGGTTTGATCCTATTACAGTGCTCATTCATTATAAGCACCTTGGTTGGTTCCAGCACGCGATAATTATCAATTCCTGACCCACCAGCCATCGTCACTTACATATTTATCATTTCATTTACACATGGAATCACTATTACTTAATGGTGCTGTCACATTACGACGTTTCTCGCCAACGCGCGTCGACGTGTGTCACTTTTTGGCGAAATGTCGGGAGACGTCGGGAAGCGTTACACGCGCGTTAGGCGCGTGTTGGTAATCGTTGATGGAGGGCGACGGTCGGCGAGGATCGGCGGCGCGCGTCGTGGCGCATCGAAAGTTTTGTGCTTGCACAAAACTTTTGACGTGTGCCAACGTGTGGGTGCTAACGTTATGGAGACGTTAGGGGCGCGTCGAGATACGTTAAACGCACTGGAATAACGTAATGCAAACGCCAAGCACACGTCGCATGCACTTTAGGGTCGTGCCCACAATTTGCGCCAAAATGTTGCTTTGTTGTTTTACGTCCTAGATACATCTAAGGTCATATCAGGACGGCGCGCCAAAACTTTTTTTTTTTTTTTTGCACGCATCGATATACGTTACCACAACAACGGCCGGATGCTACCGATACGTTACGCTGACGCCGAAAAGTTAGACATTTCTCGACGATTAAAAGTGATTTTGCGCATTGGCGGCACGCCGGCTAGATACGTCGTAGTGTGACAGGGCTATAACTTTGACACCACTTGTCCTGTGAGCATATGTATATGTGCATGTGAAATGCTTACATATATGTATGCATACATACAGGGACATCTCTGATTCTAGGTAAACATTTCAAATGCTAATTTGTTTTAACAGTGTATATATTTTGCATAAGTATGAACTTTAATTTAATGTAATATTGGTTGCTCGGCTGGAAGATCACCCCTTGGGGAAGCCATATAGTTTACCTTACTACATGTTTGTGGTTAAATACAATTCAAACATTACACAGTGCTGTTGTTTTGCAAACAAGCAAGCGAATGCTGTGCAAGCCTCCTTTTCGATAACGCGTGAATGAGATGTTCTTAATGCTTGTGTGAAAGCAGATGAAGCGCAGAAGTTGCTGGCTGAGGCTGTCGAGAAGGAGCGTGCTGCCAGTGAGCACCTCATGGACGTGACGTCACGGCTGACGTCAGTGGAGACGCAGGTGTCGACCTTACGTCAGGAGAAGTCTCACCTTCAAGCGCAGCTCGAGGTCGAGAAGGCCAAGGTCGACATCCTGGAGGACGCCAAGAACAGGTGGGCCCTGGTCTTCTACTTCTCTTTTTTCTCTTTTGTCTCTTTTTTCTCTTACTTTCGTCCCTTTCTTACATTTGTCTCTTTCTTCCTTTCTTCTCTTTCTTCTTTTCTTGAAGATTTATACTGCCTGTCATGGATAAGTCTGAATAGACTTGTTTTCACCATTAGACAGTTTGTCGATAGAAAGCCCAAGCCTACTTTTTTACCAACCCAAGAGATTATTAACCTCCCACACCCCATAGACATGGTATGAGAGCAACTGGCCTTTGGTGACGCTGTAAGTTATACATAGGGTGGAAATCCAAATTTCATCTCTTTCTTATTTTCTTTCCTTTTCTTATTTTCTTTCCTTTGTTTGCTTTCATCTCTCTCTTCACTTTCGTCTTTCATCTCCGTCTCGTTCTTCTCTTTCGTCTCTTTCAGGTCTTTCGCCTCTTTCTTCTTTTTCGTCTTTTTCGTCTCTTTCCTCTCTTTCATCTCTTACTTCTTTTTGTAACCAGTAAGAGTGCTGGCTGGTCTCCCATATGGGAGGTCGTGAGTTCAAATCCTGATTCAAACTAATGACTTAAAAATGGATACCTGTCACTGCCTAGCCTGTCGCTCAGCATTAATAGATGGGACATGGACTGATTTGTTCAGTATCCGGATATTACGGAGAGATGGATAGTCTGTTGCTAAGGAAAAATTATATGTCAACCTTTGTTCAGCTCCCTAATGCCATTTTTCTTTCTCTTCTTTCCATAGTGAGTCTGCTCACCTGGAAGTTTTAAGAAGCAAATTCACGCAAGATCTGACTGACCTAAAGAAGGAGAAGGTGAGTGTGGTGTGCATGCGGTTGGGGTAGGAAGCCGTAAGTGGTGATGGTGATTTAGCACTATATCGACAGCAAGGGTCATAGTACAGCGTGCAGGCGGTCGGGGTAGGAAGCCGTAAGTGGTGATGGTGATTTAGCACTATATCGACAGCAAGGGTCATAGTACAGCGTGCAGGCGGTTGGGGTAGGAAGCCGTAAGTGGTGATGGTAATTTAGCACTATATCGACAGCAAGGGTCATAGTACAGCGTGCAGGCGGTCGGGGTAGGAAGCCGTAAGTGGTGATGGTGATTTAGCACTATATCGACAGCAAGGGTCATAGTACAGCGTGCAGGCGGTCGGGGTAGGAAGCCGTAAGTGGTGATGGTGATTTAGCACTATATCGACAGCAAGGGTCATAGTACAGTGTGCATGCGGTCGGGGTAGGGAAGCTGTAAGTGGTTATGGTGATTTAGCGCTATATCGACAGCAAGGGTCATAGTACAGTGTGCAGGCGGTCGGGGTAGGGAAGCTGTAAGTGGTGATGGTGATTTAGCGCTATATCGACAGCAAGGGTCATAGTACAGTGTGCAGGCGGTCGAGGTAGGGAAGCTGTAAGTGGTGATGGTGATTTAGCGCTATATCGACAGCAAGGGTCATAGTACAGTGTGCAGGCGGTCGAGGTAGGGAAGCTGTGATCATAATTTAGCGTCATGTCGACAACAACGGTCATAGTACTGTGTGCAGGTGGTCGGGGTTGGGAAGCCATATGTGATGATGGTGATTTAACACTATATCGACAGCAAGGGTCATAGTACAGTGTGCAGGCGGTCGGGGTAGGAAGCCGTAAGTGGTGATGGTGATTTAGCGCTATATCGACAACAACGGTCATAGTACAGTGTGCAGGTGGTCAGGGTAGGGAAGCCATAAGTGATGATGGTGATTTAGCGCTATATCGACAGCAAGGGTCATAGTACAGTGTGCAGGCGGTCGGGGTAGGGAAGCTGTGATCATAATTTAGCGTCATGTCGACAACAGCGGTCATAGTACAGTGTGCAGCCGGTCGGGGTAGGGAAGCTGTGATCATAATTGTGTGTCATGTCGACAACAGCGGTCATAGTACAGTGTGCAGCCGCTCGGGGTAGGGAAGCTGTGATCATAATTTAGCGTCATGTCGACAACAGCGGTCATAGTACAGTGTGCAGCCGGTCGGGGTAGGGAAGCTGTGGTCATAATTGTGTGTCATGTCGACAACAATGGTCATAGTACAGTGTGCAGGTGGTCAGGGTAGGAAATCTGTGATCGTGATTTACCGTCATGTCGACAACAAGGGTCATTGTGCAGTATGCAAGTGATCAGGGTAGGGAAGCCGTAAGTGTTTTAACATCATATCGACAACAAGGGTCATAGTGCGGTGTGCAGGTGGTCGGGGTAGGAAACCCGTAAGTGGTCTAAATGCAGATGGTGTAAGACATGCTGATGACTTTTGTGTACCGAAAGTGGTAGATAAAAAATTCACATCTTAATCTATGATATTTATTTTATTTAACTTTCACATCCACATTTGGTTCATCAACGGCTGTGGTATGTGCTGTCCTGTCTGTGGGAAAGTGCATATAAAAGACCCCTTGCCACTTATCGGAAAGAGTAGCCTATGTGGCGGCAGTGGCTTTCCTCCAAAGAAATATGTCAGAATGACAATATGTTTGATGTCCAATAGCCGATGATACGAAAATTAATGTGCTCTAGTGGCATCGTTAAATAAAACAAGCTTTACTTGTTGTGCCCCCGTTGTAGGTGATGTTGGAGAACCAGTTGGAGATGGAGAAGATGCAGGTGGAGTCGGAGCGGAAGAAGGTGGTGCTGGCGCATGAACAGCTCATGGAGAAGGTGGGCACCCCCACTGCCTTTATAGTGTTTACACACTGCGCTGCTGTCACCATGATTCAATATCCTACTCGACTTGGACACGTTGGCCAAATCTGTAGAGCCCAGACTTCCCGTGCAAGAGGTCGGGAGTTGGAAACCCGGCGGAGTCAAACCGATGACTGATCAAATTGATACTTGTCACTACCTAGCCTGGTGCCCAGTATTAATAGGATAGGGCGAGGACTGGTTAGTTCAGTATCAGGATAATGTGACAGAATGAGAAATTGGGTCATCGTGCCAGTGGCCTAAGTGCGCACTGTCACAAGTCGGTACCTGTCTGATGTCACCTTAGATGTTGCCAGGATGTAAAACTCCACCAAAGAAGCCACATCCTCACCATCTAAAAGAAATGTGTGTTCCCCCACCACCAGCCCACTTTCAATACATACCCATCTTATGCTATTTTTAAAGGAGAATGTCAGGTAGGGACCTGACATTCTCCTTTAAAAATAGCATAAGAACCTTCAGGTATAGGTTCCCACTGCAATCCCATGCTTCCCATCCCTTCACCAGGCCACGCAATATAAAACATTGACAATTACGAATTAAATGACTAAAACAGTATTGCAATCCAATTCGCATTGTACTATATCGACCCTCACTAACAACACACCAACATCCACTCTTCCGGTATACTGAACTATCCTTTCTACCTATCATGCCATATACCCTTCAATGTACAGAAACCTACCCAATAAGTTACATTCGCCGTCAAATTGATGTACTTATTTCAGGCCGTCAAGTGTCCTACTTTTTCCTATTTTTCTCTTTTTTTTTATGACGCCCTATTTAGCCCTATTTTCATCTTTTTAAATCCTATTTTCTCCCTATTTTTTAAATCTTTTGATCAGTTGCATCTTTATTTTTTTGAAACGCCATAATTTGTCTCTGCTCTGTACACTATTTGTTCTGGATTATTAGAAAACAAGGTTTGAGAATGTCACTTTTGCAACATTTTTGTCAGGAAATGTCTATTTTTAAAGAAAAATAGAGGGGCACCGACTAAGTAGGGGTTGCCTACTATTAGTACTAAGCTGGATAATATGGTAGACTACAAATCAAATAGAATGAAACTTGAACAAGTAGCACAGTATGATCATACGATGCATTAAAATTTTAGCTTCAATTTGTAATATTTACTGGAATGCCCGGCCGTCTGAGCCCCAGAAATACCACTTACTCTTCCCAGGTGCGTTCTGACAACTGTCTGTCAGTTCGCACCTGATGCCCCTCTAACAAACTCATAAGCAAGAAAGGGAAGACCAAGTCGCGCAAGATTGACAGTGAAGAAGTTGTGCTCTATTGGCATCAACTCCTGTTCACCTACTAGCGACCTATCACCCTGACTCCTTACCTTCTGTCCACACAGAGCCTCATTACTCTCTTTAGTATGTATCGGAATCAGTGCCTACAGCCCACTGAACCGGAGTTCCATGGTTGTTGCACACAGCTCAGTTTGTATATGAAAGGTGGAGCCTCAGACAGAGTTTCTGGGTTCCTGGCCAAGAGAAGAGTGTGTCTCACTCAAGAGTCAAGAGTAGAGTCTTCTAGTAGTGCCTGTAGCATCATATAGATCAGAGTGTCTAGAATAATCAATATCAGAATGAGGCTTGTGTGGTCAGGTGGGGCAAAGGGGTGCAGGTGACTGGGTCTCCCACAGCCAGTCGATCAGACACCCTCTCCAGCCTGGGGGGGTGACGCCCTAATATGGGCAACTGTCACTCAACCCCAGCTGCAGGTGGTGTCGATAATGTATGCAGAGTGGCTGGGTGTGCTTGCCCATCGGCCCTGTGGTAACAGGTAGTTGCAGACAGTTACAATAAATATATATATAAAAAATGTCCTTCTCCACTTGCACCCGTACTGGTGCATAGAGCGAAGATTTCACCAAACATTAACTGTCTCTTCTATAGGGACATCTCATCATAATCTCGGGCACTATGTATTAACATATTTTTCACATAGCCTAATATGTCACACAGCGAGTGGGGCACCCATTGCTTTTCTATTACATAACCTTGGTCTCCACTCCATCGTCCGAGAATAACAATGCTCTCTGCCAATATATAATTCCGAACCGAAAATCCGTATATTTTTACAAATTGTTTGTTTCCTGTTTTCCTACTTTTTGAGGTAACTACTCATTTGATGGCCTTTATACACTATTTTGGTACATTTGCTGTTATACAAAATTCCTATTCTCTTCCTATTTTGGGGGGAAAATCCCTATTTTTCTGACAAAGAAATCCCTATTCTTTACCCACTGCCTCACTTTTCGCCCTGCTATTCACTGGGTATCAGCATATTTCTTGTAATTACTGCATTCTCGCAGGTTAACTCCCATGTGTCGGTTAACGCCCATCCCCCACTTGGTCAATATTGTGTGGGTAAACGCCCACCCCCTACTTTAGTGATTTACCAATTAAATTGCCCAGGGTGTTAACTCGTGAGAATACAGTATATCAACCAATTTTACTAGTTATTCTATAGGCATAATATTCATATTTCCTCGATGTATATATATACATATATTAAACAAATTTATCTGGCACCATGCAATGCCATGTAACGCATATTCCCCATGTGAATAATACTTTTATCGTATACAGTTGTATGCAGTTTACTATTACAGCTGATAGTTTCATTTATGTATCAACCAATTTTACTGTTCGGCTGGAAGACAAGTGTTCTGGCGCTGACAAAAGACATTATTCAATAAATAAACTACAGTTAATAAAAGCGAGAAAAAACTGAGTATGTCATTACCTGGTGGTAAGATCGCGCGTGTGAACCCTTTGCCTTTCATTGTTTCCTTGTGGTAGGAGTTGCAGCTACAGCGGCAGGGCATGATATCAAGTCCAAGGTCAATAACCCCGAGGTCAATGACCCCAGGCTCAGCAAAGGCATTCGGCGAAGACCCAGAGTCAAGCCCGATGGTGGTCAGCGTTACGCAGGTGAGTTCACAACATGCGGTGAAGCAGGTTTCGATGTGTGGGCGGGTTGCGATGTGGCTTCTTTCGCACAAATTGAAAATTTGTATGCGTATATAGAGGAAATCTTTGTTAGTTTGTTTAGTGCCATGTCGACAACATGAACCACGGTGGAGCCAGACCATAACACGCACTTAGCACACACTACAAATTCAACCAAGATTTTATTGATTATAGTTAAGCCGAAATAATTATTTTTTACAAGAAAAATATTTGAATAAAGCATTTGAGTATATATGTATGGTGTCGATGTGCATATTTTCATATTTTAACTTTAGCACAAAGTCATATAAGCATATTTTGAATGCATTTTATGGGATAGGTTAAATACATGTAGTATTGCTAACATGCTTAATATAGAGAGTCAGCAATAACTATTTGACTTACTATCTCCCTGAAAAAATAGGCAAAATCATTAACCAGACGGAATGGCCGAATGAGTTAGAGCATCCGTCTCCCGTGTTGGTAGATCGTGGGGTCGTGGGTTCGAACCCTGGTCGAGTCAAACCAATGACTTAAAAATTGATACTTGTCGCTTCCTAGCCTGGCGCTCGGCATTATTAGGATAGGGCAAGGACTGGTTGGCTCAGTGTCAGGATAATGTGACTGAGTGGGATATCAGGTCATGGTGCTGGTGGCCTGGTCTTCCAGTGGGGGAGCACTATAAAGTCGCCATGAGTGCGCACTGTCACAAGTCGGTACCCATCCTGATATGACCTTAGATGTTGCTAGGACGTAAAACAAACAAACAAACTTAACAATGTAACTTAGAAACTAAAAATGTGGTATACAGTTTCTGAGAATGACCCGTATCACTCTCATCCAACTATATCATTGTTGTTATCTCTGAAGATCCAAAGTGTAAACTAAGAATTGACAGCGGTAATATGTTGCATCTGTTGTAAGGATGTAAGGACGTAACCACATATTGCAGGATACACCCAGCAGATTCAAACTTATTACTGCGCATGACAACTGTAACAACCAACCTGGCAACACTGAACAGAGCATCCTCACCACATGTGGTGGGCCCTGATGGTGGAGACTCTGACTTGGCCTGAGTATACAGCTCAAACACTCTAATCTAATCTAATCTCAAAGGACGAGCTGCTGGAGAAGACGCTGATGCTGGGTTCGGTTAATGGTGGCAAGGCGAGCTTGTATGAGACGCTGCGCCACACAGGGGCCGCCACCCTCATGGAGAACCTGCAGAGCCAGTTGAAGATGAAGGAGGGGGAGATCGTGCAGCTGCAGGTAACCACCTCACCGCATGCCACTAACAGGCCCCGTACGGGACCTAGAAAGCTTAACTTCATTTGCCCCATTTCAAGGCCTTGAAAAGCCTTGAATTTAACCTATTTTGGGTAATTAGTCTTGAATTCCAAGTATAACTTACACTGCTGGGTATAACTTACAATGGCATCAAAGGCCTGTTGCTCTCATACCATGTCTATGCTTAAAAACCCCTTGGGTCGGTAAAAGTGTAGGCTCTGACTTTCTATCGACAAACTGCTCTAATGGTGAAAACAAGTCTATTCAGACTATCCATGATAGGCAGTCTAAATCTTCAAGGAAAAAAAACTGTCCCCACTGATCTAAATTCGTCCGAAATTGCTAACCACCATTGTTGCTTTTTCCTGAAATCCAAATGAAAGTCTTAAATTCCTATCAAAAACAGCCTTGAAAAAGCCTTGAATTCCATATCTTCACATGTGTACTATTGCAGTGAGCTGCTTCTTTATGTAATGTTATGTTGCTTATTCACACTATTCATGCGTGACCTAATTAGGCATCAGAACGAGTCTGAGTAAGCGTCGGTATTGGAAATGGCCATAAGGCACTACTGTGTGCCGATGTGTATGAACTACTACATAAATTAAAGGAGTAAAATTTGAAGATATTAACTTTTGAAACTATCATAATCATTTTTGCTTACCTTTTTTCTATTTATTGGTCAATTTTCATGAAGATTGAGTGATGATCAGATGCATTTCAGTTGGCAATGTCAACAAAGTCACTCTTAAATTCAAAATTGCATAACTTTCTTAATATAGATATATTTTAACCCTTTTAAAGCTTTTATTAATTTGTAATTACTAAAACTAGTTGTTTAACTGTGTTACACAGATAACTACGCTGACAGTGCTGCATGGTACATGATACCACCATAACTATGCAGACTTGAAGTTGACAGTAACATTGTATGTAGTTAAAGAATGGGAAAAGCACCATCCAAGGGTCACCCAATCTTCGTGAAAATTGGCCAATAGATAGAAAACAGGTATGCAAAGATAAATATGGAGTTTCCAAAATGAATACCCTCAAATTTGAGTGATTTCGGCAGGTATTGGTCAACAAAAAAGTATTTGGATGACTTTTCATACAGCAGCGCTTCGCAGATGCGTACGTCGCCTCGGTATGGTTTCAACATGGCCACGGTGTGAATAGTGTGAATTCTACACATTATAACCCTTCTTTACAATTAGTTAACCATGAGTCTAAGCATTGTTCAGTTCTATGGGGCGGGGTGGGGTGAGGCTGGGTGGGCCGGGCTGGGTGGCTAGCTGTCTTTCCGCGTGCTGAACGAGCTGGGCGGGTTGAGGCTGGGTCCTCCCACATGCAGTGTTCTCATGTTGTCTCATGCAGAACGAGATTGGCGAGCTGGAGCGGACGCGTGAGGCGATGGCCCGCGAGCTGGTGAAGCTGTCCACAGCCAACGACGTCCTGCAGGAGCAAGTCGCCGAGTTCCCGCACCTCAAGAGCGCGCACTTCGTGAGTCGACGCCTGCACACTTACAGCCTCTTTAGCAACTATTAATTGTTTAAGCTTCCCTCTAATGGACACAAATCTATGTTATATAATTTTTCTTGCTATTCACAAAGCCTTTGTTTTATTATATCGACCCCCCCCAAGGGGGAGGCTAATGACTAACACGTGTATATATATATACATAAACAATACCCGTACTCATAGAGGTGGAAAATGAAATCACCAAAATCCAGCAAACGGAAACAGAAACAGCCGTATGGAGGCCGCCATTTATACTTGTGTTGAATGGCATAATGACAGAGATTGGTTAATAATATACTTGTGCTGATATATAAATAAATAAATATATAATTCTCCAAGCGTTTAGTGGGGGTCGGTCCTAAGCATTGCTTATTCATGTTAAATTTTAAACAAAACTTTTCTTTTAATTCTCAAAAGGCTTATTGTATGAATGTATCCTTGTTTTAGTGGGCACAAAACTTCTTATATTATTAATTTTAAAACATTTTAAACTCTGAAAGATCCTTATGTATATATATATCTTTTTCTTTTATTGGTGTATTTAAAACCTTTCAATTTTTCTTCTTATTATTATCATCATCATCATCATCATTACTTCCATGTATTCTAACACCCTTGATTTTCAAGGACGTGTATTCATTTGATATTCTTGCAGTGTCGTGTCTATTAATTTCCCAGCCTATAGCGGAATTGCAATGGAAAAATATAGTTTTTTTATGTGTCGCTGAGATTCGGCTCTTTTTATGTGGTTTACGCGTATTTGACCCGAGCTCCTGAACCATTGAGAGCCCTGAGCATCTGTGAGGTTAGTTAGGTATTTGAAAGCAGCTGGTACCGTGAAGTACTGGACGCGGTGTCCGAATCAGTAGAGCGCAGGCTTCCTGTGCGGAAGGTCCTGAATTGGATTCGTGATCAAGTCAAACTAATGACTTATAAATTGATACTTGTCACTACTTAGCCTGGTGCTTGGCATTACCATGATAGGGCAAGGACCGGTTAGCTCGATATCAGGATAATGTGACTGAATGAGAAATCAGGTCATGGTAGCGGTAGCCTGATCTTCCAGTGCGGAAGCACTGTAAAGTCACCATGAGTGTGCACTGTTGCAAGTCGGTACCCGTCGTGATACGACTTTAGATGTTGCCAGGATGTAAAACTCCAACAAACAAAGAAGGTAGCATGAAGTAACTTGTTGGTGGCGTGCTGTAGGTGCTGCACTCCCGGTACAACGCGCTGCTGCAGATGTATGGTGAGAAGGAGGAGGAGTCGGAAGAGCTGAGCATGGACCTGCAGGACGTCAAGGACATGTACAAGGCACAGGTACACGCCTTGTCACCGGCACCAAGACACATTCAGACAAGTAACACTAGAGCTCGGTGGAGTCAGACTAATAATATTGTGTGTTTCAAACTAGCGCATTTAGAGACAAGTGAGATCAAGGAACAGAGTAGCGCAAGGAATAACATTGTGTGTTTCAAACTAGGGCATATAGAGTCAAGTAATATCAAGGAACAAAGGAGAGCAAGGAATAACATTGTGTGTTTCAAACTAGGGCATATAGAGTCAAGTAATATCAAGGAACAAAGTAGAGCAAGGAATAACATTGTGTGTTTCAAACTAGGGCATATAGAGTCAAGTAATATCAAGGAACAGAGTAGAGCAAGGAATAACATTGTGTGTTTCAAACTAGGGCATATAGAGTCAAGTAATATCAAGGAACAGAGTAGAGCAAGGAATAACATTGTGTGTTTCAAACTAGGGCATATAGAGTCAAGTAACATCAATGAACAGAGTAGAACAATGAATAACACTGAGCGTTACAAACTAGGGTAATTAGAGTCAAGTAACATCAATGAACAGAGTAGAACAATGAATAACACTGAGCGTTACAAACTAGGGTAATTAGAGACAAGTAACATCAATGAACAGAGTAGAACAATGAATAACACTGAGCGTTACAAACTAGGGTAATTAGAGACAAGTAACATCAATGAACAGAGTAGAACAATGAATAACACTGAGCGTTACAAACTAGGGTAATTAGAGACAAGTAACATCAATGAACAGAGTAGAACAATGAATAACACTGAGCGTTACAAACTAGGGTAATTAGAGACAAGTAACATCAATGAACAGAGTAGAACAATGGATAACACTGAGCGTTAGAAACTGGGGTAATTAGAGACAAGTAACATCAATGAACAGAGTAGAACAATGAATAAAACTGAGCGTTACAAACTAGGGTAATTAGAGACAAGTAACATCAATGAACAGAGTAGAACAATGAATAACACTGAACGTTACAAACTTGGGTAATTAGAGACAAGTAACATCAATGAACAGAGTAGAACAATGAATAACACTGAGCGTTACAAACTAGGGTAATTAGAGACAAGTAACATCAATGAACAGAGTAGAACAATGGATAACACTGAGCGTTAGAAACTGGGGTAATTAGAGACAAGTAACATCAATGAACAGAGTTGAGCAATGAATAACACTGAGCGCATGGAAGAGCATTCAGATAAGTAAAGCTAGAGCACGGTGGAGCCAGACTAATAACACTGGTTGTTTCAAACTATTGCATATAGAGTCAAGTAACATCAAAGGACAGAGTAGAACAATGAATAACACTGACAGACAAGTAACATCAAAACACAGAGTAGTGTTTCAAACTGTGGCATATAGAGACAAATGCAACGGACTATGCAACTTTAATCCTTACTCGTAGTTTCTGTTTATGTATTTGTTATGTTTCAGATCGAGGAGTTGGTGAAGAGCGTTAGATGAGGGCTGTCGGAAGTGTGAGTGCGCATGCGTGGTCCTCGGCGGAACAGGCTGGTGGACACACCTTGAGGACCAGTGTACTGATATCCCTTAGTCGGTGCATGAACGAAGAAGCATAACACAGGGCGAGAACCAGTATACAGGAAGTGGCTGTTAAGCGTGTACATATGTATTTATATTACGTCACTTCCTGTTTCCTACCCACACTGCCCACTCAGGTCCCCCGGGTTCCTTATGGGTGGGTGGAGTGGCAGGGTAATGAGTACAGGATATACAGATCATACAGCTTTTTTTGTAATGACTATAGTAAATTAGGGTTCTCTGCAGTGGCATTACACACTAGCGAAGTATTTGTTCGCTAAAAGTAGCTTTTGGTTAAGAGTAAAGCTATTTTTCACGATGAGATATTTCTTTAGAGATGTAGCGCAGTGTTGTGAATGTGTAAGCGTTTCTCCCCGCCTTCCGGTGGCCAGGACCAGAAACCAGCGCCTGCGACATGGAACCTGTGGTGAGATGGCCAAGTGATGTCTTGGTATGTTGAATTAGAAAGATTTGTTAAATAGGGACGGGAAAGGTGTACATTGAGGTAGTATAGAGTAAGTAATAATTATAACAATGTGATATCATTAACAGATCCTTCTCTACAGTTTGAACCCCTATTATCGCTCAGCTCTACATGTATGTGTCTATATATGTCATTATGAAGGGCGATCGTGCTGACCATGTGACCGCCCCCCCCCCCCCAAACAGGAGGAGTTGGGGAGGGGGGGGTGATTTTGTTATTGAGGGCGACTAGGTTGGGCACGTGTTCCCCAGTACAAATGCAGAATAGTCAGTGGTACAGTGAGTGAGGGTCGTGAGACCGTTAAGGCCCAGTCACACCTTACCGGACTGGGGAACCGGACACAGTCCGGTGAAATACGGCAATGTCCGGTACCTGTCCGGCGGTGTCTGGTACAAATTTTGAACATGTACAAAACTTCTACCGGACACCGCCGGACTGATGTGTCCGGTTGGTGTCCGGTTCATGTCCGGTTCATGTCCGGTACCCATCCGTACATGTCCGGTACCCATCTGTAGGTGTCCGGTACCCATCCGTTACGTGTCCGGTTCTCGTCCGGTACATGTACAGTACTTGTCCGGTCACCCGGTGGCAATTGACCCAATTACGCTCCATTTCGGTGCATTTCGATACATTTTGTCAGCGGACTAGACAATTCTTTGTCCGCTTCATGTCCGTTGGTCAATCCGGTACGGTGTGACAGGCGCTTTAGAAGCATGACCGGGCAGGTGGCGCCACATGTGACTTGAGGTTGGGTCGCTTGCACTAGTAGATGACTGAGTTCAGGCTCCGCAACCGATGACTGGGGAGGGAGTAGTCGCTTAGATGCAGGTGGAAGCTTTCGGCCTTGTTATACTCGTATAATGGCTTATACAGCATATGAGTATATATACATATGTGTGTGTAGGCCTATGTATACACACGTCACATGTATATGTAGGTATACACTCATTACATACATATGAAACTATATGCAGTAAAACTTTTCTAAATCGACCAACCATGGGACCGACTTTAAATGGTCTATTTAAGGAGGTGATCGCTTTAGGGAGTTTTTTTTTTATCATTACAATGGGATTGTATGGGCGATCGTTTGGGACCCAAATAAAGCGATCGATATAGGGGAGCAGTCGATCTGTGGAGGTGGTCGGTTAGAGAGGTTTTACTATATATATTGTATCGATATGTATCTTATATATCACGTGGTTAGAATTGAGACACTAAGCCTGTTATGGTTTCTTTGTATAGTTTACGGAAGGCACTTGCTTATTTGACATTCAGGAACGTTTAATCTTGGTGTTGTGGTGCATGGGTGTAACCACAACCACAGCCTGTTATCATATTTGTGTTCGAAGTTAACTTGGTTACCATTTAATGATAATATTAGTATTATAATTCCAATTATTATGTTATTATAGTTCTAATATATACGAATATCATTACCTTGCAATGTTATTATTATAATTCTAACAATTATATTATTCTAGTGTTATTATGTTATATTAATATAAGGATGTAATTATTCCAATATTTGTCTGTGTGGAAGGAGGTAGAACAGTTACTATCTTTTATCCCATCCCTAACTAAAAAGTAAAAAAGAAGAAAAAGGATTATATAAATTTCGGTTGTTGCTTTATCACTTAAGGCAATTCAGAAGAAAAGGTAAAAAGCCTGAAAAAAAAGAAACAAGAACAATTTGTAGAATTTGTTATTTTCAGCTTTTCACATTTATCTCCCTCACGAACTCTCAGAAAATCTTAACATTTATAAATAATAAAAATTATGGGGGATGTAGGATTTATTGATAGAGAATATCAAGTTGCATAACAATTGAGTGGGGTGTGGTTTTGTTCTTGATTTAGTTGTTGGGTTTGCAAGTAGAAGTGGTGCGTACTTCTCAGTTGGGCTACATACATTCCAGACGTGCAGGAACGTCCTTGTAGATATGTGTTTGCATGGTCCGTACAGGGCCTGAAAAGTCTTGAACTTCATTTGCCCCATTTCAAGGCTTTGAAAAGCTTTGAATTTAACCTATTTTGGGTAATTAGTCTTGAAAAGCCTTCAATTTCATTAAACTGACCTCACTGATCTAAATTAGTCTGAAATCACCATTCACCATTGTTGTATTTTCCTGAAATCCAAATGAAAATAGTCTTGAATTCCTATCAAAACAGCCTTCAAATAGCTTTGAATTCCATATCTTCACCTGTGTACGGACCCTGTGATTGGGCACCCTTAGCAGCGTGTTGCTTTAATGTTCATATAGGGGATATATATTTAGAAGAAAAGAAGCTGCTATATCAAGCTTTTTGATAGGTTTCGTCCGTGTATTTTTCATCAATTTACAGAGTAGTTACCGAAAGTCAAGTGTGTGTGTGGGGGGGGGGGGTATAAATAAATGTCAACAATTTAAGGAAACCTGTTAAGAATTTTAATTTTTTTTTAATTATGTAAATAATTGTTTTAGTGTTTTAAACGGATGAGAATTTCCCGCCAATCGTCAATAATTTCCCGACTTTTGGGCAATGACCCGCCTTTTATAGGTCTGACCTGTTCTCACCCCTGTTTAAAAAGAACCAGTGATAAACGCTCCATTTTGTTGGGGTTGGACATGGCTCATCACTAATAAACTGAATTTGTGGTTGCTATGGTGACGGTTAATAAAACATGCTGCATTAAGTGCAGTCAAACCTGCAGCACGAGTAATTGATAACCAATGTTAATCAGGTAATTGTTTTGTAACACACTGTAAGGAGCAGTGCAATTGCCCACATGATACCAGAGCAGGGATGATATTTTTCCGTTTTTAAGCAGATTTCCAGGTTTTTTTCACACCCTGGGGGCATTTTTTATATAGGTGTAAATGGAAATTTGCCGTCGGGATAATAATCTCGGCTTGATTTCCACTTTTTTTTGCCTGAAAACACTATCATCCCTACAGAGTTCCATGTTTGCAGTCTTTGTGTCGGGTCAGAGAGAACAGCAGCTGATTTACTTTTAGTAACGCGTCAAGGAGTGTATTGATTAACTCTGATTGCTGTTACACAATCAGTTAAAGGTCCTTGTGAGGTTCCGGCACAATTGTTGCAATTCCATAATAACTTTCGCAATGCAAGATGAAAATGCTTGGTTAATGTACTTAAGCCTAACAAAAAATAAATAAAAATGTTTCCGGTTGCGCCACCGACCCTGCAATAAGTTGCCCACCGTAATTCTTTTCTGATGAAATTATTTTAATCTTTAGACAAACCCCCTTTTTTTTTTAAATAATTCTTTTGTTTTTTTACAAATTACATGGGTTGCATAATAAACTCTTTTTTTAAATCCCTACCTACCTACACTACTTGTTCTTTGCTTGCCTGCAACCGGAAACAGCTTTTTTTAAGCCTTATTTGTTGGGGTATTCATAAAGAAATTAACCTTAATGAACTAGATATGGACTAGAATGGTCGGATCTCTCCTCTGGTGATAAACACTCCAGCAGCACTGTGTTGTACTTGGTATCAAAACATTGTACTTTGACAAACATTATCTAGCGTTTAGATGACACAAAGTAAGTGCCAATTATGTGTTCAGTTAATTTCTGTACTGTATATCTTTTGGCCCCCCCTTTCCCGAGAGGTATCATAGGTATGTTGCATTTAAAGCTGCATAATCCGCCGAAAGCATGCACCTTTTTTAACCTAAACACTGTTCCTACATATCCCATTTAGATAATGGTGCTCTTGTTAAGCAGGTGTTGCAGTTTGGTGGTCCTGTGATATGCTACTACATTCAAAAATAGGTAAACCTAGCTTTTCTAGCATTTGGGCGTACACACCAGCCTGTTTGTCTTTAAATATGTAATCTTATAAATATATAAAATTAGTGTAATCACTTTAAATATAAAATTAATGTACTCTTCTAAACCTTCAAACTAAAATGATTGGAAGGGGGGAGACCTGCAGTCATATCAGGATGGGTACCGACCTGTGGCAGTGCGTACTGACTGCTTTATAGTGCTGCCCCGCTGGGATACCGTGCCACTGGGACCATAAGCCAATATCCCACTCAAGTCACATTGTGCTGACGTTGAACCAACCAACCAGTTCTTGCGCCAAGCGATGTAGCGACAAGTGCCAATTTTATAACTCTTTGGTTTGACGCGGCCGGGAATTGAACCAATTGGATGACTCTGTTCCTCCATACTGTGCAATCAGAACGGGTGAAGGTATTGGGGTGGATTGGAGAGGGAGGACGGGGGGTGTTCTGTAGGTGTCTTGTCTGTGTCTTATACCGATCACAGTATAGGACAAGATTTGTGATCCTAGATGTTGCCAGGACGTAAAACTCCAACTAATAAAAGATTTGTGATAGCTACTGTCAGACATCTAGATCTGTATGGACTGAATCGTATTGGTTTGGAATGGTCAAAACTTCTGCTGGGCAGTGAAACCCTAAAAATAAATGATGAAAAAAATATCTGTGCACAGCTAGCAGTTTCATAGACTAAATTCTATAATATGCGCTTTTGATCGACTGGAAAGTTAACAAACTAAGGTCTCGACTGCGCATGCGTGTGACGCGCTTAGGCTAGATCGCTTCATCTATACTACCTCGCAAGGTGGTTTACATATACCGATTTATATGAATCGAATCAGCCCTAAAACGCCTCACCGTTGCGTTTACATGGCAAATGTAAATCGATCTAGGCAAGTGGTTTTATATGAAGCGTTTTAACTCGCTCGTGTAAACACGGCTACAGGCTATTAAATACAATAGTGGCGTGGGCTAGTCACCTGACCCCTGGGCCCGTATGCATGGAGCTGTGTTAGCGGCGTGTGGTGTTATACCTCTAACTCCGGGTACCTATCTCCGGTTATCGGAGTCGTAGAGAACTATGTCAAGCCGTATGCATGGGCGCTTAAACGGTGAGTGTTAGCTAAATGTGAATGTATTTATAGATTTGGGAAATCCCTCTGCATTTGTAGCTCAAATATATTGAATGCGATCATATTTAACAGAATTACATACGCAATAAGTGAAATTTGATGAATTTAACCCTAAATTCGAACCCTCCTTAAGGCTACCGCCGCATTGGCGGCGATATTAACATTAATATTTTCAAATCGACGAACGTACAGTAAACAAACCACCGCCGCCGCCGCATCGACCTCCCTTTCCATACTGGCGGCGGCGGCGGTTTGTTTACTGTACGTTCGTCGATTCGAAAATATTAATATTAATATCGCCGCCAATGCGGCGGTAGCCTTAAGGAGGGTTCGAATTTAGGGTTAAATTCATAAAATTTCACTTATTGCGTATGTAATTCTGTTAAATATGATAGTATTGAGTAGATTTGGGTTCCATCCTGACACTAACCTAACACTAACACCGCTGTAAACCTGCTATGAGCAGAGTTAGAATTTCCGAGTTTAAACGCTCGGTGTTAGGCCTAACACTGCTCCATGCATACCAACTTTTCTGCGCTAAACCAGAAATCCCGCCATAAACGCGTTTTGGGTCGCTAACACCGCTCCATGCATACGCTGGTGGTTTGCTATCAATATGCGACAGTCCCCTATGCTAACACTTCCTCTTCCGCATTGGCCGCGGCAGTAGCTTAGTTAGTTATTGGTGCAACCTTCAGGCATATCTGACCTCGCTACACCAGCACTACTAGGTCCAGAAGGTGAGGCTGTTTGCAACTCCTTAAAGGCGCATAATCCGATGAAAACATTTGTAATAATAAAAAACACTAACCTAGATTGAATCCAGCATATCTAACTTAGTCATTGGTGCACTCAGTAATCTTCCTTCTTATTTCTTTTTGTCTTTGCCTCTTAAAAAACATAAAAACTTAGCGGCTTTGGCAGGTAGTAATGGTGTATCGTATTTTACTTAAACTGGCTAAAAGTTATTTTGCAACCTTTCAGTTCAAAAACCTCCAAATTTAGCTAAATTTAGACAATGATTCAATATATTTAACTTTAAAATATGACAATAATTCAATTCATGCTTAGGACCTACCCCCACTAAACGCTTGGAGAATTATATATTTATTCATTTATATATCAGCACGAGTATATTATTAACCAATCGCTGTCATGCCATTCAACACAAGTATAAATGGCGGCCTCCATATGGCTGTTTCTGTTTCCGTTTGCGGGATTTTGGTGATTTCATTTTTATATTTAACTTTCAAATATGACAATAATTGAAAACCAACAGATTATGCAACTTTAATGCACACATTTTCCTGCCCTGTGAAGAATTAAGTCGGCATCACGCAATCACTGTACAGGAGGGGGGCGGGGGGGGGGGGGGGTGAGAGGGAGGGTGGAGAGGTCAATGTGCCATATCCTAGTTAGCAGATACTTTAACTTCAAACTGAATAGTCCGATGAAAACATGAAATGATCAAAACGAAGTCACTTCCCAGATTTGATCCTGTAGACTTAGATACTGGTGCACTCATTAAGCATCTGCTGATAGCTACAGGAGTGTTTATAAAGCTTGCCGAAATTATGTTGAATTCTTTGAGCACAAATTTCTCTAAAATTAGCCCTTTTTTTGTGTGTAATGACTGGAACAATGAATATTAGATTATTATGGTCAAACTGATATAGTTATCTCAAAAATGAGGCAAATGTTCGAAAGCCATCGGACTATGTAAATTTAATGTTTTTTTAAGTTACCTTGAACTAAAAGTATTATTGGAGAATTAATTTTAAAAACCATGTTTGCATCTCAAGTTATCATTTAAAAGCAAAATAGCAAAAGTAAATACATATAATTATATATATGTATATATATAATCGTTTACACATATATGTATATAAGTATATGTTTGCTTTTGAGGAGCGGAATGTAGCTCAGGCGGTAGAGTCCACATGTGAAGATGGGGGGGTCATCCAATCGATCCTGCTCAGTGGACACATTTGCAGTTTGGTCTATTTTCCGTTTCAACCAGTGGTCCACATCTGGTTCATCAAAGGCTGTGGTATGTGCTGTTCTGTCTGTGGGAAAGTGCATATAACAGACCCCTTGCCGCTTATCGGAAAGAGTAGCCTATGTGGTGGCAGCGGGTTTCCTCCGAAGAAATATGTCAGAATGACTATATGTTTGACATCAATAGCTGATGATAAAAATCAATGTGCTCTAGAAGCGTCATTAAATAAAACAAACATTTTTTTCTTTTTACGTTTGCTTTTAAATGATAACTTAAGATGCAAACGGGTTGTTTTTTTAATTACCACTCCAATATTTGCTATAAGTATATATACTTTACCTCGGGACTCCCCTCTTGCTACTCGTAGTCCATGGAGAAGGATTGAGTTGTGTCTGCCATTGACCCCAAACCTACCTACGGTGGATTGGCTGGTGGTTTCTTTACGCCGTGTCGGCAGCATAGGCCATATTCACGGCGACCAGGGAGAAGGAAGCACATCCGGGTCCAGCAACCAGGTAAGATTCGTATAACTATACTATATATCTCGAATAAACTGCTGAAAATGTGAGGGAAACTGCAAAGTTGCCATCAAGGCCATAACTTAGGCCCCCTGTGTAAGGGGTTATCCAAAGTTTTCAACATTTTCAGAGTATTACAGAGATCTCCACTTTTCCTGACTTTTTCCCACCCCGACACACGTATCCCCCACATAGTAGGTCACCGAAAACACCGATCACAGACCATAACAGTGGTTTATGTTATATGAACATTTTATCAGGGATGAAAGATCTCTGCGATTCCGCGGATTTCCGGGATTTGTCAATCCCGCAGCACCATCAACGTAGATCTATACTAATACATGGTGCAGACACTGCAGCACTATCAGCGTATACCACTAATAAATGCTTCAAATGGCGCAGCACAAGTATCAGTGTATACCAATATATATGAAACCCGACTTCCGGAAATTTTCCGCGATTCCCTGACTGCTAAACCTATGGGAGAATATCCGCATTTCCACTTTTTTTCCCAGAGACCACTTTCATCCCCGTTTTATTAAGTCATAAAAGTCACATACAATTAACAAACCCACACCGCCCCCACCAAACTTTGGATGACTCTGAAAGTCCCATTGATTGTTCACTACTAATGTATCATATTGTTAAAATGTCTAAATCAATCTCATTCTGACACAGCATGAAATGTTCCGCCTCGTCTTCAATTTGAAGATGTTCTACTCTACACTGACATGTTTGAACATTGGAGACTATTCTTGTTCTATTAAACTTGTGTAAGAAAAATAAAACAAATGTCTGTACATAAAAGTGGGAAATTGTGTATACATATAATTAATCGGACCATATCTAAACTGGGACTATGTAACTAAGGTTTGTGGTTTGCAAAATAAAGATGGTGTGATGTTATATTGAGGGACACTTAAGCTTCATCTTTATTGTTATTGAGGCTATCTGGAAGGTGCCACTTTTATTTTTAATCCTAGTGGAATTGGACTATGTCACATGTGGGTTGAAATAAAAACTACTGCAATATCATTAGGCTTAGTGTTATTGTTGTTATTTCTCTACCAACCTCAAATGTAGGCAGGATGCGGTTGGCCGAATTAGTAAGAGCACTGGCTGGCTTCCTGTATGGAAGGTCATGGGTTTGAAACCTGTTTGTGTCAAACCAATGAATTACAAAATTGATACTTGTCACTACCTAGCCTGGCGCTTGGAATTACTAGGATATGACAAGGACTGGTTGGCTCAGTTTCAGGATAATGTGACTTGTGTGCGATATTGGGTCATGGTGCAAGTGGTGTGGTCTCCCATTGGGGCAGCACTATAAAGTAGCTATGAGTGTGCACTGTCATAAAGTCGGTGCCTGTCCTGATATGACCTTAGATGTTCCTAGACATAAAGCAACAACAAACAAACTGAAATGACCAAGATGGCTCAGCTGATGGGTTTAAAGTGGCTGTAACACCTCGCCGGATTGAGCAACGGACAGAATTGTCTAGTCCGGTGGTGATAGGTATCAAAATGTATTAAAATGTGTCAAAATGTTGCGCTATCGAGTCAATGGCCGCTGGATGAACGGATAGTAAGCGGACTAAATGGACTCAAACCAGACAAGAAACATAGACGTCAATCCGGCAGCATCCGTTACAAGTTTTCTGCATGTTCAAAACTTGTACGGACACAAACCGGACATCAACAGACTTTGTTCGGTTTCTGTCCGTTTCCCCCAATCCGGTGAGGTGTAACAGCGGCTTAATCGAGAAATGAAGTAGTCCATGAAAGGGTCGTAATCAAGGGCGTAATCGATTAATCAACTCGGGTCACCCGAGCCACTTTTTGGCGCATGCGCACATCCTACAGACTAGGGTTGAATAAACGAATACGCTTCTCCGTGCTCGGGGTGGAAAAAATGGTGGCTTAATCTAAAACCTAATTATTTGTTTTAATAACCAATATAAGTACAGCAAAATAGGATTTAAAGTATTTTAGGATAGTATAAGCTGACAATCTGGGTTATTAAAAAGAAAAGCATTAAAACAACGAATAGAACTTGTAGTGGTAGCTGTTATCCTACAGGTACCAGCTCAGGTGTGACGTCATCGTTCCTAGCAAACCCCAGCCAAGAGGTGGGTTACTGGCGTCGGGTCGTTTTGCACACGGCACATGTTTTTGTCGACTCCACTCGCGGTGTTCGATTTGAAATTCTGACGACTCGGGTGACCCGAGTCGCCCGGGTCGTGTTAATCGATTACGGCCCAAAAGGCGCTGAAGTGTGTAAGTAGTATACAACCGCCAGTTGGGAGTTTTACTCGGGCGAAACTTTTTAAGTTGCATAGTCTGATGATTTGTAGTTTCTGTCATTTTCTAAGATCAGCGTATTATGTTGATCGTTATAATCTACCTTACTTTAGTTTAAAGTAACTTTGACCTTAAATGGCTAACTTTTGAGATATTTGAAATGCAAACATGAACAAATTTTGGCAAGCAAACCCAAACTCTCACACCATAGGCTTCTGCAGTAACTGGTTCTATTAAATTGCCTCAGCATTCCCTTCTATGTGGTCAGGCAAAAAAATGTGGAAATCGAGCAGGGTCCAACAGAGCCAAGTTTGTGACTGTATTATCACCTATGCCAAACTCTTGTTTGGGTTTTATGTTCTAGTAACATCTTAGGTCATATAAGAATCGGATTCGGACTAACCACTTGCTGTCATATACAGTACAACCCTGTTAAACCAAGCTCGGTTAATCCAAACTTTTTTTGGCGGCCCCGCAAGATACTACCATTTATCATATAAAAAAGTTGGTTAAACCAAAGTCGGTTAATCCAAACAAAATTGTCGGGCCCCAGACCACTTCCGGTATGGTTAAGCCAAACTTTCATGTGGTTATAAGGTCATCGGAGACTTTTTATATGATAAATGGTAGTATTTTGCCGGGCCACCAAAAAAGGTTTGGATTAACCGATTGTTTGGTTTAACTGAGCTTGGTTTAACTGGGTTATACTGTATATATACATAAAAAAAACAATAATCAAAGTGTCCACATACATTGTATATTGCATTCATAATGCACCTGCATTTTTGCCAAAGCCAAAGCTTGGTTAAACCAATGATCAGTTAATCCAAACAAATTTCTAGGGTCCCTTCAAGTTTGGTTTAACGGGGTTATACTGTATATATTGGCATTTTGTGAACGTTAATCAGTGAATATAAAAAGAAACCACAGAAATCCGCGAAAACGCAGAGATCTTTCATCCCTGATGAATGGTCCCGGCTGGGAGGTCCCTAACGAATCAATCATAATTCAAAATGATGTACCAATGTCCTGGCAAGGTTGTCCCTGCTGAAGCACTTCCAAGACTAAATTGTGACACACTGGTATTAGAATTCGAGGTGTTGTTTGTTGGGATTTTACGTACTGACAACATCTAGGGTCATATTAGGACATAACTAAATATGGCAGAAACTCAAAGCTATCCCATTATGCAACTATAACTTGTACTGACAAATATTCTAATTTACCATATTCTCGTGGGTTAACGCCCTGGCATTTAAATTGGCAAATCACTGAAGTGGGGGGGGGGGGGCGGACGTTTACCCACACATGGGCATTTAACGGGTGGGCGTTAATGAAATATTGGCCAAATGGGGGGTGGGCGGTCACGCACACATGGGTGTTAACCCGTGAGAATACAGTAAGTAAAGCATTATTCGAAGCATTTCCTGTGTCTTTTTTCCATGTTCTGCACCATTGACCAACAAATGTTTTCCAATTTTATATAGAGCATTTTACTATTGCGCAGGTTGTATTGCGACACAAACCTGAACAAAATGTTTTGTCCTTCATCACTTAAGGTCAAAACTTATATAGCATTTTCATTAACTGTCCACCTTTATTTACAGCAATAACAAAATTGAATTATATGTGACCAGAAATACTAAGATATCAGCATTTTCAATGTAACAATAAATGCAATATGACTATGAGTTACTCTTTATGATCTATGTTCAGAAATTTCAATTGATCACTATCTATTACAGGGTTGTTCAGTGACTGGGGAACTTTAGTCAAAAATGCATCAAACCATATTTAGCGAAGAGTAAAAAAGTGCTGAGTCCCAGGAAAGCTTGTTTTATTTAACAACGCCTCTAGAGAACATTGATTTTTATCATCTGCTATTGAACATCAAACATACGGTCATTCTGACATATTTCTTGGGAGAAAACCCGCTGCTGCCACATAAGCTACTTTTTTCAGGGGTCCTTTATATGCACTTTCCCACAGACATGACAGCATATACCACAGCCTTTGATGAACCAGTTGTGGACCACTGGTTGGAACGGAAAGTAGCTCAAACTGCAAATGGGTCCACTGAGCAGGATCGATCCGATGACCCACATCTTCACAGGTGGACACTCTACCGCCTGAGCTACGTTCCGCTCCCGCCGAGTCCCAGTGATGCATCAAAAAGAAACAATTTTACATTATAATGTACATTATAGACTGACTAGAAATGACCCTGAAAATATGTTAAATTGAACCCATAAGTCTCAATTTTCTACAAATGACTTATGAATAACTGAAGCATACAATCTAATTGCCAATTCTCAATATAACATTAAATTAAATACTACCAATAGATTTGGTTACCAGATTTTAATATGAATTTCTTGTATGAATATCTACTATGTTTTAACCAAATATTCATATTCTAGAAATAACAGGTTTTCACTTAAAACCATTAATACCCATGGGATATTCGGTCTCCCCCATTCCACTACTCCTTGCCCTATCCTAGTAAAACCAAGTGCCAGGCAAGTATATAATATTACGGCATTAATTTGACTCATCTGGGGTTAACCTAGGGGTTGAATCCGATGAGCTGTCATACAGGAGGTCGGCGCTCAACTCATTTGGCCATCCCATCTTGAAATATGTTGTACAAATCATCAGTCTCCTAGTTACGTGAACTTCTAGTCATAACACAGGCGTCCAAGTGATGGTGGTGAGATGTAGCTTCATTGGCACTTCAGCATCCATTTATTTGCAAATGCTCGTGCATCCTCAACTGCGTTTTCTGCCTGAAGCTTTGACCACAAACTGCACACATATAAGGACAATCATTTGCATGCATGCGCTTGTGCTGCTTCAGGCATTTCTTCTGACTGAAAACCTTTCTGCATACATTACATGCAAATGGCTTACACATAAAATGTGTCTTCAGGTGAACAAGAAGCAAATAAAGAGTCTTGAATGGCTGTAAGCAAAAATTACAGCCATATGGAGGTATACTTGAGTCTACTCTCACAGGGTTATCGCTTGCGTGTTCCAGACTACTATTTTCATTTACGAGTCTTGGCATCTGAAGGCTACTTTCATACATCGAACATAAGCAAGCAGAGCTTCCATGGTTGGGGCAGTGCGTCTGCATGTGTTCTGATAACTGGGTGCCTTCTTCCAATTGCTTACAGCATATATTACAAGTCAGACCTCCTTTCGAAGACGCATCTACAAACTCCTTCGCCTTCAGGCCTTTAATGAGATTTACGTGAGCTTTGACATGCTCGCCAAGAGTGGCTGTCGTCCTGAATGTATCTAAACAGAAGTTGCAGAAGAAGGGTTCTGATTTTACATGTAGGTCAGTATGCTTGTTCAGCTCCTCCTGCATAGCGAACACAAGACCGCAAAGTGAACACTTAATTGGAAGTTTACACTTCAGAGGTATGTATTTTCTACTGTCCAGAGGAGATGATGCAAGATTGGAATGACTTGGGACATTAAAACCATTAGACTGTGATTTCATGTGAGGTTGGCTGCCTTGTAAAGCCTTTTTATCATTGTCGCTACCATCATTTGGCTTTGCAAAGGTGTTCAGATTTTCTTCCTGCTTGATCATGACCTCCACAACTGCGGGTGATAATGGGGAGCTGTTAGTTGGCTCCTGCTTGATAATGACATGCCGGACAGCAGTAGTGCATGTCTTAGGATATGCATGCTGCTGGCAGATTGACTTTGCATCATGGCTTGTCATACAGGGTGGGCTCAACTCGTTCTCATCAAGTTTTGTCTCTGAAGAATGGACTATGCAACTTTTACTTCCTTCCAGACCATCTTCAACTGTGTCAACTTTAACCATGTCCTCCTCAGTTGTGGTATCTAACTTGGAGCTTGGACTAAATTTCACTGGTTTGCTATCATTACTGTTAACTTCATATATGTCATTATCTTCAGGGACAATTTGAACCACATTTGTCTGTGTACTGCTTCCAATAGTGGTATTTCTGTCAGTAATGAGATTCATTCTGTGTACATTCTTAATGTGACGCGTCAGGACGCACTTCTGTCTGAAGTCCTTTCCACAGTTGTCACAGTGATAAGGTTTTTCTCCTGAGTGGATTCTTTTATGCTCCCTTAAACTGCTTGCTGCTGTAAAGGATTTGGTGCAATGTTCACAGGTGTGTGTTGATTTGCTTTTGTGGGTGCGCATGTGGAAGGAAAACCGGTTCTGTTGAAGAAAACCCTGTCCACAGACCCTGCAGCGATATGGAACCTGCCATGAATGTGACATCACCGTATGACAGTTGAGATCCTGAGACCAGGAAAAGCAGCGTCCACAGTCCTCACAGCGGAATGGCTTCTCTGCGCCAGTCTTCGTCTCACTGCAATCTGGAACGATTGCTTTCCGGACCATATCAGTGGCCATCACTAGGCTGGCATCTCCTCCACAGTCCTTCATAACTGCCTCATTTGGATCCACATCGACTTCATTGATATGAACTGCCTGCGTAGCCGGATTGGCATCATTCATGTGAGCATCAACCTCGACGCCTTCAGCTTCTGAGTCCACCTCAATCGTCCAAGTTTCGTCATTATCATCACTATCAATGTAAGCATCGTCTACATTCAGGTTCTTGTCACTAATAATATGACTCTCCTTCAAGCCGACAGATTGGACTTCATCGCTGCTAGTAGTGGTACGTGTAGTATGGTCCATGGATTGATGGACTGTCAGCTGTGAAACACTGCTGAATAGCTGACCACAGACACTGCACTGACTAGCTGTCCTGGATTCAAGGACCACCTCCTCCTCATGTTCCTTATATGAAGTAGAACCAGGTGTACTTGGACTGCTGACACTGACAGTGGGACACATCGCACTAACAGTTGTTGTGGGTATAGCACGAAAGAGCACACCATGAACCAACTTCAGATGCATTGCCAGTCCCCCTTTCTGGAAGAACCTATTCCCACAATCATTACATGCGTACTGACCTTTTTTAGTAGTAGTAGTAGTAGTAGAAGTTGTGGTTGTAGTAGTACTACTACTAGTAGTACTACCAGTGGTAGCAGTAGGTGTCACTTCATCCTGGAGTTGCACAATTGTGTGTGACTGTGACGGTATTTCCTTTCCCTTCAACTCCCTGTCATATGATGTGCTCTGCTTGTTTGAATCGTCGTCGAATATTCTGGATGCATTTCTCCATGAGCGCGGACTTCTCTGTAGTCGTGGATTACTAACCCATGATCTCCTCCTGGAGCTGGTGGTGGTGACAGTGACGGCAGGGGTGGTGATACTGACACTAGTGACAGTGACGGCGGCTGGAGAACCAGCGCCGGTGACACCAGCAGCGTTTAACAAATCGTCCTGTCGGCTCACAAGTGCGCTTTCCCTGTGCTCCATATCTCTGTGCCGGGCGAATAGATGCACCTCGTCGAACTGCTTCCCACACTGACAGCTGAACCTGCCACTGTGGTCTCGGTGAACATTCATGTGGGCGAGGATGTAGTCGGAGCGGGGAAAGCGGCGGGCGCAGATAGTGCAGCTGAATGGGCGCTCTCCGCTGTGCAGGCGGGCGTGCCGCACCAGGTCGGGCTTAGTGCGGAACGATTGTTTACACTCGCCACACCTGTGCGGCCTCTCCCCCGTGTGGATCCGCAGGTGCTCCTCCAGTTTCGAGGGCCAGGCCACCGACCGACCGCACACTTCACAGATGTGCATATTCAGTATTCCTGTGTGGAGACCCTAACAATTAACATGCACCACCCGGACGCAGTTGTCTCAACTTTGACGTTTGGTGACGTCACATCACGTTGGTGGATAGGGGATCGTGTGGCGCCATCTGTGGATAAAGTCAGGTGACTAGACATTGTGAACCGGAAGTTACTTTTGTACAAAATCATGTTTGATCATTTATGTGTGGAATATTATCATTTCCTTTGCAAAATATTGCTTTCGCTTTAATGGGGGGGGGGGGGGGGGGTAATACAGTTAGTAGCAGCATTTATGAACGGTGTGTCCTCGGTAGATTGCTTTGGGCTGATTCGGGGACCAACCAAACGCCACAGTGGCGACCTCTGTGAAACAAAGGCATACACAGGTAGACACTCTACCGCCTGAGCTACGTCCCGCTCTCCCCAGCCGAGTCAAACCAATGACTTATGAAATTGATACTTGTTGCTACCTAGCCTGGTACTCAACATTAATAGAATATGACAATGACTGGTTAGCACAATATCAGGGTAATGAGACTGGGATATTGGGTTATGGTGCCAGCAGGTTGGTCTCTCATGGGGGCAGCACTATAAACTTGCCATGAGTGCACAGTCACAAGTCAGTACCCGACCTTGTGCCCTTAGATGTTGCTAGGACATAAAATAACAGTTGTTTGTGTTATGAGGCACACATAACACAGATTGGTCGAACTGGACGAAGCCATGTCGCGGCTCAGTCCAAACGGTAAGTCTTGTAATCTTAATGATGGAAAAACGACGTTAATTATTTATTACACCACCATGATGCGGTGTTGTTTATTAGTTGTTCTCTTGTACACGTGTTTATTCATCTGAACATATCACTTGGCAACACACTATTTAAACAGATAGTAGCCTACTTGGAATTGTATAGCTCTGAGTGCAACAAATTAATGTGAATTCTATTGCAGGTCTGATTTGTGACATACATGTATGATACACAATGATAGATATTTGGCACACAAAATGGCATGAAGAGGACAGTAATACAGACTGTAGTGCTAGGCGGCATAGCATAATCTAGTTGCTCCCACCCGACTGTCATGTAAATGATTAATTATGAATGATTAATGTAAGTATTCATTTGCATTTTTGTTAACAACACATGGATTTCCCATAATTGCATCAGCAATCCCTCAGAGAGAGAATAGGAAGAAAGATAGAGGGGGGGGGGGGACGAGAGGAAGGGAGAGGGGGGGGGGGGAGAGGGAGAGAGAGTAAATCTAAGTGACCATTCTTGATTATAAGTTATAGAAATAATATATTAGTATTAGTTTGCTAAATAAGATAATGGGTAATTACCTCACTACGGTCCTCATTAGGGAACTTAATACTAATAGTGTTAACGCTTTCTCTATGGTGATATATATTAGAATATCCAGTGGCCTGCCTGGTACAATAACACTGATAAGTGATATCAAACTAGACCGATAGGGGGAGGGGATTTCCGGTTACTTCAAATACATTTCAGTTTCTACTTCTCAAAATGTTTTTTTAATGGAAGCGAAGATCACATGACCCGAGGAGATTTTAGTCTCTCTCGGGCCTCTGAAATACATATCGACGAAGGCGTAGCCCAGGTCGACAATAACCCACAAGTATTCGGGCCTCAAATCCAATATCGTGCAATAACCGCTGGTACATTATGTTGTTTTATAGATAGAGAGATATTGGGCAACTACTAAACCGATAATTATATGTATATATATGCATACAATATAAATATATATATATTTATATATATATATATATATATATACCGTATGCAACTTCAATATGGTACTTAGATGTATATATATATCAAAGCCACACATTTAAAGTTGACGTAATCCGATGACACAGCAACATTTTTAACCGATACACTAACCTAGATTTGATCATATATATACGGATTTTAGATACTGGTACACTTATTAAACATAAAATGCTGCATAGAAGGGCATATTAAGTCAGTTTAATAGAACATGAAGCATATGAGGTCCAGCATTTCATTGTGCATGTCAATATTATTTTTGCCACCTCAAAGATGATGCCCTTTAATATCCATCAGTGTGTGAATATACTGCACGGATGTCTTTAGTGCCGCCTGTAAGTGACAGACGCATTGCTGGCTCAATTACAAATAATAATTATAATAATATTAATCTAAGGGGGCCATTCAAATATTACGTAACGCTTAGGGGATGGGGATGGTTGTGTAGATCCAAGCGAGGTGTGGCATTATAACGGGTGTGGGGGGGGGGGGGGGGGTCATTGAAGTGTTACATAACACAATTTTCAAGCTGAAGAGTCTTTTAATATCAGTATTATATATATATTTATGTGATATATAAAACTTATGCGAGTATAAACGCGTGTAAGGGAATATCCCCTACTGGCCACCCTGATTCTGTGTACTACTTTATGGGTGGCCCCCTCCCCTGGGTGGGACAGCTGGCGCCCCCCCCCCCCCCCCCCCAGTGCTGCGAATACTGTCACTCGCGCACTGGAATTTTATTGTTCATCTTATCATTGTACTGTAGCAAAGACATATATATATATATATATATATATATGTGTGTGTGTGCTTCCATAAACTTGTATTTTGGAAGTTATCTCCGAGCATTACGTAATAGTGGTGGTGGGGGGGATATGGTCTAGCGTCAGAAGGGGTGCGTGGGTGTCTAATTTTGACCAAAAATAGCATTACATAATATCTTAACGGCCCTCATGGCAGCATGCCGTGCCTGCCCGCGTGTAGAGAATCTTTCGCCGACATATGTCCGTCTGTTCATCGCCTGAGCTTTATTTGCGGTTCAGATTTTGCAGCTGTTTGTAACGTGAGAAGATGCCCTTCTTGCTGACCTCTCTGATGGTCGGCATTGTGGGCCTCTTTTCCCGGAGGCGGTGAACGGGCATGAACACACCGCCAAGAGCCTGTGCAGGCGCAGAAGTGATTTCCGGAAGTGAAGGGTACCTATTGAGGACGATATTGGCCGGCATCTCCTCAGAGCGTGGGTTTCCGGTACGCCCTGCTGGCAGCACGACTGGCGACACCTGGCAGAGCCCGCACAGCGGCTTCCTTATGGAGTCACCAGCTGGCTCAGATCTTCCTTCTTCCGCCTCGTGGATGATGTCCATCGTCTCTGCAAAGCACTTCAAGTGCTCATGCTTTGTAGAACGTTCGCACTGTCGACATTTGGCTCTCGCCGTCGAAGGACGGGATTTGAATTCTTCAGGAATATTGAAAGCGGACTCAGACTCAGAGGAAGGTATGGCCTCAGGTGGCAAGGCATTCAGCAGCGGGGATATCTCCTCTTCATCTTCAAAGAGGTCACTGATTGCTGAATAATCACAGTAGCAGTGTTTGCTTAATATCTTTGAAGGGCAGGCATTTGATTCTTGAATGACTTCAATACGAGGCTCCAAACAGGTGGGCACCTCTCCTGAAAGATCTCTAGGTCGTGGAGACTCCTCATCTTTGTTGTTCATCTTATTCTTCTTTTTATTTTTCTTCTTTGGAGGCGACGCAGCATCATCGATTGGGTACCTTCGAACTCTCCGTGCACGCTCTATAACTACTGGCGGTGACAGTGCATCATTGACTTGGCTGAGTTCTGTCTTAACTTTACTCTTATGGGCCATCTTCTGTGTCTCATTGACAAGTTGGAAATCTAGAAAAATAAATCGATACCTTGTGTGAACTGTTAGTTCTCCATTAACCTATCCCTTCCCGGTGATGCAATACAAAGATAAAACAGAAAAGCACTAATAAACTTGTCGAATTTATACTGGTTATTTATATTTACATCATGAATTATATAACAAGTACAATGCGCATATACCTGAAAACATATGATGTGTTATTTGAGCCTTACCTCAAATTGATTTGAGCAATATATTGAAACGAAATTACCCGTTATAATATCATAGGTGTAAACAATGCACTGAAATACATTTTAGTGTCAAAAATCAATAATGGTTATAAGTATGTATATTGTATGCAGACATGTCTGAATGATAGTAGCTATTTTGTATTTATAGATCCTTCTTATTAATATGGCGTCATCGGTGGCAAACAGTGGAACTAAGAGAGTAATTTTATTATTTTAAATGCTTCATGTGTCCGTTATTTGATATAAAAAGCATCATACTTGCTATATATAAACATACTTTTGTTTACCAATGGCTAACCGTGGACAAACGGGGGGCGGGCCGAGGTCGAAGTGGCGGCGGCCTACACCATACACTGATACAGGCTGATAAAGTGAGAGGAATATGATGTATTAAAAAACATCAAACCATGGCCGGTCAAATACTTATACATAATTAATTGGATCGTTTAAGTTGGTTTTGATCAAATATTCTCATAAGCAACACTCCCTTATAACGTATAAATAAGCCTAAGCGGCTAAGCCTAAGGGAAGGCCTACGATCTAAGGGCTTAAAGCTGCATAGTCCGATGAAGCATCAAATTTTCAAAACCAAAACAATTATCTAGATTTGATTCTACATATCTAACTTTGATACTGATGCACTTATTAAGCATTTGGTGCTACATATAAGGGAATATTGAGTCAATGTAATAGAACCTGTTAGTGCAGAAGCCTATGGTGACAACTTTTGGCATGCTTGCCAAAACTATTTTGACATGTTTGCATTTCAAATATCTTCAAACTTAGCGATTTAAAATAAGTCACTTCAAACTAAAGTAAGGTAGATTATAGCAATCAATTTAATATATTCATCTCAGAAAAATGTTAGAAACCCAAAACCATCGGACTTAACGAATTTGGAATGTGCTTCGGAAAGTTTGTTTTGAGATTACTTAAATCGCCCTGTTGTTCTGTTTGAGCCGTGCAAGGATATGTAAACCTTTAGTAGTAATACTTGAATTTGTGGTTTATTATCATGCCCGTTGATACCACGAAGACGATCAGATAAGCCTTACAATCTCTTTAGTATCATCTAATGATGTTTATCATCACGTCAACGACAACGGCTACACTTGAAGTCAGGATGACATTCAGCAGCTATCGAGCGGTCACATCTGTATTATTTACACCATCAACTAACGTACCTCATCTCCCGAAAAAAATAAAAACGGACCAATCGAAGTCTTGACGTTGTTATTTGTGTGTAGCAAAGTGGCTAATCAGAAAATAATACGGAATGTAGGCAGAATCGGTCGTTGGATTCGGACGAAATCTATCCGCGGGACCCACACTTCCGGTTAACCTTCTCGAATATATATGATATAATATTCCCCGAATAAAAGTCAGCCCTAACTAGAAACCCAACTACCTTAACCCGTTCGTTCCTCTACTTGTTATTGGCGAGATTCTCCCCATGTTTTCTTCTTTTTTTCCGATCTCTATTTTATAGAAAACCGTAAGAACTATTTGTTATTTCTGCTCGTTTTATAAGTAAACACTCTCTTTTATGATTATGTCCGCCTGCGCTTTATGACGTCACGGTTTGAAGTAGACTACGATTACGCTCAGAGATCTGCGATTTTAGAGCAATGTTTTTTTAAATGGAAGAACAGGAACTGCACCGTGTCTACTGATCATGCGCACTTAGCTAAAATTCAGGTTATGGTTTAATCTCAGAAGCCATTACAGGGGCTGTCACATTAGGGTTTTTTGCGGGAGCATATGGCGGCGTAGGCGCGTTATGTCACATACGTCGGCATACGCCATATACGCTACTCATACGCTACGCATACGCTACTCATACGCCGCCAGATGCCGGCTTATGTGAAGCGTATGAGGCATACGCCGCCATACGCTTTCATAAATCCGTCCGTCCAAATTTGTTTGTGCATGCTAAAAAAATCTCGACCTATGAGGGCGTATGGCCCATACGCTCCTCATACGCTACTCATACGCCGGCATACGCTCCTCATACGCCGGCGTACGCTCCTCATACGCTAGGGGTATGCCGGCATAGGTTTTTCATACGCTCAACTTACGTCACCGGCGTATCTCTAGCGTATCTCTAGCATATGTAGCGTATGCATAACCTACGAGCTATGTATGGGAGCATACTCCTAGCGTATGCACAGCATATGCACAGCGTATTCAAAGCGTATGCCATAGGTCTCGACATCGAGCTGAGATGGGTCAATCCGACAGGTACCGGACTGTATTTTTTGTATTTAGGACGGTCCAAACATGTGCTCCAACCACTATCAAAAGCAACTACCTGTTAGGAAGCAGTCTCCATATATGATATATGAAGAAATGGGATGGTGCAAACATGTAGGACGGTCCAAACATGTAGGAAGCATGCACATGCAGGTTTAATGTTTGCACCGTCCTACATGTTTGCACCGTCCCATTTCTTCATATTTCTCATGGAGACTGCTTCCTAACAGGTCCGCCGTTTTTATTAATGCTGCAGTTCTGCAGCCAGTGACCCCTAGGTCACAAACCCCCCAATATGGTATTATATAATAATAATAATAATAATAAAAAACTAAGGTCGATATGTAGGATAAAATCTAGGTACATGTGTGTGTAGTGGGTGTGCGTGTACATGTTTGCACCTTCCCATTTCTTCATATTTCATATGGAGACTGCTTCCTGACAGGTAGTCGCTTTTGATAGTGGTTGGAACACATGTTTGGACCGTCCTACTCTGGATGCCACACAAATATTGAACACTAATTATTCAGTTTACTTAAGATAAGATACGCTTTGCATACGCTAAGCATAGGTTCTGCTTAGGTTACTCATACGCTACTCATACGCTCATATGCTACGCGTATGCTACTCGTACGCTCCACATGCCAATCAAAACCGTCAAAAAATGTCACATCACGCTCCCATACGCTCCTTATACGCTCCTCATAGGTTCCACATACGCTCAAAACCACCCGAAAGGTCACCAAAGGTCATCATAGGCCGGCACGCGCAGGACCGACATAGGTTTTCAATACGCTCCAGCCATACGCCATAATGTGACAGGGCCTTACCAAGTTTGTATACAAATAACAAGGATAATTTATTACAATAAATACTAAATCCTGCCATTCATAATACCAATATGACAAGTAGTAAAGCATATGAAAAGGCCGTCGCTGGAGTGGTCCTTATACGCGGTATGCGAATGCGAATGCGAATGCGGCAAAGAATCGAAAAGCATGTAAATGAATAGTGGTGCTTCCATACATCCGAATGCGAATACGAACGCCCCTTATGGGGGGCACCATTTGCATTAAAAAACAAGAGCTCTGATTGGCTGACACTGAGAGCTGTTCTCAGCCAATCAGAGCTGTTCTTTTCGATTGCAAATGGTGGCCCCCATGGAGGTGGCCATCTGCAATAAAAAAGAAGAGGTCTGATTGGCTGAGACAGAGTTCTCGCAAAAACGAGAAGAGGAAAATCCATTTCTGACAAGTTCAAACAGGCTCAGACAAGTTCAAACATGGCTGGTTGTCCCTCTCCTTTCAGCGCAATATCCTTATGGCTGAATCGGTAGCGAGACTAAAGATAGCGCCAGTTCCTGATAGTGGCCACTCACAGAACGAACCAGGCAGCATTGGTGCCATTGCGTCAGTAGTAATAATATTGCATATTAAAATATACAAATCAAACATTAAATATTTGGCAAGTAGTGAAGTACTTAGGGAGGCAGTAGCAGCTGCCATTTCAGGGAGGTCACAATGTAACCGTTACATACTGGGTGATTTTTTTAAACTCTTTGTCCCCTCCCTAGCTACCGCCTTGAACATGTTTTGAGCGCGTAAGCCTTTCGTCGATGCAGTTAACACAGATTCTTATGCAATCATGTCAGATTTGATTTCTTCTTATTCATGTGTAATTGATACCCCAGTCACACAAGGCTTGCGTTTGCTTCCGATCGATTCGCGACGTCAAAACGTCCTCCTTGTGCCCTCCCTACGCCCTCATTGAGTGCTGTCGCCGCGAAGACGCCAACCTCCCGGCGTCCATTTCGGAAATTTTGGGCGCAAGGAGGTTGCTGCTGCTGCACGTGCAACCTCCTTACGCCCTGTTCCGGCGGCGCCATTCAAAATGGTTGGTGCCCTGGCGCCGCCCTGGCGCCGCCCTGGCGCCGCCCTGGCGCCGCCCTGGCGCCGCCCTGGCGCCGCCCTGGGTTGGTACCAACACATGCGATGCTGCAGTCACCGTGTGGTCTGCTCCGACCTGGCGCCGACATGGCGCCGACATGGCGCCTAAAATGTATTTGAATCATTATATCGAATGGAACGCTGGGTGGTTGGCATCCTTTTAGGCGTAGGGACGTTGGCGGCGAACGCTGCCTCCCGTGTGACTGGGGTATCAACAGCCAGGTGCCTAAAGACCTCACGAAGGCAGCAGTCTAACAGTAACACTAACCCCAACTAGTCTGCGTGGCATTAGATGTTAATTCACGAATGCGGAGACAGTAGTGGTTATAGTTGTTTTTATTCAACACGGTATGGACTTTCCGATCGATCAAAGGCGCATATTATATCATTTAATTAATGAAACCGCTATCTATGCACAGATATTTTTTTCATCATTTATTTTTAGGGTTTCACTGCCCAGCAGAAGTTTTGACCGTTCCAAAACAATACTATTCAGTCGAAACAGATCTAGGTCGAACCCACACTCTCTAGTGCGGACGTCAACGAAGCGAAACTGGCGCTGGTTAGTCTTGACTTGCTCATGCGCAGATATCGATTTCCGCATTAAATCGACGCAAAGCACTGCCCGTGTGAACGCGAAACACTTTCAAACTAAATCGAATCATATGATTCGCCTTGTCTAAATCGCTTTACATTTTGCCCGTGTGAACACGGCTTATGTACATCATGGTTGACCGTAAGCGCATCAAGATCTCCCATGCCATCAGTCTTCCTTCTGGTGTGAACGGGTGGGACTCGAACCCTCAACCCCACCCGTCTCATCCTTTTTGAGGTGTGGGTGAGTGGAGAAGAAAGGTGGTGATGTGGTGATGTGGTGATGATGGCGGCTTCAACAGCTGTGGGCAGTTTAAAATTTTCATTATTTCGGGCGGAATATGCCGGGAAAGCCTTGTGTCACCACCTGGAAGCGTCTTTGCAGTTTGTGGATCAGCCACGTGAGAAAGAGTAGAAGTGTGTCCGTGAGAAAGCCCCCCTTGGCCTTCATGGAGGAGTCACATTCTATCGTCCATTCGGGCTTGTCGTCGGTTTTCAGTAGGACCAGGCCGTTGGTTCTGGCAGCAAACTCTAAGAACCACTTGATGTCATTCCTGAGTTTGTCTGGGAATTTGTGCTTGCCAGTGTGTGGCGCTTCACGGAGTGTGTTGAAGATTCTTGACATGAAGCGCCTGGCTGTCTCCACACACTTTACTATATGCTGGAGCCTGCCCACCAGTCTCTGGAGCTCCTTACGTGACACCTTCCTTCCTGTCATCCATGTCTGGCAGTCAGTAAGTATGTCGTTGAGTTTGTCCTAGGGGATCATGACCTTCATATCACTGGCTGATATGAGGAAACCTAACCACTCGATGACTTTTGCAGGAGGGTGGCACTTACTGGGTGACAGCTCGAGGCCAAGTTGTTCGGCCAGTTGTATGAGGTCATCATAAGCTGTTTGTGCTACTGCTCTTGTGGGTGCCATACCCACAAAATCATCAAGGTAGCAATGCATGGAGTGGTTCTTTTTTCGGAGCAGGTATACCACCGCGTTTGTAGTACGAGCACATGCCATGGACGATGTCCTACAGCTGAAGGGAGGGGCTATGTCGATGTAGTACTGACCTGCTATGGCTATGCCGAGGAGTGGGGTGGATAGCGGGCATCTCCTGAGCTGTCGGTAAACCCTAGCAAGGTCGGCACACCAGAGGTAGCATCCGGGGCCCAAATGTGCCACCTCGTTGGCAGCGTCCATAATGTTTGGGAGGCTGTAGGATCTCGGTTCACCTTGGCATACCCCTCTCATTATACCAGCGTTGACACTAGTCGACCTGGACCAGCCAAGGTCGTCGATGACGCGCCTGTTTGTAGTGTTCTTTTTTGGGTGTGTCATCATCAGGCTGGTCTGGGACCAAGTGCCAAATGGAGGACGAGGGAAGGGCCGAGGAGGGCACTGTGGCTGATCTCGGCCTCTAAATATTGATGTATGTAGGTCAGGTGGGCGGGGTGCTCGGTGTGGTTGTTGACAGTTGGGGTGGGTGGGTTGGGGGCCGTGTAGTCGACCGGCCACCCAAACTCCAGGAAGTCGACCCACTTGTTCATCGTGGTATCCCGCCAACAGCCTCCTCCACTCGTGAATCACAAGTCCCGATGGTATGGGTATCCTGGCCCTGAGGTAGTTGGGGAGGGCTGTGAGGCAGACCTGGATGTATATGTTCAATTAGGCCATGTGGTCAGTTCATAGATCAACAAGTGGGTGTGGCCATACCCAGTTAAGAGTGGGCCTGTAGTCAAAGGGCGTGACAAGTGGGCGTGACTCTCACCACCAACCGCCCTGTAAAAATATACGGATTTTCGGTTCGGAATTATATATTGGCAGAGAGCATTATTATTCTCGGGTGACGGAGTGGGGACCAAGGTTATGTAATCTAAAAGGAATGGGCGCCCCACTCGCTGTGACATATTAAGCTATGAGAAATATATGTTCATACATAGTGACCAAGATTGTGATGAGATGTTCCTATATAAGAGACAGTGAATGTTTGGTGAAATGTTCCCTCCATACACCCATAAAGAGTGCAAGTGGGGGAAAAGGACATTTTTAATATATATATATTTGTAGTAACTGTCTGCAACTACCTGTTACCACAGGGCCGATGGGCAAGCACAACAGCCTCATCTGCATACAGTATGGACACCACCTACAGCCGGGTTGAGTGACAGCCACCCATACTGGGGGCGTCGCCTACCAGGCTGTGGAGGGTGCATGATTGGCTGGCTGTGGGATGCCCAGTCACCTGTACTCCCTTGTCCACCTGACCACACTAGCCTCACTTTGATATTAATTATTCGAGACTGCTCCAGACACACTGGGCAGAAACACTCTACTCCTGACTCTTGAGTGAGACACACCTACTCTTAGAGCAGGGACCCAGACACTCTGTCTGATGCTACCACCATTCATATATACAAACTTATCTGTGTGCAACAACCATGGGACTCCGGTTCAATGGGCTGTAGGCACTGATTCATAGACATACTAAAGAGGTAATGAGACTCTGTGTGGACAGAAGGTAAGGGGTCAGGGTGATAGGTCACTAGTAGGTGAACAGGAGTTGATGCCAATAAAGCACAACATCTTCACTGTCAACCTTGCGTGACTTGTCTTCCCTTTCTTCTTTATGAGTTTCTTGAAGAGGGGCATCAGGGGTGAACTGACTGGGGAGAGTTTATGGTATCTCTGGTGCTCAGACGGCCGGGCATACGGAAATATTATAACCCGAACAACAGAATCATCAGCTACTCGTGCTTCAACATTAATCACATTATTTTCAACTCCAGGTGTGTTACCTTGTCTGGGGGCGGTGATGTTAGTTGAGGCGTTCCTGTGCTGTCGTGTATCTGCTCGGTCAGGTGTGTCGTGTTGATCGTGGTTGTTTACATCGTGGTCGGCCATTGTTGTTGACACTGTATCGGGGGCGGTGGCGGCCAATTCCTCCTGTGTCAGCACTGCCTTAGGAACTGCTGACAGGGGGCGCGTGCCGAGTGCTGTGGGCTCCTCCGTGGTCAGTGATGGGTGGCCATCTTGTGTCATGGCCGTTGGTGTTGCCACCTTGCGTCATCGAGCATCCCTGGTCGGCTGGGACGCTAGGCTTCACACAAACCGCTTGGAACACATATAGAAAACATATTCACTGAATAGATTATATTAAATTTATATGGTTACGGTTCTTCATTTCTATTAATTTTGAATAAAATAAACGTTTTGCACTGCACGTACCAGCAAACTCAGTGGCAGTGTGCATTCTTTCTGCAGCCAAGCTGCGCGTGCATACACGATGTTTACAAACATTGAAATAGGTCTAATTACGACGCTTCTCGCCAACGCGCGTCGACATATGTGATTTTTTGGCGGAACATCGGGATACGTCAGGAAGCATTACACGTGCGTTAGGCGCGCATTGGTATTCGTTGATGGACGGCGACGGTCGGCGAGGGTCAGCAGTGCGCGTCAGGGAATTGGCGAAGTTTTGTGCTTGCACAAAACTTTCGATGTGCGACAACGCGTGGGTGCTAATGGGGCTGTCACATTACGTTTCTCGCCAACGCGCGTCGACGTGTGTGATTTTTTTGCCGCAACGTCGGGATATGTCAGGAAGCGTTACACACGCGTTAGGCGCGCCTTGGTATTCATTGATGGAAGGCGACGGTCAGCGAGGATCGGCGGCGCGCGTCATCGCACGTCGAAAGTTTTGTGCTTGCACAAAACTTTGGACGTGCGACAACACGCGGGTGCCAACGTAATGCCTACGTTAGGGGCGCGTCAAAATACGCGAATACACGCTGGCAGATCGTTATGCGAATGGTAGGCACATGCTGCGCGCGTGAGGCTCATTCCCACACGTTGTGCCAAACGGTTGCTTTTTGTTGTTTTACGTCCTACCAACATCCAAGGTCATATCAGGACGGCGCGCCAAACTTTTACCACAACGTCGGCCACATGCTACCAATACGTTGCGCTAACGCCGAAAAGTTTGACGTGTCTCGACGATTAAAAGTGATTTTGCGCGTTTGCGGCACGCTGTCGAGAAGCGTCTTGATATTTACTTTAGAAAAATGATATGGCTACCATGATTAAGTTCCAGTCAAGCTCTTTCCATTGCTATATGTTTCATTGAGATCAAATGCATTCTCAAAATGTTCACACATACCTACTATAAATTCGCCCTTGGGTGTGGACTGTCACAAGTCAGTTCCCGCCCTAATATGACCTTAGATGTTGCTAGGACATAAAACAACAATCAACAGCAACCCCTACTGCCTCACCTTACTGCATTCTGCCCCAACTTACTGCATACTGCATCACGCTACTACAAATGAAGCTGAATATGCAGCAATTATAACATATTTTTTAGAGTAGTGTTTTGAACTTAAGGGTAGTGTTTTGAACTTAATGATAGTGTTTTGAGCGTGGCCACAGTAGTGTTTTGAACCTACCTTCAACCAGGTTCAAAACACTACGGTAGTGTTTTGAACCTAGGTTCAAAACACTACCGTAGTGTTTTTGTGGGGTAGTGTTTTGAACTTACTATACCGGGCCACGGTGTTGTTTTGGCAATTAGTGTTCCGGTGTCGCAGTTTCAGCGCCCGGTCGGTTTCAGCGCCCGGTCAGTTTCATGTGCATGCATCAAAATCTAACATCATCGTCACTAACCTTATAAATTTAATATAATGTTTTTGGTAAAGATGTTTTCTACAAGTGTACAAAGCGATTTGTTTCTAGGTGGTGTGCTTTTAGAGATATATCACTTTTCCTGGATTTTCTGTATGAAGATTGCTCACCACCATTGACAATGCCTTGAGTTTGACGGTACGCGCAGTGCAACACCTTAGTTTTATTCAAAATTAATACAAATCAAGAACCCTAACCTTATAAATTTAATACAGTCTTTTTGGTACAGATGTTTTCTATATGTGTACCAAGCGATTTGTTAATAGGTGGTGTAGTTTTAGAGATATTTCACTTTTGCTGTATATTCTGTATGAAGATTGCTCACGACCATTGACAATGCCTTGAGTTTGAGTCTATACGGGCCGTTGAAACTTACCGGGCGCTGAAACCGCCACACCGGCTGGTAATCCGAGTGCCTTCTGCGAATGTGTCACGCTGCGCACCTTTTATCGCGTACTGATCTCCCCAAGCATACGCGAGGCGGCCATCGTCGATCATATTAAATACATCCTCTGACCAGCGCGGAGGCCATAGTGGCTATCTAATGAATGTGGTCAATTATCGGGTCACGCCAGCTGGCGGGCACCTAAACCGCCTCGGTCATGTTACAGAGTGCCGCAAAATACTCTGGCATTGTGGCTTCCACTCTCACCACTTTCTATCTCTTTTCGCCCCTAACCTCAAACAAATGAGGTAATAGTGCAGTTTTACCTCGTCTGTTGCCGATTACCGTCCCAGCTCCGGTGAGGATATCTTGTATGGCCTCTGTGTTTTCGCCGTCGTTGCTGTCGCCTGTGAGGTGTGCCAAGAGGAACCGACCACGTGTGTTAGTATGGCTGCCACTCCTGTTGTACATGCTGTTAATATGTTAAACTTATAGTCTGTCTCCTCCTGGTTAAGGTCTCTGGGGTCATCAGGGTGTGCCCGTATCGCACACCTCGCTGCATGGCCGGCCCTGAAGGTGTTGTATTCCATTGTTGGCTGGCGCACAGGCGGCATGATTTCTCTGATTCGTGGAAGGTTGACATTGTCAACCCCACTGTCAACTATTTCGGCGGGCTCCGCACCACGTGCGCGCACACCTATGTCCTCCTCACATTTGTCATCCTTAATCCGTTGGTTTGACTCGATTGCCTCCATCCTCTCGGTTCATGAGATCACTTTTAAGATCTGCCATGGCCTCCTGCATGGCTTGTACTTGTAGTACTCCGTTGTCTGCTCCAATGTCCGTTGATGTAGGCGCCGCTGCAGGTGCCGGGGTGGCCTCGGGCGTATTCGCTTTATGCTTACTGGAGCGTTGTGCTATCCCTGCGCCGTCGTCGTGATTGTTGGTATTATTGTCCGGTTTTGCTGACTTAGGGCGACGCCTTTGTTTGGGGACGTTCGATTGCTTATTTTTCCTATTGTTAAGTGCTGATTTCTTTGCGGGTGGCATGATTGGCGTTGGATGGTGTTACGTGAAGAAGAAAGGTGATGTGGTGATGATAGCGGTTTCAACGGCCGCCTCAGAGTTTCGTGTAGTTGTCAAGTCTACGTCGTGAATTAGCCATGTTATGCTAACATGCACAATTTTGTGAAATAAAAGACAAAGAATAAGTCCCCATGTACGTTGATATATGTATAGATATATATATACATCTTCATTTATTTGGTCATTTTCATAGAATTCATTTCGCTGGCTGCAAGGACAAATCGACTGTATGACACAGCCATACTCTAGATAACACAACCCCACATGATAGAATTAGATCACTATACAAAGTAGAACAGTCACCTCTCACGTATAAGAACCTGGTAAATAGATAATACAGTGGAAAATGGTTTGTCCGACGAGAAGTTGACGATAACACATTTTGCGAACTCGCTACACACACAGACCAGCGAGTGTACGTTGCTACTTTGTTGCGAGACAATTCACATATATACACCCACTCCTCTTTTCACCTGAATCCTCATTCACACAGCACTGTAAAGTCACACAAACACGTGGTGCAACCTCATTTGTTTACATTACTTTATGAAATTCAGATTTATTCTACTACTCCCGCGCCACATCCTCCTCTGCAGCTAGGATGTAAAACCCCAATAAACCAAACCAAACCCTAGCCCCCCCCCCTCCCCTGCAGACCGAACAGGACCAGAGGCATCATCATCACCGCCATCAAACCCAGCATATCAGAACTACCAGTGACGGATTAAGTACCACCCAGGTCTCAAGGCTGAACTTCAGTACAAGCAATTGTCGGTATGCCCTCACACCCTGTTCCCTTCTGGGCTACCAGGCTTAAGCTTACTGAGTCTACTGATTAATCCGCCACTGAAGACAACCAGAGAGCCCCCACCCCTACCCCACCCAAGGTGCGTAGCCAGGTTCTAAAGTTTCGTTTTCTTTCTTTTACCTGCCACAATGCACTCCATTAAATTTGTTTAAATCATTATACATTTGTATTTTGCATTTAACATCAAAACACATACACGTAAGATTCAGTTTTAAAGGCAATACACAATTATTTTGTATTTCAAATCAAAAGACAGGGAAGATGAAATTTGTACAACACAAGGGAACTAAAGAGTTAAAAGGAAAAAAATGGTTACTTTTGAAGAATGTGCTCAGGGGGAGCAATTGCTCCCCTACTCCACCTCTAGCTACGCCACTGAACCCCACCCTCAACCCGGACCCATCAGGGTTATATGGACAATAATAATTGAGTAGAACAAAAAACCAAAACGGCGACTCTCACTTAACAAGAAACGTAAGAACTTATTCGGACGCGAATTAACCCCCCCCCCCCTCAATACTAGAAATTGAAAATCGTGAGGCAATCTAAAAATGGTGCAAACAAAAGATATTTATCTGTACATTTAACGAATAATGTTGCAGTGCTGTATTGCATAGTGAAAAACTCCTGGCGCTGGAACATGGTAAAGCCTGGTACACACCTCCCGTATACGATTCACGCGCTAAAACTGACTGACTGCCTGACGGTACCCGTTAGAACCCGACCCGTCCCATTTCCCGACTAAAACTGTCCGATTCATTTTTCTAATCTTATAAAACCCGGTACACATCTCCCGTATAAAACCTAAAACTGAGTTTTAAGTCGCGAATCGGAAGGCCCTGGTGTGATAGGGGGGTCACACACCTAAAGACTGAAACCGACTGAAACTCAAACTTTGTCACGAAACGGGCAGTTTTAGGTTTTATACGGGAGGTGTGTACCGGGCTTAAGGTGCTATAAGATTGTCCTAGATTTTCTTTTTACCCCCATTGACTAATTAAGGACTCACTGAGCTTAGTGTGATCGAATTGACAAAGATTAGTATTTAAAACAATGAGTTTCAACTAAATACTATTACCTGTTATTTCCAGTATACAATAATGATCTACCACCCACCAATGATTATACAAATAATTTATTCATAATACATAGTGTCTTTGATGTGAAAGACCCATTCCAAAGTGAGATGCGAATCTAGAGATTTCTTTATAACACACCAGATGGCGCCACTAGTATTTACTGACATAGGGAAATAGGAGTTATAAAGCCTATGCAACTGCTTAAAGTTGTATAATCCGATGGTTTTGAGTTTGAACCATTTATTGAGATAAATATATTATGCCGATCGTAATAATCTACATAACTTTAGTTTGGAGGAACTTGTATTCAGGGATGAAAGACCCCCGCGATTTCCCGGATTTTTCAATCCCGCAGCACGATTAACATATAGGCTCTACTGTTTTACGATGCAAGCACCATCAGCGTATACTAATAGACTACATCACGGTTCCGACTGCGCATGCGCTGAAAACGGCGTTGGGAGCAAAGCAAAGGCATACGGCCATTGAGTTTGCCAATGCGCGCAGTGAAAAACGTCAGTTTTATTAAAAAATAATAGAAATCCAAAACCCTAACCTCATCATTTTAATATAATCTTTTTGTTAAACATGTTTTCTATATGTGTTCCAAGCGGTTTGTCTCTAGGTGGTGTAGTTTTATCAATATTTTACTTTTTCTGTATGGAGATTGCTCACTGCCATTGACAATGCATTGAGTAAGTACTCTGGCTATGGCTCTAATACTAGTCTGAGTGCCTAGATCTTTCTAAATCTAAATGCACATGGCATAAGATGTGCTGATTATATTGATGTAAATGCAATGCTGGATAAAAGATTAATATCTTAATTTATTATATATATTTTTTTAGTTGGTATTCCATGTTTCAAACAAGAGCTGAGATGAGCTGAAACTAGCACATTTCATAGCTGCACCCAGTGTATTAGCATGTGCCATGTGCTTTGGGGGGGGGTTGTTTTGCTCTGACCCATCCCACAATGCACCGCGCCGCTGGAACCGTGATGTAGTCTATATGTGGTGCAGACGCCGCAGTACTATCAGCGTATACTACTAATACATGCTTCAAACAGCGCAGCACTATCAGCGTATACCAATATATATGATACCCAACTTCCAGGAATTTTTCGCGATTCCCTGACAATGGTAAACCTGTGGGAGAATATCAGTATTTCCACTTTTTTTTCCAGAGACCACTTTTACCTCTGTACAGTATTGTAAATAGTTAATTTGAGAAATATTTGTATTAAAAGCATACATTTTTAGTATTCTTTTTGCATTAGTGGATGACGCAGGGTAATTTTCAAGTGAATAATCAAATTTGGCATGCACGTCAAAATACTGGCAACCATAGGCTTCATAATTAACAGGTACCTTTGTCTATAACCAAAAAAAAAGAGAAGAAAAGTGGCAGAAATTCAAAGCCATCGGTTTATGCAATATTAAGCCAATATCTGAAGTCTAAATTTCCTGTAGTCAATATCGAACATTCACTATTTATGCAGAATAACAAACAAGCAAAGGAGACTCAGAAGACAAACGAACAAGTGGGGCAGAAGAAGTTTGAATAGTGATCACAGTACCTTTTCACTTAGCATTAAAACCCTAGTGTTAACACTGGTTCTTGGATACAATATTGTAATAGTTACTGGGAAAACAAACAAACTCGGAATAGTTCGAATTTGTGCCACATACATAGTGTCTATGCATACCGTATGTGAGCAGTACACATATCCTTGCCGGTCTAAATGTATGTGAGGATGTGCACACATGTGTTTTGCACGCATCCGTTTGAAATTTGGTTGTGCCAATGCGTTATTGTTTGGAAGGGATCCATCAGAAATGCGGCGGGTTCTGCGCTTAATGCTATAATGGCAGCAGCCATATTCTACGATCCAGCCGGACCTGAGCATTAATGGCTTGACGGGATCCAGCGCAAATGCACAGATTTCCAGGTTTAATGCTATGATGGCAGCAACTGTTCTGGTCATGCATTATCATTTGGACGGGATCCATCGCAAATGCGCCGGGTTCTGGGATTAACGCTATGACAGCAGCAGCCATTCCACAGCCTATGTACCGGCGGACAGCTCAGGAACGCAGAGCATGCAGTTTGTCATAGGCAAGTGTAAAAACTGATATGGTGCTACGACCCCAGGCCATACACTGTGGAACGGCGCATTTGCGGTGGATCCCGTCCAAACGATAACACATAGGCATGACCAGAACAGCTGCTGCAATCATAGCATTAAACCCAGAAACCTGCGCAATTGCGGCGGATCCCATCAAACCATTAATGCTCAGGCCCGGCTGAATCATAAAATGTGCAGTTTGTCATAGGTGAGTGTAGAAACTGATATGGTTCTACTACCCCGGGCCGTCCTCCGGCGCATACACTGAGGAACGGCTGCTTCCATCACAGCGTTAAGCCAAGAACCTGGCGCATTTGCGACGGATCCCGTCCAAACGATAACGCATAGGCATGGCCAGAACAGCTGCTGCCATCATAGCATTAAACCCGGAAATCTGTGTATTTGCGGTGGATCAAATTAACTGTTCTACAAAATAATATTTTGTTAAAAACCCTAATGCCATGGGCCTATGCCACCAATCCGTTCCCAGGATGTTCCACCCCAAACAGAAATACCTACCTACAGCCCTGTCAGGTTCCAGGATTAGTAGGTCATCTCACATCATGTGGTCATCGCGAGATGACCATCTGGGTCATAGCCACAGGACTTTTGACAAGCGTGTCAAAATTATTTTGGGTTCTTTCAGCTCAAATTGCTCCAAAACTAGCCATTTTTCATCAAAGTTACTCGAGACTAATGAGTATTAGGATATAAGGGTCAACCTGAGCTATTTATCTCAAATATAACTAACAAATTCAAATGCCATCGGACCATGAAACTTTAATTGTACATCCCTTACATGACTTAAGATACTGGCACACTCAATAAGCATTTGCTGCTGCATAGAAGGGAATACTGAATCAATTTAACAGAACCTGTTACTGCTGAACTGGTGTCCAGTATTTCAACATGCACACCATCATTCATTTAACATGTTTTCACTTTAAATAGCTCCAAAATGTTGCCATTTATATTAAAGTTACTTTAAGCTAAAGCAAGTTAGGTTATATCTACAATCAACCTAATATATTTATCTCAACATATGACAATATATGGAACTGTGTAACTTCAAGAAATCACTGATTTTGTTTCATTAAATTGATATAATTATTGTATAAAACAATGACTTTAAATTAAATTAAATTGTTGTTGACAAGCCGAGTTTAGATTGGTTCCGGTGTTGCGGTTTCCCAGGGACACCAGTTTGCCAGGGACACATTGCTTCTGCGCATGCGTCAAGATCGAACAGCATCGTAACTAACCTTATAAATTTAATATAATGTTTTTGGTAAAGATGTTTTCTATATGTGTACCAAACGATTTGTTTCTAGGTGGTGTCGTTTTAGAGATATTTAACTTTTCCTGTATTTTCGGTATGAAGATTGCTCACGGCCATGGACAATGCCTTGAGTTGGACGGTACGCGCAGTGAAAAACATTAGTTTTATTCAAAATAAATAGAAATCAAGAACCCTATCCATATCAATTTAATATAATGTTAATGGTAAAGATGTTTTCTATATGTGTACGAAGCGATTTGTTTCTAGGTGGTGTAATTTTTTAGATATTTGATTTTTTCTGTATGAAGATTTGCTCATGGCCGTTGACAATGCATTTGAATGGAAGTGTCCCTGGCAAACTGCTGTACCTCGGAATCCGCAACACCGGTATTTAATTACTCACCCACCCTGTGTATTCACCACTTCCTTTAGGCATATTACTGCCAGAATTAAACCTACACTGTGTCCCCTATTTACTAAGTGCTGGCCATAGTGAGTATCATTACCGTATAGTCAAGTTATATATATAGCTGGATTTTTAACATCTTTTTTCCCCACAATTTGAGAGAAATTCCCATATCTTAAGTCGTTGCATAGCCAGAGCTGGGAATGAGTAGCAAGATTCTGTAGCAGATGGCAGTGTAGTTATTACCAGCCCATAAACAGCAATTACCGCCCCCCCCCCCCCCCCCCCCCCCACCCACCCTCACTATAGCATTGCAACCACAGAGTCAAGGAGTTGGAGGCAGCGAATGGGTTAGGTGTAATACTTTGATTGACATATGGTCAACTAACAAGTCGACACCAAACCATGCTCCTTCTTGACTGTGTGCTGAAAAGACTTTCCGCAAATCACCTTCGCACCAGCGCAGCCTGCCACCTGGTGCGTAGCTGTTGAACTAAACATACCAGCACACCCCTTATGAGCTAACAACAAAATCATCAAATATCCCCCCCCCCCCATAATTAATCTGTTGGCATACATGGACATCATAATAACATGCTGCTAATATAAACATAAGTCAGTGAGTTTTTGTGGAGTTGCATTGAACTAAATACTACACCCAAGACGGGCTCATGGTTGGTTCCACGAACACATGTAAGTGGCTCTTGTAACAGTCGAGACGAGTGTAACCAGAAGAAGACACGCGGACATACACACATCGGTTAGTTACACTAGTCTGATATCCTTACACGCAGCACACACACCGTCATCTTGGTGTTTACAGAATATTCATATAAATAACCACATCGTACAGAGTTACATATAAACACATTGTATAAACTTCATTAGTGATCATCTAGGTTAGTTAAACTAGCACTTTGGTGCACCTGCCTTATGCAGCATTTACATGACGATGACAACACACATTGGCATAGCTTATTCAGTTGATGCATTCACATGACAACATAAGTGATGCTGCAGACTGTGAAAAACAAAGACGTCGGTTCATATGCAGTTTACTTCAATGGATAGCAGGCGCGTAGCCAGAAATTAAAAAAGTGTTCGTGCAAAATTGTTTCCACATGCTTACAGGAAATTAAAAGATTGAAAGCACATTTTAAAAAGTGTATATTTATTATTATTATAAAAGATTTGGTATGGAAAAAATATGAGGTTGAGATCAATTGTTTGCATGTGCTTCCAGTAGCTAGGCCGCTGGATAGACTAGATTAACATGACACCATTCAAAAGATAACTCTGAGAACATTAGATGGCGGGTTGGCTTAGCTTACGTCCATATTTGCCATCACTTAGAAGAGGTTGCTTAGGCTACCGAGCATTGCAAAAGAATGCTGATGAACAGACATCTCCCGTTCATTGACGTCAGCAACACATACATCAACAAATAAATGCATCAACTGGAAATCTTGGCACAAGCTACGTCAGTATTTGCACAAGTCCTGTAAAACCCTTGCATTGGTTACGGGTCAGTGCACACCTTTTACATTCAATAAGTGACACCACTTGTGACCCATCAGAACAGGGCTTTATTTGAATAGGTTTGTAGTTTCCTTTTTTTTCCTCTTTTTTTTTTGTAGCTAGAGAACTACAAGACAACTACCGACTGTAAATACACACATTTGTAACACGGCCACAAGCGGAGCAGGACTAAATGTCACCAGCATCCCATGCCAAAGTTGTCTCGGAGAGGGCCATGGTCAAAGTAAGAAAATATCTGGATTAGATGTAATTATACGTATGAGTAATTTGTAATTCAGTTTAGGAGCATACACACATGTTCATGTGTTTCTCATTAGTGGGTGACCAAGCATCAAGTACCAGACATGTGCGGTTGTGTGTCTGCATGTGTGTGTGTATATATATACACATATGTATATAGTATAGTTATATGAGTCTTTCCTGGGTATAGATGATGGATAACTGTTGTTTTCCCGAGGTATAAGCCTCGGATAGACGTGGGCTAGGGAGAAGGAAGCACATCTGGGTCCAGCAATCTTTACCTACTTATTCAGGATAAAAATGATCTTTCAATACAATGGATACTACGATTTTCCCGTAATGGTACAATAATGGAATAGACGTGGTAGCCCACGTCTATCCGAGGCTTATACCTCGGGAAAACAACAGTTATCCATCATCTATACCCAGGTAAGACTCGTATAACTATACTATTTTACCTCGGTATACAGCCTCAGGCTAGGGAGACTTTTACATAATTCATTTTTATCCTTAATATCATTTTATTCTTATTATTAACATGTTTATGTGTCATTGTATTAGTTATTTGGACATTCAAAGTTTTTAGTTCTCACCTATTCTTGTTAGTTGGCGAGCAGGCGCTTTGCAATGCCGGTAGGCTTTTCTAGTCGCTTGTTGTAATGTTTTGCGAACGACTTAGCCGTCTTCCAGCCTGCGTGCGCTAGGATTTTTTTGACAGAAATCCCAAGCAAACGTGCCTTGGAAACCATGGCACCTCTGGTTGAGTGGGAAGTGTATTTTCCCGTATCCACCCCAGCCAATTTCAACACCGTGATCGTCCATCTGGCAAGGGTGTCTCTTGAAATTGCATTATGTGGCTTTATGAAGCTCAATAACAGCTGTTGTGAGGTACGTATGTCCTTAGTCTTGGATATATAAGCCCTTATGGCTGACACAACACATAATTTACGATCCTCAGGGAAGTAGTCTAAGTGAACCGTAGATAAAGGGTCACCTAGCCTGTTTGATTTTAATAGCTGTGCTAAATCAAACGTAGCTTGTTTCCTATCTATTTCTAATCCGTCTAAGGATAATGCGACAATGGTTTGTCCTCTGTGTCATGTTACTAATAGTAACAAGACGGCTACCTTAAAACCTAATTGTTTTACATCTAAATGGGTGTTGTGAGGCCACGCCTTAAACAACTTAAATACAATGGAAACATCCCAAAAGCAACTATATTTTGGTTTAGGGGGGTTCCTTTGATAAATTGAACGAAGCAACAAGTGAAGCACATAATGTTTACCGACTGTATCTCCCTCGATTCTAGGTAAAATAACCGATAAAGCGCATCTGGCTGCATTGACAGCACCAAACCCTAGTCCTTCATCCTCTAGAGAACGGAGAAAACGGGCCACTTGTGCAATTGTTGGATTTGTTGGTTTGACTTTCATTACCAAACAATGTACACCCCATTTACTTAAATATGTTGTGTACATTTTGACAGTTCCTGGCCTTCATGCATCGGATATTATTCTGTCTTCAGTGATCTTATCTAGTCCAAATTGCTGTGTTTCCTCAAAAAAGGAATGCCAATAGGGGTGTCGCTGACATGTCTCCGTGGACCGATAGCGGTCCGTGGTGCGTTAGATTCCCGGATTTTCTTGGGAATCGTATATGTTCTTTTGCCAGTTGTGAAACTGCTGGCAGCCAAGGTTGCGTGTCCCAATCGGGCACGATCAGGATGGCGTGTGTTCGCTCCATGCTGATCTTTCTCACCACTCGGCTGATAATGCTAAACAGTGGGAAAATATAGCAATAATTATCTACCCAGGTAATAGCAAAAGCATCAACTTTCCAAGCATCCGGTTCAGGATGCCAAGAAACATAGTGGGGTAACTTGTTATTGTTTCGTGATGTAAACAAGTCAATATCGGGTGTCCCCCATTTGGCACAAATCAAGTTAAATAGGGGCGTAGATAGAGACCATTCTAAATGGTCATGGAATTTTCTACTCTTGTGGTCTGCAAGTGTGTTTTGTGACCCTGGGATATGCACTACAGTCAGCCAGACTTGTTGGGCCTGCGCCCAGTTCCAAATCAGTTTTGTTAACTGATTGCAAGTCTTCGATTTTGTTCCCCCCATGTTACGGATATATGCCCTAGCAGTAGTGTTATCAGTTAGTATTCTAACTTGTGCTTTGGGTACCTTGACTAAGCTACGTAGTCCTAGATAAATGGCGCGCAATTCTAATGCATTAATGTGGTCTGAGATTTCATCATCAAGCCATCTACCTCCTGTCGCTATCCCATCTCGATGGGCTCCCCAACCTTCTAAAGAGGCATCAGTGGTAATCACTGTATTTGGTTCCGCCATGCGGATTGGATTAGGTGAGTTTGCTATATGTTGCATCCACCATTCAATATCCTGCAAACTCTCTTCGGAAATAAACATTTTTCATTCAAAATTGCCTTTAGTTCTTGCTAAAGCCAAGTTTTTGTCTATTTCTAGAGATTTGATATGGGCTTTCCCGTATAGAATAGCGGGTGCATAAGATATCATTATGCCGATAAGGACCGCGACCTGTCTAATCTTAGGTTTCGTTAGATTAAGAATTTGGGTCGCCGTGGTCATAAACTTATTTAGTTTCGGTTCTGTTATCGACACTGTTAGGGATTGTGTATTGAGGATAAAACCTAAACACTTTAGTTGTTTTGTTGGTTTAAGGACTAACTTATGTGGATGGACATAAAATCCCAATTTAGTGAGTAATGCACATAAATCCATAACTGCGTTTACACACCTAATTTCCGTTGATGCCATTATAAAGGAATCATCTATGTAAGGAAACATTATATGCCCATTTCGAGCCATGACTGAGAAAACAGGTTTCAAAAGCTTAGTGAACAAACGAGGGGCACAAGCTAAGCCATTTGGCATGCAGGTGAACTCATAAAGTTGGTCATCCCAAAGAAAACGGAGAAATTTCTGGTGTTGTTCCGCTATGGGAACTGTGTAGTATGCGTCTTGCAAGTCAACACTAGCCATCCACGCATCTGGCGTTATCAGATCTCGTGCTGTTTCTAATGAGAACATTTTAAAATGGCGATATTCTATCTTTTTATTTAGGGTTGCTAAATCCAGGATCATTCGAACCTCACCATTAGGTTTTGGTCGAGAAAATATGTTTCTCTCCTGGGGAGTGCGTCACTTTTTGTATAATTCCTTTATCAAAGAATTTATGTACCTGTTTAGTTAGTGCCTCTCGTTCAAGTGGTCCAATTTTGTATGGAAAAGGAATTCTTCCTTGTACTGGAATGTCTATGAAGGGGATTTGAACACCATTAACTATATCTAAAATATCTCGATCATTCGTAATTTTGTTCCATTCAGAAAAATGGTTATTAATATTGCCTGCCACAAAGTTGCTTACAGTTTGTGTGGTTTTAGAGGCCGCGGGGACTTGTAGTGTCTGCGTTTGAGCCTCTACCTGGTCCCGCCCCATGGGAAGGGTCTCTGCGAGTTGAAGCCATGGCCGATGGGCCGGGCGGTGTTGTCGGTCCAGCCTGGCCGGGAACCCCTGGCCCCGGAAGGACTGGCTGTAGCTTGTGCCTGGTCTGGTTCCTCTGGCCAGGCGTCGCGGGCGAAAATCCCCACGGGCTCTTTTGAAGCGCGCGGCTTCTGGCTTCTTTTTCCCCTCCATGTTTTTGCCACTTTTGGCCGCCGTTTCTACCTCCTTAAAGAGGTACTGGAGCTGGCCCCCGAACATTTTGGTCTTACCCAAAGGTTTCCCTTTGATAGGTTCTGGGGCCAGGAAGAGCGTATACTCTTTCCCATCGTTATCTGTGACCTTCTTAGAACGGGCCACCTCCTTACGGGCATCTGTGCACACTGATTTAAACACGTTTTCATATCTTCTATATGACAGGTAATTGCCTGCCGCCGTAAGCATGGCGATGCCTTTGTCCATGGTTTTGGCCAGGGATGAGAACTTGTTCTCACGCTGCATTCTATTCGCCACTGGTGTGATGGCAGTAAGAGTGCCGAGGACCGCTTTGTGCACTAGATGCAACACCCCTTCGAATCGTTTACGGTCCTCAGTCATGTTCACATCCCTATCCATCTCTTTGATGATGGAGTTGGGGACGGCTTTGATGCCAGTGAGTTCATCTCCCAGCTTGGAAATTACCTCCGCAGGTTTAAACGTGCGGAAGTGACCATTAATGGTCTCGCGCATAAGCGTGGTGGTTTTCACACGCTTTGCTCTAGGTTTTTCAACCTTCTTAGCCACTTTACCACCAATGGCAGCATAGACCCCCTCATATTGGGTGTCTGAGTCAGATTCCGTTGATGTTGAATCTGGCGAAGAGTCCAAAGAAGAATCCTTCTTTTTCTTCTTCTTCGACTTTGGCTTCCGCTTTTTGCGTAGCCCCACCTTATTCCATTCCTTGGTGTAGTCATCACCCGAGGAACTCACTTGCTTCTTCTTCTTCCTCTGTTTGGGAGGATGAGGAGCAGCCTTTGGCTCAATCGCCGAGTCTGTTTCGGAGAAATCCTCCCAGTCAGACTCATCATGGAAAACTGGCAAAGGCCGTTTCCGAGATGTAGCAGGCGGTTGTAAAGAGAGTATATGACTCTCCATCGCAGCCCAACGGGCCTCCCAGTCAGGAGCTGCCTGTCCCGTGGGCCTTGCTTCCTCTTCCTGGTCGGAGAGGATGTGCGCCCCGGGCTGTGGTGAGGGCATGGCCGACAACACTGGTGAGGAGTCATACTCCTCGTCCGAGCCCCTCGGAACGCGGCCTTCAGCTGCCGCCGCAACTCTCTTACTCCGCTTCGTGGCCATCGGGATCTGAAACAATAATATTGGTCAGTCCCAGTATTTTCTAAACGTCACAATTTTGTTATTGAAACTTAATTGGACATTTAGTGGTGTTTGAGAACGTGTTCATACCGTTCTAACACAGGCGTAGTAAGCTAATTGTTGGCATAGGTTGTGGGTCAGAGCCCAAACCTAACGCGGGGTCGGGACCAGTGTATCGACCCGCCCATCCCTCTGTTCCGCACACTTCTCCCTCCTGCGACTACTGCGCCAGCAAGTTGGAGAAAATTCTACGAAACTCAGAGAAACGCCTGAAAAAAGTTGTGGGGAGTCTGTAAAAGAAACCCAGGATCATCTCCAACAACACTCTCTATTAGAGTCCGAGAGAATCTCCACACGAGATGAGGCAGAGCCTACATCTCTACCCATGTAACACGGGTGTTGATAGAACCGCGAACTATCGGTTTTGTTCGTTAGACAAAGGAATCTAGAGCGTTCTATCCTGGTTTTTAAAAAACCGTAAATCTAGTCCACAAAGGGACATATGAAAGTTCTGAACTTTCCAATTTGATGCTATAATGCATCATAAATAAGCCAACCACAGTTAATAATATACTTACTGCGTATTAGCTTGTTTGTAGACTATCGCTGTGAATATGGCCTATGCTGCCGACACGGCGTAAAGAAACCACCAATCAATCAATCATGTTTGTAGACTAAATTTGCCGGAGCAACTCAACGAACGTAATCCAGTCGTGAGTTGTTTATGCTAATTGCTGGACCTGGATGTGCTTCCTTCTCCCTAGCCTGAGGCTGTATACCGAGGTAAAATATATATATATATACACATATATATATATATTTGTATGTGTATATATACACATATGTATTTATATGTGTATTCATTTACATATATGTATATATTTAGTATAAAACATGCACACATATAACCGATTTATTATGTCAGGATGGTGACAGCTGAACCTCACAATAGTATATTCTCCCAATTAAAAAGGAATATGAACGAGACAGGTGAAAACATACTAATGGTACTAGTTAGAAATGTGTACTTGTGATATTCATTACTCATCCTCCACAGCCATTGCGTGGAGACAATACTGGCTAGTTATCATAGTTAACCAATTTTTGTTGGAAAGCAGAGAAGCCACATTTCCCTAAAATGTGTAAGTTTTTTGGGCTGTGTTAAAAAAAATGTGTGTGTACCTATATCTGCTATATTCACAGTTACAAATATGTTGGTTAAAGATGGTGGCAGCGGTATATCATTGATTTACAGTGGTGTTTGTTAGTTTACTCATTAATGTCGCGCTTCAAGTGTTTCAATATAAATATAATTCACCCCAGGGAGTTTAGAGGATCGCCGCACTCAGCCATTCTGTCACCGCAGTTCACTCAACGTGGTGCAAGGTGCAGCCAGCGAATTGTGCCAGCGACAAAACTATGCCTTATGCATGACGAGAGGACACATACAACAGTGTCATGTGAATTAGGAACACACATACTGGAGACACATACACTGGAGTGTCACATGAATTAGGAACGCATACACTGAAGTGTCATGTGAATTAGGAACACATACACTGCTGTGTCACATGAATTAGGAACACATACTCTAGGGCGTCACATGAATTAGGAATGCATACATTGCAGTGTCACATGAATTAGGAAACATACACCGCAGGTTCACATGAATTAGAAACACATACTGTAGGGTTATATGACCTGAGGACACATACACTACACTATTACATGAATTAGGAACACATACACTGCAGTGTCACATGAATTAAGAACAGATACACTACAGGATGACATGAATTAGGAACACATACATCGCAGGGTCAAATGAATTGGGAACGCATACACTGCAGGGTCACATTATTTAGGAACACACATACTGCAGGGTTATATGACGTGAGGACACACATACGAGTGTAACATGACGTGAGAATACATACATAGCAATGTCATATGACGTGAGAATACACACATAGCAGTGTCATATGAAGTGAGAATACATACATAGCAGTGTCATATGATGCGAGAATACATACATAGCAGTGTCATATGACGTGAGAATACATACCTTGCAGTGACACAGGACAAAGGAACAAGTACACTGATGTCACCTGAAAAGAGCCCATTCACAGCAAGATCACGTGACATGGGAACACATTTAATTCAGTGTCACGTGACAAGGGAACATTCAGAGGAGTGTCACATGACTTAAGAACACATACACTGCAGTGTCATATAACAGGCGAACACCTATACTGCAGTCATGTGACCTCAGAGCACACACACTCTGTAGTGTTCCACCACTTGAGAACACTAGATAGATAACATAGAATCACATGTCGTGGGAACACATACCACAGTGTCACATGACTTGACGTGTGACCAGCACACATATGCAGAAATGGAGGGGTAAGGAATCTAACCCACCAGGGGGCGCATCTCACTAGCATATCAAATCTCTATTTTCGCCAAAATTTATGTAAAGCAAAATAAGGCATCCAAGTGCTTAATGTTATTACAGATGCTTTACTAAGCCCTTCTTGTCCGAAATGGGTTTTGGATTATTGGATGTTGCCTTGGTTAATACTTCCTTCCATAGTTACAAGAGCTGGCTATGGCCCATGATGGCCAATTTCATTAATCTGACAAATGCTCTCAAGTGAATCTTTACTAACTTCCCTATTTATTTAACTAAACACGTGCAAACCTGCCAATATATATAATTGAAAGAAAAAACATATATATAGATTGTGTGGAAATCATAAGTCTTATCATGTCCCTTCATCAGCATTTGTTTACTTAAAACTTCATGCACATTATGGTAATACCCACGCACACCCACACAGAAAACAATAAATATATGTATTATTACACGTATACAGTGGTCTCCCCAGTATTCACAAAAGATATGGCGGGAATCGTTAAAGCTGGTGGAAACTTATAGGCAGTATGTGTAAGAATAAGTAAATTCATGCTGCCAACAGATGGAGCGCCCGCCATCCCTTATGCTATGTAGCGAGACCCCTGGCATAATAATCTTTACAGAAGAAAGATTTCCATAACGAATTTGATGAATGACTTAAGACATTGAAAGCAAGTTAAAAAATTCAGAAATATGTCATTTCTAAGTTAAAAACATCAGCATAATGTAATCATTTAAATTGTTAGAATTTAGTTGAAAAAATATTCATTTTCGCAGAATGGTCGACATTAGACATGGAACGGCCGGAATTAGAGCCTGAAAATTGGAACCATTCGGTGCACACCGAAATGGTTGGCAAGTCTGCACGTGTTAGGAGAGTGATAGGAGGTATTGCCATTTAATTTTTGCTTTTGTAATTGTTTACAATGTGTTTCTTTAAATTGTATTCAGATGATTGAATATTGTAACCACATTGGTATTAAATAGGAAATTAACTATCTCCCTCCCAGAAAATGGTTAACTATCTCCCTCCCAGAAAATGGATGTGCACAATTGTTTTTTTTAATAAGTCAAATCTGAACACGACATATTTGATGTGTGTGACCTAGATAGATAATACTGGCTATAAAGACAGTGCCTTAGAATATGTCTATGCAAAATACTGACCATGCTAATCCACATCCAGCACCTTTATAAGAAAAAAATAACTAAAAATCCCCCAGTTTCCACAAAGAGCTTTAATTTGCTCCACACGTCAATTTACCCATCCACATATAGACTACATCACGGTTCCAGCGGCGCGGTGCATTGTGGGATGCGTCATAGCAAAACAAAGCCGCGAGAAGCACATGGCACATGCTAATACACTGGGTCGGATATGAAATGTGCGACTTTCAGCTCATCTCAGCTCTTATTTGAAAGATAGAATACCAAATAAAAATATATATATAATAAATTAAGATATTAATCTTGTATCCAACATTGCATTTACATCAATATAATCAGCACATCTTATGCCATGTCCATTTAGATTTTAAATCATTTAGACAAATCTAGGCACTCAGACTAGTGTTAGAGCCATAGCCAGAGTCAGTTTTATTTATTTTATTCATGTTTTTATTTCCTATGGTTAATGACATATGTAGAAATAGAAAATGGGTAGGGTTAATCAGATATTGGTTATATATTTATTTGAAACAAGTTTTTGTTGACACATTTGACATTTTAATATTTAGAACAAGAAATACTTCTGGCTAATCAATGGTGATGTAAACATCAGCCTGTAAATTGTATGTTTCTTAGCTCAAAATGCTTAATTATGGAGAGTTGTCTTAAACATATTCATTATATTATTATATTGCATCCTTCCGTCCATGTTTGTGCCAAATTGTTATGTAATTCTATTTATTTTGAATAAAATGCCAGTTTTGCCCTACGCATATCGGCAAACTCAATGGGCGTACGCCTTTGCTTTGCTCCCAAGGCCGTTTTCAGCGCATGCGCAGTCGGAACCGTGATGTAGTCTATTCTTCGCTATGCTATAGCTCTCAACTCATTTTCTCGGTGGTTTGTTGGTAAGATGGAACCCGGCATATCACACTAAGTTTGGGTTCAATAGATAAGCGTGCAGATACTCTAGTCCCTACACACGGTCTTACAAAAGCACATACCTGTATGCTATCGAGAAAATAGAAGAATACTTTTATACAAGACATTAGTAAGTCATTTTTCTTTGTCATACAAAATCTGCACAAAAATCACGTATATAATAATAGTATATATTTCCTCTAGGCTTTCTTTCCTTAGGTTTTCTTCTTCCAATTACTCTTTTCTTTCTCGCCTTTTATTTATCTCAATTTTTATTTATTCAGTCCCAAGCCCTATTCTTTCTTTCGGTGCCTGTGTTTTATCGCTTTAAAAGATCGTCGTGGTTAGTGAATTATACTTGCGAATTTCGGCCCTCGGGCCTTTTGGTAGCCTACATTCGGCTGTCAAGTATTAATGATTTATTAGTTTTGCATGGTTTATGGCCCAAAATGCTCTGTGGAGCGGCTTCCTGTTGGCCAGAGCAGAATTGAACACGCACCTGGGAGTTCTCAACAAAAAAAAGAACAACAAAAGAAGAGCCACACACAGGCCTATATCTCCACAGACATCTTTCGCGGCGTTACAAATTCCCCATTCAACATGAGATACATAATAATGCCCTACATATGCTATCCGGCCACAAGGACCAGTCACCAAGCAGTCTACAAACGGTCTGCCGACATGAGTGGATCATTTACAAGCGACCAGTCGTACACGCCACGTGCTGCCCCACAGATGGCCTCTTGCATTTTACAGTTGGCCGAATGCATTCCCCCCAACCCTCACCGCCCTCTTTATAAAATGTAATCAGACATAATGAGTCTACAAACTGCGTCTTCCAGGTGATGCTTACCACTTTGCTGACCCAATAGCGAGCGTGTCAGCCAATATAAGCCTTTCCTTACTGTCACTGCAATGTCAACATAACCATAAGATCACACGCTTATAGGACCCATAGGAGGTAGGCAATGACCTGCCATCTAATGACGTGAAATATGAAACATGTCGCTGACTAAATCGGTTATAAAAAGAGACTTGTACTGAGCAGAAACTAGTATTATATGGTTAGTAAACTGGACACCGACTCCTCTCAGTTAACAAGGTGTGCCGTATTTGTTCAAATAGTAGCCCGGATGTCAATAGCCGCATCCCTCAAAGAGTAAGCGCCATAGATGAATGGCCCCATTCAATACCCAATAATACCTCCACCACTGCCATTTGTGAAGAGACAAACACAAAACTGAAGCATAATTGACAACCCAAGACACCTGGGCTGTGTCTGGACCTCAAACTAATACCGCATCCCATTAAGGGTCTTAGTTCACATCTTGTTCACATACCTCCTGATGGGTCGGCTATAATCTACATTCAAAGGAAATGGGTCATTCTCTAAAACTGGGGCCTAAAGTGTGACATGGAAACCAAAAGTGAAAACCTTCCAAATAATAGTAAAAAACCTTCCAAATAATAGCCTAATCCAATGTCCTATGAAGGTTTGCATGTTGTGCATATGTCAGAGTTGACAAAAATGAATTTCACTTTTTGAACTAGATCTTATCCAAATTGAGCAATACATTAATATCACTCGCATTAGATCAAGATCAAAGACACATCCAGAACCCCATTTTAACATATACAACATAGTAAAAGAAGATTGTATTGATTACTATTAAGCAGACATGGTTATGACTTAGAAGAAAAAAGTTGGAAAATAAGTTGAAAAAACTTTGGCTAGATAGTGTAGTGTAAATTTTCACTTTTTCACATTAGCAAATAATCATAGAAGTAAACTTTTAATTTCTTTCTTGGGATAGCTTCAATAAATGTACTATTACTAACATACTTAATACACAGAGGATACAATAATTATTTGACTTGCAATCAATAAAAGAAAGAACGAATTATCAGCATCGTAATGTGGAAACCAAATATGTGGTGCCCAGTTTTATAGAATAACCCAAATATGTTTGTGTTTTAATAATAAATGCAAATGCTTAAAGCTGTAGTCCAGTGAAAACATCAAATTTTCAAAACGAAAGCAATTATCTAGATTTGATTCTACATATCTAACTTAGATACTGGCACACTTATTAAACATTTGTTGCTGCATAGAAGAGAATATTGAGGTAATTTAATAGAACCTGTTACTGCAGAAGCCTTTGGCATCGGAGTTTTGGGGTGCTTGCCGAAATTAATTTTCCATCTTTGCACTTCAAATATCTCAAAAGCTAGCCATTTAAAACATAAGTTACTTCAAGATAAAGTAAGGTAGATTATAACAATCAACTTAATATATTTATCTCATAAAATGACAGAAACTCAAAACCATTGGACTATGCAACTTTAAAAGTGTATAATAGGCGGTATATCTGAAATAAAAGGCATCGTTTGCCCCCAATTTATGAGCAGAATAAAATGCGAAAATAACGCCATCTTTATAGTGCTTCCAGTGGAGTACATTTCTAGACAAATATTTCTTTCAAATATTCATTTATGAGGTAACAGTAGGGCTGACAATCAAGACTGACCGGGCTACTAGTCTAGGAAATACGGTAACTCTTGTTTGCCATGGATAATAAATAGCCATCACACAAACTCGCAGCATACAAAGCTGCCCTGTCGCCTCGCCTCTGTGAATTGGTGTTGCCCAGATGTAGGAGTCATCGAGTAGCGTTCCCCACCAACAGTCCAGACACATGCCAACCTAGGCCCACCACTCAACTCACACCAGACGCCGCACCACAAATACAAGTCGCACACACTTCTCGAAAGAACCCGTACAAGCGACACTCGCTTACCAGTTAATAGAAGTCGCTCATTTATTTTACCGGTGACATTTATGCTGACCACGGAAGCCTCCACTTGAAGCCGCACCTTCACCCCGGTATAACCTTTACCGTTCCTCTTACAAGCCTAAGCCAATAGAAGTTGCGGCTTTCATTAAAGAGCCTTCTTGTACTCAGGGATGCCAGTGTGGAGTGTGTGAAGGGGGGCTGAATTTTTTAAGCAGGGGGGTAGTCAGGTTCCAAAAACAGAAAAGGTGGAGTGGCGCGGACATAAAGAGAAAAAAAGAAGAAAAAAAAAAAGAGGTGCCACAATGCATATTAAATCATTTTAAATTCATTACACATTTTGTTGTTGTCTTTAACATCAAAACATAAGGAAGATACAACTCTAAAGGAAGTATATAATCGTTATTTTGTATTTAAAAATCACAAAATACAAGGAAGTTACTACTTTTATCGCCCAACTGAACTAAAGAGTTAACAAATTGTTGAAAAGGCGCAATTTTTTAAGACGACTCAGTGGTACGGACCCTCCCCCCCCCCCCCCCCCTCCAGCTAGGCTTCTAGTGGGGAGGGCATTGTTCAAAAGTCACCAGTCACCGCTACTCAGTGTGCACCGTCTCCCAGCTCAAAGGGTTTTCAGAGACAGTATGCAAGCGATAAACACAGGACTCTAAAAACCCCAATGCTGCAATCGCCTTGTACCTAGGAGACCCGGATGGTATTGACACGTGACTAGTCTATGGGACAGGGAGGTATGGGCAGCACTGGAGGGCACAGTGAGGTGGTAGACAATAACATTTATCTTATTTTCCATGACAAGCAATCCTGACATTTCCAAACCATTTTGTTTCACCACCCAAACTGACTTTAGGATTTGAAGTCATTAGAAGCACCAGAGCATTGAAGACTGGCATCCCTGGGTATCACCGAACAAAAAAAAAAAATTTGATAATTTAAAAAAAAGAAGAAAAAAAGTATATGATATACACCTGCTGAATGCCACATGAAATAAAAATCTCCATCAATCTCACTTTTGTTCATATCCATGTCAATTACCCCGCCCCCCCCCCCTCAACCCCCACTTCCTCTCATACCGTCTGTCTACTGGAGTATTGCCTTCAATCAAGCACAACTGATGGTGGGGTGCGGGGAGGTAAGAAAAAAAGAAAAAGAAAGTGCCCACACATGTGCTAGGTCACAGAGGCAGGTCACAGAGAGGGTCACAGAGGCGAGACGCCGCCTCACCATGTGGGCCGGGTCAAGGTCGTCTAGCTCTAGGTCAAGGTCAAGGTCATAAACACGGCAGTTCGCCGCCCCTTTAGTCCAGTGCTTGCATGACGACATTGATAATTATGAATTAAGGTTAAACGAGCAAGACAGACTGCTGAGGTCACGGCCGGGCTGAACATGTCCTTGAAAGGTCACGGAATGGGGGTCAAGTTTATATCCTGGTTGCATAAGCTGTCCACTTGTAGATCTTGGCTCTCAGCTGACTCCACTTGACGTGGATGGCCCACATACGTTGACGTCACATCCGGGAACCTTTTTGTTGGAGCACCTGAATGACAACATGATACAAATGACGTCAGTTTTGTTGGCGTTGTAGCACATGAATGACATGATGCAATGACGTCAGTTTTGTTGTTGTTGTTGTTGTATTCCTAACCCTATTTATTTACTGCCTTTAGTGCAGTAAAGAAATTCCGCTCAGCTTCGTGACTTTTGAAAAATAAATGGAGAGGGGAGAGGAACACAAACTAGTATCACAATCTCAACAGAATAACCTCTTACTGCTGAAGCCAGTGGTGTCAGAGTTTTGGAATGTTTGCTCTAGAAATACATCAAAAGGTTGTCATTTAAAATAAAAGTTACTTCAAACTAAAGTAAGGTAGATAATCAACCTACTAAGTACTATATGCAAGTATGCAGGTATTGCAGGTATAGCAATACCTCAGGGAGTTTGACGCCCTGCCTTGCAGAGTTGTAAACCACTGCCTTGTGGTACAGGTTCTTAACAGAAACGAAGACTAAGGGAGCAAACCCTAAACAGAAAACCATGTCACTGTGGCAGCATTAAGGGCGGTTGATGTATGGAACTCCCAACATCTCTCGACCAGCCACTGCAGGGACAAATAGTTTTGCGCCTGTCTTGACATGTTCTTGCCGGTGTGAAACCTCTATTTGCTCCCCGAGAGACTGACGCTGGTAACTTGCAAAAGCCAGCAGCACTTCAACACTTTTGCAGGCAGCTTTCATGAAATGTCAAATGGAGAGTGGCAGTCAAGTAATGAAAGCAGTCTTTGTTGCATCGCGACCGACAGCATGATGAAGTACTATATTCATCTGAAAAACTTACAGAAACTTAAAACCATCGGAACTATGCAACTTTAAATAAATAAATATGAACAGAAGATCCACTTCTCATCATATCCTAGTAACACAGAACGACAGAGTAGGTAGCGACAAGCATAAACTCTTAAGTCATTGGATTGACTCGGGCAGGGTTCGAACCCCACGACCTGCCAAAACGGGAGGCGGGCGCTCAATTCATTTGACCATCCCGTCGGGTATTGGCGTTTTCAATTTCTCGTTAATTGGCCATTTATCATTTTAAGCACATTATGTATGACCATATGCATAATTCATTCAGAACACAAACCCATATATTGGGTTTCAAGTATATTCATGATTGTTCATAAATTCTCTGACCGGACGGGGGGTGGCTGAATCGGTTCAAACCTCGGCCGAGTCAAACAAATGACGAAGAAAATTAATACATGTTGCTACTTAGGCCGACGCTTCACATTAATAGGATAGGGCAAAGACTTGCTTGCTGAGTATCAGGATAATAAGACGGTGTGATATTGGTTCGTTGTACTCGGGGCCTCGTCTCCTAGTGGCACAACACTAGAAAGTCATTATGAATGTCACACTGTCATAAGTCAGTGCACATCCAGATATGACCGTAGATGTTGGTAGGAGATAAAGCCCCAACAAGCGGCAAACCAGTTGCATATATGTGGACAAATACAACATTTAAGTTCCCACTTGTGAGAAATTGATTTGAAAGCAAAAGGCATTGGAACTTCACATATCATGTACTCACGCGTGTCGGTATAAACACATTTTGCGCAGTCAACTGCACATTTCTGGAAGGAGACTTTCTCCCACATTAAGCATTATAAATGTAGCAGTCTGCACTGATCTCTCAGGCAAGAAGCCACATAGACAGGTATGTGTGGATAGGATGACTGCACCAGGAAGATTAGGTAGTGTAATGGTTATCATGGTAACCCCCAGAATGGCACGAAGTGTTGGTTTGAATGCTGCTGTAGACACATTATTTCACATTTTCTTCAGCACCAGCATCACCACAAGAACAATACTAGAGCCATGACCAGGATCTCATACAGGCTACATGTTGTATAGTTGTTGAACCTACCCTGTGTATGTATATATATGTAAGTGCATTGCCTGTATACATGTATGTAATTGTAAGCATTAAACGACTTGTCTTAAGGACATAAACCATTTAAAAGACTTACAATTCCAAGGGTATGAGTGTAGTAGTCTGCACTGACCTCTCAGGCAGGGAGCCACATAGACAGGTAAGTGTGGACAGGGCGATTGCATCAGGAAGCCTAGGTAGTGTAATGGTTAGCACACTACCCTTAGAACGGCAAGACATGTGGATTTGAATTCTGCTCGAGGCACAATATTTCCCATTGTCATCAGCCAACACGACACGAGCAGTGCTACTAGCTTGAGGGTTTATTTCACAATGCGAAGCCAGACACAAGGTGATCATTTGATACCATTTCATATAAAAGCAGTTCTGTAAATCACATGACATTACTGATGCAAACAAAACATACTATTCAAGTTGCATACTCGATGTTTTTGAGGTTCTGCCATATCTCTTAAAACGTAATTCTATGAGGGGCCGAGTCAACATTTTCAAGGTAGCACAAAAAGTAGTAATTTTCCAGACCCTTCCCCCTTCTTTTACCCCCCCCCCCCCATCCCCCAAGTAGTACACATCAACATTTTACTACAGACCCAGAGGAGGTTCCTGAATGAGTTGAGCTCCCACCTCGCAAAATGGTCCTGCTTAATCAACCTACTGTATATGTCCCATTAAATGCGCATTGCGCAAGTGCAGACACATGGATGCGCGTCTATTCAAAGTTAAAGAATTTCATGGATTTGTTTTTGCTGTGCCTCTGAAATAAAGCGGGAATGTGTTATTCTATGTGCATTCAGTCTGAATATGATCGTAAATTTTTATTTGTTTTTGTCATGCCTCTGAAATAAAGTGGTGTTGTCTTATTTTATGTGCATTCAGTCTGAATATGATCGTAAATTTGTGCGTGCTTTCAATCTTGAAATAGGGGGTGTCCTTCTATTGGGTAGCGTGCTTCTATTGGGATATATACAGTATGTACAAAATAACTAAACAAAATATTGTCGAAAGATGTCAGCATTTTATTAAACGATAAGTCTACTTTACTGCCAGCCCCCTCCCACTATGTTGTACACTTTGTACGACCGTAAACATGTTGACAACTTTGGATGGCCCCTTAGGTTGATCACCATGATCTATTTTACTTTACTTTAAAGCAACTTTGATAATAAACAGCCAACTTTGAATATATCTGAAGTGAAAACATGTACAATTAGTTTTGGTGTGCACACCGAAATGCCGGAGATAAGGCTTTGTTTACCTAGTTGTTAGTAGGCGCTGTAATAAATGTTTAATGAGTGCAGTCAAATTGGATATGTAAGGTCAAATCTAGGTAATAAGGGCCTTGGTTTTAAAACTGTTGCGCTTTTATCGGACTGTGCCGGTTTAACAATGGCATAGTCAAGTGAAGTTTCGTCTGAATTTGCACCCTGTTGGGCAACCTAATATTCTTCGTGGTGTTTGTTTGTTTGGGCTTTATTTCCTAGCAATATCTAAGGTCATAACAGGATGAGTACCAAATTGTGACTGCGCACTCACTGATACATTACAGTACTGTTCCACTGGGAGATCAGGACACCGGCATCCACCATGACCTGATATCCCAGTCAGTCTCAATATCCAAATACTGAGCAAACAAGCCTTTGCCCTATCCTATTAATGCAGAGAACCCGACCAGGCAGCGACAAGTATCAGTGATGTAAGTCATTGATTTGACTCGGTCAAGATTCAAATCCACGAGTTTCCGCATGGGAAGCCTGGCTAGCACTCATTGATGCAGTACTTTGTACTGGCGAGAGGATGCAAGCCAGCACGAGAATAGCACAATGTCCACAAACCAAACTGGTACAACCAAATCATGGTTATTCACACACCAAAGGTACCAGCACACAACACAATACATGTCCACAAACCATACTGGTACAACCAAACCATGGTTATTCACACACCAAAGGTACCAGCACACAACACAATACATGTCCACAAACCATACTGGTACAACCAAATCATGGTTATTCACACACCAAAGGTACCAGCACACAACACAATACATGTCCACAAACCATACTGGTACAACCAAACCATGATTATTCACACACCAAAGGTACCAGCACACAACACAATACATGTCCACAAACCATACTGGTACAACCAAACCATGGTTATTCACACACCAAAGGTACAAGCACACAACACAATACATATCCACAAACCATACTGGTACAACCAAACCATGGTTATTCACACAAAGGTACCAGCATCCAACACAATACATGTCCACAAACCATACTGGTACAACCAAACCATGGTTATTCACACACCAAAGGTACAAGCACACAACACAATACATGTCCACAAACCATACTGGTACAACCAAACCATGGTTATTCACACACCAAAGGTACCAGCATACAACAAAACACATGTCCACAAACCATACTGGTACAACCAAACCATGGTTATTCACACACCAAAGGTACCAGCATAGAACCAAACCAACGTTATTCACACACCAAAGGTACCAGCATAAACCAAACCATCATTATTCACACACCAAAGGTACCAGCATACAACCAAACCATGGTTATTCACACACCAAAGGTACCAGCACACAACACAATACATGTCCACAAACCATACTGGTACAACCAAACCATGGTTATTCACACACCAAAGGTACAAGCACACAACACAATACATGTCTACAAACCATACTGGTACAACCAAACCATGGTTATTCACACACCAAAGGTACCAGCATACAACACAACACATGTCCACAAACCACACTGGTACAACCAAACCATGGTTATTCACACACCAAAGGTACCAGCATACAACACAACACATGTCCACAAACCATACTGGTACAACCAAACCATGGTTATTCACACATCAAAGGTACCAGCATACAACGTAATACATGTCCACAAACCATACTGGTACAACCAAACCATGGTTATTCACACACCAAAGGTACAAGCACACAACACAATATGTGATATAATCTATTATATAAATATAAAATGGCGGGTGAAGTTATTTATAATATTATTTATTATCCTATGATCTTATAATATTATTTATTATCCTACGATTTGATGATTATTTCTTGTCCATGATATATATTTGCTGCGGGCCCCTCCCCCACCTTCTACTGTGCTCACTTCTGCTGCTTGCTTCGCACAGTACACACCTATTTTTACTTTTAAGCTTTGTATAGGTAGGGCGTTCATTGCTCGGCCAAGAGCCTCATCAAATAAATTAGGCTGTTCACCAACCTTCCGTCTCGTTCTCCTCCTTTCACTTAGCCTGACTTTATCATCATCATCATCATCATCATGCTGTCGGTCGCGATGCGACAAAGACTGCTTTCATTACTTGACTGCCGCTCTCCATTTAGCTCTCTGCTGTGAGAGTTGCGTCCATGAGTCGGTCTTAATGTCTCTCAGCTTCAGGTTTCTCTTGATGGTATCTTTGAACCGGAGACGGGGGCGCCCTCTCTTTCTGTAGCCAGAAGACAGTTGAGAATAGAGGATCTGCTTTGGTAGCCTGTCTGATGACATCCTCATGAGGTGTCCAGTCCACCGGAGATTCTTTTTGATCAGAAGATCTTCCATAGAGGGCAGCCCCATCCGTTCGAGTATTTCCTTATTCGTCACTTTGTCCTTCCAGGTTAGCCTCATGATTGAACGCAGATGTCGCATCATGAAGGCATGCAGCTTTTTCACCTGCTGTCTGTGTACATTTCATGAAAGCTGCCTGCAAAAGTGTTGAAGTGCTGCTGGCTTTTGCAAGTTACCAGCGGCACTCTCTCGGGGAGCAAATAGAGGTTTCACACCGGCAAGAACATGTCAAGACAGGCGCAAAAACTATTTGTCCCTGCAGTGGCTGGTCGGGAGATGTTGGGAGTTCCATACATCAACCGCCCTTAATGCTGCCACAGTGACATGGTTTTCTGTTTAGGGTTTGCTCCCTTAGCCTTCAGTTCTGTCAAGGACCTGTACCACAAGGCAGTGGTTTAGAACTCTGCAAGGCAGGGGCGTCAAACTCCCTGAGGTATTGCTATACCTGCATACCCTTACTTTATACATGTCCACAAACCACACTGGTACAACCAAACCATGGTTATTCACACACCAAAGGTACCAGCACACAACACAATACATGTCCACAAACCATACTGGTACAACCAAACCATGGTTATTCACACACCAAAGGTACCAGCACACAACACAATACATGTCCACAAACCATACTGGTACAACCAAACCATGATTATTCACACACCAAAGGTACCAGCACACAACACAATACATGTCCACAAACCATACTGGTACAACCAAACCATGGTTATTCCCACACCAAAGGTACCAGCATACAACGCAATACATGTCCACAAACCATACTGGTACAACCAAATGATGGTTATTCACACATCAAAGGTACCAGCATACAACACAATACATGTCCACAAACCATACTGGTACAACCAAACCATGATTATTCAAACACCAAAGGTACCAGCATACACCACAATACATGTCCACAAACGATACTGGTACAACCAAACCATGGTTATTCACACACCATAGGTACCAGCATACAACACAATACATGTCCACAAACCATACTGGTACAACCAAGCGATGGTTATTCACACACCAAAGGAACCAGCATACACCACAATACATGTCCACAAACCATACTGGTACAACCAAACGATGGTTATTCACACACCAAAGGTACCAGCACAACACAATACATGTCCACAAACCATACTGGTACAACCAAACCATGGTTATTCACACACCAAAGGTACCAGCACACAACACAATACATGTCCACAAACCATACTGGTACAACCAAACCATGGTTATTCACACAAAGATACCAGCATCCAACACAATACATGTCCACAAACCATACTGGTACAACCAAACCATGGTTATTCACACACCAAAGGTACCAGCATACACCACAATACATGTCCACAAACCAAACTAGCTACACCATAGCATACTGGCTACACAAACCTTTTGGAAGCTGATTCACCATATCTACCACTAATAGCTATTAGATATGAGAATGGGAATAACAAATCCACCACTCATCAATCACCAGGGATGAAAGTGATCTCGAGCAAAAACCGTGCGAAAAAAGCCGAGATTATTACACCGAAGGCGAATTTCCGTGATAACGTGGATCTTCTCCCATAGACTTAGCACTGTCAGGGAATCACGGGGAAAAACAGGAAGTCAAGTCGGGTTTCAACTAGCCTTGTTGTGACTGTATTATCGCCCACGCCCAACACTTTCTTGTTTGGGCTTCATGTTCTAGCTACATTTCAGGTCAGATGAGAACAGATTTCGAACCACCCAACTGTTATCATATACAATATACATGTGTCATATTTTCTGGAATTTAATATTAATCGGTGAATATAAAAATCCTGGAAATCTGCGAAACCGCGAGATCTTTCATCCCTGATCACCCACTGCACATGATTTGGCGGTAACCCTAGGCGCATCCATTTTTTGTACACATTGCACAAAAAGTGAATCAAATTACATAAAAATATTTAAAAAACACTGAAATCTAGGTGTGGCGGGCAAATCTAATCTCTGAATACATTATACATAGACAATTTCTATCTTAATACAAGGGTTCATACAAAACTTTGGCCACCAGATTCAAGAACCATAGACACAGTAATGCTGTATGAATACTGTAAAAGTGTAAATGTAATATATGTTATGCTTTCTCCACAAAACATAGGCAAAGTGGGGTCAAAGAGAGTGTGCAGGAGCGGGTTGGGGCTAGGCAGAGCGAGGGGAGGGGGAACACTCACAAACATAATAAAATTCAAGAACATTTGTAGACACTCGAACCAAAACTCTAAATTCAAGAACATTCAAGACTTTCGGCGACACATGCAAACCATGTTTAGGACACTAACTGCGACCCTGGAGCTGTTATTAACGGTACCTTTGGTGCACTAATAACCATGGCTTGCGACACACACACACCTGTATAGTAACAAAGGGGCATGACTTCAAGGTGCAATAGGCTTCAAGGTGTGACAGGTATGTTACTGGGGGTGGTAGGAAGAAGAGACGCGAGGGGGGGGGATAGTACAAAGGAATGTCACCATTGATTTTTTTTCAAATTTTATTATAATAACAAAAGAACCTAAAGTAAGATTTAATAGAATTATTATTGGCAAATGGTGTTTGCTTACAAGTTTATCCACCAGAACAAACGTAGTTCAAACACAATTGCACTTGTCAACTCAGTGGCAGTTTGTAAAGGAACATGCTCTTGATTTGTTTTATTGTGGTTTTACATCCTAACAATAGACAAGGCCATGTCAGGTTGCATACTGATTTGCCACAAAGTGCATGCATAGCAGCGTTATAGTGCTGCCCCACTGGGATACCATGCCACGAGCACTATGACTCGATATTCCTCTCAGTCACGTTATCTTGATGCTGAGCCAACCAGCACTATACCCTATCCTAGTAATACCAAGCGCTAGGCAAGGTAACGGCAAGAATTAATTTGATAAGTCTTTGGTTTGACTCGGCCAGGGTTTGATCCAACGACTTCTCCCATAGAAAGTGGCAATGGGGGCGTGGCGGAAATAATCATATACTTTGATGGCATTGGCTTTGACGCTGAGAAAAGCAGGCTCAGGAATAATACAAATTTGATTAAAAATGGGGGATGGGTGGGAGGTGAAGTACATATTACTTGTCTTCAAAAGACAACTTTGCATTCAGACCAATGCTGTCCTAACATAGCAGGTGTAGAAGATTCAACGTAGGGAAAGTTAGATGCGCCAAGAACAGTCTGGACATGAAAAACTATACTATTGTAGTAGAAGTCCTCACCACCACGCGATAGCGGCAGGGATCTGCTGACTACTGTTGCCCGTCTATGGCGACAGTTAAACAGAGGGGGTCCCCTGAGTGGACCACCCTCCTATTGCGTCTGGCTAGCGAATGCCCCCCACCACAAGAGGTAACCTGCGACCTGGCTGGACAGGGGGTGGGTCACTTGGTTCTGTGACGCCATGGTGGGCAGAGGAAGGAATTAAACCTTGAAGCATACTTTCTTGCCCTGTTTTCTATTTGCGTTGCATCCGCTGCTGACCGTACGTGTACAGCGCAGCCTATCACACTATTATTGATGAAATGTGATAGGCATCTTAAGTGGGAATAGGATGGAGAGTGTGTGACTGTTAAGCCGTGTTCACACACGGGCATTAAGTTGCCTCAACTAGTTCGCCATGTCTAGTTCGGCTCACATTCGCCGTCTGGACGCGACCCTAAGGCGGATTAGGGCTGATTCGCCTCATGTAAACCGTGTCGCGAGGTAGGTTATATGAACCGAACTAGCTTAAGTCGGCCCAACTTCCGAATGTGAACGGTATCGGTTTACTTGAAGCGGCTTAAGCACGTCACAGTCGAGACCTGAGTTTGTTGACTTTCAGGTAAATTTGCTCTATGAAACTGCTAGCTGTGCACAGATATTTTTTTCATCATTTATTTTTAGGGTTTCACTGCCCAGCAGAAGTTTTGACCGTTCCAAAACAATACGATTCAGTCAAAACAGATCTAGGTCGAACCCACACTCTCTCGTGCCGATGTCGACTAACCGAAACTGGCGCTGGTTAGTATGGACTTGCTCATGCGCAGATATCGATTTCCGCCTTAAACCGCCCCGAGAATACTGCATGTGTGGACACGACACTAGTTCGCCTCATCTAGTTCGCCTTATCTAGTTCGGCCTAAAGTCGTGTGTGTGAACACGGCTATAGTTGTCTTGGCTTCTAGTCCCCCCCCCCACCACCGCCACTTTTTCTCATCACTAAATACACCCCAACAAAACATGGCAGTTGTGGGATGAGGAGGTGAAGGGGGTTGGGGGAGGGGGTAGGGCGAAGGGCGAGGGAAACATCCATCCACGTTCGCTAATCACAGGGGGTCGCTGAAGACAGGTTCGACTGTATTTGAAACCTGGCGATAAGTCGTGACACTACGGTAGTAAGGCATCATGGCTAGTAGACTCCGATACCTCCCACCCACCCAGCATACATGCCGCACAAGCAGCCACATGCAAGGACAGGCGGAGTGACACGTGATCAGGTTACAGGTGAAATCAGACGGCTTCAAGGCTTTTATGTAAACACTCGATAGTTGTCCTTGTAGCATTTCATACATGTGCAATGTGTACACACTGACAGCAGACTCTTGTCTGCAAATGCTCACTTATACATGCATAACACAAGTATAACTATAAGACAGTGCATGATACTAGTACGCAATGCCAGGCTTACGTATGGCTAAAGGCCTGACCATTACTATATAAAGATCCCATAGCAGCCGAATCGGATGTGGTGGCCGAATCAGTAAGAGCGCTGGCATCCCCATGCGGAAGGTCGGGGGTTCGAATCCAGCCGAGCAAACCCAATGACATACTAAATTGATACTTGTCGTTACCTCGCTTGACACTCAGCTATTACTAGGATAGGGCAAGGTCTGGTTTGCTCAAGTATCAGGATACTGTAACTGTGTGGGATATCGGGTCATGGTCTTGATATGACCCTAAATGTTGCCAGGATGTAAAACCTCAGCAAACAAACAATAGACTGAGAATTACCCTGGAATACAGGTCCACTGGTACCTCATGGAAGACTGAAACTGTGACCCAAATGCTCTCATGCTGAAGATGGAATGGATGCTTTTCCCATGCATTATACTTCAAATTCACTTTTAACCCATAAACACACACAACACCAGGTGACCAAACTAGAAACCAATGTACAGCCCTTGCTGTACATTGGTTTCTAATAAAGATTGTCGTGAAATTGTCCCAGCACATACTTTCATAGGATAGGGTTGATAGTGGCTTCAGGCTAAAAAAGCGGAAATCAAGCCGAGATTATTATCCTGACTGCAAATTTCTGTTTACAATCTATATCAAAAATGCCCCCAGGCTGTGAAAGAACCCCAGGAAATCCGCTTATAAAGGGAAAAATATAATCCTTGATACGAGATAAAATACCACTTCCTGTATGTGTGTTCACCCATCCCACCCCTCTGACATCCCAACTACCCACACCCCGTCCTAACTAGTAACCATGGTAACCCCACACAAAAAAACACAAGAAAAAGCGGGAATCTGACTGCTGGAAAATTCTATGCAATTCTCTATCAGCGCTGAGCCAATGAAGAGACGCCTGCTTTTTGGCGGAAACCCACCCGTTGTTATATTTGTAAGTAGTCTGCACTGACCTCTAGGCAAGGAGCCACATAGACAGGTGGGCGTGGATATGATGATGGCATCAGGGAGCCTAGGTAGTGTAATGGTTAGCACACTAGCCAGGAATGCACGTGGCGTGTGTTCGAATCTTGGTTTTGGCGCAAAATCTCCCATTTTCACCCCCCCCCGACAATAATACAAAAAAATTGTGCAAACAGGCAAAAACAGAAGTGTTTTATTGAAGCGCAATACACGTTAAGAACTGAGAGTAGCGCACTACGCTGCGTACCTTAGCTTTGTCTGTCGGTTCGCACTCTTGCCCGTTGACGATGTTCGGACACTCCTTGCTGACAACACACAGGAACTCGGCATGGTCCTCCGTCCCGTAGTTATACGAAGACCCGATGTTCACCAACTGAAACAAACCAGCAGTTTATTAATACTTGGATGTTTGTTGGAGCTTTCCATCCTGGCAACAGCTAAGGTGATACCAGAACAAGCACCCACTTGTGACAGTGTACAGTCATGGCAACTTTATAAGTGCTGCCCCACTGGGAGACCAGGCCACTGGCACCTAGATAAAAGATTCACCCGGTACTTGTAGTACACAGGTGAACGACAACGTAGTGTAAATACGGGCGAAAATAGCTCTAGTATAGAACAGGAAGTAGAATGCCTGCCTCCAGTATCAAATGGATACTTATATAGGCACAGAGTTGGTGAAATGGGAGAGAATGCAAAAAGACAAGATGGCGGCCATAAAATGCCGTCGATTTCACTTTTAAATCTTATTAAACTAGATATTTTATTATATTTTTAAACTCAAAGGTAGCAGGGAAATATGAAGACATATGGGTCGTTCTCAGAAGTTGTGTACCAATAGTGTGACATCAGTACCAGAAAATCGAAATGCTGCCAAAGTCCTATAAGCAAGTTTCCTCAATGTGTATGTCCTTTTGCATCTGAATAATTGAGAATAAACATATTCTGGTATTTTTAAGTAGGTCAAATGATGCTCACACCCAATAAATAGCAGTATAGCATGGAAACCAATCTGACTCCAAAATCAAATATTTTCCACACAAAACTTGACATTTTTAGGACATTTCACATGCCACTTGCTTTATAAACAGTAGTAATAATAATCTGAAACCTCATTGCTATGGTTTTGTCTTATTTGTGAATATTAAAGAGAAAAGCAAGAAAATATTAGCAGAGTAACGGATTAGCAGAGTAACAAAGTGGAAACAAACAATTTTACACAAATGTTCGGCTCAAATTTCAATGTTTAGGGGCAATTTCAGGATTTATCTTTTACTATACCATAACTGGGTCCATGCATAGTGTCAAATGGTGAAAATAATTCCTGTACTGTATCTGTACTCAGTGTTTGATACAGAGTTTCATAGTATTTGCAAGTGGAAACGAAATGTTACGATGTTAATGACTCCAGAAAATGTTAACTATTTCATCATTTAAATTATTTTTTTTAGAAATAAATGTCTTCAACTTAATGAAGACATTGTATATGCCCATTTGAAGTGAAATGAGCTGTTGTTCAGAGGTTTTCATTAAGTTTGTGACACTTTATTTTCAATGCTGTTGACAATGTCACAAATTAGTGATGTAATTTTCTATGTATTTAGCTACATCCATCCCAATAAGATACATAATACACAATATTAACATTTACTTTTGATCTAAACTATCTCCCACATTATTTGGCTAACTGATGAAATCTAAATATTGACACTCCAATAAAGGGTTTCTTTGAAATATGCATTTCTAGTAGACTACCTCAAGTGGTACACAGCTTCTGAGAACGACCCATATACAAAGAATAAATGTTGCTTCTTAGATTGTGAAATTAGGCTCTCATTTCATTTCTCCGCTTTTTCAACCGTTTTTATATAGGGCTGGTATTCACCCGTGTACTGCGAGTACCAGGTGAATCCTTTATCTAACCGGCACTATGACCCAATTTCCCACTCAGTCACATTATCCTGATACTGAGCTAACCAGTCCTTGCCATATCCTAGTAATGCTGAGCTCCAGGATAGATATCGACAATTATCAATTTTGCAAGTCATTGGTTTGACTCGACCGGGAATCAAACTCCCGACCTTTTAAACTGGAAGCCTGTGCTCTACCGATTCGACCATCGCGTCCGGTCCAACTTAGATGATGTTTCTTTGCCTAGGCAGTGTTCTCGCCAGCTATGTCTGTGATATGCATTTCTTGATCTACATAGTAAGCAGTTCGTGATCTACAGAGTAAGCAGTTCGTGATCTACATGGTAAGCAGTTCTTGATATATATAGTAAGCAGTTCTTGATATATATAGTAAGCAGTTCTTGATCTATCTAGTAAGCAGTTCTTCATCTATATAGTAAGCAGTTCTTGATTTACATAGTAAGCAGTTCTTGATCTACAGAGTAAGCAGTTCTTAATCTATAGTAAGCAGTTCTTGATCTACAGAGTAGGCAGTTCTTGATCTACAGAGTAAGCAGTTCTTGATCTATATAGTAAGCAGTTCTTGATCTAAATAGTAAGCAGTTCTTAATCTGTTGATCTCATATGAGCAATTAATCCACTTGACCTAATTACCATCGAAACCAACTTTCCAAACGATCGCATTGACTAAGGCACTGTGTGGGCAGTTCAAACATAGAAATACACTGTATGAGTAAACTGGAATTAGTGATGTGGAGAGCACTACTGCGAACAGAGCGGAGTCACTGCAAGTTATTGTGGCGGTTGTGATGGTTTTACCTGTTCAAACTTCCAGCCGTCAGACATGGTGGAGAGCATCTGTGTCAGCTCCTCCTCAGAGCACTGCAGCACCCGGTACACGTTCTTCACATGCGTCTGAAAAGGAAATAGACACATTAGCATAGCGGCCAACATTAGGAAATGGGAAAGAGTAATCTCTTTTACGCGAATTGCGAAATATTGTGCACGTTGCACACTTCCGTGCAAAAACACATGAAAAATGTATTCGCATTCGCACCGATCAGTCCATTGAGCGACCCACTTTGCCCCATTCGCATTCGAACATATGGAAGCACCACTGTGTGTTTACATACTTTCCAATTTTTAAAACACATTCGCATACTGCATATATATGGAATCTTAGCTTCATGTGTGAAAGTTGTTCAGAGATGATATTAAGTTTGAAAATCGATGCACAGAATAAGTGAGACAGACAGACAGACAGACAGACAGACAGACAGACAGACACATCTATTTTTAGCTTGATCCATGTCTACCTGGTCCTGCTTGGCGTTGCGTTCTTCTATCCGCTTCTTGACGAGCTTTATAAGTTCTGTGATGTTGTAGAATTCAGCCTCTTCTAAGACACCTATTTTTTTGTTTAATATAAAAAAGTGGGGGGGAGGGGGACAGAGAGAGAAACGCACACATTATTAATTAGATTTACCTTAAAGCAAACTCTCGATAACTTGGTTGTTCAGGTCAAAATGAGTGAAACCATGTATTTGATGCACAGTGAAAAAAACAGCAGCTAATACCCCAGTCACACTACAGCTTGCGACCACCTTAGAACCAAAGAACCCACACTCACCAGTGACGCAACACATCGGCAACCATGGACGTCACTGGTGAGTGTGGGTTCTTTGGTCTAAGGTGGTTGCAAGCTGTAGTGTGACTGGGGTATTATATATAGATAATACGTGGGTCGTTCCCAGAAACTGTGTACCACCTATTTAGTTTCCACGTTACGTTGTTAATGATTAAGCCTTTTTTTCTTCTTTTTCTGTTGAAGCTTTTCCGGTCAATGTTTGCAGGCGTATTAGATTCAGTCAGGTATTGAAAAGAAATTTAAAAAAAGAAAAGTTATTCATTGAAATATCATATCTGGCCTTTCCTCCATGTTGCATATTGCGGCAAGGAAAAAAGAACAACAAAACCACTTAAAACTCAAACCCTATCGAATAAAATGCATGCTGAGATTCGACTCACTGCTATCATGCCAAAGTTATTTTCTTAAAATGGTGGTTTTCTCCTTTAAACACTAGCATGGTTTATACAAAAAGTTAGCTAGCAGATTCAACAAATATTTAGGAACATTTTCAAGGAGACATGCAACATTTCAATATACAATCTACTCAAAAGCATGTAATGTTGGGGAACCAATTCCACAAAAGCAACTGACAGGAATTTGTCAAAAACTAATTCATCTAAAATATCACATGACAAGTTATAATCTGGATTCATAAAAAAAAAATGTTGGCCACCAGATTCAAGAATATAGTTAATTTTAGGCATATTCGAGAGTTCTGAAACCAAAAATCTAAATTGAAGAACATTCAAGACTTTCAGTTGGTTGGTTGGTGGAGTTTTACATCCTGGCAACATCTAAGGTCATATCAGGAGGGGTACCGACTTGTGATAGTGCACACTCATGGCGACTTTATAGTATTGCCCCACTGGGAAATCGATATCCCACTTAGTCACATTACCCTGACACTGAGCTAACCAGTCCTTGTCCTATCCTATTAATGCTGAGCACCAGGCTAGGAAGCGACAAGTACCAATTTTATAAGTCATTGGTTTGACTCGACTGGGGGTTCAGTCCCGCACACGCTCTACCGATTTGGCAATCGCGCCCAGTGCAAGACATTTGGTGATGCATGCGAACCCTGAATATGAGTGATGCCTTGCAGTTCAACATGGGTATTCTGGGGTAGGTTTCGCTAGTCTCTGAGGTCACATGCCTAATTTGTATAACTCATTCCACAACTATGTTTGCTAATTTTATCTGAGCCGTGGTCAGTGGCTCAGCCACAACAAGAAAGCATTTACATGTCCCAAGAAAGGCTCGTTAGAAGTTAATATTGAAAAGATGTGGCGCGACTACATATTAGAAGGTTTACAGTACATGAAATAAATTCAATTGAGTCTTACCCTCTTCTGCCAAATCCTTGTTCACAACTAATTTTCCATGGCGTAGGTAGTTTAGTACAGGTCCAAAATATGTAGGATCTCTATCAATAAGGTAGGCTCCATTTTCATCCTGCAAGGATAGGAAACACAAGCAACATGTAATATATAGTTATGTTTTCAGGAGTTGGATGGAATTGATTTTTTTTTTAAAACCCTGTCAATCTGCTACTTGTGTCACTCGCTGTAGCTGATTTCCTTGCTCGCTGTCCCTGTTGTTGTTGTTTCTACTGATGCCCTTTCACTGCCCTTACTCGCCCCCCCCCCCCCTCTCCCCTCCTATCCACTGTCACTGCTGCTACTCCCTGTCACCGTCACTGACACTCTACCTCCAACCCACCTTCTCACGACCCCACTCCTGTCTACTACTCCCTCCCCCTCACTACCCTCTCCCACTCTCACCGACACCCTCCCACAAACCCACTCTCCCACGACTCCTCTCCTTCCTATTACTCTCTCCCCTCCTTGCTACCCCACTGTCACTACCTCCCACTACTCTCATACTTGACTAAACACTACTCTGGCCACCCCTTCACCGCCTACTCACCACTATCCCATTTGTTTCCCCTTCGTCATTGGATTATTACTGATTGATTAGCTGCCTATTAACTTCTGATAGCTCTCTTCCCCTTCTTCCCCTACACTTGGTTGAACCTTAGTTAGCAGTTAGCCTCCTACCGCCTGATTGCTAAACAACCAAATACCCCCCTGATCGCTGATTGATCCCACCATATCCTACGCACTACCCAATTTGTTCACACCCCCCACGACCGCCGCCACAGGTTCGATATTATTCGCCCACGGGACGGTCCCCCCACCCCCATCTCCAATCACCCCCCCCCATCACCTCGCCCCCCCCCCCCACCCTGACTCCCTTGGGCCGGGAATCTTACTGGCGGCCCAATCTCCCCGACCCCCCCCCCCCCCCCCCCCGCTGCCACCGGTGGACCACCACTTGCCCCTCCCCCATGCCAGCCCCGGGTCGCCACCTTTTAGACCCAGAGTGCAGCATGCCACGCCCAGTGTGGTGGTTTCAGCGTGTTCCCGTGCTCAGATGTGTCCCGTTGCTTCTGCGCATGCGCGGATTTCGCATCAACTCGGGTCACCCCAGCCACTTATTGGCGCATGCGCACATCCTACAAACTCGGGTTGAATAATCGAATACGCTCGGGTGGACAGTTTTTTTTTTTTTTTTTAATAACCGATAAAAGTACAGCAAAATAGGATTTAAAGTATTGTATCATGGCCCAGTTTACCTATATTTCCATTTCATTAATCTAAGTTATTCTTTTTTTGCACACGGGACGTGTATTTGTCGACTCCACTCGCGTGTTCTATTTGAAATTCGGATGACCCGAGTCGCCCGGTTCGTGTTAATCGATTACGGCCATGTTTACTAGATTCTGACGCATGCGCAGAAGCGAGGGACACGTCTGAGCATGGGAACACGCTGAAACCACCACACCGGACACCCCCTGCGACGGGTTCACACCAGTGCCGCTTCCAGGGCCACACACACCCACACCACCCCACGGGAGGAGACCCACTCTGCAGAAACCCCAAACAGCCCTTCTCAGGGCCCCCAACCAGGTGCTGATCACACCTACTCAAAAGACCCTCCTCCTGACCAGTCTGCAGGAGAAGATACAGACTCATCATCCAGCTTAGATGATGAGTCCGACATCGATGTAGGGTCTCCTCCATCACCCCCCATCCTCCCATAGACACACCATCCCCGCCCCCCCCCCCCAGCCCTGACTATGAACAACCCGCAAAACTCCCCAACCACACCGCCCCCACCCCCGCCAAACCCAATGCCCAACAACCCACTGGGAAGGGCAAAGGAAAGGAGAAAACCTCAAACCCAACCCTCAAACCCACTGCACCCACCACCACCACCACCAACTCCCCCGTCCCGGGCACCAGCGCCCCCACCCCTTCCTCATCCAATGAACCATCCCCGGTAGATGCTGAATGGTCCACCGTGGTCCGAAGGACCAAAAACAACTCCCCCACAGATTTCCACCCTGACGCCCGCCACCCCAAGTGCTTCCTTGCGCTCTTCCTCTACAGTGGAGATGCCAGGGAGACCTTGAGGGCCCTTTTCCAGGTGGACAGAACCACTAGCACTGATACCCTCTCCCTGGACAAATACCCTGAGCACATGGTCATTGGGATCTGAACAACGGAGTCCCTTGAGATACTCCGTGCAGCTCCCAAATTCGCTGAGATCAGAGGCTCGGCGAAGACCCCACCACTATGTGGTAACCGGGCTCCACCCCCTAACCGACCCCTCCGACCTAGTTGGTCAACACAGGATCATCCGTGCCTCCTGCATCACCCCCAAAGGCGGCAAACCCATACACTGCGTAAACATCCACACCACCTCTCGCGTCAGCACTTCCGCCAAGCTTGACTTCAGCCCCCTAGTGTAGTGCCACAGACATAATCTCCGCAAACTGTGTGTTACCAGGCCACCTCGCGGAGGGGTGCTCGCTGAACGCCAGGTGTACAGCGTGCGGGGGCGACCACACCTCCTGAGACCCACACTCCCCAGAGAAGCGCAGGCTCTGGAGCAGGCTCAACCCCCCCGCCCCCAAAAAAAAACACCCAAACCGACCAACCCCCCCCCCCCTACCACACAAGAAAATTCTCAGTTTCTCTTAAATATAAGAATTTTAAAATAATTCTTAGAATTCCTCTAAAATGAAAGATTTGCTCTCAGATTGCTCTTAGAATTGAGGAAAAGTTAAGAGTCATATGAAGGACTCCTATAAGTTTGGTTAAGAATTCTTATCCTGGACAAAATGGCTGACATAAGAGGGATTGAAAGACGACACAGACGGATATTTAGGGACAATGAAATGAAAATAAATCTTCGCAAAAGTTATGATATCGCTTTGTCACTTGTTTTTGCATCATGAATCTCATCTATCTATGTATCGCCCTTTCTGTCTTGTTAGCAATCGTGGTAATTATTGTGAACATAATGTGCATTCATGTTCGCAACTTACTGATGCAGGTATGTAAATTATCATATTATCGCTCAGCACCCTGTCGCTATTTAAAAAGAACGATTCACACTTACTCAGATGTCAGAGTTTCGGGAACTGGGGTGCGGGAGTAGCGACCATGTGACTACCAAATCTGAAGACAATTTTAGTAGGCCTACCATCAATTCAATATCTTACTTTATCTCAGGATCCACATGTGAGCTCTGCTGATTACAAATGATAGTTATATCAATATATGTGTGAACCCAAGGCCAATACAAGCAGAGTCTCGCATCAGCTAGAATAAGTATGAAGATTTCGACCAAATTGTTTGACAGTCTGCTAGATTTGCCAGATGATGCTAAATATAGATGGGAATATCCCCTAGCAACGAAGGGAATTCCATCGGAGAATTTTCTTAGGGTTATTCTCAAGAGTAAACTAAAAGTTTGTCTCAGATGAATTCTAAGAATAATCTTAAGAATATTTTTACACTGTTAAGAATTTCTTAAGATTTTTCTTAGAAAATTCTAAGAATTTTGATAAATACCGGCCCTGTACTCAGACCACCATGCAGCGCTCTTACGCACAAACGCTCCCCACCCACAAACCCCTGCCAGATTCAACGTGGGCGGAACTGACTGGGAAGCCTTCAACCAACACCTACAACATCTCACACACACCAATCCTCCCAACACCTGTGACGAGTTCACTGTACTCGTCCGCGACACCATGGAGGCCACCATCCAACAGACAAAAAACCGCCGCCTCCCCGGCACCACAACCTCTCCCACCATCAGGAGAGCCAAACGCCACAAAAACAAATGCCTCCACAAGCTCCATTCCAACCCCAACCCAGACACTGAAAAACTAATAAACATAGCCACAGAATGGTTGAATGAACTCATCACATCCGAAAATGACAGAATGTGGAAACTCTGGTGCACCAAAATTTCATGGCACACCTCCCTTACATACCTCTGGCAAAAGCTAAAAAACCTACAGGGGCCCACCTCCTGCACCCCTTGAGCCAAACCCACTACAAACGGCCACAAACCAACTTACCACCTTCATCAACAGAACAGACCCACAACTCTGCTTACCAAACACACACCTACAAATCCTTGCCAGAGACGCCCCCTGTTGAGAGGACATGATCAACAATGCCATAGACCTCCCTTGACTGCCCCCTCACCAAGACCGAGCTCGAAAGGGCCCTCCACCCCCAACGGAGGAAAACGCCCCCCCCCCACCCCCCGGAGCAGATGGTGTACCAACCACAGTGTGGACCCACTTCTCCACACACAACAGGGAAACACTGCTCCCCCTCCTAAACTCGGTCTACACACGAGTGACCATACCGCAATCATGGAAGGATGCGGTCATTGTTCCCATCCCCAAAAAAGACCCAGGCGAGTTCAGGCCAATTTCACTGCTGCAATCCCTCGGGAAAGTAGTAGAGAGAATTGTGCTGGGCCACCCCGAAACCTTCTCCAGCAACCCGGTCAGCGGATCAGGTTCCGAGGCAGACGTGGCACGCAGTCCTCACCCTCCTCCAGGAGATAGTACATGCCAGTGGACGAGGCTTTGGTGCGGCTGTCATATTCCCCGACCTCGAGAAGGCCTTTGAGCTGGTCGACCACAACATTGTCCTTGCCTCCATCGTTGAGCTGGGAGTCAGCGGGAAGCCTCTGGCGTTCGTGAAGAACTTACCTACGTGACAGGCAAGCCAGTGTCCGCTTCCAGGGCAGCACCTCTCCCCTCAACCATCTAAAAAATGGCGTCCCTCAGGGAGCTGTCCTCAGCCACTTCCTCTTTAATGCTGTAGTCGCCGCCCTCATAAGCCGACTGAAAACAGGCATTACTGAGCGCCACCTCAAACATGTGAAGATCCTATGCCTGCCATGATCTGGGGCTCAAAATATCCTCAAACAAAACCAAAACCATGATGTTCACTGATCGGCCTCCCCACCCACTCCGAACCGCAGATCTGGACATCGAATGGGTGGACAGCTTCGACTACCTCAGAGTCAGGCTTGATCACAAACTCAGTCTCTTCTACAAACAGGCCGTGCAGGCCGTCTATGACAATGCAGCCAACACCGTTTCCTGGATTGATTATTGCAAGAGACAACCGTAGGGTCCGCATCCCTCGCAGTAGCACCCTGACCAAAGACCTCATCACCCTGGAAAGAATCCAATACCAGGCAGCGTGACTCATCACCTGAGCTTGCAGGACAATCAGAGTTGAAATCTCTCCTTGAGGCCAACATCCCACCACTCCACCTACGCCGACAACAGCTGCTGGCAAACTATCTCTGCCAAGCTCTGACTGCAGGCCATTCCACCTTCTACCGCAGTGCAGCCTCTTACCTGCAAAATTGTCCAAGACGTCGCCTCAGCCTCTCCTGGGGAATGAAAACAGCCATCCGCACCCAGAAACAATCCCATGGGCTGGCACTCGGTGATGTCCCTTACCTCCAGACGAGACCTCCCTGGTACTCCGTGCCCGTAGAGGTGAGGCTCACCAGCCCCAGCTCAAGCAAAAGCAACTACCCGACCACAGTCTTCAAAGCCCTGGCACAGGAAACCATCGCCTGGGCCAAAGAGGACTTCCCTCAAGCCAACACGGTTTACACCGACGGCCCGCTCAACCCTGACACAGGCCGAGCCGGGGCTGGATACTTCCTACCAGATGGGCAGGCTAGACGCCTTATCAGGGTCATGGACTACTCCTCTACCCTCGATACAGAGCTTGCCACCATCCACCACTGCAGCTACTCGCTCAACGCAGTCTGCAAGATCAAGGATCACAGAACTAGCCACTCTCTGGCTACCTTGATCCAGACACCATCGCCACCAGGCATGAAGCTCACCTCGACACAGTACTAGTCTGGGTTCCCTCCCACATAGGACTATCCGGTAATGACCAGGCCAACTCAGCTGCTCTGGATTGTTCTCACGACCCTGAGATCGACCTTGTCATAGGCCACTCCCTGCCCAAGCTCAAAGCCACCTGCGCTGGAGCCACCAAAGCCCTGTGGGAGGCCTCCCTCCACCGCAACACCGTCAGGAACCCATAATCTATCAGTTGGGCCTGGCACGAAAATGTCAGAGAGCGCCTATCAGTCCCAAAAAACCTCTCTGCTTCCTTGCAAGAGGTGGACACACGCTTCAGGACTGGATACAGGTGGATCGACACCCCTGCATTGCAACGATATCCCTGCGGTGACCAAATCTTCAATGTCACCCACATCCTGGCATCATGTGTGGCATTTGACAGGACCGCCATCCGAGACTTCCTCGGCCCACCACACAACCTGTCTGACAAACGAGCTGCGCTCACCATCCTCACGAGGCTCTCCGAGTCCTCATGGGAGCCACTCGGCAGATTCTATAGACAGAACTACCACACGATTGATATCATCGGCGGCCATGAAACCATCGCTGACGACTCTGAACCCGACAGTAACGATGGTGACTAGCAACCACCAACTTGCAGGGTTGCACCAAGCTGCGCCCTATGACCTCCCCTCAGGTTCAAACCAGGGAGCCCCGCAAGGGCCCATCACGGAGCACTGTGAGATCCCATCAGGGAACCCTGTGAGGCCCTGTAAGGGAGCCCCATGAGGTCCCATCAGGGAGCCCCGCGAGGTCCCATCAGGTAGCTCCATGAGGCCCCATCAGGGAGCCCGATGTGGACCCAAACAAATCCAAAGCTAAAATAAATGGGGGGCAAACTAACCCCCGACTGACCCACCATCCCTGGCTCACACCGCGCCAGGGCTAAGCGCAATACACCCCCAGGCCGAGAGCCCCGTGAGGTCCCCGACACTGCACCCACACCGGGAACCATGTGCGGTCCCGGATACACCGGATGTGACAGCCTCGACCCCCGCACCCACAACGTCGGTTCCCGCTTCGATCACCGAATGAGTGGGTGCTGGGGCCATGGACACTAAAAATGTCACACCCACCAACCACACCCTGGTCCAGGAGCCTGCTGGCCCTGGATCACCCACCCTGTGACAGGGGCCTGGAGGATGAACACCGCCCATGGCCCTGTTGCCAACACACCGGTTCCCGCTTCGATCACCGGTGACTGAGGTACAGGACCGTGGGCCCCAAGAATGTGTTGCCACCGCCGCACCACGCCACCACCACCACAAAAAAATACCCGTACACCATGCCATCTCACAGAAGAAGACTAAGAAGAGAAACACAAAAACTACCAAAGACGGGCCGTTTTAACGGCGCCATTTATTCAAGGCTGTAGTTCTGCAGCTAGTGACTGTTAGGTCACGAACACCCCACAAATGCAAAAGAGTGAATGCAAAAAGACTAGATCCCTAGTCAAAAACCTTGAATTCATCAAATTCCTGTTTGTTGTCAGCAAGAGGCTTCTAAATGGTGCACAAAAATACCTTACTTATTATAATAGTGTGATGGCCCGCCGTCTTCCCCACACTGCCACGCACTCACGGAAGAATGCCAAGATTCAGTATCAGTACGCTTCAACCTGGTTTATTACAAAACCTCTCTGCTCTCCGCGGTGCCCACAGTCAACTGACCCGCCCCCTCACTCGCCAGGTCCCATGTCGCCTCTATAGGTGGGTGGGGGGGGTGAGCTAGGGTCTGCCCGGTGGCTAGCCTGCCGCCACCTAGCGCAGTTCAGTGTAACTGCATAGGTGTGCGGCGTAGTGTCTGCCGCCACCATGTGGTAGTGGGGCTCATGTACAGACCACTACAATAGCATTATTAGAACCTGAGATATTATGCTTTAAAGGTGGCAAATTCAGACCCTTTTGTTAGTAGTATTTGTATTACAAAGATTTGGAAAATTGTGACAGACCTCACATTTTGGACAAAAATGTGTCATTGGCTTAATTATGTCAACACAACCATATCAAGAAACATATCAAGTTAAAGGTAATAAGCTCAGGAATAGAACTAATAACATTAACTGAAGATTAGATCACCGAGTACTAAGTCAGGCAGGCAGAAGTGACAAATTCCTACCCAGAATTGTCTTGGGACTTTTCATGCACAATGAAAAAAGGGTGTGAATTTTACGCGATCGGCAAACTTACAGAACGTAAAAACGGCAGTGCAGAAATTCGGATCGCTATGAAACTTCACATATTAATAGTTAAAGCCCCTGTCACACATCAGAACGGACAGAATTGTTTAGTCCTGTGGTGATAAGTATCAAAATGTATTAAAATGTGTCCAAATGTTGCGCTATCGAGTCAATGGCCTCTGGACGAACGATAGCCAATGGACGAAACAAATTCAAACCGGACAAGAACCGTAGACATCAGTCCGGCGGCATCCATTCCTAGTTTTGTGCATGTTCAAAACTTGTACGGACACAAAACAGACATTGTTCGTTTTCTGTCCGTTTCCCCCAATCCGGTGAGGTGTGACAGCCGCTTAAGACATTAAATAACTAGTCTACCTAGAAGAAGAAAAAAGGTCCGCTAAATTAGTAAATAGCAAGAGTGTCATAATGTAGGAAAAGTTAACTTCAACTTCAGAAACCTGGGTACCTCTCAATTCTTGTTGGATTTTGATCAGAGAGAAACTAGAATCTGTCAAAATTAGTGTGCTTCAAAATGGTACCATTCAAACTCTAATTTGTGCAGAGCTAATATCTTAATTCCGCATTTTCGTGAACAATAAAAAATGCAGCGCTGAAATCTGATGACGTTACAGTGCTAGTTTAGCAAGACCGGCAAGCGCGGCGGTTTTCCAAGTGCCTACTAGATGGTGTCTCCAGAATGCTGTCGATTTGACTTTTAAGGTCTATTAAACTACATGTAATACATAATGTTCTAATAAATCAAAAGTAGCGGGTAAATATATAGATGGATGTGAGGAATATATTTTGCTTCTTAAATTAAGAATATATTTGCTCATTTCATTTACCCAGCAGTTCGCCACTTTTTCTAATGGATAGTCATTCACCCCTACTGCTACTGGCTACTCTGGCAGAGTCTCTGCATAGGCGTGAATCTTTTATCTACCAAAAGTGTCAAAACGGGAGACACACGCTCAACTCATTCGGCCATCCCGTCTGGTCACATCCACATATAATTCAACAATACAACGCTATGATACTATCAACTATGTGTTAAATAAAACCCAGATCAATGAACCATCTACAAAGTCCAGTAGGACTACTACTACTAGTACTAGACTGTAATCTGTAGAACGACACTATCACTATCAGTATCATCTGATGATCTGCCTGAGCCTTGGCACAGATCTGGAGTCTTAAAATTCCTGTATTTGTTCTTTTTAAAAACGTCCTTGCAAAGCACACAGAAACCACAGAGGACAAACTGGCCTACCATATTGCCAGAAATAACTCTCTCAAAGCAGTGAGAACGGCAAAAAAGAAATATATAATAAAGCAAGACAAAGACTGGGGAAGCAACACAAATAAATTCTGGAAAAATGTAAACCTGTTATTCCCCCCAAAAAGCACAGAAGAATATTTAAACTTCCAGGATAATGAAGGGAAAATGCTCACAAACAAAGATGCAGCAAATAAACAAAATATACACTTCACCATGGTGGGGCAAAAACTGTCACAAGAATTCACAAAAAAATGGGAAAATATATCAGGAACTGTACAGGACGAAATCCCCACCTGCAAAACTGACATAGCAGAGATAAAAAAGCTAATAAATAACATAGACACAAATAAACCAAGTGGAATAGATGAAATCCAAGCAAAAATACTGAAAGAGGCACTCCAAGCCATCCCAGCCACTATGGTAGACCTATTCAACATCTCCTTTGAACAACAGTGCTTTGTCTCAACCTGGAAAATGGCAACCATCACCCCCATCCACAAAAATGGAGACAAGCAAAACATGGGAAACTACAGGCCAATATCAATTCTACAAAGCCCAGGCAAACTCATTGAAAAAGTGTTCCATAGGCACATAAATGAACACATATAGTATATATAAGATCATTGGCTTATTCAGACAGAATATACTGTCAAACACCTTGAATTCATCAACCTATAAATCTATAGGCAAACACCTTGAATTCATCAAAAACCATACTACATGTATATACAAGAATTACATTTTTTTCATTTTTAAATTGAGTCTGTGTTTATACTGTCCATAGCATATAACCTTGAGTACTTGGGCTTGTTTTCAATGCTGGCCAGCTGTTGTGGTGGAGTTATCTCATCACACAGTAGCAGCTCATAAGGTGTTTGATTGCCTGCATTACAGTAGCAGGTAAGTGGTAGCTTAGTATGGTTAGTAGTCTATGTTAGTTTTTTTTTGATTTTCTTGATATATATATATATTTTTTTCTACTCTTATTACTAGACTAGTCTACTCATATTTACATATCATAGGCTTGCACGTGGTTGTTAGGTGTATTATCTGGTTAATTTTGGCATGGTTACCTTCCATTGACTGTCCTGCTGGTGGGCCGTGACATATCACATGCCCCCTTGCAGTGTGGCTTAGTGGGTTTTCTAGCCTTATTTTGCACAGATATTTGTTGTATATTTTTAGGTCAGGAATTTGTCCTTCCTTTACCGTTTAGGCGTTCCATGCCTTGGCAGATATTTCCAGTGTGCTTCTATTGTGGCTTCTGGTCTGCCTTAAGGGGCTGTCACATTAGGGTTTTTTGCGGGAGCGTACGGCGGCGTAAGCGCGTTACGTCATATACGTCGGTATACGCCGCCATACGCTACGCATACGCCGATCCTCCAACAAGCCTGTTTCCTTGCTCAGAATTGTCAGCGTATGGCAGCGTATGGATCATACGCTGCTCATACGCTAGGCGTACGCTATGCATACGCCGGCATAGGTTACGCATAGGTTAGGGGTACGTCGGCATAGGTTGGGCATATGCTGGATTGACACCCGCCGGGTGTCTCTTGCGTACCCCCAACATTCTGTAAAAGTGGTGTCACACTACGGCGTATGGTATTAGCGTATGGATTTTCGACCCATACGCTTCGCATACGCTATGCATATGCCGGCATACGCCGTTATATGCGCGTCCGTCCAATTTTTTTTCCAGCATGCTCAAAGATTTTCGGCGTATGGCTCATACGCTGCTCATACGCTTGACGTACGCCGACATAGGTTACGCATAGGTTGGGCATACGCTGAACTTGTCAATCACAACCGTCAAACCTCATCACAGTACGCTGCGCATAGGTCAGGATACGCTTTGAATACGCCGCCATAGGCTAGGTTAGGCATGGGTTAGGCATAGGTTAGGCATACGCTGGGCATAAGCTTCAGATGCCGCTGGGACCTCGTGCGTAGCGTATGACGGTGTATGGGTCGAAAACCGCATACGCCATAATGTGACAGGGCCTTTAGTAGTGGTGCGTTATTTGCTCTCGTGTTCCTTTGTGGTTTCATTAGGAGTTAATGTTTTGACTGTAGTCATACGCTAATGTTTGGAGGTGAATTATTCTCCTATTTTCTAGTAATTTTACTTTAGTTCTTTTGTGTATGTCATAGGTGGGGTGCAGTTTGTCTACTTTTAGGCAGATTTTTAGGGCTCTGTTTTGCAGTATTTGGTGTTTTTTTAGTAGTTCTTTTTTTGCTCCCATGTAGATTACATTCCTATAGTCAAAATAGGGAAGCACCATGCCTTTGAAGATTTTTATTGACATTTCTTGTGTCATGTAGTCTCTTAGCTTTGCAAATAGTTTGTGGTTTATTTTTTGGATGATTTCTTTTATACATAGGTTGTAACTTGTAGTTTAGTTGGCCATCCAACTCAAGGCCTAGGTATTTATAGTGGTCTACATTTTTAAATATTTGGTTTCCTTGCTTACAGTGTAGGTTTCTTTCTGGCGTTTGTTTATGCGAGAAGAGTACTGTTTTTGATTTGCTTGCATTGATGGTTATTTTATTTGACTCACACCATTCGTCCAGTTTTAGTAGAAGTTTATTTAGCTTAGTTATTACTTCCTATTCTGTGGTGCCCTTTGCATATATATGACTGTGTCATCCGCATATAGTTGGAGGCATTCAGTTTGCAGCCATTTTTCAAGGTCGTTTATGTAGATTATAAAAAGCAGTGGCCCTAGCACTCACCCTTGGGGTACATCACATGTGACAGGTTGGTTGTCTGATAGTGTATTGTATTTTTATTTTTTTTGTCTGTTGCTTAGGTAGCATTTTATCCAATTCATAGTGTTGAATTTTATGCCCATAGTTTTTAGTTTTTCTAGTAGTATATTATGGTCTACCGTGTCGAAAGCTTTACTAACGTCAATGATGGGTGCTCCAACTAATTGTTTTGGTTCATTGATGCCAGTATGTCATTCGTTAGGTTTGCTATTGTTTTTGATGTGGAGTGCAGTTTCTTGAAGCCCCTTGCCTTTCGTTTAGAATATTATTTTTTTCCAGGTGTTCATTTATGTGCCTATGGAACACTTTTTCAATGAGTTTGCCTGGGGTTTGTAGAATTGATATTGGCCTGTAGTTTCCCATGTTTTGCTTGTCTCCATTTTTGTGGATGGGGGTGATGGTTGCCATTTTCCAGGTTGAGACAAAGCGCTGTTGTTCAAAGGAGATGTTGAATAGGTCTACCATACTATAAGCTGAACAACATAGTTATTAGAGTTTTGACCTTTCTAGCCTTTATTTCCCAGGGTTTCAAATAACATCGACTTCTGTAAAGTGTAAGCAATATCATAAATGAAACCAAATAATAATAACCATAGCCGTGATCACACGTACAGCGTTAGGCCGACTTAGATGAGGCGAACTACCTGAGTCGAACTAGCGGCACGTTCACACATACAGACACGCCCATTAAACCGGCTCAGATCGAAGTTTGTTTGTTGTTTTACATCCTAGCAACATCTAAGGTCATATCAGGATGGGTATCCATACGTACATCCACACGCGACACATACATCCACATGTACATATATATATATATATATACAAACGACATACCTAATGAAGAGATGGGAAGAGTAGGACGCTCCAAACATGTGCTTCAACCACTATCAAAAGCAACTACCTGTTAGGAAGCAGTCTCCATATATGAAGAAATGGGACGGCCAAACACGTAGGACGGTCCAAACATGTGTTCTAACCACTATGAAAGCAACTACCTGTTAGGAAGCAGGTCTCCATCCATGTGCTTAAGCCGCCTCAACTAAACCAGTTGCGTTCACACATGCCACTTAGACCGACTCAAGCTAGTTCGCCTCATCTAATTTACCTCGCGAAGCGGTTTACTTGTGAGGCGAACTAGTTGAGTCGACTCAGCTCTAATTCGCCTGAGAGGAGCGTCCACACACGCAATCTGAGTCGCCTTAGATGAAGCAAACTAGTTGAGGCGACTTAACTGTCTTAAGGCCCGTGTGTGAACGGGGCTTTAGACTACCTAGACTGAGTAGACAGTACTTCCAGTAGATAAGATACTGGGTTGTGTGTAACCTTACAACGGTTACCGGTTGCAGAACTGCAACATTATAGACAGGCTCCGATAAATCGGCCCAATCTTTGGTTGAAGAATAATCTTCTGGTGGGACGGTTGTAGAAGCTGGGGGATGTCTTTACAACGATTAAACGACAAGTCGTTGGGGGTGGTCCAGAATCTCCAGTCCGGCGGTAGCACAGCACTTTTATCCAGCAGAAAGCAGCAAGGGTTTCCGAGGAAGGGCGGGTAAAGATGCGTCCTGCGGTTCCACCAACGAGAACAAAGTGAGAGAAACCTAAAGGTAAAGGGCCCCAACCAAGCACACAACTCCCTTGGTCAGGGGGAGAAATATGCTTGGGAGAAAAAAAATAAGTTAGAGTCTAGGAAAGAGAAATGAGGAGCGTTGAGTCAAAGGACCATGTTTATTTGCTCTATGACTATGCTATGGCGATCATCCACTGAGCCAAAGAGTAAGACACGGACAGAGTAAGAGTAGAAAGTGAAATGCTGGCGGGCTCCCCTCCTGGAACTCTTTTCAGACATATCGAGGAAGAGCAAGGACAGCGGAGAGGAGATAGAGAGAGGTGTGTACAAAGTGCGGTCCGGATAGCAAGTGTCCTCCTACTCCCAGTACTAGAGTCTAGACACTAGTCACTATTAGTAGTAGACTAAGTAGTGAGTAGTTAAATTAGTAGTTCAGCCTCACCTTGTCCGAGTTCAAATCGGGATCGTCTTGGCAAAGTCTGTACAGGAAAGATTTAGGATCTCGACTGAGTGTCGTCCGCGTCGTTTGAAACAATGTCCCTCCTACATTTAGTTTAACCCACACGTCTTTTCTCGAGGGCGGCGGACCCAACTTGTGTTCGTGACTATGGCTAACATCCAGCCTTTTTGACGCCATGTTGTGGTTTTCAATCTTGATCAGTCTCGTAGTTCGCTAACTAGACCCCCGCGCTGTTGGAGCATTGAGAGTTGGGTTCAGTTTGTCTTGCTCAGTCTCGCGAAAGTGATAAATTTTGTTTATCATGATGATCATTTATCAGTTTTTAGGTGAAGTAATAACATTTTGTTTTTACTATAGCAAATCTATGCTAATATTTTACACACGGAGGCATTCGACTGGGCCTCTTCCTTACAAATTCCTATTCGACTGGGATCGGAAGTGGGTTTCTGTACGTATGATTCGGATGTTTGTTGTGGCTCCATCCGCTCCATCCGCAAATCTTGCGGACAGAAAGGTCCCAGTCGAATGCCACCGTTATCAAGCGGCAGTGCACTTGTTCCTGGTGTATCGACTCATGGGTAATACAAATAAAAGATAACACATAACCAAATCGAAGAAAAGCAGTAAGGAAAATAAGAAAGAACAAATGATAAGCAAGTTAAGCTAGTAGGAAGAGTTTCCATCAGTGCAAAATTCAACGACGCCATTGTGTCTACATCCACTATACACTTCAGGTTAGATACAGCTGAAAGAAATTCTCGATGTTGGACGTCCGGGCACTTTTTGCGCTCACAACGCGCGAAGGGTAAAACAAATGCTACTGTCATAGACTATAGAGACAACATTAAAACCACCCTAACTATCACAGTAATTTGTGATTTTTGGGTCTTTGAAAGCAAATATCTCTTGTTTCTATTAAATAGTTCAGATCTTTCTCTACAATTTCACATTCAGATTTTTTTTAATCAGCCAATTGGAAGTTCTTGAATTTATTTTGCGAAAATAGTTTTTGAGACCATGATCTTGTAAGGCTAACACTGGCACTGACGCTTATAATATCCCAACTTTCACTATTATCTCTGTTTTTAATACTTTCAGAGTAAATTGCTCTTAGGTTACATTAAATACTTCAGATCTTCCTCTGCAATCGCGCATTAAGATATTTTTAATCGATCCAATCAAAGCTTTTAAATTTATTTTACAAAAATAAATGCTCCGCATAGACATAGCATTGCTGCATCACACATCACTGCGGTATTTTACCCTTCGCGGGCTAGTTTCCGGGGTTGTGACATCATGCCGACATCGAGAATAAGAAATATATACAAAATGCAGTAAATGGTAGGTGAAAGCACTATTAGTGAACAATGAGATGTCTTTACATAGAACCAGTTAGAGATGATGTATTTGGAAATGAGGGTGTGATGGAGTCATTCCGATTCCATGTGAAATTTATTATTAAATATTTTAGGGAAATGGGTTTCCTCCAAAAATGTATTTTCCATTTTAACTTGAATCCCTTTCAGTTGAGTTTATTTATCATGACGTACCACTTGTGATTTTACCACAGTTGTATACTCTTTTGGAATACATTTCTGCACTTATTTTACCTGTTTGAAATGTAATTTTTTACTCAAGATTTCTAACCACTGCATGCATGACCCCCAATAGCTGATGTTTACTTTGGGTGCTGGTGGGGGGGGGGGGGTGTTAAACAAACAAACAAACAATGGGGTCCTCAGCTAATGTATTAGTCTATTAGAGAAGTGTATAATTGAGAAGTGGTAAATTAGTTTAGTTATAGTTATAACAAAATGTGTTTTCTTTATTAATGGTTAAATCCTAATACAAAACCTAAATGCATCACTATGAAAATCACACTACATCATAGGTCAAGATCATAGCTTACTATTGATATAAGGCTCATATTCTGATCAGGCGAGGCTCAGTAGATTAGTAAAGATTTTTTTCTGGGAAGTTCCAAATGCATTGTCAGTCTGGTCACCTTCCAAAAGTGGCTGCACATAGTTTGAAATATGATGCACACCAATGGATTCAAACTACTAAAATGAACCAATCATAGTCTCACATATAATAAGGCCACAGATGGAAGGTAGAAAGATTGGTTTAATAGTCATTCAATCATATTTCAAGCATCTGTATGCATTATTTGTGGAGATACAACAGGGCAAACTTGAGCAAAAATGGAGGTTGTTGCATGGGGCTTTTCTTGTAGGGTTATAGAGTGCGTCGGTATACATACACAGATGGTGTGCCTACGAAAGTTGAATTGCTGCATTTTTACCCAGATAGCACACAGCTGTTGGGCCGACGTTGGGCCAACGGTGGCAAAACGACATTGGGCCAATGTTGTTTTGTCCACTGACCCACCGTTGGCCCAACGGTGGCAAGTCACCCATAGCAGCATATGCCAATGTTGGGCCACCATTGGGCCAACGGTGGAAAGCTGCCCAGCCCAGCCAGCAAAAAATATAGGAGCCATATAGGGTCCATATGGGTTACATTGTGGACACATATGTGTTTTTTGTAAACAGGATCCTCTGGATACCACATAGAGGAGATATTCGTTACCTGTGTAACAAAGCAGTTACCACAGATGACACTGGAGGAGTAAACCCCAATTTTTAAGAACCAGTTTAATATGATAGATTATTAGATATTAAGATGATAAGACAATAATCTTGGCTAAAGAGCTAAGCTAAGGAGTGATGCTAAACAAAACACAGCACTCCTCACTAAAACACTTTTGCAAAGAAAATGGTGTTTCATGAGCACTGGCGGGCATTTCTAACTGCTGACTCTCTACTGACCTGTTCCGAAATCAACCGTATTACACTTCACCTATGTTTGTTAGTTAGGCACATTTTAACATCTTTCTCAACCATATCTTTTCACCCCTTGATGGATGGGGGAGATTCTAGACCTGAACAGAAGCTCTGTATAGTTGCCTGTCTGTTGGCATGTCATAATTTGGGACCCATGTTGATCCCATATGGGTAGACCTATATGGACTTGCCCAGATATAGCCCATTTGGGTCCCATATACCCTTGTTTGCTATTTTGAGGTTTAGATACTGTATCCATTGGACCCACATGGGTCCAATGGATATATCTATTGGAGCCACATGACTACACCATTGGGCAAATGGTGGCCAACGTTGGTGGGCCAACAGTTTCAAACGCCGGTGGGCCAATGGTGGCAAACGCCGTTGGGCCAACAGTGCTTTGTCCACTAATCCACTATTGGCCCAACAGCTCATTAAACACCATTTTCACTGCAAAATCCTTTTGGTTAAGATTTTAAAAATAATTCACAAAAAAAGATTAGATTTTAACTTTTTCTGTATATGGGTTAGTGTTAGTGTTACTGTTAGTGTTAGTGTTAGTGTTAGTGAAAAGTGAAATATCTCTAAAACCACACAACCTATTAACAAATCGCTTGGTACACATATAGAAAACATCTTTACCAAAAAGATTATATTAAATTTAAAAGATTTTCTATTAATTTTAAATAAATATATTGTGTCGGGACTATGGCGGCAGCTGCCATCGGGCCTACGGCGGCGGCCGCCGTCGGGCCGACATTGTTTTGTCCATTTTGCCGGAAAAAACCCAGATGGCGGTGCTTCGACAACATTCGGTACCGAATAATTTAAATCGTATTAACACGAATAATTCCATTAATACATCGTAAAAAATTACAAAACTTTTACAAAATAATCTAAACATATTAATAAACAAACTTGTTAAATAATTCCTTAAAATTCCCGGGATTTCTGGAGTTATTTGTTGAAAAAGAACGCTGCTCAACGATCACACGTGTTCCGATGGCGACTTGAACTGAGTCGAGGTCGAACCGTCAACAAACCGTACCCGATAATTTAAATCGTATTAACACGAATAATTCCATTAATACGTCGTAATAAATTACAAAACTTTTACAAAATAATCTACACATATTAATAAACAAATCTGGTAAATAATTCCTTAAAATTCCTGCGATTTCTGGAGTTATTTGTTGAAAAAGAAGGCTGCTCAAAGATCGCACGTGTTCCGCTGGCGACTCGAGCCGGAAACCAAATTTAAAGAACTGCACATGCGCGGATCAACACCGTCGGCCCGACGGTTGCCCACATGTGGAAAATGAATGGAAACCAGCGGCGGCCACCACCGTCGGCCCGATGGTGGCTCGACGGTGGCCCACATCTGGAAACTGAGTGAAAACCAGCGGTGGCCCACCACCGTCGGCCTGACGTTGGCTCGACGGTGGCCCAAATGTGCAAAAGTTTTAAACCCAGCGGCGGGACACCACCATCGGCCCGACGTTGGCTCGACGGTGGCCCACATGTGCAAAAGATTGAAACCCAGCTGTGAACCACCACCGTTGGCCCGACGGTGGCCCGACGGTGGCTCAAATGTGGAAACGGATTGAAAACCAACATCGGACCACCACCGTTGGCCTGACGGTGGCCCGACAGTGGAAAGTAGGTGGCGACGGTGCGACCAATAGCCGACGTCGGCCTGACGGCCGTGTGCCATCTGGGATAAGTTTTTTTTCTTTGGAAGGGGTTAAGCATAGTGCAGTGTCTTGATCATTTCGTACCTCAAAGGGATAAACAAAAGATATCTGGTACTTTTGTTGTTTCTGTACACCATATAGCATATTGTAGGTATGTCGACATCCCCGCGATTCGTCGCTGCCATTTTGTCCCCGATCACTGTGATCAGCAGTGCGCGAACGGGTGTCGACATGCCTAGCAAAATCGCTTCTCATTGGCTAACGGATGGGGACACCAGGGAATCCCAATGACGTCATATATAAGGAAACCTCTCTGAACGTCCTCCTTTTCAAATTTTGCATTTCTGTTGATTCGTTCGTTCGTGACAGCATTTCAAACATTTGCACTCATTTTCGGATGCTCAAATCGGTTCAAATTCACTTTGGACGTAAATAAAAAATATATTAACATGAGAACAATAATTGAGAGACACCTAGAAGTAGATAAGGATATATACATATGTTATATAGACTATGCTAAAGTATTTGACAAAGTACATCATAAGAAACTCATAGAAGCTCTACAAAAAATTGGTCTAGACGGTAAGGACGTTCGGCTTGTGGCCAACCTCTACTGGGAACAGTATGCTGCTGTAAGAATTGGAGACTCATTGACTCCAGAAGTGAAGATCAAATGTGGAGTGCGACAAGGATGTGTTCTATCATCTAGTCTTTTCAACATTTATACGGAAATGATTTTCAGAGAAATAGATGACATCATAGGAATAAATGTTGGTGGTGGAAATATCAATAACACAAGATACGCAGACGATACAGCACTGCTAGCCTTAACATCAAATCGACTACAAGATATAGTGGATGAAGTAAAAGAAAAAAGTGAGAGATGTGGCCTCAAAATGAATGTAAAGAAGACAAAATCCATGGTTGTCAGCAGAAAGGAATACAAACCAAGAGCAGAGATAAAAGTTAATGGTGTAATATTGGAGCAGGTAGAGTCATTTGTGTATCTGGGCCATTTAATAACTAGTGATGGTGGATGTGAAAGAGAGATTAAACGGAGAATAAACATTGCCAAAACAACATTTCTAAAGATGCAGAAAGTACTAACATCTAGAGACATAAATATAAAAACAAGACTCCGACTGCTAAAATGCTATGTGTGGTGGTCTACACTTTTATATTGCTGCGAGACATGGACTTTGAAGAAAGCAATAACAACAAAGCTCGAGGCATTTGAAATGTGGCAATACAGAAGAATGTTAAAAATTCCATGGACAGCAATGATAAGCAACGTGGAGGTCCTAACAAGAATGAAAATAAAGAAACAGATAATACAAACGATCAAAAACAGAAAAATTAAATACTTTGGCCACATGATACGACACCAGGAATCACAGAGAAGAATACTGGAAGGGAAGATAGAAGGGAAAAGACCAAGAGGGAGAAGGAGAACAACATGGATTGACAACATCACTGAGTGGACAGCAATGAGCTATGCGGAATGTGTGAGATGAACGAATGACAGGAAGAGATGGAGGTCCATTGCAGCCAACCTTCTTCGAGAAGACAGTACCCATTGATTGATTGAGACCCAATTATTAATGTCTTTTCTCATGTTCTACCAAATATTATCACTATCCTATACGTCGAAAGTGGTTAATTTTGATTCGGAAAGTATGTTGTTTCCTACTAGTTACTCCAGGACACTATTGATAATGCCACTCAACATCGCATCTCTGTAGGTACGTGCATGTCCGCGCGCTACGCGACAGCCAGTTTCTGGGTCACACACTTGTAATGCTAAAGCATTAAAGTAATGGCAGGAAATTACCCCTCATTACCGAAATTGAAATAGCTCTAGCATGCTTAATAATCAACCGATTGACACAATTGTTGGACTTTCTTGTATGGTTTTCAAAGCTCTTTCCAACAATGCCATTCATTTTCAGAATGGTGTGGTTTTAAAATGTTGTCCACGTTGCTACATATTGAATACAATATATAGACAAAGTTCGTTCAACTAGTGTAATTCAACATCGAGACAAGAATCACTTAAAGACTGTTGGTAGAGCGGCCTGAATAACACCGATTCTGCAGGAAGTACAGCTCGAGCACTACGCTCAGAACCAGCGAATCTGTCAAGTCGCCATTTTGTCATCTTTGCGGCCTCAACACACTTGAGCAGTCTTTACTTTCATGCGTGATACTTTCGCAGAATGGCAGCCAAACGGGTAGCCAAATCTGCTGTGCAATGGACGGCGTTTGCTGAACGAGTTCCTGCAGCACAGAAGGATGCTTTCCGTGCTTTCAAGCATAAATCTGATACGCTTGCCAGCAAGTGAGTACCGAGTCCATGCCACGGTGTTCAAAGTCAATGGGGTCATGTCACTGTCAGTTGTCACTGTACCTAGACTAAGACTAAGTCTTAGTAACTTACTCAGTTACTGACCGACTGAGGATACTTTACTGTCAACTGTGGGGTTAAAATGCACACGGATAGAATGTCTTGGCTGATGTCCCAGTGGCATAGACTCGATGGAATTGCGTTGAAATATTGAGAAATATTTGTGTTGATTAGAAATGTGACAATCAATGTCATCCTTTCGCGTTTCGGCTTTCAACGCTTTGCCTTTGATAAGTCACAAGATAGGTAGATCAGCTAAAATTTCAAAACACAACAAACAACATAAATTTAAGCTCTTTCAACAGATCACGCTGAGACAAACTCAAATCTGTTGTAATTTTGAAAATATCTTAATAGTAGGTATGTGAGTCAAAATTTCAAAATCCTCCAATTTGAGTGTAACTGGGCTCATTTGAAAGAGGATGAAGAGACAAAGAAAATAACACTTAGATCATTGCGATCCGTTGAGAAATAAAAAAGTTATGATTATTTCATTAATTTTAATTAGCCAAATTATGTCCTCACAATTAACCTTAAAACAATGGCAGAAGGTGTGATCAAAACATACTGTGTTTGTAGGGAAATTGCTGTAACTTTCTTATTTCTCACCGAATTAATAAAATCCTTGAAGTACCTGAACGCCCGAAGAATTCTCTATCTAGATCAATCACAAAAATCACCATTGACCAGCTAAAAATAATTATTAATAATGATCAAACATAATAATTATTATGTTCACGCCTCATAACCTGTGATCAAAACATACTATGTTCGTAGGGAAATTGCTGTAACTTTCTTATTTCTCGCCGAATTAATAACATCTTTGAAGCACCTGAAAGCCAGAAGAATTCTCTATCTAGATCAATCACAAAAATCACCATTGACCAGTTAAAGATAATTATTAATAATGATCAAACATAATAATTATTATGTTCACGCCTCATAACCTCAAGTATGAGATCACTTGAAAATTCAATGTGTTCAGTTGCAGTTGTATTTAGGGTTACAGAACGGTATATTCACCCGAACTGGTCCTTTTCCCACCGCTATAATATTTGACCTCCGAATAATTATTAATAATGATCAAACATAATAATTATTATGTTCACACCTCATAACCTCAAGTATGAGATCACTTGAAAATACATGTATACATTCAATGTGTTCAGTTGCAGTTGTATTTAGGGTTACAGAACGGTATATTCACCCGAACTGGTCCTTTTCCCACCGCTATAATATTAGACCTCCGCATAACTTGACCTACTTAATTTAACTTTACGATTATAAAATCGTATAAGTTGTAGTAAAAAAGAATTACAAAAATACAAGGTATTGCAGTGGTATTTAGGGTTACAGAACGGTATATTCACCCGAACTGGTCCTTTTCCCACCGCTATAATATTAGACCTCCGCATAACTTGACCTACTTAATTTAACTTTACAATTGTAAAATCGTAAAAGTTGTATTAAAAAAGAATTACAAAAATACAAGGTATTGCAGTGGTATTTAGGGTTACAGAACGGTATATTCACCCGAACTGGTCCTTTTCCCACCGCTATAATATTAGACCTCCGCATAACTTGACCTACTTAATTTAACTTTACGATTGTAAAATCGTAAAAGTTGTATTAAAAAAGAATTACAAAAATACAAGGTCATCGGCAATCAGATCTGCTGCGAGTGCATATCTTGAAAGTTCATAATCTTCAGCAGCGTCATAATCTTCATTAGGTTCCCAGTAGGCAATTTTATACAAGTTATACCGTAAGCCCGTCTTTTTCAAAAAAAATTCAATTTTGCCACAGTATGTCGTGTTTTGTTGGGTTTCATCATTATACCATGAATGCATGATATCTCGTCCAATGACAATGCTTCTCTCATCTAACAAGTCAACCAATTCCTCAATCTTATGGGGTTCAAGTTCAGGAAATAGAGTTGGCAGGTCGGCAGTTCTCTTCAAATCTTTCAGCTTCTTTTCAATCTTGCGCCGCTCAGTCATGCTTTTCTTCTGGTTCTTTTGAGCAGTTCTTCGGGATATTTCTACCAGAACTTCCTTCATCTCCTTCCTTTTTATGACCCTATGTGTTCCTGCAAACGATATGGCAAAGTTAATGACATTGTCTCTTTTTTTTATCTTGCAAGCTGTCAAGGTATGTTGTGACACAGTTCTTTTGTGACCGGATCTTGGAGGACAGGAAATTAAGAGTAGCATTTGGTGCTCTCTGCTGAGCAGCAGAGAACATGCCCACAACTTCTTCAGAGTCTATGTTGTGGGACCTGGCAGATTCGGTCAGTCTTCGAAGTTCGTCTGTAATATCAAGGCCAAAATATCTCTCATACTGTCGCTCAAGGACATGGATCACTGACGTCAAGCAAGTCTCCATGAATTTTTCAAAGATACCAACATCGCAAGGCTGTTTACTCTGAAGCTCCCCCAGAATAGTATCTACATTGGGATCAAGCGCATTGCCAAAAAAGTCTTTTTTGGCTGAAAGCACCCCCAAAGGTGATGAAAGTTGTTCCTTGAGTTCATTAAGGACATTGCGCACAATTTGTATCCCTTCAATGTGATGCACTTCACTTAAGAGTGATGTATAAAACTTTGACATCCATGGGCCAGTCAGAAGTTTGCCCAACAGCCCAAGTACCTGAAACTCCATTATTGCAATGGGATTTTGAAAGTCCTGCAGCAAGGATGCTCGCATTCCACCCAGTGTTGTTCCTGCACTTAGAAAACCCTTGAAAGCATTGTGATAAGCAAAGTATTTGCCACTCAGATGAAATATCACATGTAGCCTATTTCCTCTATATCGAGGGATGAACCCTTTTCCTAGTTTCTGTTCGCAAAGGAAGAGTTTGAACCCCATGGGGTCACCTTTCCCATCCTTGTATCGTACTTTATTCAGCGAAAGCACAATGTTTGCGGCAAAACAATCACTACCCCACAACTTACCTTTATCTCGTTCGGCAGATTTTAAGGCCCTTCTAGTAGAACTGGCAATGGTATCGAGTGGATGCAAATGGCAGTTCAACTCGTTCAGCTCCTTTTTCCACGCCTCATTAATCAAACGAATAGCTGCATGGTTGGAGGCCACCCTATCTGACATACTATTTGAAATACCGCCAATAACCTTTTTTCGACATTCTTGGTAGTCTTTACTGTGGAATTTTGAATAAACCTCTGCCAAGTGGTCTACCGATTTGCAAATATGGCGACTGTAGTCCTCTGCTGTCCCACCTGGCAGTTGATCAATTGCAACTACCAAGCATCCATGCTTAAATGTTATGTGTACAGCGTTCACATGGACCCCTTCCTGCGTCGTGGCATCAAAGCCAATCGTAGCATCATTGTTTTTTAGAAGTTCCTCTGCAGTTTGAAGTTCAGCAATAACCCCCATTTCCAGAACCATCATCTCTACCGTGTTTCGGTGTGGAAGTCGATCCAACTTTGCACCAGTCCATTTGATAAACTGATCAATAAGCTTTGGAACATTGCTGGTTGGTACCTGATATATGATAGCGTCATATACCATAAGACGTGTCAACACAGAGTAAGTTCTAGTTCTACTATCACTTTGGAATATAGCAGCAACAGAACTGGTATTATCACTTTCCAAAGTTTTAACTCGTACTTCAAGTGTGGCATTCACATTCTCTAAGAAAGAATTTAGTTCATCCTTTGCCTTTATTTCCTCTTTCAACTGAGTGATATCCATGTTAGCTTGGCTGGTTACTTCCCTGATTGATGTTGACAACTCATCAGCTTTCTTTATTGCAGCTCTGCACTTCTTACTCACCTTATTCAACTTTGACTTGTACTTGTTTTTCGGTCCTTCAAGTTCAGCGTGAAGATACGCACTACTGCGAATTTTACTATTCAGATTGCCAAGTGTTTTGTCCTTTCGTTTCACCTTCTGATTTAAAACACGTACAGCCTGTCGTTTACTCAGCTGAGTTCTCAGCAATTGTGTACTGCGCATATGTTGCTCATGCATTTCTTTCCTAATCTTAATGGCCTTCCTTAAACGTCCAAGTAGAGCCGAACATCTAGCACATCTAGATGGAACCTCAGCAGAGCTGGAGTTGTGGCTAGAAACAACAGTAACTGGGACAGCAATATTTGAAATGGGTCCTTCCACTGGTTGTTGCCTGCTGTGTACACTGCAATCACCTGAAAAGGGTTCTTGACAAATGTTTGTAAAGGTTTTGAATTCTGCTGGGTTTGACAACTTACGAAATTTATCAAATGTCCTCTCTACAAGTCTACGTATTCTGTTTTTGAAAGACCTTTCCGACCCATCACTGAATTTTAGCCTCAAAGCATTTTCTAATTTTGTCCTACTTGACTCATTAGAGTGATACAAATAAAGAACATGACCATTAAGAAGATCTTCCCCTGACACAGTATTCTCTCCTGAATACGTTTCTACCACATGGTTACGGGCAATCCCCAAGTTCACCGGGGTGACTAGACCCTTTCGCCTCTTCTTCTTGGGAGGCATCTTCAATCTTGTTTGATTAATGCTGCATAGTCCGATGAAATAGCTAAATTTCAAAATCAAACCAATTATCTAGGTTTGAATTTACATATCTAACTTAGATACTAATGCACTTATTAAGCATTTGTTTCTGCCTAGAATGCAATACTGAGTCAGAACCTGTGACTCCAAAAATATATGACATAATTGTCGTCACTCCTGTTCTGAGACCAAGCCCAACACCGACCTAATTAATTTTATCTAACGCCAACCAAGTCAATGGAAAGATTCAAAAGTCTTGAGATTGAGCTATCTAGACTATAGACTCATGTAAAGTAGATACTAGTGATCAGTCTAATATCAGTCTAATATATTTATCTCAGAAAAACCCCGTCCTGATATGACCTTAGATGTTGGTAGGACATAAAACAACAACAAACAAACAAACAAACACTCTCAGAAAAAATACAGAAATTCAAAACCATCAGACTATGCAACTTTAATATGTCTTCATTTCATCTGGAATGAAAGCATAGCATTAGGCAAGTGCTGAAGAAATGCACCACAAAATAGCTGTGGAATAAATTCAATAATCACATATTGTAAAATATACTGACATACTCTTATCCAAATTTTGAAATTAATCTAGATATTGAAGAATTAGAATTAATTGCATTGAACAATGTACAAAATACATATGTGTGCACTCAATAATCATATACTGACATACTATGATACTGTTATCCAAATTAATGTAGATATTGAAGAATTCTAATTAATTGCATTGAACAATGTACAAAATACATGTGTGTGCACTCAATTATCACATACTGTAAAATATACTGACATACTCTTATCAAAATTAATGTAGATATTGAAGGATTATAATTAATTGCATTGAACAATGTACAAAATACATGTGTGTGCACTCAATTTGTTGAGTGGCCATTTTGTTTGTCACATTTGGCATGATTTCAGATTTGGTAACATTTTTTCCGCAAGCTCGTTCATACACTTCTCTGGCAAATTGCCTCCTGGTATTTCACAGATACAACAATAAATACATTTAGGATGGGACCTATATATTTTAATTTGGGACCATACCTGCTTTGATGTCGATTTTTGATGATGAATACTGTACAAAATCTTCTCATTTGGGGGAAATTCTTCCTGTACCAGAAATAAACTGTCAATCAGAAAGAAATTAACACGAGGCAATAGCTTGGGAAGTCCTCTATGACATCATGTTCATTATATATGCAAAACATGTCTCTAGCCAATGAGGAGGCATTTATTTGGGGCACTGTAATTGGGTCAGCCAATAGAAAAGTGAGATCGGTGTCACAGGGAAAAAACGCCCACTGTGACGGCGATCGGCGAATTCGGCGCACGTACCTATTAATAGGGGAGAAAGTTATGGCATTTCTAATGTCGGCTTAATTGTTAAGAGATTAGAATTTGAAATAATAAGCTTAACAAATAATGTAGTTAAAATGTTATGTGCCTTCACTGCTTCAGCAGGCAGCCTCAAGAGTCAAGTGTCAGGACTTAAGCATTTGCAAAATCATGAAACGTGTGTGCAAAATTATGGGCACAAATTATATATTAAACAAATCATAACTCAGAGACTAAAGGGCAGATTTACTATTATTATTATTATTATTATACCGACACACCCACGGGGAGGCTTAAGACTAACGCATGTAGATATATATACAAATACATAAACAATACTCTTACTGTAAACATGATTTCACCAAAATCCAGGAAACGGAAACGGAAATAGCACTGTATGGGCGCTGCCATTTGTAAACTCGTACCGAGAAACCGAGAAAATATATTATCGCTCAGTTTCCAACCTGGTCCCCTAGCCTTTGTACCGGAAACGAGTTAAAACGAGCTCAAACGAGTTCAACCGTGGCTGGTTGGGTCTCACCGTGGCTGGTTGGGTAGCTCCGTAGAGCGCTGAATATGCTTATGGAGAAATCCAGCAAACGGAAACGGAAATCGCTCGTCAAATTTTGGTCCGCAGCAAGCAGGGTGGATGGCAGCTATTGGTTAATAATATATCAAAACAAATGCCCGCTGCCATAGATAGTGCAAAGCTTCGATTTTATTCAAAATTCAAAGAAATAAATAACAATTTGGCATAAACATGGGTGCACAAATGCAATATTAATACTTTATTCCACGGAAATGACGGCCGTATTCGATTATCACGACCGCCACTCGGGTCATCTGAGCTGCTAGAATTTCAAATCGAACACCGCGAGTGGAGTAAAAAAATACACGCGCAATCATAAAATACTTTACTGTAGTGCTCTATATCAGGGGGTCGGCGCTAAGCATTGCTTATTCATATTATATATATATATATCTTTGTAATCGGAATGGTCAGGTTTTTCTAACTGTATCAGTTGCAAATTGACTTTATGGGGAAAAAAAAGTATCACAGTGAGGTTTGGTCTCCGTTGCAGGGTCAACGCGAAGTCTGAAGGGTTGCCCAAGATTGACTGGGCCTTCTACAAGAGCCGGCTTGCTAACCCTGCCCTGGTCGACGAGTTTCAGAAGGCGGTGAGTGAAATTATGCACAACTGTTGTGTTGGGCCGCTGACCGTGATAAGGACAAATGCACCAGAACTTGTCTTTGCTTCAGTTCGGGGGTCGTCCCTGGTTTATTTGCACCGCCTGTAGAAGTACTGACATGCAACTGCACATAACCCTTTAGTGGGGGTTCACTGCTAGCAGTGGTGGATTGGTCCACTATGATATCTTCCTTTGGTTTCCAAAAAAAAGTAATGATAAATTGAGGGTGTGAGGTTGAGGGGACCCCCCCACGTCCTCCATCACTATTTCTCATTAAATACCCACTCCCGCATTGTTTTATGCTCGTTTTCCGTTAATAATTAGGTAAATGTGGTGACTTAGTAAATAAAACAATATTTTACTATGAAATACAAATTGAACTGTTCAATTAGATGCAGTGATCACCGGGGGTAAATTGAAAGGGTAGCGACTGACGGCTAAAGTTGTTCAGACTAGCGTGACGTGACGAATTTCTCAGAGGCGTACCTTGAACATGGCCCCATCGCCCGTCTGGTGAACTAAGCTATTCCCGCGCTTGCATAATTCGCCATGGATAAAGGATTTCGTGGATTTCTTCGATTTTTTCAGTAAATACGTTTTGAGTAATTTCTACAAAAAAACCACAATGGGTGTGTGTAAATCAAGTTTAGATTTTTTTAAATGCACAAATGGGCAACCTAAAGTAGTTCCTGTCTACACTAAAACATCTCTATACCGACCGTTCCACAGATTCACCACTCCCCTATATAGATCGCTTTATTTGGGTCCCATGGTAAGGATATTCTAACTCTCTAAACCGACCACTTCCCTAAATGGACCACTTAAAGTCGGTCCTATGCTCGGCCGATTTAGAGAGGTTTGACTGTATATTCACACAGCGGAACCTGGTAGCCGGTGTTTACCTGACGTACTGGGTGTAACATGCGATGTGGTTTGTTGTCGTTACAGTATGACGCAGTGAAGGTTCCTTACCCCACAGACCCTGGCAATCTGACGGCGGCTGTCGATGCAGAGGAGAAGGCAGCTGTAAGTATACTGCTAACGGACGCTTTGTGTGCCAGAAGTGTTGCGTAAGCCGGTAGTTTTGATTTAAAACCGCATATTGAGTTAAACAGATAATTAACTTCCTATAAAGCAGGGATGAAAGATCTCCGTGATTCTGCAGGTTTCCAGGATTTTGAAATCCTGCAGCACCATCAGCGTATTCTAATGATATGTGGTTCAGACTCCGCAGCACTGTCACTAATATCAGCGTATACTACTATTAATTGCTCCAAGTGCCGCAGCACTATCAGCGTACACTACTAATACATGCTTCAAACGGCGCAGCAGTATCAGTGTATACCAAATAATATGAAACATGACTTCCGGGAATTTTCCGCGATTCCCTGACAATGCTAAACCTATGGGAAAATATCAGCATTTCTGCTTTTTTTTCCCGGAAACCACTTTCATCCCTGATAAAGCTTTTAGTGGTAAAGCACCAGAATATCTGTGCAATCTTATGTTCCTCAGTCATCGAAAGCCCGCAGATCATCCAGTCAGATAATATTACATGTTCCTGTCTAGACTCTTAATCAAATGGCAATTGGGCCTTCTGTCTGGCAGTCCGTCCTGATATGACCTTAGATGTTGCTAGGACGTAAAACAACCTGTCTGGCAGGTCCCACTTTATGGAATAGGTTGCCAGGGGATGTAAGAAAATCGGTAACTCTTTAAAAAAATTAAAATCTCGCTCAAGCCTAGTCTGTTGGGGGTAGCTTTGTATGGTAAAAGACATTTCTGTCAATCAACTATATTTTAAGACCAAGTTGTAAATGTCATTGTGGATTTATTGTACAGTACCATAGTGCTAATGACGGTGGTTTATATTAAATTGATTTATTATTACGGGTGCAGTCCTTTACACAGGGATGACTGGGAGGATCGATAATGATATGGTGAGGCTCTTGCCCAGTTGAATTAACCCCACCTTTCCTGGGCCTATGAGGCAAACCACGAGTAATTATATCTATTGGGAAAACGGCATCTATATACGGTCATTGGTTTGACTCGACCACGGTTTGAACCTGTGGGAGTTATTTATCGTATAAATGTGAACTATTTCCAATCGTCTGTCTGTAGGCGCAGGAAACTCAGAAGTACATTGCTGAGTGCAAGGCTGTCATGGCGGATGCTCAGGGGCTGGTGAGTTCATCTTGAATTTCAACTTCCTGAATCCCTTCCTATTGCTAGAGATCATTACCGGTGTAGAAGGAAATCGCAAACCCCCATTCCATATATGGGCATGGGGGGTTTGTGATTTCCTAGGAAATCACATATCCCCCTGGAAATCACAACCCCCCCCCCATATTTGGCAGTCTTTATCCTAATGAAAACATCTTTGTGATAGTCCAGTTTGTAATTCTGACTGCACATGCACTGAAAACGGTCTTTATTCACAGATGTCACGACTGTGGCCATTCTAAAGGCCAGGTAAAGCGTAGTTGGGTTCCAGTACCCATGTTTTCCACTAGGTGGCGACCTCTGTTGAAACAAAGGCCAGGGGACCAGGCTAGGTAAAGAGGATTGTCAATGTAAACAACGTTGTTAGCAAAGTGGCCTTTTTAGTTCCAACTTCAGTCACTGCATACAGTAAATAGAACCATTTTAATATTCCAAATTCTTGTTGTGCATGCACCAAATATCTCAATGAACCATTATTTACTAGTGTGTTAGTTGAATATTACATGGGGGGATTGCAATTTCCACGGGGGGGGTTTGTGATTTCCTAGGAAATCGCAAACCACGGGGTGTGCAATTTCCAGGGGTTTGCTATTTCCTGCCACACCGGGTCACTAGTAGCTGACATTCTTTTTTTTGTGACAAGGGTTTGCACGCGTCGCCAAAAGTCTTGAATGTTTTTGAATCTGGTGGCCAACTTTTTGTATGAACCCTGATTATAACATGTCTCATGTTTTGAGATGAATTTATTTTATGACAAATTCCTGTTATGTTACTTTTGTGAAATTGATTTTCTAACATTACATCAATTTGGTAGATTGCATAAAATGTTGGTATCAAAATGTTGCGCGTCTCCTTGAAAATATTCTTGAATCTGGCAGCCAACCATCTTATGAACCCATGTTGTGACATTAGCGCCTGCCACACTGCCAATTTCAGCACCGTTCTATCGAAACTGTGACCGGGTGCGGTGGCCTAATCGGTAGATCGCGGGCTGAGCGTGTGGAAGGTCAGGAGTTCGGTTCCTAGTCGAGTCAAACCAATGACTTATAAAAACTGATAACTGTCACTTTCTAACCAGGCGCTCGGCATTAATAGGATAGGGCAAGGACTGGTTGGCTCAGTGTCATGATAATGTGATTGAGTGGGATTATCAGGGCATGGTGCCAGTGGCCTGATTTCCCCAAGTGGGGCAGCACTATAAAGTCGGCAAGAGTGCACGCTGGCACAAGTCGGTACCCGTCCTGATATGACCATAAGATGTTGCCATGACTTAAAACTCCAACCACCAACCAACCATCCTCTCCGAAACTGTAACTGCGTGAAACTGGCTTTCAGCTTGCGAAGATCGACTCGCTGCCACCGATTGACGAGATGACCCACGAGATGTACCACGACTACTTCCCTGACCAGGCACGGCGGGCAGACCGCCCGTCCTTCTGGCCACACACCAGCATCCACCAGACCGGCAATGACCCCAACGAGATCAAGTAGAGCATGCGCGCGGTCTGCCGGGTGCCGTCCTGATATGACCTTGGGTTTTGCTAGGATGTAAAACCCTAACAAACAAAACAAGCCTGCCGGATGGAGAGCCGCAAGCAGCTCTGTAGCATGTGAAGAGTAGATTCATATAATGAAGAGCTAAATGCAGGCGGGCGATGAAATGGAGGCTGGACAATTAAGTGGTCTGTGCTGCGACTTTCACAGAATGTCTACTACATCATGCAATAAACAAGTAATCAACATGTCCAAGGTGGTTCTTGTGGGTTCTTTTTTTATGTGAACTGTATTTATGCTTCCCATATCAGTTTCGTCTTATGACTTGCTTTAGCCGCTAGACAATAAGTCTTGTGGTTCCCCTTGTTCTGTCTACTGCATACATTCTTTCTGTAGCTATTTTTCTATCTCCATACCCTCTGAGCTTCTACAATTGATTAGTCATTTTGTTACCTATACTTTTCCTAACTGCCATCACCTTGTTAGACTTCTTCATCGTGTCCTTCCACCAGTTATCTCAAGGGATTTTCGAGCAGAGGTATGATTTGTGGGACATGCTCTCGGTGGTGGATGGTGGTAGCAGGATTTGCAATCAGATAGCTGATTTCCAGTGCCGCGATGTGGATGCTCCTGCTGTAGCCAATTTGTCGATAGAAAGCCCGGTGTGGCGGTTTCAGCCATGTCCCGTACTCAGCCGTGTACCTATACTCAAACTCAAGGCATTGTCAATGGTCTTAAGTCACTAACCTCATACATTTAATATAATGTTTTTGGTAAAGATGTTTTCTATATGTGTACCAAGCGATTTGTTTCTAGGTGGTGTGGTTTTAGAGATATTTCACTTTTCCTGGATTTTCTGTATGAAGATTGCTCACCACCATTGACAATGCCTTGAGTTTGATGGTACGCGCAGTGCAAAACATTAGTTTTAATCAAAATTAATAGAAATCAAGAACCCTAACATTATAATTTTAATATAATCTTTTTGGTGAAGATGTTTTCTATGTGTGTACCAAGCGATTTGTTAATAGGTGGTGTGCTTTTAGAGATATTTCACTTGTTCTGTATTTTCTGTATGAAAATTACTCACGACCATTGACAATGCCTTGAGTTTGAGTATAGGTACACGGCTGAGTACGGGACATGGCTGAAACCGCCACACCGGGCCTACACTTTTACCGACCCAAGGGATTTTTAACGTCCTACATCACATAGACATGGTATGAGAGGAACTGGCCTTTGATGACGCTCTAAGTTATACACAGCGGTGGAAATCCAAATTGGCAGTGGTGGAGGGGGGGCATGGGGAATTGAACCACCGACCCTCAGATCAGGCATCCTATCTAGAAAAAAGTCACACACTAACCACTCCGCCATAGAGAACACCACCTTGTTAGTGACAATTAGTCTTTGGTTTTAAAGTTATACAGGGGAAGAATTCTCTTATTGGCTTAGCCCTGTGAGGAAATTTACAGAAAACAAGGTATGTCAGGTTTCGCAGTGCTCTCCAAGCAGAATCTTAGCCCCTGTGCCTATGGTCAGTCGGTGCACTTTGCTTGGGAGTCCTGCAGCATTGTGATCCTATTGTTTGCCATCGATTCTTTTTTTTTTTAGTGACCTCTATATATTAAGAGGAAACGTTGCAAGACCGTCATGATTTGACCTTGGATGTTACCAGGATGTAAAACCATAAACATTTCCAGAACCATTAATTAGCACATCCACCTCTCGGAGAAGCGTCTTGTTCTTACTTTTTTATTTGCACTCCTATATACCATTTTAACTCCAGGCTACAAACTATTTAAAATAAGACCAAATATTGTGTAGATGTCATGTTCATTATGGCAGTTTATTTACACATATCCAGCTGTACACAATTGAAAATGTCTCACTTCCTCAGAAAAGACAGCGTTTAAGAACGACTGATACAAATTGCACATTTGATGAAGAATGATTATTTCTAAAAAGTTGATTAAATTGATGCAGATAACTCCATTTGTAGCTAATCCATTTATTTTCCAGCTACTTACTCCATATGAAAAATTGTTATGTGAATGGGCACAGAGAGTATACAATTAGTTAATACATTTATTGCATGTTGCCCTGTTTTAAAAGTCTATAGAAAATGCAAAATCTTTCACACAAAAAATATGGGATACATTACAAACCATATTGTGTTATCAGATGCATATTTGTTTCTATTAAACCAACACATAACCGATTCTATACCAGAGATGATAGTGGTGAAATCCGCTTAAAAACGAAATATATCCCTGCTTACTCAAGACTTTATGAGTGGTAGTGAAGATGTATCAACCAAAGGAATTTCTAACAAAATGTAAAATGTAGATTGATTGATTGGTGGTTTATTTACGCCGTGTCGGCAGCATAGGCCATATTCACGGCGACTAAACTGTAGATTTTGCTGTTACGCTTGTTGATTAAAGTTGCATAGTCCGATGGTTTTGAGTTTATCATTTTATGAGATAAATACATTAGGTTGATTGTTACAATCTATCTCACATGAGCTTGAAGTAACTGCTTTAGAATCGCTAACTTTGGGGATGTTTGTTTGAAGTGTAAACATGCTAAGTTAATTTTGGTGCGCATGCCAAAATTCGGGCACTAGACTTCAACAGTAGCAGATTCTATTAAATTTGCCCTTTTATGTAGCAACAAATACTTAATAAGTGCACCAGTATCTAAGTTGGATATGTAGGTTAAAAGCTGGGTTTTTGATTTCGAAAATTTGATGTTTTCATCGGACTGCAGTTTTAAGCAGGGTAATTTTTCACTTGCATACAATACGGGTATTCCGAGTTGAACCTAGTTACTCCTGCAGCCATGTACCAGAGCTGCTAAACCAGATAGAAAAGTGTTTGAAGGCTGTGTTAAGGCCATAACCACATGAATTATAATCTAATTATGCTAAATAAATTGTTCACATGCTTATCTATCATATTCCACTACATTTGGAGTGGAAGATTGATGAAGATCCTCTTCTGCATAATCTAGGCCCTATTGGGCCTCTAATGCCAGCTCGTTATGGTAAAAAAAGAACTCTTTGTTTGCACACATATGGAGGTCGACAGAGCCCGGAAGTCATATAATTGTGGGATTCCTGTAGATTAATAGGACTTTTAAAGCCGAATCAGGAGCAAGCAGTGGCCACCATCTTCGAGTTAGTTTCATTCTCTCCCAGTTCATCAACTATGCTAACATACATAAACCCTGCATACTGGAAACACGTATTCTACAACTTATTTACAGTTGATTCATACCAAAGCAGTTTTTTTCTTGGATTTAGATATGGCGGCCATTTACCCCTACTCTGAGAGGGGGATGGGTGAATATTTGATCTTGCTGGTACCCAGCACGCCGGGTCGCAGCTCCAGCTTGCACACAGGAAGTTGGGTTGGTGCCCCGACTATCCTTAGGCTTCACTATAGTATAGATATTATAATGTGCACACATAAGTACATGATTCCTGATGACCAAACTTGGCAGCATTTTTTGCTATGCACTCGCTTCTAATATAGATTGATTGGTGGATGTTTTATGCCATGTCAGCAACAAAGACCATATTCATGGCGAGAAGTGTTTAACTTGTATTCTGTCCAATTTCGTTTAACCATCACTTTTACACAGTGTAAAAGCACAGAATCAAATATTTGCCAAAAGACATATGAAGTTAAAAAGCTCCCAATTATAAAAATAAAGTTCCAGGTAAAAGTCATTCTTAGTAAATATAGATTGCAGTAAAATAGTCCAAGTAAATATTTTACATGAGATAAAATACCACACTGCGTATTTCATGGTGTATGTATATTTACTATCTCCCACCCCCTTCCTATATGTAAGCTAAAGCTGCGCCCCGGCATGCTGGATCCCAGCTCCAGTCGTTCCTGAGGAACCAGCAAAACTCCGAACACGTGTACCTGGGCCGCATTCAGGGTACGCATTGGAGTCGACTCCGAGATGTCTTTTTGACTTATTTCCGTTCAGGATATGCCTAGGATTCGTCTCCCTTTACAGAATGGAGGGAAAAAGCGCCTCGAAAATGGCCGCCAAATCCAGTGGTTTCAGCCAACCAGAGCTCTTCTTTTCCATTGTAGCTGCCATTTTCGAGGCAACCAACAGCTAAAGTTGTTCACACTAGCATGACGTCAGGAATTTCTCTGAGGCGTACCTTGAACGTGGCCCAGTGTTCCTCATTCCACTGCTACATGCTATATTCTAGTTATACCAAGCACCAGTTTTGGTAGCAACAAGTATTAATTTGAAAGCCATTATTTTAACTTAACGAGGATTTGAAGCGATCAACCTGCCACATGGGTCGTGGGCACTCAACACATTTCCACCATACTTCCAAACTCTAAGTAGGTCACAACAAATATCGTCTTTATATAGCACCTGACAACACATTAAAGACACCACAATGTGAACATATGAAGTCGTGCCAATTTTGAGAATGCCACAGTATTTAGTTAGTAAATATCATAATTGTAGCACTAATTTAATTCTTACAGAAAAAAACCCCAACCATTTCACTTCACTAGCCTGGATGAAAATGCTTCTGATGATATCAGGCCGCCGGCACCACAATCCAACTTCCCACTCTGTCACATTATCCTGACACAGCTAACTAGTCTTTGCCTTATCCTAGCAATACCAAACGCCAGGCCAGGTAGCGACAAGTATCAATTTTGTAAGTCATTGGTTTGATTCGGCCAAGTTTAAAATTCCCAACCTAACGCATAGGAAGCCTGCGCTCTACCAATTCAGTCACCGCATCCGGTTTAACTAATCTTTGCCTTATCCTAGCAATACCAAACGCCAGGCTAGGTAGCGACAAGTATCAATTTTGTAAGTCATTAGTTTGATTCGGCCAAGTTTCAAATTTCCGACCTTCCGCACAGGAAGCCTGTGCTCTACCGATTCAGTCACCGCATCCGTTTTAATTTCGAAGAGTTGATGCTTTCATCGTACTGTGCAGCTAAATAATTATATCCACCTGTTATTAAATACCTAAATGGCGTTATCTAAGGTAATATTAATTGTAATGCCTGACCTGGTGTGATGGCGCTGACCCCAATGGTCCCCCTAACCGTTCGGCCATTGCGACAGCCAGGTATATGTTAAATTTCAACGATACTTCAATAAATCCCTCACCCTAACATCCTGGTTCAGTTACTCGGGCCTCTGGGTGAAAATTGACAACGTTTCTACTAGTGTTGGGACGATCATCGACTAGAGCCGAGAAGTTAGTTGTTTAAACTGTCAATTCGAGCTCTTGTTTACAAAAGTGTCTATCGATTTTAGTTGCTACATCAGATCAAATTTGAAAGATTCAGAAATTACATCTAAAGTTGAACTAGTGGTATTTCAAACTGAAAAATATATAAATAAATTTGTAATATAGTAGAACCTAAATATATCATAGAACCTAAATCTGTGTCGAATTAATTATCAGTCAACATTCGCCACGGTTCATGTGCACGGTGTATACAGATATGTACAAAAGCGCGTATTTATCCAAACCGATTATTAATCAATCAACTATCGGTTTGCTCAAACCGACGATTGCAACCATCTCCCACTACTAGTTTCCACTCGGTCAATACTCAGCCCAGATGCCCTCGTCCTCAAACACCATATCGGGAAATAACCGCTCATTATTACTGAAAATAAGCCTACCTTACTAACAGGCAAATAGATAACCTAGTATAGCTCCCCCTCCCCCTTGACCCCCCCCCCCTCCCCAAAAAGGTGGCTAAAATCTGAGATAAATGATATTAGAGCATGCTTGGATTTACGATAGAGAAGGTGGGCGTGTGTGGCTTTAAGTGCGATGTTTACAGTTCCTTTCATACACAAAAAGTATGTACGCTATCATTTCAAGCACAACAAGTCGAGCTCTGTCGATGGTAGCCTGCAGAAACTTACACAGTTGTTTCAGATGGTGTCAGCTCGAGCTCTATTGACTCCGCAGTCTGCGGGGTCAGGCATTCCTCTTGGATAGTTTCATATGCCGGCTTTGGCTCAGAGTTGCTGTTGAAAGTCTCCCGCTGTGCTTCGGTCATCTCTTCGATGGCCTTGTAGAAGTCTGAGAAGTCCACGTAAGCGCCGACCCTGCCATCTGCATCCTGTCCTGAATTGGCATTTGAGCGGTGTGATCTTGATTGGAAAAGCCGGAAAGAGTCCTCACCACTCTGTGTAGAGTCATTGCTGCTGTGGGTCGTGTTTGTATTAAGGTTCCCACTGTTGACGTTGGTGGCGGTGTGTGAGTTGGTGCTGTTTGACAGGTACAATTGCAGGGACTTTGGTGCTGGTGGCGGTGACCGACTGTCCGTAGGAATCAGCACAAAGAGTGGCTCTTTTAAGTAACTCACGTGGCTAGTTCCACCAGGTGGCGCCACAGCACCAACTACTGGAAGTTGGTTGCTGTTAGGCACGCAGGTAGGACTGCTGATAGCATTCGGAAGCGGATAGTTGAAGTTGCGTACAAGAAGAGTTATGTCCTTCCGCTTCCGACAGTTAGCCTTGACGGAACCAGAACTTGTCATGAAGGCGTCATGATGCAGCCGGACGACCCGGTCCACTACTGCCTGTGCCACTCCATTTAATGTCGACTGCACAGAAAACTCGGAGGCGACCATGCTGGCAATGTCACGGTTCACATGTTCCGTGCTTGTTGCATCCTGCACACTCTTGTAAAGCCCGTATGACATGAGGATGAGGAAGCCGGTATTTTCGGACACCGGAATCCCACCGTCCACGTTTGGCTCAGCTATAATTGGATCTGAAGTCACCAACCTGAGTGGAAAGTACAAGCGAACATAAAGTCGAAATAGAATATGGAACAGACATCTTGGGACATAATTATATTGCTTTCAGTGACTGATGGGGATTTGGTGCCATGTCAGCAACAAAGTCCATATTAAATGTAAATTAATAGTATGTTATATACATGGGTATCAAAGGAGAGACAACTTATATAATCAAATACACTTCCTATAAATGCAGTCTTAGAAACATCAGAAATATACTTTGGAAATGGCTAGAACAGCATACTGGACAATGCCAAAATACTGTAGTGGAAGATAATCCCCAAAGTACCTGAAGGGCTCAGCTTCGCGTATACGAGTCTTCATGTTGTGGTCACCAATGGTTCGTGTGTAGGTGTTCGTGGTTTCACCAACAATGCCTGCCTTCAGCAGTGCATCGATGTCAGTGCCGATACTGGCAAGCCGGTCAAGCTCCTGCTCATTTTCAATGTTGTGGTCTGCGGAGAGCTGAACAACCCGAAGAACACCCTCCTGGTCTGTTGTGCACAGGAGTGCCCTGCTGCAACCTGAAGCATGTGGACAACGAAGCAGTTTAAAATCTGCACCAAGGCTATCTAATGTTTGCTGGGCCTTTACATCCTAGCATTATCTAAATGTACTTTCAGGAATATGCCAGTTGGACGCACAAAATGTGCTTGTATTTTTTTAATTTATTTTTGGTCCATTAGTTGTTTAAGCAGGGGAAATTTCAGTCATAGACGACTGGTCTTCCTCATTCCACTGCTGGTTGAGAGAAAGCCTGAGCCTACACTTTTACCGACCCAAGGGATTTTTAACCTCCCACACCACATCGACATGGTATGAGAGCAACTGGCCTTTGATGACGCTGTAAGTTATACAGTGGTGGAAATCCAAATCGGCAGAGCTGGGGGCACAGGGAATCGAACCGCCGACCCTCAGATTAGGAGTCTGACATAGAAAAAAGTCAGACACTCTAACCACTCCGCCACAGAGAAAGTGTTTATACCAACATGCATGGGTCTAAATGCTATGGACATTTTCAATGCATCGATATTTTCATTTCCAAATGAATTTGTCAAATGGGAGCTGAAATGTCGCTATGTTGATCCAACTAAGCAGCTGTTTCTTTGTTTGGGGCTTTATATCCTAACACAATCTAAGGTAGTAGCAGGACGACTACCAAATTGTGACAGTATGCTTCTTCTATCAAGAGACCACTTGCATCTCTGTATCAAGGATGAAAGTGGTCTCCAGGAAAATATGTGGAAATCAATCGAGACCCTGGCACCACCTAGTGGGTTCTGGCAGAAACAAGCTGTGGTTATTACACTGCTGGCGATAGGATTAGCACTGTCAGGGAATTGCGGGAAAAGTGCCGGAAGTCAGGTTTAAGCTATCCTTGTTGTGGTTATGTTATCGCTCATATCTAACTCTTTCTTATTTGGGTTTTATGTTCTAGCAACATCTAAGGTCATATAAGAACAACATTCAAACTAACCAATTGCTGTCAGATATACATCAGGATTTGTGATTTTAAAGTTAATCGGTCATTATTTAAAACAATTGTGGAAATCCGCGAAATTGCGGAGATCTTTCATCCCTGCTGTATATTAGAAAACATAAATGTGATTGACTAAATGAATAAGCTGCTATTAGTTCTGACCTGCCATGCAGGCACTGACTTGTGACAGTGCACACTCATAGCGACTTTATAGTGTTGGCCCATTGGGAAATCAGGGCTCTGGCACCATGACCCGATATCCCACTCAGTCACATTATCCTGACACTGATCGAACCAGTCCTTGCCCTATCCTATTAATGCCAAGCGCCTGGCCAGGAAGCGACACGTATCAAGTCTATAAGTCATTGTTTTCACTCGACCTGGAACCAAACTTCTGAACATGAGACCCGTGCTCTACCGATTCGGCCACAGCGACCGGTCCCTGCCATACAAATTGCCTTCAATGGCGCATGCACTGACCGACATTGGCGATGTAGAGTTTTGCTTCCTTGATGAGCGCGATGACGGCTGTAGTGCCTCCAGTGATCTCGGCCTCCACCTCCTCCAAGCGCTTGAACAGGTCGGGGTACTTGCTGTACAACTCATATTGTGCCATACCCTGGAGCGTGTTCAGAAGGTACAATGCAGTGATAGAAATAAACAACATTTTTCGCTTGTCCACCAGACAAATCTGGTGTGATTTTCACTTGTCCATCTGAATTTTCACTTGTACCGGATAAACTCTTGTTCGTCCGGGACAAACATACAGCGATAGAAATAATGACCCGCCTGATGACACAAGGGTTAACTGAATCAATATATTAAACACCCCATTACAAATTATACTGTTTCTGTAAGTTAACCTGTAAGCACCCCCTAAATATCTTTACATATTTCCCACTCACCATACCTTCTAGTAACCCTTGTATTCGACGAGTGCAGAAATTCCACCCGCGAGTGGCGCCACCGTGTCAAAACAAGGAACTACACCATGTACACAGGTATATATACACTATATAGCAGCGAATACCTATAATATATGTATAGAATAGGTGCATTGCTTATATTTATACAATGCATTATATAGATTTCCATGTTACATGAGTGATATTAACATATCGCTTAATTTGTATAATTTCTAAATAAAAAAGTGAATTAGTTTAGGGTTCCCTCCCCACCAACTCTAACATATGCACAACATGCAACTCTTCATAAGAACATGGATTCTGCTATTATTTGGAATGTTTTTTTTTGCTATTATTTGGAAGGTTCTCACTTTTGGTTTCCATGTCACACTTTAGTGCCCAGTTTCAGAGAATGACCCATATGCATAAGTTCTTTCGGTGCCAACTCACCTCGGGAACATGTACCATGAGGCTCGTCTTTTGAGCCAGTAAGTCGTCAATCGTATCAGTGTAGCCCTTCTCTACCGCAATGAATGCCTGCAGAGGAAGTGAACCGGAAGGGATGAAAGTGGTCTTCGACAAAAAACGTGGAAATCAGGCCGAGACCTTGGGCCAATGACGAATTTCCATGATAACGCAGATTTTCCACCATAGGATCAGCACTGTCAAGGAATCGCAGAAAAATGCCGGAAGTCTGGCTTAAACCACAACTGTCCTGGTGGTGACTATATTGTCGCCCATACCTAACCCTTTCTTGTTTACGTTTTATGTTCTCACAACATCCATGGTCATATAAGAACGGGATTCGCCCTAATCAATTGCTGCTATAATATATAATATGTTGGCATTTTGTGAACGTTAATCAGTGAATATCAACAATCGTGGAGATCTTTCATCCATGTATAATGAATTCCTTGATTAAGCAGGGAAAATTTAAATTCTATACAATTGGTCTTCCTCATTGCACTGCACCAAAGACCCTATAATACTAAGACGGCTCACTCCCTATCTCTCCCATGGTAATGTAAATTTTGCAGTGCCACCTTGTGGTGGGTTTGATCAGCCCAGCTGCTGGTTGGTGTTTCACATGTAAACACATACAATTATATTATACATGAGATAGGTAAGTATGAATACACCTCAATATGAAATTGCTATGAACAAATACACATCATCATCAGCATCGCCATCATCACACATCTTTCAGATTCATATATACATTTATACATAAAATATAGCACCTGTTTAACCAAGAGAACAGCCAGCACACCAAGTGGTGGGTCTGATCATTTTGATTACACAGTACAGGCTGAGTGAGCCGTCTTAGTATTATAGGGTCTTTGACTGCACCTTTCATTATAACTGTAATGCCGACCGCCAGGCCAGGTAGTGACAATTAAGTTAGTTGCCTCACTTGACCGGATTTTAATCCCATGGGTTTCGAATTCCACAACATGCCACATGAGAAGCACGCGCTCAACTCATTCGGACAACCCACCTGGTTCACATCAAGCAAAAGGAACCTACCTATCTTTTAGATGGCTAGCTTATGAGCTATTTGAAGTGCCATTATGCAAAATTAATTTAGCAACAATCCCAAAACACTGACACCCGAAATTGCCTCGGTATTCCCCTTTATGTGGCAAAAAATGTGTGTTAAGAGCACCAGTATCTAAGTTAGATATGTAGAATCAAATCTAGATAATTGTTTTGGTTTTGAAAATTTTATGTTTTCATCGGACTATGTAGCTTAATCCTGGGACTAACTCGCCTCGAGCATACTTGTCACTAGTTATAAACTACTAAAGCTGACCAATGCGCCTCTTTTACTACAGACCTAGATGCATTCCAGGCAGCTCCACCAGTAGGCTCTACCAACCATCACCTTCTAGAATGTTCCTCAATTAATATTAGCATAAGACACTGTATACCACAAGTTTATGCATTTCCAAAATTTAAGTACTTTCTCATTCTACCAAGCTATCCTATGCCAGGAGCCTAATTTGAGATGTTCCAAGTGGTATGCAGATGGAATAAAACAGCATATATTTTAATAAGAAAAATAACAAGTAATCTCAGGTGGTACGCAGCTGCATACTTGCATATATGGAAGCTATGCCCCTGTAGGCCTATGGGTTTTCGCAGAAATTCTCTACATGCTACTATACGCGAAGCCGTTGACCGACCAACCACAGCGATTCCCTGACAGTGCGAAGCATAGGAAATGCCTTCTGCACTTCAACGAAAATCTATTCCTTCCTCCCCCCCCCCCCAACCTAGCAGCATCTAAGGTCATATCATGACGATCCACCCCCCAATGCATATAATGGGATTCTGATTAACAAACCAGACGAGTTGAGCGTTCGCCTCTCGTTTCGGTAGGTCGTGGGATTCGAACCCACGGGTCTGAAGCCCTGGTCGAGTCAAACCAATGATTTAAAAGATGATACCTGTCACTACCTAGCCTGGCATTCGGCATTACTGGAGGGATCACAAGAAGGGAGTTTAAACACTACAGTAAAACCTCTCTAACCGACCATCTCCACAGATCGACCACTCCCTTATATCGATTGTATTATCTGGGTCCCAAACGATCGCCCATACAATACCAGTGTAACAAAATGAAAAACTCCCTAAAACCAACCCCTCCCTAACTGGACCATTAAAAGTCGGTCTCATAGTCGGTCGATTTAGAGAGATTTTACTGTATATGGTTTTGAAAAGGCCCCAAAAACCAATAGCTAAGAGAATTACTATCAGGTCGCATACACCTTTGTTACTATGTTAGGCTAAAAATCAAGGCTTTTCCCAGGACTTTCAAGGGTGCAAAACAGAAACATATTTCCAAGGCCATTCACGTATCCATTTCCAAGAACATACATTTTTATTTCAACACACAGACCATCAGGTAACCATCGATGGAATCAAATGTGATGAATGCTATTACTAGCAACTATTATTGTCCATCATTGTGCGGGTGGAAGGTTCTGAGGGCCACACTGCTGCCTTTGTAATTTGGCTGCTTTTGAAGTTAATTGTGGTTGTTTGTGGTTGTTTGTCATTGTCTCAGTTCTTTGGAATAATAGACAAAAATCTCATCATGTGGTAGTCGGTTTTCAAGGATTTTCAAGCACACAGTAAAACTCGCACCACTGTTAGTGTTAAGGCCTTGAATGGGAGGAGGTTAAATTTCAAGATTGCATATATATGCACCCTGTATTGTACATTTACCTGTAACAATATCTCCTTGATCTCTTCGTCATCTGTCCTGTTGTTGAGCTGGCCGAGCAGCAGTTCAGCGGGCATGCGCTGCGCAGCGAACCCCGGCACCCTGCACCCGTCATGCCCATCGAACACGCCATACAGTGAGATGTTCCCCTCCACACTGAAATGGGGATGGTTTGTGTGTAAATAATGCACATAACAATATGTGGTGCCCAGTTTCAGAGAATGACCTAAATCACGGATGATAGTGGTTTCAGGCAAAAAAAAGTGGAAATCAATTATTATCCCATTGGCTAATTTTTGTTTCCATATATATTTAAAATTCTCCCAGGCCATGAAAAAACCTGGAAATCCGCTTAAAAACGGAAGAATATCATCCCTGTATATATAGAAGCAGTGTCAAACAGACGGATTGTTTAAATTTTTTGTTTGCGTGTGAGGAACGGTACCTGAAGTGGATGCTGCGGTCCTCGAACTCGTGGTCTTCGCACCGGAAGCCATCCTCCCTGTATGTCTGGTTTGTCGAGAAGCCGACACCCGAGAGGTGGCACACGGGCAGATCATCCGTCCAGCTCAGGTCCTGCCACCAGGGGGACATGAGAGGTTACGTCACAGCCTTAGGAGCTACTCACAACTTACGTCACGGCAATAGGGTGTGGAAGGGCGGGCATTATTATCATCATCATCGCTTGCAAGTCAAACTGTTAGTTCAACGATGTACACCATGTCCCATCTAACCAACACTACTTCAATAATATCTCCATTCTGTAATACCTAACCAAACTAATAATACATACGAGTCTGTCTCGAAAGGTGATCACTTTTTGTTGTTGTTGTCGTCCATTGTAACGATTGACACAAAACAGCACAGAAACGGTTACACTGAAAACACAAGGACATTTGCTTCAAATCAATATGTATTCTATTGGCATTATGAAACACCATGTAAAAAACAAATCAGTTTATCCTGAGCAAATGCATAAGCAGATAGTATGTTGATCGTTACAATGGACAAAGTTTTGTCCCATATTGCTTAGCACCTTTTGAGACAGTCTCATTAAATATAATCTATTATATACATATAAATGCTCGGAGAATTATTTATTTAATTATTAAACGATTCATCGCGGGTATATTATTAATGAATCACTGTCATCCACCCGGCTTGCTGCGAACCAACGGATCCCAGTGGCGTTCGACAGCATCCGCTGTAGTTTGAATCGTCACTTGCGGCCTGTTTTTTGCTCTTATGTTGAATTAGGTAGGGCATTTATCGCTCAGCCCAGAGTCGAATAAACGAACCAACCCTGAAAATCTGTAATTTGCAATGCAGGGTGAAAGTGTTTGGGGGGATGGGCGGGAAGCCGGAAATCACAACTGCTATCATTATTAATAAATACCTCGAGTTCTAGTAAATAATTACTGCAATCAAAAGGAAACATGTGTTTCAATTAGATTTGGATTATAACTGACAGATAACTTATGATATTAATAAGTCACAGATAGGATTGCAGTAGTAATTAATATAGTAATAACTTTGGGGTCCTAAAGCTAAACTAAAACTCAAGTTTCAGCTCAGCATCAGCTCTAGATACAAGATTCACCCCGTACTTGTAGTAGGGGTGAATGAAGACGTAGCCTAAATATGGGCGGAAATAGCTTTAGTAGAAAACAGGAAGTATAATCTCTAGTTCCAATATCAAATGGCAACGTATATCGGCACAGAGTTGGTGAAATGGAAGAGAATGCAAAAAGACAAGATGGCGACTATAGGCATAGAATGCTGTCGATTTCCATTTTAAAGTCCATTTATCTACATGTTTTATTATATTTTTCAAGTCAAAAGTGGCGGGTAAATATTCAGATGTATGTGAAGAATATATTTTGCTTCTTAAATTAAAAATTGATCTGCTCATTTAATTTACCTAGATAAAAGATTCACCCTGTACATACAGTAGGGGTGAACATCAACATAGTCTAAATACGAGTGTAAACAGCTTTAGTATGGAAGAGGAAGTATCAAATGACTACTCGTATAGGCACAGAGTTAGTGAAATGATAGATAATGCAAAAAGACAAGATGGCGGTAACAGAACACCATCGATTTCACTTTTAAAGTCTATTAAACTACATGTTTTATTATATTTTTCAACTCAAAAGTAGCGGGGAAATATGAAGACGTATATAAAGAATATATTTTGCTTCTTAAATTAAGGATTTATCATCTCAGTTCATTTCCCCACCATGTCGAAAATGTTCGCCCGTTTTTCTAATCCTAATGGGTTGGTTTTCACCCCTACAACTGTAGTACAAGTACAGGATGATCTTTTATCTAAATTCACCCAGCATGTAGATATTTCCCCCTAGCTTGTATATAGGGTTGTTCTTCACCCCACCTGTGTATACCGCAGCAGTACGGGGTGAATCGTTTATATACCTCAGCTCAGGCCTCAGCATTTCAACCACTTGACTTGCAACTTAATCTTGGTTGGAACTAGATAAAAGATCACCCTGTACTTGTAGTAGGGGTGAAAAATAACCTCATATAAAAGCTGGCGAAGAATTTCGACATGCTGGGAAATGAACTGAGCTGATAAATTCTTAATTTAAGAAGCAAAATATATTCTTCACATACACCTTTATATTTCCCCTGCTTCATCTGATTTGAAATATATCATAAAACATATACTTTAACGCACTTTAAAAGTGAAATCGAATGCGCCGCCATTTGATACTAGAACCAGAGTTTCTACTTCCTGTTCCATACTAAACTATTTTCGCCCATATTTAGGCTACGTTGTCGTTCACCCCGCTACAGTCTACTGTAAGTAAGGGGTGAATCCTTTATCTAGGTTGGAACTAGATAAAAGATCCACACCGTACTTGCAGTACAGGGGTGAATATCAACATAGTCTAAATATGGGCGACACTAGCTTCAATAGTAGTACGGAACAATCTCTGATTCCAGTATCAAATGGCTACTTGTATCGGTGGTTGGTAAAATGAGAGAATACAAACAAATAAAAAAGATGGCGGTGATAGAACGCTGTCGATTTCACTTTTAAAGTCCATTTACATTATTCATTAAACTACGATGCATGTATTCTTATATTTTTCAACTCAAAAGTATCGGTAGGTAGATCAGCTAAAATTTCAAAACACAACAAACAGTATAAATGTAAGCTCTTTCAACAGATCTTGCTGAGACAAACTCAAATCTGTTGTAATTTTGAAAATATCTTAATAGCCCAGGAAGAAAGTTATGGCATTTAAAATGTCGGCTGAATTGTTAAATTTAGTCTGGATTCACCATTATAATAAACTGTGACCCTTGCCACATTGCTACAGCTTTGTATGCTCTAAGTATTTTGATTTAGGTATTTTGATATGTATTTTTGGTGAGATTAGTTCATGTTTTTTCCAGTGATTTTACCCAGCATGTCCAATTTTTTAGCCAGTTTTTCTAATGCGTTAGTTTTCACCCCTACTACTAGTTACATTTTGTTTGTTTGTTGTTTTACGTCCTAGCAACATCTCAGGTCATATCAGGACGGGTACCGACTTGTGACAGTACGCACTCATGGTGCTTTTATAGTGCTGCCCCACTGGGAAATCAGGCTGCCGGCACCATGACCCGATATCCCATTCAGTCACATTATCCTGACAGTGACACCGAGCTAACCAGTCCTTGCCCTATCCTAGTAATGCCGAACACCAGGCTAGGAAGCATCAAGTATACATTTTTAAGTCATTGACATTGGTTTGACTCGACCGGGAACCGAACTCGCGATCTTCCGCACGCGAGGCCTGTGCTCTACCGATTCGGCCAACTACTACTTAAATACTAGTACTACGTCTACGGGGTCGGGGTGATCTTTTATCTACTAGCCTCTACTACTCTAGCCTAGGTAGGACTAAGTAGGTTGGAACTAAGATTCACCCCGTACTTCCAGTACCGGGTGAACGACAACGTAGTCTAAATACGGGTGAAAATTGGGTTAGTATGGAACAAGTAGAATGCTTGGCACCAGTGTCAAATGGTTATTTATATCGGCACAGAGTTGGTGAAATGGGAGAGAATGCAAAAAGACAAGATGGCGACCGCAGAACGCCGTCGATTTCACTTTTAAATCTTATTAAACTAGATATTATATTATATTTTTCAACTCAAAGGTAGCGGGCTATCAATAAGACATATGTAAAGAATAATTGTTGCTTCTTAGATTGTGAAATTAGGCTCTCAATTCATTAACCCGCTTTTTCTACCGTTTTTATATAGGGTTGGTATTCACCCGTGTACTGTGAGTACCGGTGTGGCGGTTTCAGCGTGTTCCCATGCTCAGACGTGTACCTCGCTTCTGCGCATGCGTCAGAATCTAATAAGCATGGCCGTAATCGATTAACACTACCCGGGCGACTCGGGCCATCCGAGTCGTCAGAATTTCAAATAGAACACGGCGAGTGGAGTCGACAAATACACGTGCCGTGTGCAAAAAAAGAATAACTTAGATTAATTAAATGGAAATATAGGTAAACTAGACCATCATAAAATACTTTAAATCCTATTTTGCTGTAGTTTTATCGGTTATTTAAAAAAAAAAAAATTGTCCACCCGAGCGCGGAGAAGCGTATTCGATTATTCGACCCGAGTTTGCGCAGAAGCAACGGGACACGGCTGAGCACGGGAACAAGCTGAAACCGCCACACCGGGTGAATCCTTTATCTAGGTGGGAACTACTCAACTAGATAGATTCACCCAGTACTTCCAGTACTAGAAATTCTAGTAGAATTCTAGATTACCAACTGCAGTAAGACTATCAAAGAGCATTTGGCACAACATGCAACCACAGTTTCAAATGACCTTAACCACCAGTTGTGACAGTCTAAAAAATGCCATCTGAACTTACTGCGTGTGTCCGGGGGGTCGGGGATCCCGATGATCCGACAGAAAGGCGATGTGTTGTCATCTTTCTCACTGTCAAAACTGCGGCGATCCTGCTCCCCGGAAGTTCCGCTGGTTCCACCTGCATGTTGACCCGATTACCGAACCCAGCAAAATGGGGCCGTAGTTCTGGCATAAGTCACTAGGTGGCGGCAACCACCGTCATTTAATGTTGCAATGCAACACTAGGGGCGTAATCGATTAATACACCTAAACACGGTTTGGCGGCCATCTTGACCTAATTCCTGTTTGCAGGTCCACAAACGCACATGGCAGTATCATCAGTGTGGCAGTGAGCAATCTTCATAGAGAAAAAGTTAAATATCTCTAAAACCACACAACCAAGAAACAAACTGATTGGAATACACATAGAAAACATGTTTACCAAAAATAGTATATTAAATTGATATGGTTAGGGTTCTGGATTTCTATTCATTTTGAATAAAACTGACATTTTGCACTGCTGGTACCGGCATACTCAATGCATTGTCAATGGCAGTGAGCAATCTTCAGAGAGAAAAAGTTAAATATCTCTAAAACCACACCAGCTAGAAACAAGCTGATTGGAATACACATAGAAAACATGTTTAACAAAAAGATTATATTGAATTGATATGGTTAGGGTTCTGGATTTCTATTAAATTTGAATAAATCTGACGTTTTGCACTGCGCGTATGGCAAACTCAATGCATTGCCGATGGTCGAGAGCAATCTTCACACAGAAAAAGTGAAATATCTCTAAAACCACACCAGCTAGAAACAAGCTGATTGGAATACACATAGAAAACATGTTTACCAAAAGGATTATATTAAATTGATACGGTTAGGGTTCTAGATTTCTATTAATTTTGAATAAAACTGACGTTTTGCACTGTGCGTTCCGGCAAACTCAAGGCTATCAGGCTTTGTTTACCTATATCCGGAAGTGGCCTCGTTCTCGCGAAATTAGGACATGCCCACATAAGGCCAAACCGTGTTATCGTGTATCGACTCTGGTCACCCGAGCCACTTTTTGGCGCATGCGCACATCCTCCAGACTCGGGTCGAATAATCGAATAAGCTTCTCCATGCTTGGGTGACAAAAATGGTGGCCCTTTTATTTGTTTTTTTAGTAGCCGATATAATTACAGCAAAATATGATTGAACTATTTTTATGATGGCATAGTTTAGTGATATTTCCATTTCATTAATCTAAGTTATCACAAAAAAAATAAATGTATGACTGGTACTGGTGGCTGTTATCCTGCCTGGCGGTGCCAGCGCAAATGTGACGTCATCGCTCCTTGCAAACCCCAGCCAAGAGGTGGGTTACTGGGGTCGGGTTGTTTTGCACATGGCACGGGTATTTGTCGACTCCACTCGCGGTGTTCTATTTGAAATTCTGACGACTTGGGTGACCCGAGTCGCCCGGGTCGTGTTAATCGATTACGGCCCAGGAGGAGGGTCAAGCTCCTTGATTGTTGCGAGATCTGCACAGATGTGTAGGCTACCAGCATAGTTGTTTTTTTTTTTTTTTTTTTGGTCCATTAGTTGTTTAAGCAGGGGAAATTTCAGTCATAGATGACTGGTCTTCCTCATTCCACTGCTGGTCGATAGAAAGCCCAAGCCTACACTTTTACCGACCCAAGGGATTTTTAACCTCCCACACCACATAAGCTGTATTCACACGGGCGAGTTAAAACGCCTGACGCAAAACGATTTGCGTAGTGCGACTCACATTTCCCGTGTGAACGCGGCGGTGAAACGTTTTAGCGCTGAATCGATTCCTATAAATCGTTTACTGTAAAACGCATCGCGAGGTGGTATCCACGAAGCGATTAACTCTGAGGCGTTTTATCTTGTCCGTCTGAACACAACCGTTTTATGTGAAGCGATTTTTGACGTCACACGCATGCGCATTCGAGGGAAAGGTTTGTTATTTTCCGGTCACACGGGCGCACGCCAGCAGTTGATCGCAAGTGCTTGACAGATCCACAGCTAAAGCCATAACGCCAAGTATAACCATGTGCTCGTCAATGCCCTCGACTGAAATGGCTCGACGCGATAACTGGGAGGACGAGGAGGTCAAAGTGCTCCTGAGCCTCTGGTCGGAGGACCAGGTACAGCAGGAGCTTGAATCGTCTGGAAGAAATATAATGATCTACCGCAGAATCGCGACACGATTGAACCGCATTTGCGGCCACGGCCGAGCAGAACGCAATGCGATAGCGTGCCGGTCCAAAGTTAAAAGTCTCTGTCACCTTTACAAGAAGTGCCGGGACAACAACAAGTAAGTAATTTTGCTGTAATAGTGGTGTAAATGTGGTGTAAATGTGGTGTTTCATGACACGAAAATCGCCTGGCTGCCCGTATGTGCAAGGGTAAATAATTTATATTTTGGGACGATGGTCTATAAACGGTTCGTGCCGGCACTTGTAGATGTAAAGTAGAGGCTCTGTAATCACCGGCAAACAATTAACACTGCATACCTAAATGCTCTGATGGATACGACGATAGGGTCACAGTGGGTGAATTTTGGTGTAAACGAATAACTGCCACCTGGGAAAAAGCTTTACCCAATCTGATAAGGCCCTGATAAGATGACGTATGTCAAGATTAAGGGTGCTTTGTTATTTCAAATGTCAATAAGGCGGCCCGATTAGTGAGGAAAAAAGTGATATTTCTGAATTATATAACGCATCTGCATGTGAAGATGTTGATTCATTTCGCAATCTACTTCCACGCCCACAACACATGTGAACCTAATAACAGTTGATTAAAGTTTTTGCAAATATGAATATGCAAGAATAACAAAAGTCATATTTCTTAATTACACAACGCCTCTGCATGTGATCATGTTTATTAACTTCCCAGTATAGTCCAACACCGACCACAACTTATGTGTACATAACAGTTCCTTATAGGTTTTGCAAATATGAATTACCCACAACAAAACCCTGTATTTACGGTGACACATGTTAATGTTGGCATTTAATTAATCTTCCAATTTTTTTCAGTCGCAGTGGCCGTGCGCCAGTGAAATGTCGGTATTACCAGGAGCTGGACAGTATCCTGGGCACGAGGCCCACAACGGAGCCTGTGACTTTCATCGACACCGACGCCCCCTCGGTGGCAGGAGGTAAGGTCAACCGTCGTGCGCGATTATTAAAGCTGTGCGATGAAATATGAACTAAGAAATATTATTACACAAAGCATTTATATACATTTGTTTGGACAGTTAACTGACCAACAGAAACACTTATTACAAATTGTTTTCTCCGTATAACAGAAAATGGTATTTCATATGTATAAACCCAACTTCACAGGCGCACAGTTAACGTAATTTCGGTAAACCAGTTTACTTAAACCAGCTGACAAAGTGGTGTACATGGAGCGAACTAGTTGATCCGATTTTTTTCCTAAGGACATACTTTGTAAGCCGTATTATTGAAAACAGTGCAGCTAAATTGATCTAAGGGGTACATGTGAACTGGCTTATGGTGTCAGCGTTTTTGCAAGGTTCCCCAAAGTAATTGTGGATGTTTGCGCTCAAGCCCATACCTATAATTCTCACAACACTCAAATCAACTTAAGATTATAGCAGCGTTTCATACGGAACACCCTAATGTTTAGCGCAACGTTGAAACAAACGTTTCGTTAATAGTTCGTGTAGGTTGAGACATATTTCAGGGTTGAAACTGACCGCCCGCTGAAAGTGCGCCAGCGACATTACACATTACTCATGACCACTTTGCGGCAATTAGTTGCTGAGACGTGTTACTTTAAGCGAACTATTTGAATCGGTTTAGCGCTAAAGTACAACCCACATTTGGCGCATCGCGCATATACAGTCAACATAAAACATTATTTAACTTCTTGTCCCCAGACGACCCCGACGCGCCGCTGGTGGTCGGAGCAGAGGAAGAGATCGCGCACGACGTGCTGGTTGATGTGGAGGTGGAGTTGGAAAGCCAAGAGGCCAGCCAGTCGCAGGCTCCCGATTCACCAGCAACTCACCCCACTGCTGGACCCAGCAACGAGGCGCCTCCACCGAGACCCACAAGTAAGGATGTTTTACAACAATGTAACACCGCGTCGATAACTATAGTATTTGTTAGCAAGTGAACTCTATCGCACTTTTTGTTTTACCCTGTATCCAATGCCAAGGGTAATGAAAAGCAGTAGTTTAATTTCAAGCAACCTGACCCCCGCCTAACTTGTGGACCCCACGGATTGTGTTAGATAAAGCCAACTAGTTGAAGGGTTTTTGGCCGCAGCCGAGCACACAGTAGTTATAAGTTGTCCGTACTGTTATCGCCACGAGTGGTTTAGATTAGCCACATTTTACCTCCAGCGAGCTAGTGGACGCTATTCGGGGTATAGAAACACGGATGCTCTGCCGCTGTGAGCACCCCATGAGACTACAAAACTGTCCCCTTCATATCACCTGTGATGCAATTAGCCTAATCAAACCAACTCAGGAATCAGTACTGAAAACAGGAAGGCAAACTAGTCACACAAATGAACAGCAACTACTGTCCATTCCCCTACATGTGACCTAGAACCCTCACTCCTCACCTTCTGTCCACACTAGTTCTCATTACCACTTAGCCTGTATACTGAAAGCAGTGCCCACAGCCCATGGGACAGGAGTCCTATGGCTGTGGATACACTCAATTTGAATAGGTGAATTTAGGTAGCATCAGACAGAGTGTCTGGGGTTCCTGCTCAAAAAGACTTGCAAGCCATCTTTATATGTACACATTTTCACCATTGTTGTTCAATCATTAGCACTAAACCACTTCCCACACTGCTTTACATGCACTAGTGAGTCGACTGTGTCGTAGTAACTAAATTGGAGACGGAATTAGTTAAAACGCTGCAACTATAGCGCCCTACAATTTTACAAAAAACGTATATGAACTACACGCTTTGGTATGTATTAGAAAAGCTCTGTGTTTGTTTTCCAGCCGTCCGAAAGCGAAAGTGGCGGGGGGCTACAAGGAATGAGAAGTTTATGGAGGGTCTGATGGACAAATTTGTGTCAACCCAGAAGGAGGCAGCGGCCACCTTCCAGGAGGGGGAGAGAATCAGCAAGGAGCGGGATGTGGAGAACGAGGAGAGGCGCCACGAACGGGACTTGGAGAACCTGCGCGAACAACGGCAGCATGACCAACGCATGCTGCAAATCCTTCTCACCACCCCCCGTCCCGTCCAGCAGGTGCAGCATGTGCCACACACCCAGCAGTTCCAAAGCGCCACAACCGAGGGGGTGACACGTATCACGCTGGTTACGCCACAACATCAGCAGGCGGGACCGTCGACCAGCTCCCCAAATAACAGTTTCCAGTAATTTTTTTTTTCGTACGTGCCTGTACCTCTTACTGTGTATATATTGTTTGTAATTACATTTTACCCTGACACTTTCCTACTGTTCAGTTTTAATAAAGTTGTACAGTAGTTCCCTACTTGACACGTTTGTTCTTTGTGTTCTACCAACAACAATATTTGGGTGGTTAGCAGAAATCCGGTTGCGAATGTAACAAATTAGTGATTTAATTTTGCATGTATTTATCTCCCTCCATCCCAATAACATCAAGCATACACAATATTAACATCTATTTTTGATCTACAATATCTCACAGATTAATGCACTGAATTATGACATTTAATTATTCACATCTAAAAAACCAGATACCTGTGACCCCACCTTGGCTCAGTCAGCATACAGCAGCAACACATTTACGAGGAAAAATAGGCCACAAACGCATCCCGTACGTCACCCGCATTTCCCTCCATGCCCATGTCAGGCGCAACGTTAACAGGGTCATGGTTAGCGGGGGTGTCCCACTCGGTGTCAAACTGCTCCTTGTGTATTTCGCACATGTTGTTGAGTGTAAAGCATGCAACGACGACGTTTGCCACATCCTCGGTCCTCAGGTCCATCCGTTTTAGGAGAATCCTCCACCTAGCTTTACAGCGCCCGAACGTGTTTTCGATTGTCATGCGCGCACGGGACAGGCGGTAGTTGTAGGTTGTCTGCTCCCGGGTGAGTCTCCCTGTGTCTGAAAACGGCTTCATCAACCACAGGAGCAGAGGGTAGGCGGGGTCTCCCAGGATCACAATAGGCACAGTTGCATCTCCTAGGGCCACTGGCCTATCCGGGAACAGAACAGCCGCCTGACCTTTGGTGTAGATGGTGGAGTTAGCCAGAACGCGTGCGTCGTGCACCCTTCCTGGCCAACCCACAGCTATGCTGGTTGCCTGGTACTCGTGGTCGCAGCAGACTTGGGCGACGATGGAGTAATACCCCTTCCTGTTGTGGTAGTCGGTGTGGTGAGCGTGTGGAGCGATTATCGGAATGTGCGTGCCATCAATCGCCCCACCACAGTTGGGGAAATCAAAGCGCGTGGCGTAACCGGCTATCACTTCTGTAAGGCGGTCACCAGTCGGGAACTTTATATATTTGGGCTTGAGCACACGGACTATAACCTCGCAGGTCTCTTTAAATATCTCGCAGCATGTCGAGGTAGCGATACCAAACATGTGTCCTACGCTCCGATAGCCGGCGCCTGTTGCCAGCACCCACACCGTCACAGCCACCCTGATTTCCACGCAGATGCATCTGAAATGAGTGGTGGAAAAAAACAATTGTAACAATATGGCTGCACAACAACAGGGGACGATTTAGTGTTGCAAGTTAGTACCTGTCGTAACCCACCACGAGTGAACACGTACAATTTTAGCCTAGATGACACTGGCCAATTCTGTTTTATTTTACTCTGAAGTTCCATATCAGAGGGTGACAAAGTATGTATTTAGCACACAAATTTAGCACACAAATCTGATCAACTATTTGGCTCCATCTACACCACTTGTGAGGTGGCTTAGTTAAACTGGTTTACCTAAAATACTTTAACTGTGACTCACGCAAATAAACCTGCAGGCTGAGGGTGAGGGTAGATGTGTTAAGGTGACAAAAAACAACAATTGTAACTGACCTTCTCATATTTGTGTCTGCACGCCCGATATGGTTGCGCAGCTGGTCCACCAGATGGTCGAACGTCATCTTGCGCATCCTGAAATTCGACAACCATTCCTCATTGCGAAACGTGCCCAACACGATCTGGCTCCACCAGTGTGACGACCTGGAAAAATGTAAACAGGGGTCAACCACCATTCATGTTTGTCGTTTTATGAAATTCCCCGAACTTAATATGTGGTTATGCAACAATGTGCATGTTATGAGCCAAATTGTTAGAATTGGCAAAACAAGTTCGCTTCATGTAAGTGGCCTTATATAAATCGGGCAATATATTAATATCGCAGCCTTAGCATTTCATCCAGGTCGGCAAAAGTGGGCCGATGCGCGCCATCGAGAATTTAAAAAAAAAACTCACTTCGGTGATGTAGGTCGGCTTAATCGGCCAATATACAAATCGCCTTATATAAACCCCCCTAGCCTCAGGCTTTGCTAAACGGCGCCAAACTAAATTACTATATTTTAACAAAATTCCCTTTTTGTAGGTGGGCTTTATAAAACGGCAAATATAGAAATCGCCTTATAGAAATCGCACCTAACCTGAACCTTGCCTAAAGGGCGACAGAGGTGATTTTTACCACCACCGTACATACCCGCCCACCTATATTAGCAATCTGGAAATAATAAGTGAAAGCCTACCTTTCCCTTCTCCACTCGACCCGCTCCCTTGGCGCTTGCACAGCCATGTACGACAACAGCAGCTGGAAAAAGCTTCGTCGTTCGTTTTCCTGCTTCTGCAAGAACCGAACCCTCCTTCTCTGATGCCTCGACACAATCACGCGCATATTGGCTACGGATCGCGCTGTAGCTTCCCTTGTATCCTGCGCATTCCTTCTATTCATGATCATGAACATCTCTACCGCTTCTTGCTCCGCCATTGTTGTTGCTGCTGCAAACGGTCATGCGCAGATCTCCACTTCCGCCTTAAACCGCCCTAAGTACTGCCCGTGTGAATGCGACACACTTTGAAACTCCCCCCGTGTGAATGCGCGCTAGATCGCTTCATATAAATCGCCTTCTGTAGATCGCCTTACATTTTTCCCGTGTGAATACAGCTATAGACATGGTATGAGAGCAACCGGCCTTTGATGACGCTGTAAGTTATACACAGCAGTGGGAATCCAAATTGGCAGAGCTGGGGGCATGGGGAATCGAACCACCAACCCTCAGATTAGGAGTCTGACCTAGAAAATAGTCAGACACTCTGACCACTCCGCCACAGAGAATGCCACATTTTCCGCCTTTTCTATTCCCCCTTTCATTGTGCTTGCAAGGTGGTTTTTTGGCCAGATCTAATGAACGTGCAATAAGGCCACACCACTGCAGGCTGTGTATTTACAGATCTCAGAAGATCTTACGGTAATCCAAGCAATCATTTCTTTTACAGCATTCATTGATTAAGAAGGGGAAATTTCAATCGCATAAAATTGGGCTTCCTCTTATAATCTTCATGCTTTTGGTTTTATATCAAGACAAAATCATGTCACTTAAAATAAAACCTGAATGAAAAAGCCATTTCTGAAAGAATCCGATTATATCAAACATTTTACTAGTATTTTACCGTGTGTGTAGGATGAAAGTGTTGGAGTTTGACGTCATGGCAACATCTAAGTATAGTATTACTGGGTTACTCGGCCGCTCAGAGCCCCAGAGAATACCATAAACTCTTCCCCTTCATTTCACCTGTGATGCCTCCCTTAATCAACCCTTAAAAAAACTCATCAACAAACTCATAAAGAAGAAAGGTAAGACAAGTCACACAAGATTAACAGTGAAAAGGTTGTGCTTCATTGGCATCAACTCCTGTTAACCTACTAGTGACCTATCACCCTCACCCCTTACCTTTTGTCCACACAGAATCTCTTTACTTCTTTAGCCTGTCTATGAATCAGTGCCTAGAGCCCATTGAACCAGAGTCCCTTGGTTGTTGCACTCAACTCAATTTAGATATATGAACTTTTAAAAATTATGTAAATCCCTCCCCTGGTGAAACTACGACTGGGCGCTCCAAAAAAAAGGTTATTATGTGGATGTTTCTACAAAAATTTGGAAATCCCAGCAAAAAATGAAAACAAAAAAATGTATATATATATAAAAAAAGAAATGAGCAACTAAAGCCGTGTTCACACGGGCAAAATGTGAGGCGAATCAGACAAATCGAATCAGGTGAGTCGAATTAGCCGCCCGTTCACACGGGCAGCGCTTGAAGGCGGAAGTGGATATCTGCGCATGAGCAAGTCCAGCCTGACCAGCGCCATTTTGGGTTCATTGACGTCGGCACGAGAGAGTGTGGGTTCGACCTAGATATGTATTGACTGAATCGTATTGGTTTGGAACGGTCAAAACTTCTGCTGGGCAGTGAAACCCTAAAAATAAATTATGAAAAAAATATATGTAAACTACCTCGCGAGGTGGTTTACATTATCCGGATCACGTGAATCGATTCAGCCCTAATCCGCCTCAGACGTGCGTTCACACGAGAAATGTGAGGCGAACTAGGCAAGTTGCTTTCTACGAATCGATTTACATTGCCCGTTTGAACACGGCTTTAGAGAAATAAACAGTAATATACCCAGATATTAGTGTTCCTTTGCCTTAGTCTTTTCTTGTTATTTCCCTGCTTGCTTAGATAGATACGCCGTAAATTTCCGACTAGATTTTGACTGTTTCCTCCCCAAAAGTGTATAAAAACCCGAAATGTTATTGAATTATTGAAAAGTATTTAATAAAAGGGTTATCCGAAACGTGATCAGTGGAGCAGCGCTAAGGGTCGACCAAACAGTCTGCAGCCTCTTACGCGTCTGCGCTGATGTTCCAAATACGCGTACTGACATCACCTCCACTCCGCGACGCGCTTCGTCGCTAGGAGACACCGTAACAAATGGTAAAAGCGGCTTAGTTCAAAGCTATCTGCCTCGGGCCAACTAAACATTCGATTAGAACCGAGGCCGCAGTAGCAAATTTATTCTTTTTGTTTAAAAACTCTAACTAAATATAACGTCCGTTAATGCCTTATGCCGGGGTAGCTAATCCTCGTATCCACGACTCTATCCGTTCAGAGCGACACAAGGGTAACGTAGTTATTATGGGCAGACACCTGACGCCTTAGTAACCCACTGTGGACCTAAGGCTTGTAGCCCTCACAGCAAAAATTAGTACGACTAGCCGCGAAAGAAAACCAGGAATACCAATTTAGTTGAACACTAGTATTTCTCCATTATTAATGCAACCCCGGGTATTCCCTAAACCGTCATGGTATGGCGTGAAACCTCAAGGCAGGCGCCGCTGTCACTGTCAGAAACGAGTGAGATGTCAACAAAGACAAAACACCGTTTTTCTTCTATTAATTCGCGTATCAAAAGTAAATTAAAAGGTATTACACTCCCTACTATCCTGGTCACGGCACCAGTTTAACCGTCGGGCTAATCCACCCCAGCTTAAGGCGAGCCTTCGTGTTAATATATATAATTATTTCCATGTGAATTTCCTGGGCCAGCCGTGGGCCGCCGCTGCCCCTCGTCCCGTCTGCAGGTAGTTCGTGTCTGTCGGTGTCCTTCCCGGTCTAAAGTCAGCCAGCCAGAGTATCATCTAAATACAGAGGTTTGCCCCCTCTCGCATTTATCGGCCTAAAGCAATTACTTAGTTATTTCAACTAACTGGCTGGTCTACTCGCCTTACGGTGTATTTAATATGTTTAAATTGATCCAAAACTAAGCAGATGCGCTAGTGTCACTACCACTGTCACTGATAATCAGCCTAAGTTACTCTCTTATTTTAGCCAAAAGATCTATACGTTAATTCTGTTCATATGTCTGGTATTATCTCCCCACAGATGGGCTAAGTAGCTGCATAAGGCCTATTTAGGCTTAAGGCCCTTAATTAGGTGATGTATAACGCATTATGCGAGTATAAAGGCGTGGAAGGGAATTAACCCCTCCTTTTTATTATGTCCTAATTATTGTTATTATTACAATACATACTGTACTGCCTCCTCCATCTCGTGACTGGTGGCGCCATCCCCGGCTGCGCCCGGTACCCGCCTACCCTGAATACTTCACTCGCGTCGGGAAATTTTCAAAAAATTCACTGTTGGTGGTAAGGACGTTAAAAAACTAAACCCCCACAAGCTGATCGCTGCCTCGTCCCTCTGGTGCCTAGATATCGATAACTTGAGCGTAAAAGACCATCGTGTGTTTCTCGAACATATCCATTTCCTGTCCGTCCGTGCCATGACGGATGACTTTAAGGATGCCGCCCATGTCGCTTATGATACGGCCATCCGCAAGAAGGCGGAGGCACACGGCTTCTCAGCTTTCTCTGAGGCATTCCAGGGGGCGAGCGTGATCCACTACGGGGCCCAACAGATGAAATATAAACGAGGGGCCACTGGTGGGACTAAGCGCACGGGTAGGACGGGCGGTAGTAAGAGGGCTTGTTTCCACTGGAACCATGACGCAGGCTGCCCGAAATCTGAGGAAAACTGCGGTTATAGCCATAGCTGTGGAAAATGCGGGAACAGATCTCACAAGCAGTCTAAATGCACCCGTGACTGACGATTTAGCTCCCCTACCTCGGAGGGGGATGGAGAAAACATCATGATGGACAGTGCCGTTAGTGTACGTGTGAACAGTGTTGGGGGCAGTATTACTGACTTCGATCCAAAAAAACCTGTACTTGTGACTGACCGAATTATTTCTGCCCACGATAAAAATGTTTGCATTACAACCGATGACCCCGGTCTTGTTGCCCGTACTGCTGAATGCCATGTTGAAAAACCTGTACTCGTAATTGACCAGCATAACTCTGCAGAGGGCCACCATCACAATAATGTTCCCATTACAACCAATGATCAGGGCCAGGTTACTCGTATAAAACACACTTCACTAGATGGCATTTTTCCTAGTCATGACTTGTCCATGCATGCTCGCCCCGACCATGGTGAGCATGCCCGGGGAGAGAAAGAATTCAAAACAAGCGTAAAAATTATTAAACCTGTTACGAATGGTGAAATATTGCTTTCCGACGGGAGTGCCGCCGCTTGTCTTTCCTGTAATTGTAACTCCGTCTCTTACGGCGCCGGTGGCAATACTTCCACCCACCACTCAGAGCAATGCACTAGCCACACCCTGCATGGTTTATTTATTGGGGAGAATGATCCTGGTAATACCAAATGGCGCACTGGTGGCCGAGGCCGCCTCCACAGGGACAACCCAGAGGGTGTGGGGGATGCTATCTATGACAAAATCAACGAGACCACTAGTCTCACTAATACAGGAAACCACGGCCACGAGGCCAATGGCGGCGACTACCTCACCTATGTCTCGGGTGAGGACGATAATGTTCCTGGCAGTAACACAGAATTTATGACTAGGCAAGGCCGCTCCCATGTTAACAGCCCAGAGGCAATGGGGGACGCCGAAACAGCTATTAATGCCATACATCTGAACACGGGTGGCAGCGTTCATGACACTCACGATAATGATAGTCTCCACAGCATCTGCCAGGAGGGCGGGGGGGACATTTTCCTTAATAGCATCACTGCCACCCCAGAACAGAAGAGTGGTAAAAATCGGGCAGTGAGAAAAAATGATTCAGGTCGTGCTGTTGTAAATCACGGTAGGGGGGACACTACCCATGACAAGATTGGCGGGAAAACCAGTGCCGGGGGCGGGAAAGCCGGGAGTCTTAATGAATGCGACTACAGTCCACCCGACACTGAGGGGCACCCCCCCGACACCGCGAATCACCGCAACTACAGTCCGGCGGACACCGCCCCCTCAGATGTCGTAACTGCCAGCTGTCATAACACCCCCCCTTGTGCCGCCACCCCCGATGCCCCCGGGAGCGGCGCCGACCCCCGCCAACCGGGCTGTGACCTAATTAAAGGCTGGGTAGACCCTCAGGGTGCCACTGCGGCAGATTGCCTGGCCGTTAAATATATCGGCGAAAAAGACTGTGTCCTGATAGTGTCCGTAAGGGAAAACCTTGACCAACCCCCCTTCACCTTTAATATTTCTGAAAATTGTGTAAAGGGTTGCTGTATTTGTGTCCACCGGGTTGCCGGCTGCACCGCGCAGCTCCGCCCCTGCCGGATTTTTTGTGAACTATTTCTTAGAGGTGACACTGACCCTGATTGGCAGTACATACTCCGGGGGGTTGTGTTCGGCTTCTCAGTAATCAATCCCGATTGCGGTGCCGCCTATGTTCCCAGGTTCAGGGCCGTCCGCGACCCGACTGACAGAAAATATTTTACCGACAAACTTGTCAGCGAAATTAATCAGGGTTGTACATGTCTCCGTAGTTGATGTCCCTCCCACCTGTGTCCACAACATATTCTGTGTGCCAAAAGACGACGGTGGAGGTCGCACGATTGTCGATTGTAGCCACCCGATCGGCTGTTCTGTTAACAGCTTCACAAACAATGTATGCAGTAAGTTCTCTTACAGGAGCGTCGACGATGTCGTTGAGGTGATGGAGGAGGGGGATTTCATGTCCACTGTCGATATTAAAGACGCTTATCGTGCAGTGTGTATTCACCCCCATGATCGGGACAGACAGGGCCTCCATTGGGGTTTTGACAATGATAATCTGGAATACTGTACTTACATGAAGGACAACAGACTGTGCATGGGGCTCTCCTCCAGCCCCTACGTTTTCAGCAAACTCTCGGACTTTATTGTCCGCTGTGCTAACCACGAAGGCGTCACTAGAGTCGTTAATTATTTGGACGACTACTGTATCATAAGCCCAAGCCTGGACGAGGGCTGCAGGGACCAGGCCATAGTGGTAGCAATACTCAGGAGGGTCGGGTTCTTTGTCAGCTTTAAAAAGCTATGCTCCCCTAACACTACAACTAGATTCCTCGGTATTGACATAGACTCCATCGCCCTTGAGGTGAGACTCCCCAATGACAAACTAGACAAACTCATGGCGACTCTCAACCAAGTAAAAGGTCGCAAAAAAGTCACACGTAGGGAACTCGAGAGACTGGGGGGGATCCTCGCCCACTGCAGCAAGGTGGTAAAGGGGGGGAAGGACCTTCTGTAGACGAATATACGATGCCATAGGCAGTGTCAGGGAGCCATACCATAGGGTCAGGCTATCAGGCGGCTTCTGAGAAGACGTTGACTGGTGGTGCGGATTTGCCTCTCGCTTTAATGGAAAGGCCAGGATCCTTGGGCATTTCGCCACCCACATATCCACCTATAGTGATGCCTCTGATTTCGGCTACGGGGCCCTTCATGGTTATGACTGGGTGGCGGGAGCTTTCAACCCGGCCGATGACCACCTCCTGGGAGAGGCCCTGGGGCACCCCCCCCCCCCCCCCCCCCCCCCCCGGATAAAAGCTGCTCATCGGCTCACATTAATATTCGTGAGATGTGGGCCGCCTATGCTGCAGCCGCCAGATGGGGTGACACCTGGAGGGATTGTGCAGTGGTAATGGTGACCGACAGCACGACTGTCAGAGCAGCTCTGAACTCGGGCCGCTCTAGGAGCCCTGAAATTATGCACTATCTGAGGAGGCTCTTCTGGTTGACCTCTGAGAACAATTTTGAGTTCTCATCCGTATTCATAGGTAGCAACGACAATGTGATATGCGATGCCCTGAGCAGGCTCGATAATGACGCGAGCGGAAACCGCATCTCTCGCGCTGACCCTGCCCGCAGCCTCTGCTGCCACAAAATCCTCACTAATTTTGCTTTCCACGGTTCCAGGAGTGGAGACCCTGAAGAAGGAGCAGCTCGTCTTCCTGAGCCACTCATATGCCCCAAACTCCGCCTCGACACGGGGTGTGCAGGTGAGGAAGTACCTGGAGTTTGTGGAGGACTTCTCGGAAACCCAATCCCCTCTGCCATGCCCACCAGCGCAGGTGGCCCTTTACGCCACCTGGCTTGCTCGGACCTTGAAGTACTCCTCGGTCCTCAACTACTTAAGCGGTTTGAATAACTTCCTGAGGCAGAGAGGCGCGGAGCCCATTGCATACACAAGCTACTTGGTAGCCTCGACCCTGCGGGGGATTAGGCGTGAGAGGGCCGCGCCCCCCAGACAGGCGGCTCCCTTATTGCCAGCAACCCTTCTCCGCATCTTCTCCTTCCTCTCCTCCTCCCCAGGCCACACGGCCTGGAGGGCTGCCCTCCTCTGCAGCTTCCGGGCCCTGCTCCGGAAGTGCCAAGTGACCCTCTCCGATTCCTCCCTCCTCCGGGGGGACTTCAGATTTTTCCCATGGGGTATGATCCTTTCCATTCGCCGCTCCAAGACCATCCAATTCAAAGAGCGAGTGTTGGAGATCCCTGTTGCGCGCTGCGAAAATACTGCTCTATGCGCAGTTTACTGGTGCGAGCGCCACTTCGAGCAGCTCCCCACGGCCCTCGGGGACCCTGCCTTTAGGATCCCTACCCTGGGGGGAGCTTCCTACCCCATGACTTACAAGATTTACCAATCCACCCTCAGGATCTTTGCTGCTAGGGCGGGTCTCGACCCCTCCTCCATCTCCTCGCACTCACTCCGTCGGGGTGGCTGCACATTCCTCTCCTTGTGTGGTGCAACCATAGAAGAGCTCCGCACCAGGGGGGACTGGTGCACTGACACGGTTTTTACCTACTTAAAAACCCCCTTGTCCGTGCAGGTCATGAACGACATTCGCGTGGCCACCTCCCTGACCAGCACGGCTATACCTGCAGAATACTAGTGGTCTGGAGGATCCCTGGATCTTTGGCTGATATTCCTAGCCAGAGAATATATAACTCATACCACTACTTTCTCTTGTTCTTGTTCCTTTGTACTATAGCCGGCCTTTATGTGATGTATAACGCATTATGCGAGTATAAAGGCATGGAAGGGAATTAACCCCTCCTTATTATTATTATGTCCTAATTATTGTTATTATTACAATACATACTGTACTGCCTCCTCCATCTCGTAACTGGTGGCGCCACCCCCGGCTGCGCCCGGTACCCGCCTACCCTGAATACTTCACTCGCGTCGGGAAATTTTCCCTTTTATTGTTAGGCTGATATTCCTAGCCAGAGAATATATAACTCATACCACTACTTTCTCTTGTTCTTGTTCCTTTGTACTGTAGCCGGCCTTTATATATATATAAAGTAATCCAATGTTAAGTTCGACCATAGCGGTTTACTCCATAGAAATCTGGAGGATAGTAAAGAATGCAAGGAAAGTTCCAATTTACTTTTCCAAGAGCTCACAGCTTTTTATTCTTAACCAAAACTAACATTGTTTGCAGCATATGTCGTTGAAGTATCATGCAAACCCCTCCCCTAATCTTTAATTATAAACAAGTTTAGAATTTCGATAAAATAGGCCTAAAACTCGGCTAAAACATCAGAGCGTCGTTAAATACGTGTGATCGGTCTGGGTCCGAACGCCCGACCTTCTATCGTTGCCAGGCGAGCCGCAATTTGCGTCTCCTAGCAACGCTTTACGGCCGGAAACCCGGTGCCCCGTGAATGTTTGGCATTCGCGGTCTGCCATGGCGAGTAGCCCGTATTTCCAAATACGGGTTAATCGGCGCACGCCCATGAATGCCACAAGGCGAGTATTCTCGCCCACTTCACTAGCATCAGACAGAGTGTCTGGGGTCCTGCTCTAGAGTAGGTCTGTCTCACTCAAGAGCCAGGAGTAGAGTGATCTCTCTAGTGTGCCTGGCGGAGAAGTTTCTTGAATAATTAATTAGAATGAGACTAGTGTGGTCATGATAGGCCAAGGGGGTCAGGTGACTGGACCTCCCACAGCCAACCAATCAGCCACCCCCCTAGACAGACTGGTCAGTGCAATGACCTAATATGGGGAGTTGCCACCCAACCCAGCCTGCAGGGTGTGGCCCTAAGGAATGTGGTATGGCTGGTGTCAGAAGTTGAAATTTAATTTTCCTTTTACTACCAGCTACAGTTATTACCATGTATAGAAAACAGCTTTGAGTGCCTAGTACTATGGACATTACTGCGTGAGAGCACCATGCAGACACAAAACACACCAAGTATGCACATGAAATGACATACATGAGCATAAATATAATTAAAAAAGTAAAGATAAAAATTCTCAGCCAAGATCAACACTCAAAACTCACTAAGATAAATAAATAAATATGTCAATACAACAGTCACCAATATTTACACATGTGGGGGTTGGCGGGTTCTTGGGTGTGGGGGGGGGGGGGGGTTGCATGCACAGGAGAGTGATTGCAAGAACTGGGGTTTGGTGGTAGATGGGCCACCTAATTTTACTGCACTTCTTCTGACAGAACTGAAGGGCCAGCCAGGCTTCAAGATTGGCCATCAAAACATACAAAGTCTCCCCAACAAGATTGATCAGCTAAGGATAGACGTCCCTGAGTCAGGATTTGATGTCTTCACAATACCAGAAACATGGCTCAACAGTTACCAGGCTACCAATTTATGAGAGCTGACAGAAAAACAAAGCGGCCAGATGGTCAAACCAAACAAGGAGGTGGACTGGGAATTTATTAAAAAATGAGCTGCATACTGATACATCCAAATATGAGGACCTTAACCTCTCCAACTGCAACATCGAACTACAATGGGCAATTGTAATCATATATAGCAACATATATAGGCCTCCAGATAGCAATCTAAATGAAGGAATTGACCTTCTAAATGAATCCATGAGACAAATAACCGACTTGGACAAATATGAGATACTCATACTAGGAGACATTAATGTGGATTACAATGAAAAGAAACAGACTCTGTGGGGAACAATGAAACAATTTGCTGCAGATCATGAGCTCCAGCAAATGATATACAAACCAACCAGGACAGAACCTCTGACAAAATAATAGACCTATCATTCCCCAATATTAAGCACTGCACCAATGCAGGAGTTATCAATTATAATATAAGTGACCACAAACCAATATAAATACTAAAAAATAAAATAAGGAATGACAAGAGATCTGCCACCTACTGGGGACACTCATACCGAAACTGTGATCAGAGAGATTGGAAAACTCACTACAGGAATTCAACCAAAGAGAGTTCCTGGCAGAACAAGACCCAAACAAATGCTGGGAAATGCTTAACACAATAATAACAAAAGCAGCTGACATGCACTGTCCCCTAGTAGAGCTCACTATTAGAACTAACATGCCTGGGTACCTTAATGATGAACTAATACAACTATAACAAGACAGAGACTACTTCAGACACAAATTTGAAATATCAAAAGACCCTTGTGATGAGTTCATAGCTAAATGTATGACCAGGAAAACAAGAAATGAAGTCAGAAAAGCCAAAGCAATATTCCTCCAAGACCAACTAGACAAACATTGAAACAATGCCAACAAATGCTGGTGCGTACTTAAACAGATTGAACCAGCAAAGCAGACCAAAATTAGCAGCCTTTCAAATGAAGAATCTGGCAATGTGATACCTGATAACCTACTTATTGAAGAAATCAATAACTATTCCATCGAGATAGGAGAAAGGTTAGCCAGTAAATCTAACCGAGTAACAGCCCAACAAAAATGTTACCAAGCCAAACTAAATAACCACAACTATGATCTCCAAGAAACATCTTGTGATGAAATCCTAGACAGATTAAATCAAATATCATCCTATAAATCTTCTGGTACAAAAGACATCAGTACTGCCCTGATAAAGATGGCAATAACAACATTAATTAGGGAATTCACACATATGTACAACTTAATAATTAAAACAGCCATCTTCCCCGATGCATGGAAAGTAGCTACAGTCACCCCAATCCCCAAGACCAATAACCCAAGATACTGCAGTGAACTGCGACCAATTTCAGTCCTCCTACTTCCATGAACAATTATTGAACAGATTATACTTGACCAAGTTAAAGCATTCCTTGAATCATCCAACTATCAGACCTATCAGCAAAATAGATTTAGGAAAAACAAATCCAGAACAGGGGCTCTGGCATCTCCACTGGATGAACTTTTGGGCAGCATGGATAAAGGTGAACTAACAATCACTGTCTTCCTTGATTTCAAGAAGGCATTTGATATAATTGCTCATACGATCTTGATGCAGAAAGTAGCAAGAGCTGGATTAGGCAACAAAACTAAACAACAATGACTCCACCACCCGAAGGGTCAAGACCGGGGTGCCACAGGGCTCCACCCTAGGACCCTAATCTTTATTAATAACCTACAACTAGTGTCCGAAAGAGCAACATTTACATTATTTGCTGATGACACAGCACTCACAGTACACACTAGAGATCTTGTGGCAGCTGCAGCCCAGACAGACATGGTGCTAGATAAGGTGAATACATGGTGTCATGAAAATAAACTAACAGTAAATAGTGCAAAGACAGTATGTGATCTATGGGACGAAAATGAGAAAAACAAGAGCCCCTCAAATCCAACTACAAATGGGTGGAACCTTACTCCAAGAAGTGGACTCATACAAATACCTGGGCACAACTCTTGACTCCACACTAAATGGGAACCGATTATTGGCAAGACTAAATCAAACACTGGCACTAAAACTGACAACTTTTAGGAAATTAAGGACATTCATAAGTGAAAACACTGCACTACTCCTGTACAAGACTACAATATTGCCTGTTATAGATTACAATGACATCATATATGAGCTCTTAACAAAACAACAAAAGATCAAACTGCAAAGAATTCAGAAACCGAGCACTGAGAACAGTCTACCAAGGCAAGACACTCTGTGTGGCTGAACTGCACAAAAAAGCCAATACTCTCTCAGAATGAAGGGACCTACACCTGATGGCACTAATGCACAATCACGCAAAAGACGAAAGATTCATTGACTGCACAAATTATAGAGGAGGGGCCTCCACTCTCCTCAATCTACCACACCCTTCAACAAATAAATATATCGGAGCACCAATCTACAAAGGTAGTGTCATGTGGAATGACCTCCCTACTAGAGTCAGAGAAACACAAACAATACTTGTCTTCAAAAATGCATATAGAGCCCACCTGGTTATTTAGGCCATTGAATGACTACTGCAGTGATTACTAGCAACGCCCTGGACTTCTTTCCCCCCGCATCCTCGCTTGCTCTCCTGTGTGTTTCCCCCCCCCCCCACTACCCACCCCAATGGGCCCCCCTCCCCTGCCAGCATCCTTAACCATCATGAACAAACCATCGACACACCAAACATCCTACACAACTATCAACCTGTTTAAACACATTGAACATTATATAAGTCAGGCAAAATGTCTTGTCAACTGTAAACTTACCTTGTTTTATAAGAGAACAAATGTAACCCTCAACAATTGTTTGAGTTGCCCCGAGTATACACTTTCTACTCAGTGCTGCTCCCCATTTTTGCATGAACTACAGTGACTGGTGCTGTACATTATGCAGCAAGAGCCACTCCCTTAATTCTACGGGATCTGTGCTGTAACTAATACAGATTATATCGTATAGGCAAGAGGCTTCAAAGTCATGCAACACCATATTTTTTCTATTATTTTCTGAGATATCTATTGGAGGCTGATGGCTATCAGCTACAATACTTAACTTTTAAGTAACCATGATTTAAAATTACTACACTCGGAGATATCTGAAGTGCAAACATGCAATAATAATTTTGACACACTTGTCAAAACTCTGATCCCATAGGCTTAAGCAGTAACCTATTCTATTAAATTGCTATAGCATGCGATATAGCGATATACCGATTGGGAGACAGGAAGTGTGAACACTTATTTGTCTCTCATTTTTGCTTGAGTGCAAGTAATTAGCAACACAAGGAATATATTAGTAGCATGTGGTGAATAAGGGGTCAAATTTCCCTGGATCATCAGCCCATGCTTTTTCTAATCAGTTCTTGAATGAATTTATTGAGCCGGCATCTATAACATTTTGTGGGAGACTATTCCATATATTTATGATCCTGTTTGAGAAACTGTGTTGCCTTAATTTTGAAATGGCTCTGGGTTTTACTAGTTTGAGAGTATGGCCCCGGCTGCCTTCTCTTTTATTCAAGGTGAAAAATTGGTTCATATCTATTTTATCAAAACCTTTCATAATTTTAAATACTTCAATTATGTCACTTCTTTTCCTTCTGTAGGAAAGGGTAGGAAGTTTCAATTTCCTGAGCCTTTGTTCATAGCGTAAGTCCTTTATAACTGCAACTAGTTTCGTTGCACGTCTCTGAACCTTTTCGATCTCCAGAATATCTTAAAAAAAATTGGGCTCCAAATTTGTGGACAGTATTCCAAAATTGGCCTAACAAGAGACTTAAATAGAATGAGAAAATTGTTCTTGTTGAGGCGATGGAAGGTTCTTTTAATTATTCCTACTCTCTGGTTAGCATTTGAGATGATAGTCCTCATGTGTTTCTGAAAGGAGAGTTGGGAGTCGAAGGTTACACCCAAGTCCTTTTCATAGCTATCTTGTTGCAGGACAGTGTTCTGCATAATATAGGCGTAATGAGGATTATTTTTCCCGTAATGAATAATTTTGCACTTCTTTTCATTGAAGGGCAATTGCCATTTCTCGGACCATCGTGAGAGTTTCAGAATATCCTCTTGCAAGAGATCCAGAAATTGTTCAGGTTATTTTTAATGTCTTGGACAATTTTGTCCTCAAAAGTCTCTTTGTGTCCACTGACAATGTCATTTGCGGCATTCCTAGCGATAGTGTATTTTTCCCAATTTTCCAATGTCTTAGTATTGAAGTAGACATTCCATGCTTTGTTTTTCAATTTTCTGGCAGTGGTAATATCCCTGGAGTACCAAGGAGATTGTTTCCTGGTTGTGAATTTTCTTAGTGGTATGTGCCTTTTGATAGCACCTGATAATACATTTTGAAACAGGTCCCAGCACTCTTGCACATTTTTCTCCTTAAATTTATTTAGCAAGTCTTGGGACATTATATCATTACTCATGGCAATGTAATCCCCTCTATAATATGAGTATCTTAGTGGGATGGTCTCAATTTCTGTTTTAACATCGATTTTGAAGGATATGACAGCATGGTCACTCTTTCCGATCGGGGCACCTATCCTGATGTTATCTATGAGATTATCCTTATTGGAAATGACCCAGTCCAATGGATTTGGGGTCTCATTTCCTCGGAACCTGGTTGGTTCCTGAATAAATTGTTGCAGGAAACAGTCATTTAGGTGGTCGAAAATAATCCGCGCATAATGGTCATCACGGCAATGTAAGATGCCAGTGGCCCAGTCGATTTCTTTTAAGTTAAAATCCCCAACGATAACCAGGTTATCATGTTTCATTTCTCTTACCTCATTGACTAATTCTAGAAGAGCATTATTGTTTTGCTCATTGCTAGATGGGCTACGGTAAATACATCCTAAAATGGTTATGACTCCTTCAGTAAGAATTTCACATGCCCTGCTATGTAGTAGCAACGCATGCTTGATAAGTGCACCAGTATTTAAACGGACCTCGTATAGGTTGCTGAGACACGAACCGTACTCTGACAAATGCTCTCCAAGCATACCTTTGCACGTTTTCAGTTTATGCAACTGTATATGTGGGAGGAGAGTGCTGACATTGGTTACCCCTGTTGTGTTGTAGTTAGTCCAGCAGCACTGACAAGACTTTTAGACAACCATATAGACAAAAATGTTAGAATTTACAATCTAAAATGCTAAATATAAAGTTCAAATGTTTATTTCTCATAACCAGCTACTTTTTGTGGGAATAATTGATTAAATCATGTAGATTAATAGACTTTAAAAGTTGAATTGAGAGCTTTCTGTGGCTGCCATCTTGGTGGTTGCCATGGATTCCCCTGTGTGTGGGGAACCCTTCTAGGTCATGTGATGAGGGAATCCCACCTATGATGTCATTCATACATCACAGACCTCAGCACTCTCCGCCCACATGTTCAGTTGTATGAACTGAAAAAACTAAGCAAATGTATGGTTGGAAAGCTTTTGATGTTGGATTCATTTGTTTCTGGGTGAGGTATACCAGGTGACTTTAACTTGCATATGTAAGTGTAAATCTAAATAAATGCTTTGCTTTAAAGAAATGGATGCTTTTATCGGACTATGCAACTTCAAATAACATCCTGTAAGTGAAGTATTAAACATAGTTCAAGACTAATAAAACAAAAATACAAATAAGGCAAGTGAAGCACAAAGATAAACGCACGTATTTCGCTGAAAATGAGTCTTAATGTTCTTTAAAAAAATATTTGTACTAAATCAACTAGACTAGACTAGACAGTGTGGCGCGGCTATGACTGGTGTCCCCCTAGGCGGACGTTCCGTGTACTACGACGAGTATTCGGCGAATCACTTTTTAAACAGGTGTTGCAGTTTCCGCGGCACACCAGTTTGCGAGGGACACTTCCATTCAAATGAATTGTCAATGGCCATGAGCAAATCTTCATACAGAAGAAGTGAAATATCTCTACAACCATACCACCTAGAAACAAATCCCTTGGTACACATATAGAAAACATGTGTACCAAAAAGATTATATTAAATTGATACGGGTAGAGTTCTGGATTTCTATTAATTTTGAATAAAACTAATGTTTTGCACTGCGCATACCTTCAAACTCAAGGCATTGTCAATGGTCGTGAGCAATCTTCATACAGACAATACAGCAAAAGTGAATATCTCTAAAACCACACCATCTAGAAACAAATCGATTGGTACACATATAGAAAACATCTTTATCAAAAAGATTATATTAAATTTATAAGGTTAGTGGCGATGCTGTTCGATTTTGACACATGCACAGAAGCGATGTGTCCCTCGCAAACTGGTGTGCCGCTGAAACTGCAACACCGGCGACGTACCAAAAGGGACACGAGAGATGACGTCTCACTGACAGGTCTGGCGTGTCAGCACTCGCCTGAAAGTTGACCTCGTTACCATCGCTAACAAGCAATTATTTGCAGAGAGTGCTGACCTGGTGTCAAACAACCGTCTTGATTTTGCATTGTTCAAGTGCATATGAGGCCTGCAAGGGGATGCAGGTGTCAGCATTGTTCAAGTACATATGGGGCCTGTAAAGGGAAGCAAGGATGAACCAGCATTGTTCAAGTACACATGGGGCCTTTAAGGGGATGTAGGTGTGTGTCAGCAATGCTCAAGTGCATATGGGGCCTGTAAAAGGAATGTAAGGTTGTACCAACATTGGTCAAATGCATATGGGGCCTGTAAAGGGTTTTTTGCGGGAGCCTCTGGCAGCGTAGGCGCTTTACGTCATATACGCCATCATACACCGCCATACGCTACGCATACGCTACGCATACGCTACGCATATGCTACGCGTACGCTACGTGTATGCTCCGCATAAGCCGTCATGTGCTGGCTTATGCCGGCCTATGCCGCTGTACGCCGCCATACGCTTTCTCCCATACGCTTTCTCCCATCCATCTGTCCAAATTCTTTTGTGCATGCTAAAAAAATCTCGACCTACGGGGGCGTATGGTTCTTACGCTACTCATACGCTTCTCATACGCCGGCATATGCTCCTCGTACGCTGGGGGTATGCCGGCGTATGCTAGGGGTATGCCAGCGTATGCTACTTGTACGCTCAACTTGCGTCACGGGCGTATCTCGGGCATATGCAGCGTACGCAGAACCTACGAGTTGCGTATGGGAGCATATGCTAAGCGTATGAGTAGCGTATGAGTAGTGTATGAGTAGCTTATGCCCGACCTATGGTCTCGGGATAAGGCGACACACGCCTTCTTCGGTCATTCCAGCTCTGCTGCTCGTACAGAATGGATGCCCAGGCACTGCAAGTACAGTTCCAGCTTTTCTACAGAGTTGCCCTTTATCACCATGAGCTTGGTCTATACCTCATGGTTCTTCTGGCGTCTGTACTGTTATCGCTTTTTACATGTCTGTGATGTTGTGACATATCTCCTGTTATATGAGATGCTAATATGTTTATATGTCTAGTAAAATAAACGATATCATTTTATAGATATGAAAACACAATTTTACATGTCTGTTACATTCTTTCGCTCCCTAATTTAAAGTCATCTAGTTAATGTAATTGTAATGAATCTCCTCTCTTTTTACATGAATTAATCTTTTACATACATACTGTAATGGCCCACGGCCCTCCAACTCTCACTCACGCAGTCACCCACGGAAGAACACCAAGATTCAATTCACTGTACGCTTCACCCTTGGTTTATTGAACCATCTGCTCTTCGCGGCGTCAGTAGTTGTCTGACCCGCCCCCTGACTCGCCAGATCCCACATCGACTCTATAGGTGTGTGTGTGGGGGGGGGGGGGGGGTCAGCCACACGCAGTAGAGGTCAGCCCAGTTGGGGTCTGACCGGTGGCTACCCGTGCCGCCACCTGGCGCAGTGTAATGGTACTGCGCTGGTGTACGGCGTAGTCTCCGCTGCTACCGCGTGATAGTAGAGCTCATGTTCAGACTACTACAATACTAAGAACACAGGGAAAAATAGAGTGACACAGAGACAGAAAGGGGGAGACGAGTTAGAGGGAGGGAGGGGAGGGGGAGAAGAGATAGAGGGAGGGAGAGAGAGAAGAGATGGAGGGAGGCAGGGAGGAAGAGAGATAGAGAGAGAGGAAGCGAGATAGAGAGAGTGGAAGAGAGATAGAGATAGAGAGAGAGGAAGAGAGATAGAGAGAGGGAGGAAGAGAGATAGAGAGAGGGAGGAAGAGAGATAGAGAGAGAGGAAGAGAGATAGAGAGAGGGAGGAAGAGAGATAGAGAGAGGGAGGAAGAGAGATAGAGAGAGGGAGGGAGGGAAGGGAGAAAGGGGAAGGAGAAAGATTATTATAAATATTTTAAATTTAAGGTTTTTATTTATGTTTTAATTCTAATTTTAAATGTACTTTAATGTATGACAATTAAATGATGGCATGCCTTTACTGAATGCAGACACAAAAATTAAAATTGACAGTATATTTATTTATTTAAACATCTTGACATATTTACATATATACATAAAAATGTACAAACAATATATAAACATACAATATATATACATATATACATACAAATGTACAAAGATAAATAAAAACTAAGACTACATATCTACACATATTTACAATCACTTCTCTCCCTTGCCATTAGAAGTGGCATCAGCTGGCGACTGTGTGGCTGACGAGGGGAATAAGTCCAAATTTGCCCCCAACATGCCAGATATCCCGGACAGCCCCGACAAGTTCAATAGTCCTTCTGGGCTGGCCGACTCAGACAAGTGCACTTGGGTGGGGTCGCCGTGTGTCGGAGTCACGATGTCTGCGGCAGCGCAAGTCCCCGGCCATGCCGCACCCACACTGGGCGGAGCACCCGCGTGCACCACGACTCCGGGAGAGCCCCTCGTGTGCCCCGCCATCCCTAATGTCCGTAGTTGTCCGGCAGTGTGCAGCGGTGACTGCCGTACCACCAGCGGAGCTGCGGCCACCTCGTGACCCATGGAGGTTGGAGGTAGAGGCTGAGGCGGAAGACTTGGCAGAGGCGGCTGTGGCTGTGGCTGATGATGAATGTGCGGCTGCCCCATATAGCGCTGCACATACTCGTGTGTCTGTGAAGCCCATGGTGATGCCCCGGTGGTGGCTGGTGAGTCCACTGGTGGGGTTGAGGCTGGTATGCCTCACTTGCAGACACACGAGCAGTTCCAGGAGCAGGTGGACGAGCAGGTGCAGGAGCAGGTGCAGGAGCAGCCACACGAACCACCGGGCCCACAAATATTCCTTCCTCATCCTCCAGATGGTGCGACACCATGCGGTTGATTGGACCGCAAACGGACACAAACCGCTCCTCCGGCATCGTGAGGATCATGTCCCGCACATAGGTGGCGAATGCCACTAGCTTCGTCACCGTCACCGTCGGTGTCGGAGGCGGCTGCATCACCTTGAGGATGTCCCCAGACTCGTCGAACCTCTTGTGGATGGCAGCGAGCAGGTTGTCGTCGACTGGGGCAGATCGCTTCCCTCTCCCCTTTCCCCGCTCTTGCGATGTAGCGGGGGGAGTGGGTGGAAGCTCCTCATCCATCGCCACCTCCACATCGGTCGGGACATTCTCCTCCACGCTGAGATCGCGCTGCGGAGACGCGACAGGAGCGGCCAACTGCAAGACAAAATCATAAAATAACATAAGTAACATGAACGCAAATCGATATTTCAACAAAAGACACGACAAGTCAACAGTAAATCAAAAATATATGAAGCAAAAATAATTAAAGTTAAATGCAAACATGGATTTATAACGATTATATCTCGATACATCTATTGTCAATATCTCGATATAAGAACAACTACACAACAACTCAACATTAAAGAAATAAATAACATTTAGCAAATTACTAGAATATTTACATAAATACAACAAAAGCATAACATAACAAACTTAGAATACAAGCGGTTTTACGAGAATACTAACGGCCGCACTTGTCAGAACGATAAAAGATTATGTACTTACACTCCTGCAGGGCTCCGGTCGGTGACGGACGACGGACCGCAGGAACCCGAAGGTGCGCAGGATCCACTGCTCCCACTCAGTCAGCTCAGCGGCTTCGTCCCCGCTTTTTTTCTTGTGGAGCCGCGTGTTCGTGTCCCTGAATGACTTGAACCACTTCTGGAGATGGACTGTTGTGGTCCCCAGAAGTGTCGCCTGGTCCTCCCACATCTTGGCCTTTCTGTCTGAGCGGCGGTAATCCGTGAGCTTCATGTTCCACATGATGGGGTTCTCCTTGAGGAAGTCCAACATTTGATCCTCCTTGAACACCGACAGAGAACAGTCGCTCTTCTTGGCCCTCCGTCTCTTTGACGCGGAGAGGCCACCAGTGCTGGTGGAGGCGTTGGAGCCGGTGGTGGCGGAGGCAGCGGACGCTGCCCGTGAACTGCCCCGAGAGGCAGGAGATGGCGAGCTGGAGCGGGGATGCCAGCATTGCGTCGTCGACCTCTCCACTTGCATCTCCAGGTCCTCCAGTGGATAGTGGTGTTCTGGAGAGTGGTGTTCTGGAGAGTGGTGTTCTGGAGAGTGGTGTGGAGAGTGGCGAGGTGGCGAGGCAGGTGAGGAGGCTGGTGATTGAGAGCATTGTAAAGTCTGCCTCTTTCTGCCTCTCCCACGGCCTAGTCCTCCTCCTGTAGTCACAGCAGCTCTGGAGGCTGGTGTAGTAGCAGTAGTATGTGTAGTAGTAGTACTAGTAGCAGTAGCAGAAGCAGCAGCAGCAGTGGTGTTCCTCTTAGCAGGCATGGTGGCAGAGTGAGGGGAGACTGTTGCTGCAGGCTATATATACCCAGGAGCCACCAGGCGGCGGACGCGGAGAGATAACATAGGTCGCGCATAGGTTTCGCATACGCTCCTCATACGCTCCTCATATGCTCCTCATATGCTCCTCATATGCTCCTCATACGCTCCTCATATGCTCCTCATATGCTCCTAAAATAGTCTTACGCTCCTCATACGCTCCTCATACGCTCCTCATACGCTCCTCATACGCTCCACATGCCAATCAAAACCGTCAAAAAATGTCACAGCATGCTCCCATACGCTCCTCATACGCTCCTCATACGCTCCTCATAGGTTCCACATACGCTCAAACCCACCCGAGAGGTCATCAAAGGTCATCATAGGCCGGCATCCGTAGGACTTACGTAGGTTTTCAATACGCTCCCGCCATACGCCGTAATGTGACAGGGCCTTAAGGGGATGTAAGCATGTACCAGCATTGTCCCCGTACATATAAGGACCAATAAAGGGAGTGTACGTGTAACCTTAATTGGGGCCTTAATTGCAACCGTAATTGCAACCTTAATTGCAACCTCAAATGCAACCGTAATTGTAGCTTTAATTGCAGCCTTTATTGTGATCTTAATTATACCCTTAATTGTAACCTTAAGTGTAATTAATTACAACCTTAATCGTAACCTGAATAGTAGCATTAATTGTAACATTAATTGTAACCTACATTGTAAGCTTAATTGTAACCTCAATTGTAACCTTATTTGCAACCCTAATTGTAACCGTTATTGTAACCGTATTTGTAACCTGAATTGTAGCTTAATTTGTAACCTTAGACTAATTGTAACCTTAATCCTGACCTTAATTGTGACCTCAATTGTAACCTTATTTGCAACCCTAATTGTAACCTTTATTGTAACCGTATTTGTAACCTTAATTGTAGCCTAATTTGTAACCTTAGACTAATTGTAACCTTAATCGTGACCTTAATTGTGACTATAATTGTGACCTTATTTGTGACCTTGCTTGCAACTTTAATTGTGACCTTATGTGTGACCTTATTTGTGACCTTATTTGTAAAGTTATCTATGACCTTATTTGTGAGAGACCAGACCGGATGGCCGAATGAGTTGGAGCGTCCGTCTCCCGTGGTGGTAGATCGTGGGTTCGAACCTTGGTCGAGTCAAACCAATGACTTGAAAATTGGTGCTTGTCGCTTCCTAGCCAGGCGCTCGGCATTATTAGGTCAGGGCAAGGGCTGCTGTGCTCAGTGTCAGGATAATGTGACTGAGTGGGATACAAGGTCATGGTGCCTGTGGCCTGGTTTCCCAGTGGGACAGCACTATAAAGTCGCCATGAGTGTGCACTGTGGCAAGTGGGTACCCATCCTGATATGACCTTAGATGTTGCTAGGACATAAAACAACAACAAACAAACAAACAAACCTTATTTGTGACCTTTGCCACACATTTGAGAGTTATCAATGCTCCACTCACAACTTTCGGCAAAACTACGAACCTTCAGCTTACCTTACATCTAAACCTCATTGTGCGCTTGTTTTTCTCCTTCTCAAATCGTTCAAAATTAACTAAGGTCTGCCTCAAAATACCTTCACCCACCTAGGGCCCTCCCCAAAGCCATCAAATCAGTCACTTGCTAAAAGTGACATAATTAGATAATTTTGTGCTTTTGTTCATTCACTTAAAGTTGCATAGTCCGATGAAGATTCAAATTTTCAAAACCAAAGCACTTACCCAGATTTGATTCTACATATCTAGCTTAGATACTGATGAACCTATTAAGCATGTGTTGTCAAATAGAAGGGAATATCGAGGTAATTTAATAGAACCTATTTAATAAAGTCGAGGGTGTAAGAGTTTTAGCATCGGTGTGTTTTGGTTTAGAATATTTTATGCTTTTATCGGACTATGCAGCTTTAATGTGAAAGTGAACAGAGCACGGCACTTCCGGTTCCCCCCCAACTTGGTCCAATCAGGCACCCTGATGAAATAAACTATCTAACATTTCCTCAAGACTTCTTAGCACCGATCTCCATACAACTCTCAGCAATCTTATTATCCTGCCAGTAATTCCAGCCACAGATCCTGAGAATCCTGAAATAGTCGTTGTTTTTTCTTTTTCTTGAAGATTTATACTACCTATCATGGATAAGTCTGCATAGACATGTTTTCACCATTAAACAGTTTGTTGATAGAAAGCCCGAGCCTACACTTTTACCGACCCAAGGGATTTTAACCTCCCACACCATATAGACATCACATGAGAGCAACCGGCCTTTAATGACGCTGTAAGTTATACACAGCGGCGGAAATCCAAATTGGCAGAGGTGGTGGGGGGGAGGCACAGTGAATTGAACCACAAACCTTCAGATTAGGAGTCCGACATAGAAAAAGTCAGACACTCTAACCACTCTGCCACAGAGAACACCTTTGATCCAATATATCCAGACTAAGCACCTTAAAGGGAAAGGCAATTATTTAAAAAATACCTATGGTCGAAAACATTCCATCTCATATCAACCATTACATCCAACCACAAAATACCTATGATAGACAACATTCCATCTCGATGCAACTATTCCATCCAACCTCAAAATACCTACAATAGATAACATTCCATCTCATATCAACCGTTACATCCAACCACAAAGTACCTACAATAGACAACATTCCATCTCATATCAACCGTTACATCCAACCACAAAGTACCTACAATAGACAACATTCCATCTCATATCAACCGTTAGATCCAACCACAAAATACCTACAATAGACAACATTCCATCTCGTATCAACCGTTACATCCAACCACAAAATACCTATGATAGACAACATTCCATCTCGTATCAACTATTCCATCCAACCACAAAATACCTATTATAGACAACATTCCATCTCATATCAACCATTACATCCAACCACAATTCCCCTCTCGTCCCAAGACTAGGTATCTTGAGTTTAAATGACTCTTGCATTATAAATAATATAATACATATTTCTGTATATTATTATGTAAGCCTAAATATTAAACACCCGATTATGGCTGACTAGGCAAATTTAAAGTTGCATGGTCAGATGGCCTTTGAATTTATTACACATTTTTCATTTAACCATATGTAGAATCTAATGCTCGGATCTGTGGCTGTGTCCGTAGGCTGTCAGGAAAACAATACAGACAAAGAGAAAGAAAGAGAGCAAAGAATAATAGGAGAGAAGAGAGAGTCCAGCCCTCTGGTTTATTGCTTATATAGTTACATGGGTTCAGTGTAGAGTATCACCCCAACTCCTTCCCCCAATAGGAATTGAGCATACTTGGCCCTACCCAGCTAACAAAAAAACCGTCACACTGACATCAGTATAATGTTATTGAATGTTACAATAACGTTATAAAAAAACATCATATAACGTTATTTTGTATGGAGTAAATAACGTTATATAATGTTATTTTATAATGTTATAGAGATGCTTTTTAACAGCACTATGACGTTTTCATTTAACTTTTGAGCAACATTTTGTAACATCAATAGGACGTTTTTTTAAAAAACATTCGAGAACTCTTTTAACCCCCTTTGAGTGATTTGATGAAGATTTTGTAGAGAAATCTGTGCTCTATGTCATGAAAACAAGACCTAAATTGTAGCTAGAGAACCCTCCTTTTGAGGAACTGAAAGGTAACATCTACCACAAAGCATGACACTAGAGGAGTAAAGTCCAATTTTCAAAACATCAGTTTAATATCATAGAGATGCATGCACCTCAGATCAGATATTAAGATGATAAGACACTAGACTTCCTCACGAAAACACTTTTGCAATGAAAATGGTGTTTCATGAGCACTGTTGGGCATTTGTAACTTATGACTCTCTACTGACCTGTTCTGAAAGCAACTGTATTACATCTCAGCTATGTTTGTTAGTTAGGCACATTTTACCATCCTTCTCAACCATATCTTTATACTGCTTGATGGATGGGGGAGATTGAAGACCTGAACTTAGGCTCAGTAGTTGCCTGTCTATTAGCATGTCATAATTTGGGACCCATATGGGAACAACATGGGTCCCAAATTATGACATGCCAACAAAAGAAATTAAAATTAAAAAAAGAAAAAAAAGAAGAAGATTGGCCCGACATGGGGCAGCGGCAACCAGCGGCGAACCACCCAAGATATGATTGAGAAGGATGTTACAATGTGCCTAACTAACAATATAATGTCAGTCTAATGTTACTGTGACGTTATAATGTACCATATCCAAATAATAACGTTATGTCACGTTACTTAACGTTATGTGTTAGCTGGGTACCAATAGGGATCCAGCATTCCTGGTCTCCATGGATACCAGTGGTCTGCCCACCACCAGTAGCTGTATTGCCCCATGGCCACCACCAACCTTGACCTATTGAGTGTGGAGACCCCTCCCCCAGTAGAAGGGCTAGACCCTGAGTGCAATCACACAGGCCGTAATCGATTAACACGACCCGAGCGACTCCGGTCACCCGAGTCGTCAGAATTTCAAATCGAACACCGCGAGTAGAGTCGACAAATACACGTGCCGTGTGCAAAACGACCCGACCGCAGTAACCCACCTCTTGGCTGGGGTTTGCTAGGAGTGATGACGTCACATCTGTGCTGGTACCTGTAGGATAACAGCTACCAGTACAAGTCCTGCATGTTGTGTTTCGGGTGCTTTTTTTAAATGACCCAGATTGTCAGCTTATACAATCGTAAACTACTTTAAATCCAATTTTGCTGTACTTGTATCGGTTATTAAAAAAAGATATTACGTTTTAGAATAAGTCAGCATTTTTTCCACCCCGAGCGTGGATAACCATATTCGTTTATTAAACCCGAGTCTGTAGGATGTGCGCATGCGCTAAACAGTGGCTCGAGTGACCCGAGTTGAATAATCGATTACGCCCACAGAGACCTGCCAGTGCCACCATGTCTATTTACATCCCACTCAGGCACCACCAACTCATATATATATACATGCGCCTGGTCATGGACACCGATCAGTAGTAGAACATTTGCATTCCCCCCTCGCTGAGTATCAGAATATTTTACACATAGCAGGCTAATCATTACAACCCACTCTTCATAAATCTGGGTTAACTATAATGAACAATTGCTAACTTTGGAGCAATTTGAAATGAAAGCATCCCAAATAATTTCGGCAAGAACACCAACACTTCAGTAGGTGTGACCCAGATTCTCATCTCATGAAGGTCACGTGATGCAGCCTGGTCTCCTCACTAAGATGCACAAGCTACTGGGAAGGAGGATAAGATGAATGAGGTCACCAGATTGACCTAATTTGTTAGCGGCATCCCTGCTTACTGGCTTTTTCAAAGTAGTTGTCCAATTGGATGGTATTTTAAATTCATTAATTATTCTTTCTCTGCTGCCCCCAAATCATTAGTTAAAGTTGCATAGACCGATGGTTTTGAGATTCGGTCATATTCTGAGATAAATATATTAGGTTGATCATTATAATCTAACCTTACTATAGTTTGAAATAACTTTGATTTTAATTGGCTAACCTTTGAGCTATTTGAAATGCAAACATGCAATATTCATTTTGGCAAGCATGCCAAAATTCTGACACCATATGCTTCTATAATAACAGATTCTATTACATTGTCTTAGTATTCCCTACGATGTGGCAACACATGTTTAATAAGTGCACCAGTATCTAAGTTTGATATGTAGACTAAAATCTAGATAATTGCTTTGGTTTTGCAAATTTGATGTTTTCATCGGATCATGCAACTTTAATGCAACAATATCTAAGTGTTTTGGATTTGAAAACAAAAGATGCTTCATCGGACCATGCCAAGTTAATCAAAGAATGTTAAAAACGTACACTGTGCAAACCATTCCCAGTCATTCGCAATGAAACTATTAACATTTGAGCAGCAATTCAGTAAGAAAAAAAGGAACACACTTTGAATGAAACAAATATATCCATCAGTGTATGCCAATCTTCAGTTGAAACTATTTTGCTATTTGATGAGGTATAGTCTAGATGTGGAGCTCCAGTAGAGAGGACAGCAGGGATGCGGAGTAAGGAGGTTAATTGTCATTTACTGAGCGGTCCCAAGGCGTTACAACGACTGTAATGACGGTGCTGCTTTTGTGTCTCTTTGTAGTATCCCAGCCCCTGGGCGGTACAGGTGTAATTACTTAGTTCTGACCTGAGGAAAGTCTTTGGTAAATGACAGAGAAGGCTCTACAGACAGTTGCGGCCTAATAGAGGATATTACCATGCATGCACCGTGGTCACGGTCCCGCAACCATAGTGTTCGTCGTCGCCGTCAGATGTCGCATGCATTTTGAACATTGTGTGTTAATAGTGACTGACTAGTTTGGTACCCTTCTCATATTTTCAAAAGGGTCCAAACATGAAAATTTTATTTTTCTTGGAAGCTCCAATGACCCACAAGCCATATACTTTTGGAATTGTCAAAATATCCAAAAATTTGACTGACATATGTGCGTTTGAAAATTAGTAAGTTAGTGGCAACGGTCCCACAACCATAGTGTTCGTCGTCGCCATCAGATGTCGCATGCGTTGTGAATATTGTCAATTGTAAGTTGTGTGTGATTTATACTCACACTCAACTCACCCTACCTGCTCCCTCCTGGTTCCCAAGCCTCAACCTCGGGTTTCCTTAGCGTCCTTGATCACTAACTTCCCTGACTCGCTTTCACTCGCTCAACTCTTCGAGTAACACCCATGCCTTCTCGACCAATCAGTGCCTCGCCCTCCTGGTTCCCAAGCCTCCTTGACCACTCACTTCCCTGACTCGCTTTCACTCGCTCAACTCATCGACTGGCGCCCATGCCTCCTCGACCAATCAGTGCCTTCCTCTCCTGGTTCCCAGGCCTCCTTGATCACTCACTTCCCTGACTCACTTTCACTTGCTCAACTCATCGACTGGTACCCATGCCTCCTAGACCAATGAGTGCCTTCCTCTCCTGCCTCACAGACGCACCTAAACCACATACTTCTGCTTCTCCCGACAGCAGTCTCCAACTCACCACCGACACCGCAACACATACTCTGCTACAAACTTTCCACCCGCCCGCCCTTACAATTTATTTTCCCTTTCTAGAGCCTACCTTGCCGCTTGGTCACCAACTCCTGAAGCCTCCCCCTCCTCCGTTGTTTTGCTTCGTTGCTGTAATTACACTGTTTGAATTTGAATTTCATTTTACCATAAAATATAATATGGTATTTTTGGTTGGCATGCCATAAGGAGGTAATGTTCCTTCCTGCCTGTAGGCTACACTCAAATGCATCTCGTCAAAATCAAAATAAATAACTGGCAAAGTATCTAAAAAAACAATTTGACAGTTTAACAGTGACATCAAGATAAACAACAAGTTAGGAAATTACATGGGATGCATACAGATAAATGTCATGGGAATGGTTCATGATAAAGATATAGGAGTTATATAGGTTATGACATGCTAAAGATATAACACACGATGCATAATACCTGAGTAATTAAAGTTGCATGGTCCGATGAAATATAATTTTGTCAAAATTAAAACAACTACTTACATTTGATCCTATATATCCAACTTAGATACTGGTGTATTAGCTAATGATTTGGGACAGCATATACAGAATAACCAGTCAATTTATAAGCTCATCCCTTTAGACACTCACTTTGAAACACCCATTATGCAATGAGGCCATTAACCAACTAGGCCAATCTCATGACCTCATTAGCCTCCCCCCCCCAACCAAGTAGGTACTACTGTGCAGGGTCATCCCACATCACATGGTCACCGCGAGATGACCATCTGGGTCATAGCCACAGGACTTTTGACAAGCTTGTCGAAATTATTTTTGGTTCTTTCAGCTCAAATTACTTCAAAACTAATCATCTTTAATCAAAATCACTCCGGACCAATGATTAGTAGCTCATAACGATCAATTTGATATATTTATCTAAAAAATAAGACAAAAATTCAAATGCGATCGGACCATGAAACTTTAAACTGTTCACATGGATTAATAGAAGTCAGGGGCTGAGCTGGTACATGGTGAGTAGGTTGACATTGGCATCAACTGTCACAGCTGGAGTACATGCAACCATAGTCAAGGGTTTGGTGGGGTCTTACGTCCTGTCAATATCTAAGGTCATATCCGACAACAGTGCACTATTGTTGTGCGTTACTGTATGAAGTTTGTTAATACAGTATAGCCCCGTTAAACCAAGCTCGGTTAAACCAAACGATTGGTTAATCCAAACTTTTTTCAGCGGCCCGGCAAAATACTACCATTTATCATATAAAAAAGTTGGTTAAACCAAAGTAGGTTAATCCAAATCATCGGTTAATCCAAACAAAATTTGTCAGACCCCAGGCCACTCCGGTATGGTTAATCCAAACTTTCAAGTCATTATGAGGTCATCTGAGACCGCACCAACTTTTTTATATGATAAATGGTAGTATTTTGCCAGGGCGCTGAAAACAAGTTTGGATTAATCGATCGTTTGGTTTAACCGAGCTTGGTTTAATGGGGTTGTACTGAATATACATAAAAAAAGCAATAATCAAAGTGTCCACATACATTATATATTACATGTGCAATACCCTCTTACTCAAAGTCAAAGTCGAAGCCAAAGCTCAGTTAAACCAATGATCGGTTAATCAGAACAAATTTCTAGGATCCCTTCAAGTTTGGTTTAAAGGGGTTATACTGTATTACTTTACTGCGTTTCATGTGTCTTTAGGAAACCCCATCAGAATGCCGAAGATAACCTTGCTTAGTCCCAGTTAGAAGTTAGTTATGGTTATTCTAATTAATGTAGAAGGTATATGTATATGACCCCCCATTATGAATGATAGTGACAGTCCAGCACAACACAACATACCTATCTAACAACACAATATCCTGGTAGAGAATCCTTTAATAATCACCAGTTTGCCAATATATACTGTTACAACAATATCTGCTTGGAGAGTACAGTAGAGCCTGCCCTGGGTATCTGTTCTCCTATTGGTTGTAGAGCTCCACACATGGTTGATTGACAGCACAAACACAGTGGTGGGAGAGATAACCCACACATTAGGTGGGATAGAAGGCCCCAGCCCCCACCCCACCTGCGTACCATGGCATGTGTGCTTGCTGGGGGATATCCTTATCTGTCTTTGTTAACCCTCTGTCCACTGTGCAGTCCACATGGTTCCCAAAACCCTCTGCCTACTGCGTTAATGTCGTTCCCATAACTCTTCCTTGTACTTTGCCTTAGAATCAGAGAATTCTACAACTGGGACACCAATGCTACTGGTACCATAATGCGGAGTCACTCCCACAACACTGTCTCATGGACAGGGCTGCTCAACAACCTTACAGAAAAAATGTTGGCAGGCTTTGCTAAGGACATAGTCACATGACTTCCCAATCTAATTGACCAGATATATTGTTCGCATATTTATCAATCATAGCCCGTTACCTTTGGAGTGCAGAATTTGATGAAATTGTGTAGATTAATAACTTTAAAAGTTGAATGAGGATAATCCAGTGGCCGCCATTTTGTTTATGTTGTGCAGTATCTCCCAGTTCATCTACTCTATGCCAATTTAGATACATACTACACACTGGAACCAGGATCTCGACAGTTTGATTAATACCAAAACAATTTTTGTTTGAATTTAAACATGGTCTTCTTTCACCTCTACTCGAGGTGAATATTTTATCCACGTGACCAAATAATCGACTCGGTCACATTAGCCCGACAATGAAATATAATTGCTGCTAAGAGTGCTTTGGTATAAAGAAAGGTAAGTTTGTACACATAGATCGAGCTTTGGGAAAGTGGTTATATATTATTATTATTATTAAGCAAAACTATTCTAAAAATAAGTTAATTTGAGACGATAATAAATGTCACATTTTAATAGCTTAGGATACGGAACAAGGCAACCAATTCTGCACTCTGGTAAACACTCTCTAGCCTTGTGCATATAGTTACCATAATTCGCAGCGCTCGGACACACGTCCAGGGCTCGCTGAACCACCGGCTAAGCTTTCCATGACGTCATCTCATTTACATACTCCTTTGTCTCACTCACCGTCTAGAACCTCATCCATCTCATTAGCATATATTACCCACATGTCTGGACATCTATTACGCATATATCATAATACTCATGGCCTATTAATGGGGAAGGGGGGGAGAGACAAAAGCTCACATCCCCCCCCCCCCCCCTTTAGATACACATACATATAAATGTCACAGGTGTTACAAATAATATATCACATATCATAAATGAAATATAATAAATGTCACACATACAAGAACACTTTTACTTTGGTTTAACACGTGGTCGGCGTTCATCCTAGGTCTAGATATACCATAGAAATAGAAGAGATGGAATGCCAACTCCTAGCCATAGAAATAAGGCATATATAAGTATTTATATTTATTGAATGGATGCTCCATCATGGAATATCATAGGGTTATCTCAATCATCATATCATCAGAGATAACAAAAATAAAACAAAAAAGTCAGTGCCACATAGGCGAGTTAGGCTGGCTCAAATACGGGTGACTGGCACCAGTGTCATGGAAGGACTGGCTTCCTTATCGTTCATCAATTGGCTGTTGTAGTTGGCAAATGCGACTGGGCACATTTCTGAAGCGAGATGAGCGATACATTTAAGGCATAGGAAATAGAGGCAATTAGTGTAATCAGCACTTAACCCCTACCAATGACTGAACTAAGGAAAAAACTAAGAAAAAAGGGTTGGGTGGGTGGGAAAATCTGACTTGCTTGTTTGTGGGCTATTGGCGAAGTGAGGTTTGCAGGCAGAGTAGGTCATATACGGGTCACGAAAAGGTCATGTTAGCCTTGCTCGCGAATTAACGATGTTGCCTCACCAACATACGTCATTTAACTTGTACCATAGAAATACAAGAGTGGGAAGGCTCATTTGCTCGCTTAATCGCTTGGAGCGCTAGTACTAGTAGTAGTCTTGTGGTGTATTATTCAGTCGGGGGGTGGGGGGGGGGGCGGGCATATAACGCATTGGCACAGCCATGAGGCTGATTGTAGCGCCTTCATCCATACGATTGATATAAACTATTGCTTCCGGTTGTACATGGTGTCAGCCACCTCCTACTGCTCACATCTATCAGTCATCTGGCATGTCTCTATGCCACACAAATCCACTATGGCCACAAACTCCATGCCCGTAAATCTGCTAGCGCTCACATATCCACGCCCGCAAATCCACTATGGCCTGCAAGTTCACCGCATAAACAGGGACGCTTTACATCCTGGCAACAGCTATGGTCATATCAGGATGGGCGTAGACTTCTGACAAGTGCGCACTTTATAGTGCTGTGGGAGATCAAGCTGCCGGCACCATGACCCGATTTCCCATTCAGTCACATTATCTTGATACTGAGCAAGACAGTCTTTGCCCTATCCTAGTAATGATTCACACAAAGCAGACAAAATTCAGACAAAACAGATGACATTCAGAAAAGGCAGACAACATTCAGGCAAAGCAGACGCATTCAGACAAAACAGACAACATTCAGAAAAAACAGATGACATTCAGACAAAGCTGACAGCATTCAGACAAAACAAATGATATTCAGAAAAATCAGGAGACATTCAGACAAATCAGACTACATTCAGACAAAGCAGATGACATTCAGACAAAACAGATGATGTTCAGACAAAGCAGACAACATTCAGACAAAGCAGACAACATTCAGATAGAACAGACGGTATTCAGACAAAACAGACAACGTTAGAGACAAAGCAGACAACATTGGGACAAAGCAGACAACATTCAGACAAAGCAGACGACATTCAGACAAAGCAGATGATACACAGGAAGCTGGTCGCGAGTCGCCTTCAGGTGTGACTGGCCCGGATGTTGGGAATCCGATTAACATTAGCGAGTTTTTGCGCACGCGAAGATTGTGATTTCCGTTTCCGGTCACCACTGACCTTTCAGTGGGCGGAGGTTGAAAGTTGGAAGTGAAGGCAAACTGTTTCCATTACTAACGGTTTTTAAACACACATAGGGCCTAATCACACATACGCACATACATATATATGTGATGCATAGCGCATTATACAAGTATAAATGCAAGGGGAACATACTTTATATATCTATTCCTCCTTGGTGCCCCCCCCCCCCCCCCCCCACACCCAACTGTCGCGGTAATTGGTGGGCGCCTCGCGCCGCACTCACTGTAGCAATACCAGAGACGCTCTGCAAACAGTGACTTGTATATATTGCTTGTATGTGATCTATGTCACGGCAGCCAATGTCGTGTGTTCGAGTCCTGCTCTAGGTGCAATATTTCCCATTGTCATCACTGCCATGACACTGGTGCTGTGACCAGGATCCTGTACAAGCTACACGCCCTAAAGTCTGCTTGTTTTCACTTCTAATATCTCCAAAGTTAGCCGTTATAACCAAAGTTGCTTCAAACTAAAATAGGGTTGGTTAGTTGTTGGGGTTTTATGTTCTAGCAACATCTATGGTCATATCAGGATAGGTACCGAGTTGTACCGACAGTGTGCGATCATGACGGTTTTATAGTGCTGCCCCACTGGGAGACCAGGCTGCCAGCACCATGACCCGATATCCCGCACAGTCATATTACCCTGATATTATGCAAACCAGTCCTTGCCCTATCCTATTAATGTGGAATGCCAGTCTAGGTAGCGACAAGTATTAATTTTATAAGTCATTAGTTTGACTCGGCTGGGATTTGAACTCCTGACCTTCCGCAAGGATCTCAAAATATTGTAGGAACTCAAGCGCGAAACTATGCATTCTGTTTTTACATTTAGGAGAAAGCGTTTGGGTCTGAACGATTTTTTGTGGTTTGCGTTTAGATTTTGTGTTTGTGTTTATGGCTTTACATTGAAAAAAAACCAACGTTCACAGAAGCCGATTCACAAATGGAGAAAAACGCTGACCAACATGAGGGAGGTAGGCTTGTTCGGTTTGTGTGTCTTCAACAGGGAAAAGAAGGGTTGACATTGGAAGGCCTTGTTAAAAACCCATCCAGGCGAAAGGCATGAGACAGAACGTCCTTGGAACTATAACACACCTTCCACATTCACACCCCAGGCGACAAAACACATGAACCTAGAATGTCTGACTTTTTTCTAGGTCAGACTCCTAATCTGAGGGTCGGCAGTTCGATTCCCCGTGCCCCCAGCTCTGCCAATTTGGATTTCCACCACTGTGTATAACTTACAGCTCCATCAAAGGCCGGATGTTCTCATACCATGTCTATGTGGTGTGGGAGGTTAAAAATCCCTTGGGTCGGTAAAAGTGTAGGCTCGGGCTTTCTATCGACCAGCAGTGGAATGAGGAAGACCAGTCGTCTATGACTGAAATTTCCCCTGCTTAAACAACTAATGGACCCCCCCCAAAAATGTGGACATAATGCTACTTCGGTGATCGCAAACACTCTCGAATCGACATGGCTCACCTCAAGCGAGAAATCACCCATTCAAGTCCAGGAGAACTGCAATTAACAGAACCTTATCACACATAACAACTAATGAATACATTTAATAATATTCCCAAGTATTGTCTACAATTATTGTCTACAATTATTTCTCATTCACCACTTTGCATCTAGGGCCGTAATCGATTAACACGACCCGGGCGACTCGGCTCACCCGAGTCGTCAGAATTTGAAATAGAACACCGCGAGTGGAGTCGACAAATACACATGCCGTGTGCAAAACGACCCGACCCCACTAACCCACCTCTTGGCTGGGGCTTGCTAGGAGCGATGACGTCACATTTGTGCTGGTACCTGTAGGATAACCGCTACCAGTACAACTCCTACATGTTGTTTTAATGCTTTTTTTTTTAATAACCCAGATTGTCAGCTTCTACAATCATAAAATACTTTAAATCCTATCTTGCTTTACATATATCGGTTATTGAAAAAAATATTAAGTTTTAGATTAAGCCACCATTTTGTCCACCCTGACCCGAGTCTGTAGGATGTGCGCATGCGCTAAAAAGTGGCTCGGGTGACCCGAGTTGATTAATCGATTACATCCTAGATGTGTAAGCAGTGTTTATTCCTACCAAAGACCCTATAATACTAAGATGGCTCACTCAGCCTGTACTGTGTCATCAAAATGATCAAACCCACCACTTGGTGCACTGCCTGTTTTCTTGGTTAAACAGGTGCTATATTATATGTATAAATGGATATATGAATGTAAAAGATATGTGATGATGGCGATGCTGATGATGATGCTGATGATGATAGCTATTTGTTCATAGCAATTTCATATTGATGTGTATTCATACTTACCTATCTCATGTATAATATAATTGTATGTGTTTACATGTGAAACACCAAGAGAACAGCCAGCGCACCAAGTGGTGGGTTTGATCATTTTGATTACACAGTACAGGCTGAGTGAGCCGTCTTAGTATTCTAGGGTCTTTGATACAACGAAGCCATGCAGGTAAGAATTGTCAATGACAGAATTAATTGATAACGTTTCTTTCATTCCGAGGGTATGCACAATTATATCGTGAAGACATTTAATAAGAAGGAAACCTCATGAACCAAGACACATAATGAAAATATAACTATTGATGTATGTATATTCCAACATGACTGCAGGCAGCCAAGGGGTGTTTCCCTGACTTAGAACCTGATACCATAGTGTCAGATTCATCCGCTGAGTGGCGCCAGAGAAAATTGGATCAGTTTATTACTATTAGCGGCATCTGAAGCTGAGCCCAATAATAAATCAATCAGCATTACGCAGAGGATGGGTGAGTGGAAAGTCGTTCCACCAAAGCTTCTTATTTTCTCCTCCTTCTCCGTCTCTTTGTCCTTCTCCTCCTCCACCTTCTTCTTCTTCTTCTTTTTTGTCTTCTTTTTCTTGTTCTTAATATTGTCCTCATTCTCTTCTTCTTCCTCCTCCTCTTCCTGCTTTTTTTCTTCTTCTTCTTCTTCTTCTTCTTCTTCTTCTTCCCGTCCTGATATGACCTTAGATGTTGCCAGGACGTAACACTCCAAAAACCAACCATCTTCTTCTTCTTCTTCGTCTCTTCTACTTCTCTTCTACTTCTCTCCGCTTCTCGTCATATTGGATCCCCACCTGTTCATAGATGCCAACTTTACAGCATTTTATTCACGCTTCAGACAGATTAGACAGTGCTGCTCCACCCAGGACACAATTGCCGCCAGCACCATTATGCAATATCCCACTCAGACACATTATCCCGACACAAAATCAACCAAGACTTTTCACATTATACTACATTAATATTCAGTGCCAGGAAAGCATAGCAACAAGTCCCACTACTTAAAATCTTTAACTTGGCCAGGGTATGGTTTCGAACCCATTGTCTCCTGTATGGGAGGCGGATGCTCTAACCGCTATGTATGCCGTCTGGTGTTATTGACTGAGCTGTATGCAGTGAGCCCTGACAGCTGACGTTTTGAGCGATGCCCGTTAATGCCCCCAGGTGGAGCTCTCTCCCTCCAATGAATCAATGACAGTCCCTAGAAATAGACCCTTTTCCCTCCGCTGGAGCATGCATGGTTATCTGCTACCTACAGTATAGGTTCTTATCACTGGCATCAGAGTATAATATTTCTGGATGCCCGGCCATCAGAGCCCCAGTTAATACCACAAAACTCTTCCCAGATGCGTTCTGACAACTGTCTGTCAGTTCACATCTGATAGTCCTCTCAAACAAACTCATAAGGAAGAAAGGGAAGACAAGTCACGAAAGATTGACAGTGAAGAAGTTGTGCTTTATTGGCATCAACTCCTGTTCACCTACCAGTGACCTATCACCTTGACCCCCTACCTTCTGTCCACACAGAGTCTCATTACCTCTTTAGTATGTCTATGAATCAGTGCCTACAGCCCATTGAACCGGAGTCCCATGGTTGTTGCACACAGCTCAGTTTGTATATATGAAAGGTGGAGCATCAGACAGAGTGTCTGGGTACCTGCCCAAGAGAGAGTGTGTCTCACTCAAGAGTTAGGAGTATAGTGTTCTTCCCAGTGTGTCTGGAGCAGTGTCTAGAATAATCAATATCAAAGTGAGGTTACTGTGGTCAGGTAGGGCACGGGGGTGCAGGGGACTGGACCTCCTACATCCAGCCAATCAGGCAACCTCCACAGCCCCCCCGCCCCCCACAGGCAGCGGTCACCCAACCCAGATGCAGGTGGTGTAAATAAAGTATGCAGTATGGCTGGTGTGATGGCCCATCTGCCCTGTGGTAACAGGTAGTTGCAGAGAGTTACAATAAATATATATATTAAAAATGTCCTTTTCCTCCACTTGCATCCTTTTTGGTGCATAGAGGGAACATTTCACCAAACATTAAACGTCTCTTATATAGGAACATCTCATCATAATCTCGGGCACTATGTATTAACATATATCTCCCATAGTCTAATATGTCACACAGCGAGTGCGGCATAACCGACTGCTTTTCTATTACATAACCTTGGTCCCCACTCTGTCGCCCGAGGATAATAATGCTCTCTGCCAATATATAATTCCTAACCGAAAATCCATATATTTTTACAAGAGGGCTGGTTGGTGGTAGCAATCCTCTTTTTCTGCTGAGCATGCTATGCAGTGAGCAGCTCACCACAGCGTTAGTTCTTGCACTGTCACCAGAGGGCAGGTTGGTGGTGGAAATTGTCTAGTTGAATCACTATTGAAATATTGAAAAGAGCAAAGCTCTAGCGAAGCATTGTAATAATGTTGGACTGAAAACCTTATTTAATAATTGTAAAGTTTTAGATTAATAATACGTTTTTAAAGAAAGAGCTATTTGTAAAGGACGGGACGATGCGACTGCTTGGATGTCTAAGTAGCAAGTTCTAGTTTATTGTTATTCGATTTAACATGTACATGAATGGAAAGTTTTGTTTATTCTGCCTCTTGTGTGCATCGTTTTTGTTTCGAACATTTATTTAGAGTTTGATAAGAAGGCGTTTAATGAAAATCACCTTTCGCAAAACCTCTGGTTGTGAAATTATTCCGCTAAGTGCAAATAAGTGGGTGGAAGTGTAGGCGGAAGTGTGTTTCCGGAAATGCGCAAATAGCTGCGCAAATGTCCTTAATGTGCGTGAGAAAGACCAGAGTGTTTTATAAATTTGAAAAAAAAACACACTTTAACCACGGGTTCAAAATATTAATTTTCAACAGTCTCGCGGTGGATTTGCTCGAGAGTTCTCATTGGTTGGAATGGAGATGGCCGAATATTAGTTGAGCGGTCGTCTTCCGCTTTGGTAGATCGTGGGATTCGAACCCATGGGTTCCAACTTGGTCGAGTCAAACCAATGACTCAAAACTTAATACTTGTCACTTCCTAGCCAGGTGTTCGGTATTATTAGGATATGACAAGGAGTGGTTGGCTCAGGATAACGTGACTGAGTGAGATATCAGGTTAAAAGTTGGGTATGAGCATGGGTTTGGAGCTTTATACTATAGTGTCACCCTATTTCAATTTAGTAAATCCCCACCCCTTCTCCCTTTCCCTTCCCGTCTCCCCTACGCTCTCACCTGTCCTTGTCCCTCTCTCCTTTCCCCTGCACTCCCCTTCCCCATGCCCCTCCCTGTTCTCCACGCCCCTCTCCATTCTCCACTCTTCTCCCATTTTCTCCCCTCTTCTTTTGCTGTTCTTCCCTTCTCCCCTCTCCTTTCTCCCTTACCCTCTCTCCAATCTCCCATCTTTCCTTTTCCCTCACCTCTTCTTTCTTCTCCCTTCTTTCTTCTTCTCTCAACTTCCTTCTCTCTTATCCTTTCCCCTTCTCTTCTCTTCTCCATTCCATCTCCCTTCAAAGGCCCTGCATATAGACTGACATTGTCCAGTCTGTATTCCAACTAGCTCTTCCTGCTCCCTAATACTAAGACCCTATTTATATTCAGTGGCAAAAGTGCGAACCACCCAATACTTTAATGAAGTGTTTTAAACAGCGCACTACAATAGACACTTGATAAGAATAATATAAATATTATCCATAATGAGAATAAACGACTTAAATTGAAATATGCATATAGCTGTGTTCAATTGTGTATTTATTTATTGATTTGTCTATTAATAGGCAGCTCCAACGTGGCCAGCATGATGGAGGCCATGTCCATAGATGGGACCATTGTAAGCTCCATGATAGCCATTGTTGTAGGGTCGGTTGTAGGCTCCACGATGACCATGTCCAGCGTTGTAACCATAGGCACCATTATTGTAGACACCACTGTTAACTTGTCCCTTCACAGCAGTACCGGGGACACCATAGTAGGGAGCAGTGCCGACACCAGCTCCGTAGTGCAGAGCCTGGTAGTTGACTGAGTGCTGCCGCCTTGCGTTTTCCTCATTCAGAATGGCCTCGTTCGCACTGGAAGATTAAAGAAAGGTAATTTAGCATTGTGATTCAATTTGTTCCATTGATTTGGTAATGGAATGAATTATATGGGTAGAGAGTAGGTATATTTTCTCAACCATATACAATTAAAATATATTAACAAATTATATTTATTCAGTAATGGCCTAAATTCTGTTGCGTTTCACATATCTTCTATGCTGCCCTCCATGGCATCCCTGAGTACTTTTACAATTTGATAAGAGTTATATCAGACTGGCTAATCTGATATCATACATAAACAATTTGGCATGGGTTGGTTATTAAAGTGCAAATATTCAAAATTAATATTGGTGTGCACATCAAAATTCTGACATCATCAGCTTCTACAGTAGCAAGTTCTAATAAATTGTCTTAGTATTCCTTTCAACAAGTGATTAATAAGAGCACTAATATAAGTTGGAGATGTGGAATCAAATCTAGGTAAGTTTTTTGGTTCCAAAAATGTTATGCTTTCATCGGACTATGCAGCTTGAATAAACTCATTTTAATTTCATATCACATTTATCAAAATGGCAAAGATTAGAAAGATTGAGTTATTTAGCAAATACATTATAAGCCTAACATGGGGTTTGATACACTCATACCACCTTGGGCAACACACATACCAGATGCCCTGTTGCCTCAAATCCCATATCAGGCAATAACTGATTAGCATATAATACATTGTGTGAATGGTTGTACTCACGAGGGAGCAGCAGCAGCGGCGGCGGCAGCAACAGCAGCATTGGCTGCTGCAGCTGCTGGTGCTGGGTCAATGGGTCTTGGAGCCTGAACATTCGGGTTTTGTGGCTGATCAGCCACAGATGGGCCTGCTTCTTGTTCAAGGGGAGCGGCAGCAGCCACAGCCAGGAGAGCGGCGATAATAAAAACCTTCATGATGCTGGTTGTTTCTCAATGAGAACTAGAGAGTGAATGTCGACTCTGCCAACCATGCCTGCCTTTATACCACATGAGCCACACTCAGTGACCTCATGTCAGGGGTCAGCTAACCTCGGTCTAGCGATGGGTGAGACCACCATCAGAGACACCACTTTTATTTCTTATTTCAATCAACATTCATCACCACTTACAAATTCTCAACTTTGCCAATAAATTGACAAAATAATAAAATTACTCTTTTTTTTCTTCTTGAAGATTGATACTGCCTATTATGGATAAGCCTGAATAGACTTCTTTTCACCATTAGACAGTTTGTCGATAGAAAGCCCGAGCCTACACTTTTACCGACCCAAGGGATTTTTAACTTCCCACACCACATAGACATGGTATGAGAGCAACTGGCCTTTGATGACGCTGTCAGTTATCCACACCGGTGGAAATCCAAATTGGCAGAGTCGGGGGCATGGGGAATCGAACCACCGACCTTCAGATTAGGAGTCCGACCTAGAAAAAAGTCAGACACTCTAACCACTCCGCCACAGAGAACACCACAGAATTAGAATTGCCTTAAACTACAATTTATTGGATTTAACTTTGGAATAAATATGTGATGCTGGTAATATTTAACCAACTACATATTTACGCACCCCCACCTCTAAAGCCCTGCCTCAGACTGTAGGCCTATATCACATAGAATCACACAAAGATGTAACCTGGTTAAAAATGTGAACCAGAGATGTGGCTTGCGGTGACACATCTAGCTCACTTTATATCTGATACATCTTCACCGCAAACCACACTAATGGTGTCATTAATAAGTTCTAACATTTCTGTGCATACTCATTGAGTTTTAATGATCCATTGTTCTTATTGATGCCTTTAATTGATCAAACACACATACTTAACTACATCTGAAGAGTGTTACTTACTTATTAACCAACTGGATGGTGATGTCTATGTCAATCCTGCGGGTATAATCGATATATTACCAATTAAATCAAATAATAAATCTCGATTCGGATTGAATATTCTTATTCCTTTTTATTGGATGAAATAAATTTGACATTTATATATTTGTTAAAGCTATTGGATATAGACTTGGATGGACACTGGACGCGATAGCCAAATCAGTAGAACGCAGGCTCCCCGTGTGGAAGGTCGGGAGTTCGAATCCCTGTCAAGTCGAAAGAGTGTCCTACACAATTTATACTTATCGCTACCTAGCATAGTGCTCGGCATTACTAGGATAGGGCAAGGACTCATTTTCTCAGTATCAGGATAGTGTGATTGAGTGGGATATTAGGTCATGGGGATGGCGGCTGTTGTCCCAGTGGGGCAGCACTATAAAGTCACCATGAGTGCGCACATATACGAATACATACATGAGTATTTAGGGTCAAATCTATGTAAGTGCTTTGGCTTTGAAAATGTTATCTTTTTTTGTTTTTTTGGTAAGTATAGTTTTTTCATTGAATAAAGTCTTTTGTCAGCGCCGTGGCACTGGTCTTCCAGCTATGTGACAAAACAGTTATTTACAATATATATATATATATTATAATGTAGTCTGATATTGTAATCAGCAGCTAGCTCAAGTCAGTTGAAATAACAATATTAATCATTCCAAGACTTACATATGGTATAGTTTGTCAATTCACATAAAAGATAGTAGTTATATGTTGTGTACATACATACTTAGATACAATCATGTGTATTGATTAGACCTTTACATTACGGAGTGGTTAGGTGCATAGTTTCCCTGCACAGGTGTGCATGCCTACTGTGTTGTGAATTGCATAATTATCATGTTGTTGGTGTGTAATAATCTCATGCGTTCATCTCACTATGTAGATACAAGATTCACCCCGTACTGCTGCAGTAGGGGTGCAAACCAACCCTATGTAAAAGCTGTCGAAAATGCGGGTCAAAGAATTGAGTGCCTAATTTTACAATCTAAGAAGCAACAATTATTCTTTACATATATCTTATTGATAGCCCGCTACCTTTGAGTTGAAAAATATAATATAATATCTAGTTTAATAAGATTTAAAAGTGAAATCGACGGCGTTCTGCGGCCGCCATCTTGTCTTTTTGCATTCTCTCCCATTTCACCAAATCTGTGCCGATATAAGTAGCCATTTGATGCTGGAGCCACAGTTTCTAGTTCATGTTCCATACTAATCCTATTTTCGCCAGTATTTAGACTACGTTGTCATTCATCCGTGTACTACAAGTACCGGGTGAATCTTTTATCTACTCACTATGTAGCTTTAAGGAAAGCGTAACGCTTACAACCAAAGCATAGTACATGACAGGTATGAGTATGTGTCAAGGCTGCAAAAAGTCAGAAAACTGGTGCAGTGAACACACACGGGGCGGCCGACCCCTGACCTTGACAGCTGACCATGACCTTGTGCATGACCCACTTCCACTCCACTGTAGTCAGACAGAGCGGACATGCACAACGCTCTGAGACACAGCAAGGTCAGTGTATGTGTGTGTGCGTGTCCAAAACAGAGCAGTCAGAATTGGCTTTGTTACCTCCGCACAGTGCTATTGACGGGTAAATATATGACAAATTAACACCCCATCCCAATAAATTTGCTAGAAAAGGTTTTTTCGAGTGTTTCTGGTAGTATTTGACGTGGAGAATATCATATTAGAATTCTACTAATAAAATACTACCAGAAAGTTGTCAAATCCAAGATAGCATCCAAGATGGCCACCAATGCCTTAAAATAGCTATAAGTTCTTTACTATTCGCCCTAGAACGGTAATAAGGGTATCTACACCCAGGTTTTTAGTGATCAAGGAACTCACTGAAAACAGTGAAACCACCATTGACTTCTGTGTTTGTGTGTGTGGGCGGGAGGGGGGGAGGTCAGGATGGTTTGCAAAAGATTGGTTGGTTGTTGGAGTTTTACATCCTGGCAACATCTATGATCATATCAGGAAGGGTACCGACTTGTGATAGCATGCATTCATGGTGACTCTTTAGTGCTGAATTGTTTCAATTGGACCAATATCAGTTTAAAAAGTTTATGGTTGAATTTCAAGTTCTACTTTTATCCACAAAATTTTATCAAATCACTACAACGTGATTAAATTATTTTTATTAAACTATTAAATTGTTGTTCCTTCATTAGTTTTCTATATATTGTGACCTTTTAAGGATGTTTGATCAATTCCCAAGGGTGATATTTGACCAGCATCAGTGATTAATTTGATGTAAATATTGATCTAGTGTGGTTAAGTGACACTCATCCTGTCAGTGTCACTGATATTCAGAGTCACAGCTGGTGGGTGGTTTTACTATTAACCAAAGGGCCCATGATAGCCTGATTTTTCCAAGTTAAAATCAATGTAACTTCCTGCGTATTTACTTTAGAAAAATTATATGACTACCATGTTTAAGGTACGTTCAAGCTCTTTCCTTTTATATATATTCCATTGAGATCAAATGCATTCTAAAAAAATACTCACATACCTATAATAGATATATGCCAACTGCCAGACTGATCCGCCAGTAATCCACGCATAGAGCATTAAAATACATCCTTTTCAATCTGTTGGTATGCTCTAAGTTGTTCATCAAATCAAATAAAAAAGTAAATTAACATAGTACCATTCATATCAGAATGTGATTTTGCTAACTCGTAGAAAACAAACACATGGCCATGGTGTATGTAATGACTGATTTTAAAAATGCAATGTTTGCTGCTGCCTTGTTTGTTTTATTAAATTTTAACACTTTTTCATTATTAATTATTAAGTCACGTTCATGATAAACAATATTTGATCGAAAGCAGTCAATAGCCATGCTCATAATTAATAGGATTTGATCCGAAGCAATTAATAGTCATTCCCTAATTTATCACTATAAATAATTGTCAGTGATAGATAAAGTGGTACTTTCGGAGCAATGAGAAAGGAAACGTGTCATCCTTTGTATGGAAGGTTTTCCAGATTTCTCATTCAGTTCATCAACCAAATATATTTGTTTAATAACAAGATATTTTTAATAACAATTATTTTAATAACAGTAGTCCCAATAGCTATTCATTTTAAAGGCAATGGCACAAAGAGTAACTGTTCAAAGTTTCAGCAAAATCCATCAAGTACTTTTAGAGTTATGCTCAATCTAGCGAAAACTCCAAAAATGTCTGCAACAGCCAAAATGGCCTTTCCCCCATTTTTAGGAAATTATATAATCGTTGGATATGATTTGATCACCATGAAAAAAAAACAGTTATGCTCTCCGTGTACAGGTCATTGTAAATTATTGATAATGACACTTACTGGATATTTCAGAATGAAGTTCTGTTGAGTCAAATTTGGCATATAATTGAATTACCATGTAATTGAACAAATTCATTTTTGTGTAATTTCCCTATTTTGAGAGGGTACTCTTCTCAGATTTATTGGATGATTGCTCAGGAAATTTGTGCGCTGCTTCTATAGGTATAAAAAAAGATGATCCTCGTTTATGAAGATTTTCCTTTCATATTTCATGGTGCAATTGGGTGCCAAAATTGGCTCATAAAATTGATTTTTACATGATTTTTAGGGATGCCAAAATGTTGACCTCTAGAAGGCCACAACTCAAAACTATTTGAAATATCAACATAATTCTTTTAAAATTATGTTTGTATCGATTAGTTCTTTCAAATAGATCCAAACCCATAGCCTAAAAATGATAATACAATTTTGGCTTCCACTACCTATTTAATGGTAAAATAAAATTCAATTCAATTCAATTGGGCATGACCTACTTTCAGAGTGAATATCTTACCCATAATGTGAAAATTGAACTCTCATGCTTTGATTTAAGAATGTTAAATTACCCACCTGTAGTTGCCAAGCAACCCCGCTATCATCTAGAGAGCACTATTCACTAAAACCTCCTCCACAGCTCGACCACTCCCCTATATCGAGCACTTTATTTGAGTCCCAACAATACCATTGTAACCATATTCTAACTCCCTAAGCCGACCACCTCCATAAAAGGACCACTTAAAGTCGGTCCCAAGGTCGGTTGATTTAGAAAGGTTTTACTGTATTCTGATGTGGTGTTGAGTTGGCACAATAGTAGACTACTTAAGACAAACCCTACATAATTATCCGATGACATATCATGACAATAGGCTAGAGGGATAAACTACTGGTGAAGCAAAGCTAACTATTTCTACAGCTTTAACGGGAAGATAGCATCAGATATTGGTTTAGGACAGGCAGTTGAAAACAGTGGTATAGACTATAATAGATACCCTATCATGCAACTATGGTAATGGCAAGAAAGTATTTAAATTGAAATGCAAATAAGTATGCTACAATATATATTTATTTATTGTCCATTAATAGGCAGATCCAAAGTGACCATTGTAAGCTCCATGATAGCCGTTGTTGTAGGGTCGGTTGTAGGCTCCATGATGACCATGTCCAGCGTTGTAACCATAGGCACCATTATTGTAGACACCACTGTTAACTTGTCCCTTCACAGCAGTACCGGGGACACCATAGTAGGGAGCAGTGCCGACACCAGCTCCGTAGTGCAGAGCCTGGTAGTTGACTGAGTGCTGCCGCCTTGCGTTTTCCTCATTCAAAATGGCCTCATTCGCACTGGAAGATTAAATAAATGTAGCTTAGCATTGTGATTCACTCAATTGCATTTGTTTGCTAAAGCAATGTGTGATATGGAATAAGAACTCAAACACACATAGCTTCAGCCGCACACATTTATCATAAGCAGTAAAAATAATAAAGTTATTAATGCCATCTGGTGTCCATAATAACGTTTTGAGTTTGACCAAATTTATATCAGAATACCCAGGTCTGCATCACATTTTGCAATGTTGTAATGGTTGGGTATTCATAAAAAACAGTTGAATACCATTCTCACTGCCTTGTCTATTGATCTCGTACACCTAGAATGCTCTTTGATCTCAGCTCAGCTTTAGGAATTGTCCATTGTAGATGGCTTAATGCCTCAAGTCCCATATCTGGCAATAACTGATTAGCATGAAATATTTTCTGCGAATGGTTCTACTCACGAAGGGGCCGCAGCAGCTGCGGCAGCAGCAACAGCAGCATTGGCTGCTGCAGCTGCGGGTGCTGGGTCAACGGGTCCTGGAGCCTGAACATTGGTGTTTTGTGGCTGATCAGCCACAGATGGGCCTGGCTCTTGTTCAAAGTGAGCGGCAGCAGCCACAGCCAGGAGAGCGGCGATAATAAAGACCTTCATCATGCTGGACTGGTTGTCTATCTGTGAAAAGTAGAGACCGAATGTCAACTCCATGAACCACGCCTGCCTTTATACCACATGAGCCATACTCAGTGACCTCCTGTCAGCTGGGTCTAGCGACGGATGAACCCACCACCAGAAATACTAGTTTTATTTTTCCAACAAAAATTCAATGCTGCTTAATAATCCTCATCGTTGAAAACAAATGAAGTAAATACTAAAATATTTCACTTGGAATTACTTTAAACTATAATTTGTGGGTAGGAACCAGCTTTCGACAAACAACGGGATGATGTAAATATATAAAACACATTTGTGGAGGCCTGTTTCTAGAGCCCATATGTTCATTCCTGCATCGGACAGTGTTACTGCAGTTCACATAGACACATACACAGACGTGGTCTGACTAAAAGAACTGAACACACACATGTCGCCTACGGCAATCTGTCTAGTCTACACTAGAGTTCATAAATCACCACCAACCACACTAATATTAATAAGGGAAACTCAGAAAGCCAGATCCATTTCAAACTCACTCACAAAATAATATACTCATTGTGGTTTGCTGATTCATTTCATCTGATTGTTTGTTTGTTGTTGTTTTATGTCCTAGCAACATCTAAGGTCATATCAGGACGGGTACCGACTTGTGACAGTACGCACTCAAGGCGATTTTATAGTGCTGCCCCACTGGGAAATCATTCTGCCAGCACCATGACCCGATATCCCACTCAGTCACATTATCCTGACACCGAGCTAACCAGTCCTTGCCCTATCCTAATAATGCCGAGCACTAGGTTAGGAAGCGACAAGTATAAATTTTTAAGTCATTGGTTTGACTCGACCGGGAACCGAACTCCCGAACTCCCGAACTCCCGATCTCCCGATCTTCCCCACGTGAGGCCTGTGCTCTACCGATTCGGCCACCGCGCCCGGTCATTTCATCTAATCCTCTAAAGAGTCAATTAGCATAGCATGTGATTGTTAATTGGCCCTGGTTGGTTGTTGGCGCTTTGCGTCCAAGCAGCATCTAAGGTCATATCAGGACGGGTATCGACTTGTGACAGTGCAGACTGATGGTGACTTTATAGTGCTGCTCCACTGGGAGACCAGGCCACCAACACCATATTATCCTGACACTGAGTCAATCAGTCCTTGCCCTATCCTAATAACGCAGAGTGCCTGACTAGGAAGCGACAAGTATCAATTTTTAAGTCATTGGTTTGACTTGACCAGGGTTCGAACACGTGGGTTGGTAGATCGTGGGATTTGAACCCACAGGTTCGAACCTTGGTGGAGTCAACGCAATGACTTAAACATTGATACTTGTCGCTTCCTAGCCAGGCGCTCGGCATTATTAGGAAAGGGCAAGGATGGTTGGCTCAACGTCAGGATAATGTGACTGAGTGGGATATCAGGTGGTGCTGGTGGCTGGGAATCCCAGTGGGGCAGCACTATAAAGTTGCCATGAGTGTGTACTGTCATAAGTTGGTACCCATCCTGATATAAACATAGATTTTGCCAGGACATAAAACTCCAAGAACCAGCCAACCACGGAGCCAGACAATAAATCAAGATTCACATTAAAGGGAGGTTTTTCTTATCACAATATGTCGCAAAATTAAGTTAAATCTTTACTACCGTTTCTTGATTGAATTTACCAAAAAAGATACTGGATGCAATTAATCAATTTAGACATTTGATGTTATTTAAGAGCATTGGATAGTAGTTACAATGATCAGTTATGTGCCTTGACAAATGGTTGGTTGTAGGAGTTTTACGTCTTGGCAACATCTAAGGTCGTTATCAGGACGGGTACCGACTTGTGGTAGTGCGCACTCATGGTGACGTCATAGGGCTGCCCCACTGAGAGACCAGGCCACCAGTGCCATAACCTGATATCCCACGCACTCACAATATCCTCATAGCATCTGATCCTCAAACCAGTCCTTGCCCTATCCTATTAATGCCGAGCACCAGGCTAGGTAGAGACAAGTATCAATTTGATAAGTTATTGGTTTGATTTGACTGGGGTTCGAACTCTCGACCTTCCGCATGGGAAGCCTGCGCTCTACCAATTCGGCCACCATTTCCGGTCCTTGACAAATGATCTCCCTCAAATATATGCATGACATCATGATTTGTGAAGTTGGAAATATACACCGCCATCACCACGATAATGTGACTGAGTGGGATATCAGAGTATGGTATCGGCGCCCTGCTCCCCTAGTGGGGCACTACTATAAAGTCGCCATGAGTGCGGTCTGTCAGAAATCAGTGCCCCATCCTGATATGACCTTATAGGTTGCCTGGACGTAAAGCTAAGATTCCTTCTACGTGGTATGCGGCATGCGGCATGTGGCATGCGGTATGCGGTATGCGAATGGGAGGATTCCTTTTATGTGGTATGCGGCATGCGGCATGCGGCACACGACTGGCTATATTTAAAAAATAAAAATAAACAAGTATACTCCATACTGCACTGTATATGGCCTAATATGGCATTCATATCTATGTACCTCTTGGTACGTCACATGGAGGTTCCTACCTTTATAATTACCAAATTATAGATAAGTATTCATATTTATGTGGCTATGGTAGCATTTTTACGAACCCGTAACCCAACCACCACCACTACCATATGTTTCCCCTCTGCACCCTTGTGTGTGTCCATTCCGTAATGCTCAGTCGCCTCTCCTCGTCTAAAACTAATGGACAAGTGTGACTGATGTTTCTATTCGCACACCGCGTGCCACATGCCGCATGCCGCACCGATCGCTACAGGGACCGATCGAGTTCGAGTTGTCACATTCGCATTCGCATTCGCATACTGCATGTAAGGGATGAAGTCCATTGACTTCAAGGCGTTTCGATTTTTTGTTGCATTCGCATTCGCATACCGCATGCCGCATACCGCGTGTAAGGAATCTTAGCTTAAAGCTAAAAAAAATAAACAATTCACTTGTAAACAATATATATAATAGCTAATCTCTTGTTCTAACCCAAAATCTCTCAATTGAAGTATAGATTAGAAAAGAAAAAAATATATGCGTGTGCCTCTGTGTGCATTCCTACTAATATGCAATACATATGTCAAAACGAACAGTGCCCCCCCCCCCCCCCCCACTGAAATAATGTGTCGTGGTCTGCACTGACCTCTGAGGCAAGGAGCCACAGAGACAGGTGGGCGCGGATAGGGTGATGAGCCTAGGTGGTGTAATGGTTAGCACATTAACCTGGAATGGTAGGGATGTAGGCTCGATTCCTGTTGTTCGATTCTCGGCGCAATATTTCCCATTTTCATCACCCCTACGACAAATGCATATTCTGGTGAATAAATGTTTACAAAAAAGAACCCAAGAAAAAAAGTGCATTCACCAAACAAAAGTACAAAACCTCACCACAATATGGTGGAAAAACATGGCAACAAGAACTGTTTGGTCACGAGGCCTGACTGACCTTATTGGGTTGTTTGTAACCTGTTTGGTTAAAAGGCTGCAAACCTGCAGCATTGGATCGACATGGATAAATCGGTCCAATCTTGGTAGAAGTAGAAACTTCTAGCAGTAACACAGTCAACGTACTTGAGTCTGCGCGTGGAAGGGTTGGACAGGCAGGAAGGGAAAAAGATGGGATTTGCAGTCGAAGAGCACAGAGCAGCAGTAAAAAAGGAAAAATGGCCCCGCCCAAGCAAACATCTCCTTTGATCAGGAGAAGTGAGCCTGGGAGAAAAAAAAAGTAATGGGTAGGATTGAAGAAAGAGAAGTGAGGAGAGTTGGGTCACTGAGCTGTGCCTCCTTGTTCTGGGTTGACCAGACAGCGAGCGGGAGACACAAATGGATTAGTGACGGTAGAAGGAGAAAAGCCGGCCGGACTCCCCATGTAATATTTGTTTAGATCAAACCAGGAGAGGAGACCGGTGGCTGTGGGGAGATAGCAGAGGTGTGTACAGCAAGTGGTCGCGAGGGCGTGTCGTGAGGCAGCCCGACGTTGTCAGTCGGCAGCGTCTGTTTGACGTAAAACAACAACAAACAAACATCTGTTTGGTCAGAGGCCTGCATGTGACCAGACAGACTGGTGCGCCGTCGCTACTGTGCATCAGGTGGACCAGTGTAGTGTCCCGGCTGCGGCCTCTCGCCGACCAGGAGTTCTGAGAACAATGCGACTATTGTGTTATCCCAACGACGTCTGATGAAAAACGCACCGGCTGACCATTAAAGGGGCAGTGACGTGAGCCACACAACTTTACTTAAAGGGGCAGTAACATGAGCGACACAACTTTAATTAAAGGGGCAGTAATGTCAGCGACACAACTTTACTTAAAGGAGCAGTAACATGAGCGACACAACTTTACTTAAAGGGGCAGTAACATCAGCGACACAACTTTACTTAAAGGGACAGCAACATGAACGACACAACTTTTCTTAAAGGGGCAGTGATGTGAGCAACACAACTTTACATTAAAGGGGCAGTAACATGAGTGACAAAACTTTAATTAAAGGGGCAGTAACGTGAGTGACAGAACTTTACTTGAGTCAAATGGGCAGTAATATGAGCAACACAACTTTACCTAGAGGGGCTGTAACATGAGTGACACAACTGTACTTAAAGGGGCAGTGATGTGAGTGACACAACTTTACATTAAAGGGGCAGTGATGTGAGTGACACAACTGTACTTAAAGGGGCAGTGATGTGAGTGACACAACTTTACATTAAAGGGGCAGTGATGTGAGTGACACAACTGTACTTAAAGGGGCAGTGATGTGAGTGACACAACTTTACATTAAAGGGGCAGTGATGTGAGTGACATAACTGTTCTTAAAGGGGCAGTGATGTGAGTGACACAACTGTACTTAAAGGGGCAGTGATGTGAGTGACACAACTTTACATTAAAGGGGCAGTGATGTGAGTGACACAACTGTACTTAAAGGGGCAGTGATGTGAGTGACACAACTGTACTTAAAGGGGCAGTGATGTGAGTGACACAACTTTACATTAAAGGGGCAGTGATGTGAGTGACACAACTGTACTTAAAGGGGCAGTGATGTGAGTGATACAACTTTACATTAAAGGGGCAGTGATGTGAGTGACACAACTGTACTTAAAGGGGCAGTGATGTGAGTGATACAACTTTACATTAAAGGGGTAGTGATGTGAGTGACACAACTGTACTTAAAGGGGCAGTGATGTGAGTGACACAACTGTTCTTAAAGGAGCAGTGATGTGAGTGACACAACTTTACATTAAAGGGGCAGTGATGTGAGTGACACAACTGTACTTAAAGGGGCAGTGATGTGAGTGACACAACTGTACTTAAAGGGGCAGTGATGTGAGTGATACAACTTTACATTAAAGGGGCAGTGATGTGAGTGACACAACTGTACTTAAAGGGGCAGTGATGTGAGTGATACAACTTTACATTAAAGGGGTAGTGATGTGAGTGACACAACTGTACTTAAGGGGCAGTGATGTGAGTGACACAACTGTTTTAGGAGCAGTGATGTGAGTGACACAACTGTACTTAATGGGGCAGTGATGTGAGTGACACAACTGTTCTTATAGGAGCAGTGATGTGAGTGATACAACTTTACATTAAAGGGGCAGTGATGTGAGTGACACAACTGTACTTAAAGGGGCAGTGATGTGAGTGATACAACTTTACATTAAAGGGGCAGTGATGTGAGTGACACAACTGTACTTAAAGGGGCAGTGATGTGAGTGACACAACTTTACATTAAAGGGGCAGTATCCTGAGTGACACAACTGTACTTAAAGGGGCAGTAATATCAGCGACACAACTGTACTTAAAGCTGCATACTCCGATAAAGCATCAAATTTTCAAAACCAAATTAATTATATAGATTTGACTCTACATATCTAACTTAGAAATTGATGTACATATTGAGCATTTATTGCCACATAGAAGGGAAGACTGAGACAAGTTGATAGAACCTGTTATTGTTGAAGTCTATGGTGTCAGAGTTTTGGCATGCTTACCAAAACTAAGTGTACATGATTGAATTTCAAATATCTCAAAACTTATCCATTTAAAATAAAAGTTACTTCAACCTGAGATAAGGTAGATTATAACGATCAATTTAATATATTTATTTCAGAAAAATTACCAAAACGCAAAACCATCGGACTATGCAACTTTAAATGGCCGGTAACGTGAGTGACACAACTGAACTTAAAGGAGCAGTAACATGACCGGCACAACTTTACTTAAAAGGGCAGCAACATGAGCGATACAACTTTATTTAAAGGGGCAGCAATATGAGCAACACAACTTTACATTAAAGGGTCATTAAAACATGAGCGATGTAACTTTACTTAAAGGGGCAGTAACATGAACGACACAATTTTATTTAAAGGGGCAGTTACATGAGCGACACAACTTTACATTAAAGGGGCAGTAACATGTGCCACACAACATTACTTAAATGGGCAGTAATGTGAGCGACAAAACTTTACTTAAAGAGGCAGTAGTATGAGTGACACAACTTTGCTTAAAGGGGCAGTAACGTGAGCCACACAACTTTACTTAAAGGGGCAGTAAGGTGAGTCACACAACTTTACTTAAAGGGGCAGTAAACATGAGTGACAGAACTTTACTTAAAGGGCCAGTAACATGAGTGACACAACTGTACTTAAAGGGGCAGTAACATGAGCGACACAACTTTATTTAAAGGGGCAGTAATATGAGCAACACAACTTTACATTAAAGGGTCATTAAAACATGAGCGACATAACTTTACTTAAAGGGGCATTAATATGAATGACACAACTTTATTTAAAGGGGCAGTTACATGAGCGACACAACTTTACATTAAAGGGGCAGTAACATGTGAGACACAACATTACTTAAATGGGCAGTAATTTGAACGACACAACTTTACTTAAAGGGGCTGTAACATGAGCGACACAACTTTATTAAAGGGGCAGTAACATGAGCGACACAACTTTATTTAAAGGGGCAGTTACATGAGCGACACAACTTTACATTAAAGGGGCAGTAATATGACCAACACAACTTTACATTAAAGGGTCATTAAAACATGAGCGACGTAACTTTACTTAAAGGGCCAGTAACATGAGTGACACAACTGTACTTAAAGGGGCAGTAACATGAGCGACACAACTTTATTTAAAGGGGCAGTAATATGACCAACACAACTTTACATTAAAGGGGCAGTAATATGAGCGACACAACTTTACATTAAAGGGGCAGCAATATGACCAACACAACTTTACATTAAAGGGTCATTAAAACATGAGCGACGTAACTTTACTTAAAGGGGCAGTAACATGAACGACACAACTTTATTTAAAGGGGCAGTTACATGAGCGACACAACTTTACAGTAAAGCGACACAACATTACTTAAATGGGCAGTAATGTGAGCGACACAACTTTACTTAAAGGGGCGGTAGTATGAGTGACACAACTTTGCTTAAAGGGGCAGTAATGTGAGCCACACAACTTTACTTATAGGGGCAGTAAGGTGAGTCACACAACTTTACTTCAAGGGGCAGTAAACATGAGTGACCCAACTTTACTTAAAGGGGCAGTAATATGAATGACACAACTTTATATTAAAGGGTGATAGAAACGTGACTGACACAACTTTACTTAAAGGGGCAGTAACATGATCAACATAACTTTAATTAAAGGGGCAGTAACATGAGCGACACAACTTTACTTAAAATGGTAGCAACATGACCTGCACAACTTTACTTAAAGGGCCAGTAACATGATCAACACAACTTTAATTAAAGGGACAGTACCCTGTTCGACACAACTTCACTTAAAGGACCAGTAACACAACCAAAACAGCTTTGCTTAAAGGGGCAGCAATCAACACAACTTCACACTGGTATATATATATATATATATATATATATATATATATATATATATATATATACGCATACCAGATGGTAAATAATCCAGCCGAAAGTGACCATGGAGACACAGGCGTGGCCAATCACCGATGGTGCAATGGTTAGGTGAGGAACTACTTCTGTACTTTCTTAGTCCGCGCCTAGAGATATAGAAGAGAACACATTCATGGTTCTAATGCCCCCAATCCTTCAACTGTGAGGGTTAGTGTGCTAGTTTATATTCCCATAAAGTGTTATAGGGCACACATATGTAATCGGGTTACAAATAAGACAGACCCTCCCAGTTAAGGGATAGATGATGATGATGATGCTGATGCTGATGCTCATGAAGTCATTTCTCGGTGGAGGGGGTCAAGGCCAGGGTCATAGACACCCTCATGTTATTCATGATCCTGTCGCTCAGGGGGGATTTGAGGTATAGTAGAGGAACACAGTATCACTCGACCAATCCCCCCATGTCCTCATTCGTCGATGGTTGCTCCACAGAGAAACAGGATGGTGCAGCCCCCTTGCAGATTAAGTGGAAGGAGATTGAGCACGGGCTGAGATCTCCCTCGGCTGCGAAGAGTTTGTATGTGATTTAGTAGATGGTGTAGAATATGCGAGTGGAGCAATCCTCTGCTGAGGGGTGTCTGAAGGCCATGGCCTCCAATGGGGGTGGGGGGCAGGGAGCTGGAGGAAAGTCTTTCCATCCAGAATGCTGCACATAGATCCTCATTGGGGCACTTGGCAATGGGAGCTTCCGAGATGTGTCCGCGAAACTGAGTAGTCTTGGATCTGTGAATGGTTTTGATCATCCCGCAATGTGATCACCGGAAGTGATAGTCTTAAATAGATATTTGCATGGCGTTGATGATGCCCCAATGTGGGAACTGGAAGTGATAGTCTTAGATAGATATTTGCATGGCGTTGATCATGCCCCAATGTGGGAACCGGAAGTGATAGTCTTAGATATATCTGTGCATGGCGTTGGTCATGCACCAATGTGGGAACTGGAAGTGATAGTCCTAGATAGCTCTGTGTATGGCATTGATGATGCCCCAATGTGGGAACAGGAAGTGATAGTCTTAGATATATCTGTGCATGGCGTTGATCATGCCCCAATGTGGGAACAGGAAGTGATAGTCTTAGATAGATCTGTGCATGGCATTGATGATGCCCCAATGTGGGAACAGGAAGTGATAGTCCTAGATAGCTCTGTGCATGGCATTGATGATTCCCCAATGTGGGAACAGGAAGTGATAGTCTTAGATAGATCTGTGCATGGCATTGATGATGCCCCAATGTGGGAACCGGAAGTGATAGTCTTAGATAGATCTGTGCATGGCGTTGGTCATGCCCCAATGTGGGAACCGGAATTGATAGTCTTAGATAGATCTGTGCATGGCGTTGGGCATGCACCAATGTGGGAACCGGAAGTGACAGTCTTAGATAGATATTTGCATGGCGTTGATGATGCCCCAATGTGGGAACAGGAAGTGATAGTCTTAGATAGATATTTGCATGGCGTTGGTCATGCCCCAATGTGGGAACAGGAAGTGATAGTCCTAGAAAGCTCTGTGCATGGCATTGATGATGCCCCAATGTGGGAACTGGAAGTGATAGTCCTAGATAGATCTGTGCATGGCGTTGATCATGCCCCAATGTGGGAACCGGAAGTGATAGTCTTTGATATAGCTGTGCATGGCGTTGATCATGCACCAATGTGGGAACGGGAAGTGATAGTCCTAGATATATCTGTACATGGCATTGATGATGCCCCAATGTGGGAACAGGAAGTGATAGTCGTAGATATAGCTGTGCATGGCGTTGGTCATGAACCAATGTGGGAACAGGAAGTGATAGTCCTAGATAGCTCTGTGCATGGCATTAATGATGCCCCAATGTGGGAACAGGAAGTGATAGTCTTAGATATATATGTGCATGGCGTTGGTCATGCACCAATGTGGGAACAGGAAGTGATAGTCTTAGATAGATATTTGCATGGCGTTGGTCATGCCCCAATGTGGGAACAGGAAGTGATAGTCCTAGATAGCTCTGTGCATGGCATTGATGATGCCCCAATGTGGGAACTGGAAGTGATAGTCCTAGATAGATCTGTGCATGGCGTTGATCATGCACCAATGTGGGAACGGGAAGTGATAGTCTTAGATATATCTGTGCATGGCATTGATCATGCACCAATGTGGGAACAGGAAGTGATAGTCTTAGATATATCTGTGCATGGCGTTGATCATGCACCAATGTGGGAACAGGAAGTGATAGTCTTAGATATATCTGTGCATGGCATTGATGATGCCCCAATGTGGGAACAGGAAGTGATAGTCTTAGATATATATGTGCATGGCATTGGTCATGCACCAATGTGGGAACAGGAAGTGATAGTCCTAGATAGCTCTGTGCATGGCATTGATGATGCCCCAATGTGGGAACTGGAAGTGATAGTCCTAGATAGATCTGTGCATGGTGTTGATCATGCCCCAATGTGGGAACAGGAAGTGATAGTCTTAGATATATCTGTGCATGGCGTTGATCATGCACCAATGTGGGAACTGGAAGTGATAGTCTTAGATATATCTGTGCATGGCGTTGATCATGCCCCAATTTGGGAACAGGAAGTGATAGTCCTAGATAGCTCTGTGCATGGCATTGATGATGCCCCAATGTGGGAACAGGAAGTGATAGTCTTAGATATATCTGTGCATGGCGTTGGTCATGCCCCAATGTGGGAACCGGAATTGATAGTCTTAGATAGATCTGTGCATGGCGTTGGGCATGCACCAATGTGGGAACCGGAAGTGACAGTCTTAGATAGATATTTGCATGGCGTTGATGATGCCCCAATGTGGGAACAGGAAGTGATAGTCTTAGATAGATATTTGCATGGCGTTGGTCATGCCCAATGTGGGAACAGGAAGTGATAGTCCTAGAAAGCTCTGTGCATGGCATTGATGATGCCCCAATGTGGGAACTGGAAGTGATAGTCCTAGATAGATCTGTGCATGGCGTTGATCATGCCCCAATGTGGGAACCGGAAGTGATAGTCTTTGATATAGCTGTGCATGGCGTTGATCATGCACCAATGTGGGAACGGGAAGTGATAGTCCTAGATATATCTGTACATGGCATTGATGATGCCCCAATGTGGGAACAGGAAGTGATAGTCGTAGATATAGCTGTGCATGGCGTTGGTCATGAACCAATGTGGGAACAGGAAGTGATAGTCCTAGATAGCTCTGTGCATGGCATTAATGATGCCCCAATGTGGGAACAGGAAGTGATAGTCTTAGATATATATGTGCATGGCGTTGGTCATGCACCAATGTGGGAACAGGAAGTGATAGTCTTAGATAGATATTTGCATGGCGTTGGTCATGCCCCAATGTGGGAACAGGAAGTGATAGTCCTAGATAGCTCTGTGCATGGCATTGATGATGCCCCAATGTGGGAACTGGAAGTGATAGTCCTAGATAGATCTGTGCATGGCGTTGATCATGCACCAATGTGGGAACGGGAAGTGATAGTCTTAGATATATCTGTGCATGGCGTTGATCATGCACCAATGTGGGAACAGGAAGTGATAGTCTTAGATATATCTGTGCATGGCGTTGATCATGCACCAATGTGGGAACAGGAAGTGATAGTCTTAGATATATCTGTGCATGGCATTGATGATGCCCCAATGTGGGAACAGGAAGTGATAGTCTTAGATATATATGTGCATGGCATTGGTCATGCACCAATGTGGGAACAGGAAGTGATAGTCCTAGATAGCTCTGTGCATGGCATTGATGATGCCCCAATGTGGGAACTGGAAGTGATAGTCCTAGATAGATCTGTGCATGGTGTTGATCATGCCCCAATGTGGGAACAGGAAGTGATAGTCTTAGATATATCTGTGCATGGCGTTGATCATGCACCAATGTGGGAACTGGAAGTGATAGTCTTAGATATATCTGTGCATGGCGTTGATCATGCCCCAATGTGGGAACAGGAAGTGATAGTCCTAGATAGCTCTGTGCATGGCATTGATGATGCCCCAATGTGGGAACAGGAAGTGATAGTCTTAGATATATCTGTGCATGGCGTTGGTCATGCCCCAATGTGGGAACTGGAAGTGATAGTCCTAGATAGCTCTGTGCATGGCGTTGATGATGCCCCAATGTGGGAACTGGAAGTGATAGTCTTAGATAGATATTTGCATGGCGTTGATGATGCCCCAATGTGGGAACAGGAAGTGATAGTCTTAGATAGATATTTGCATGGCATCGATCATGCACCAATGTGGGAACTGGGAGTGATAGTCTTAGATAGATATTTGCATGGCGTTGATCATGCCCCAATGTGGGAACAGGAAGTGATAGTCTTAGATATATCTGTGCATGGCGTTGGTCATGCCCCAATGTGGGAACTGGAAGTGATAGTCCTAGATAGCTCTGTGCATGGCGTTGATGATGCCCCAATGTGGGAACTGGAAGTGATAGTCTTAGATAGATATTTGCATGGCGTTGATGATGCCCCAATGTGGGAACAGGAAGTGATAGTCTTAGATATATATGTGCATGGCGTTGATCATGCACCAATGTGGGAACAGGAAGTGATAGTCCTAGATATATCTGTGCATGGCATTGATGATGCCCCAATGTGGGAACAGGAAGTGATAGTCTTAGATATATATGTGCATGGCATTGGTCATGTACCAATGTGGGAACAGGAAGTGATAGTCCTAGATAGCTCTGTGCATGGCATTGATGATGCCCCAATGTGGGAACTGGAAGTGATAGTCCTAGATAGATCTGTGCATGGTGTTGATCATGCCCCAATGTGGGAACAGGAAGTGATAGTCTTAGATATATCTGTGCATGGCGTTGATCATGCACCAATGTGGGAACTGGAAGTGATAGTCTTAGATATATCTGTGCATGGCGTTGATCATGCCCCAATGTGGGAACAGGAAGTGATAGTCTTAGATATATCTGTGCATGGCGTTGGTCATGCCCCAATGTGGGAACTGGAAGTGATAGTCCTAGATAGCTCTGTGCATGGCGTTGATGATGCCCCAATGTGGGAACTGGAAGTGATAGTCTTAGATAGATATTTGCATGGCGTTGATGATGCCCCAATGTGGGAACAGGAAGTGATAGTCTTAGATAGATATTTGCATGGCATCGATCATGCACCAATGTGGGAACTGGGAGTGATAGTCTTAGATAGATATTTGCATGGCATTGATGATGCCCCAATGTGGGAACAGGAAGTGATAGTCTTAGATATATATGTGCATGGCGTTGATCATGTCCCAATGTGGGAACAGGAAGTGATAGTCTTAGATATATATGTGCATGGCATTGATCATGCCCCAATGTGGGAACAGGAAGTGATAGTCTTAGATATATATGTGCATGGCGTTGGTCATGCACCAATGGGGGAACCGGAAGTGATAGTCTTAGATATATCTGTGCATGGCATTGATCATGCTCCAATGTGGGAACTGGAAGTGATAGTCTTAGATATATCTGTGCATGGCGTTGATCATGTCCCAATGTGGGAACAGGAAGTGATAGTCTTAGATATATCTGTGCATGGCGTTGATGATGCTCCAATGTGGGAACAGGAAGTGATAGTCTTAGATATATCTGTGCATGGTGTTGATCATGTCCCAATGTGGGAACAGGAAGTGATAGTCTTAGATATATCTGTGCATGGCATTGATCATGCTCCAATGTGGGAACTGGAAGTGATAGTCCTGGATATATCTGTGCATGGCGTTGATCATGTCCCAATGTGGGAACAGGAAGTGATAGTCTTAGATATATCTGTGCATGGCGTTGGTCATGTCCCAAAGGGAAAAACCGGAAGTGACAGTTTTGGAGGACATCATATATGTCAGCTTCTACGAAAAAACGGATTTGATTATAAAAATGATGACACAATCAGCTCAAACCTGGTGGTCATGATTTCATTTTAGCCCACACAGCGTTTATCGGTTTTTGCACTTGAATCCTTCATATATATGTGCTGTATAAGCATTATACGAGTATAATTATCCGTAAACTGATTATCCTCTAAGTTTCCCCTGCTGCAGCATGTTCTGACACTTCTCAACTACTGACACTTAACAACTCAATCGGACTGATGAGGCTCCCCTCCTTGCCTGGTGATGCCACCTCGCCTATTCAGCTGTCACGCCTCGGCCTCTCCCCTGTCACACTCGCTTAAAAAAATATATTCTCGGGCGTGAATAACCGTCTTGAGTGTCCGTAGTTAGAATCTGTGGGGGTGGTGGCGCCACTGATCACGTGGGAGAGGAACTCTGTACGAAATTGATATATCAAATAGCAATATAATAGTACACTAATAATAATCTCCTTTCAACACCTTTATTCTCGCATAATCCTTATACATCATACATATATATATATACATATATATATATATATATATATATATATATAAGGCTTGTGATATAATGAATTGTTTGAATATAAGTAACACAGATTCTCACATACATCATTATCTTATTTTACTATTATGGATGTTCACCTGTATTTGATGTAAAAACCCTTTTATTTCACTTCATTGTTCCATTCCGATTATCTACTTGCGTCATCTGCATCGCCTCCTCTAGACTCACCGTCTCCAGACACGCTCAGTCCAGTTCATATAAATACATAAATTAAGATGTATATAGTTACTTGTATATTTATGTGATGTATAATGCATTATGCGAGTATACAGGTGCGGAAGGGAATTATTTCCTTATTATTATTATTATTTATTATTATTGTGTGTATTATTATTACTACATTATATATTGTACTGCCTCCTTCATATTCATGACTGGTGGCGCCACCTCCGGCGCTCTTCGGTACCTGCATACCATAAAAACACACTCGCGTCGGAGGATTTTTTCTTTTTTAATATATATTTATATTTATATATTTATTTCTGCTTATATGCCTTACATATATTTATATATAACGTATATTTACATATACTTATATATATTTATATATATTTATATATATTATATATATTTATATATATTTATATATATTTATATATATTTATATATATTTATATATATTTATATATATTTATATATATTTATATATATATTTATATATATTTATATATATTTATATATATTTATATATATTTATATATATTTATATATATTTATATATATTTAGCTATATTTAGCTATATTTAGATATATTTATATATATTTATATATATTTAGATATATTCATAATATATTAACATATATTGATATATATATATTAACATATATTAATATATATATATTTATATATTTATATATATATGCCTATAACGCCTATGTTTAAAAATAAGAGGAAGGGGGGGGGGAGACATCATTCCCGCTGAATAAACCAAGGGAGATTGACTAGAACGTAGAAGTAAAAGCTACCTTGTTTAAAATTAAAGTATGCTATGTTATAATACACCTGCTCAGCCGTGGGGTGACCCACTTCCGGGAATCAACGCCACCTGCCGTAAGGCACGAAACGAAAACTGGGGGGATACAATTAGGTGAGATGTGATGTAATGTAGAGGGCGGGACGGAGCGTGATGACGTGTAGTAAGGCATTAAGCCCCGACTACACTGGACACTGAACGCCATTAAAGGCGCCGGGTATGGACTGGGCTCATCACTGCACACCACCAGTATGTGCATAGTCAGTATCAATAAGGGTATTCCCAGTTCCGCTGGTCCCTCATAAAGGACCGAAGCTGAGACTCAGCACGCTGGGTCACAGCTTCAGCTTATACACAGGAAGTTGGGTATACATTATACCATACACCACACACCACACACCACACATCACACACCACGCACCACGCACCACGCACCACACACCACACACCACACACCACCAACCACGCACCACACACCACACACCACACACCATGCACTACACCACACACCACACCACACACCACGCATCAGGCACCTCACACCACACACCACCCACCACACACCACACAGAACACACCACGCACCACACACCACACACTACACACCACATACCACACACGACACACGACACACCTCACACGACACACGACACACCTCACACTACACACCTCACACCACACACCACGCACCACACACCACTCACCACACACCACGCACCACACACCACACAACACCACATGCCACACGCCACACGCCACGCACCACACGCCATGCGCCATGCACCACATGCCACATGCCATGTGCCACATGCCACGCGCGGCGCGTGCTGCGCGCCACGCGCCGCGTACCGCGCACCACGCACCGCACACCGCACACCACACACCACACCACACCACACGCCACACGTCACACACCACACACCACACACCATGCACCACACACCATGCACCACACACCACACACCACACCACACCACACCACACGCCACACGCCACGCGCCGCGCGCCGCGCGCCGCGCGCCGTGCGCCGCGCACCACCTGCCACACGCCACCACACCACACGCCACACGCCACACACCACACACCACACACCATGCACCACACGCCGTGCGCCGCGCACCACACGCCACACGCCACGCGCCACGTGCCACACGTGGCGCGTGCTGCGCCTCGCGCACCGCGCGCCACCGCGCACCGCGCACCTCACACCGTCCGCCACTGCGCACCGCGTGCCACCACGCACCGCGCACCACCGCGCACCACACACCACACACCACACACCACACACAACACACCACGCACCACGCACCACGCACCACGCACCACGCACCACGCACCACGCACCACGCACCACGCACCACGCACCACGCACCACGCACCACGCACCACGCACCACGCACCACGCACCACGCACCACGCACCACGCACCACGCACCACGCACCACGCACCACGCACCACGCACCACGCACCACGCACCACGCACCACGCACCACGCACCACGCACCACGCACCACGCACCACGCACCACGCACCACGCACCACGCACCACGCACCGTGATATACAAAGTGGTGTTTTGACTGATATTTGTAAAATATTTTCTAGGACATTTTCAGAATCAGTTGGAGGGCCAGAACCCTACGAAGTTTGGGGATCGAGCAACATGTGGGTTAAATGTGCAAATGGAGTTTAACTCATGGGCTCTATAGTGACAGATAGTGATGGTTGGTTGTTGGAGCTTTACGTCCTGGCAACATCTAAGGTCATATCAGGACGGGGGATAGTGATGCTATGTAAAATGAAGTATCAGACATGAACTAATAAAACATTGCCCAGTTATTTATTGTTGTTTTTTGGGGAAATTGACACCTTTCAACAACATGAATAATAGATACTTGAAAAGAACATCTTCTTAAGTTAATCTTGAGGATATTGTCATCATTATCTTCATCATCATCATCATCAATCCCTAAAACATGAGGGTACTTTGCTCCATTTCCCCCTCTTCTCCACTGCCCTCTGGGATTCGCCGAACTCCACGTCTATCCATTCCTTGATGTTTTCTTCGCACCTCTTTCATTGTCCACCTTGTCTTCTTCCCGCCTTTTGGCTGTGCCCTGAAAGATGGTTTTGCCCAAACCTGATGAATGGGAAACATGGCTATTCCATCAGTTTGTGACACTTTGCGATTGTCAGGAGATCTTCGTGTGATCCAATTGCCTGCTGGATCCTGGCACATACTTCCTCGTTTGTAACATGGTCTTTCCATGAGATATGTGAGGATATTGTACACAGATACTACAAAGAACATTTAATCGCTGCTAATTGCAGTTTTCAGCATTGGTTGGTTGTTTGTTTGAGTTTTATGCCCTGGCAACATCAGTGGCCACCGACACCATGACCCAATATCCGACTCAGTTGCATTATCCTGACACTGAGCTAACCATTCCTTGCCCTATTCTATTAATGCTGACCACCAGGCTAGGAAACCACAAGTATAAATTTTAAAGTCATTGGTTCGACTCGACCGGGAACAGAACTCCCGACCTCCGCACACGAGGCCCGTGCTCTACCGTTTAGGTCACCGCGCCCAGTTCAGTAGGGAGTACTTTGGGGGTGGTTTGTAACCTTATGACGGTTACTGGTTGCAGAACTGCAACATTAATTGAGAGGCTCTGATAAATCAGTCCAATCTTTGGTTGAAGACTTAACTTCAGTAGGGAGTGTTGTAGAAGCTGGGGACATCTTTACAATGTTGTAACGGCGAAGCGTTGAGGTGGCCCCAAATCTCTTCAATCCGGCGGTAGTTGAGCGGTAGTTAGTACTTGTATCCAGTCAACAGCAGCAAGGGTTTCGAGGAAGGGCGGCTAAAGATGGGTGCAGCGGTGGTTCCAGCAACAAGAACAAAGTGAGAGAAAACGTAAAGGTACAGGGCCCCACCCAAGCACACAACTGCCCTGGTCAGGGGGAGGAGTATGCCTGGGAGAAAGAAAAAAGGGTAGAGTATAGGAAAGAGAAATGAGGAGAGTTGAGTCAAAGGACCATGTCTATCTACTCTATGGCGACCAATCAGCAAGCCATAGACACGGACAGAGTAAGAGTAGAAAGTGAAATGCCGGCGGGCCCCCCCTCCTGGAACTCTTTTCAGACATATCAAGGAGGAGCAAGGCCACCAGAGAGGAGATAGAGAGAGGTGTGGATAGAGTGCGGTCCGGATAGCAAGTGTCAGTAGGTAGTGTGAATACAATCCAGTCATCAGTAGTGTCACAAACAGCCGGTGGTGGCGCCATCGGTGCAGGTCTCAGCTGCGGAGATGACAATATACAGCCGCACAGTGAATGAGAGTGGGAATCTTTATTCGTTATTAGTGTTACCTGCACAATTAATTATATGGCCCATATTGGATGGTAAAAACCATGAGGAACTACTGGTAGTGCAGTAGTGCCTTGTAATCAATATTATGTCAGGTGCTGACACCTGGAGGATCGAACTGACACCGGGCAACCGTTAGCGTAGATGAAGCCAATTACCTGTGGTGCTGCCATCTGGTGGTTCAAGTTTCTCTTGTCGCTGGTAACCTAAAGGTCATGAACATTCCCTCTAGTTAGTTCGCAGATCGCATCAGCTTACAATAAGTAGATGGGTCCAGTTTACAAAATGTTCACCTATCATGTTCAATAGATACGGAATTATGCATAAACCATTCCTCTTCAAACTATCAAATTGAAACCGTTGTCGAAAATATCACCATGGTTACATATAGGTTTACGTAAATAACTGCTAATTTTGCAGTTGTCTGGTTCGATGTTTTTTTTTTAGTTTATGTAAATAATTAGGTTGATTGTTAAAATCTACCTCACTTTAGTTTGAATTAACTTTTACTTTTTACTTGTGAACTTATGATATATTTCAAGGGCAAATATGCTAAAGTAATTTTGGCAGGCACGTCAACACCCTCACACCGTAAGCTTCAGTAGTAATATGTTGTATTAAATTGATTTAATATTCCTGTTTATGCAGCAATACATGCTTAATAAATGGACCAGTATCAAAGTTAGATATATGTGGCGTTCTCTGTGGCGGAGTGGTTAGAGTGTCTGACTTTTTTCTAGATCAGACTTCTAATCTGAGGGTCGGCGGTTTGATTCCCCGTGCGCCCACATCTGCCAATTTGGATTTCAACTGCTGTGTATAACTTACAGCGTCATCAAAGGCCGGTTGCTCTCATACCATGTCTATGTGGTGTGGGAGGTTAAAAATCCCTTGGGTCGGTAAAAGTGTAGGCTTGGGCTTTCTATCGACCAGCAGTGGAATGAGGAAGACCATTCGTCTATGACTGAAATTTTCCCTGCTTAAACAACTAATGGACCCCCCCCCAAAAAAAGAAGCAAATCTAAATAGGTGTATTGGTTTAGAAAAGTTTATGCTTTCATTGTACTATGCAATTGTAATGGTTGGTTGTTGGAGTGTTACGTCCTGGCAACATCTAAGGTCATATTAGGACTGGTTGGAAGACCAGCAATCCAGAACTGACAAATGATACATTCAGATAAATAAATATTTACAAACCCCCGCCCCGCTCAAAGAAGGGCTAAGCCATGATGTGGTGGGGAAAAAAACCCCATCTTTTCTTATTAATTTCAAGGTGTCAGATTATTGGTCAAACACCAGAAGGATTGACCCATTCGGTGTTTGTGAGAGTAAAATAAAGGGTTCATTTAATTCAAAATTCATAAATAATAATAGTACCGTTTAATTTTGTAGTCGAATATGGAGCATATTTTATTGATAAGTTCACAAGTTTAATGTTGGTCTTTTGCTGTATCGTGAAAGCTGCTGAAGTTCCACAGCCCAATAATTTTATGTTTCTGCGTTTTTCCTTTTTAGATAAATTTCTGCGTTTTTCTTCTTTAAAAAAAAAGATAAACCCATAGGGTTGATCATCACGATCTATTTTACTTTGGTTTGAAGTAGCTTCTTTTTAAATGGCTAACTTTGGAGATATTTGAACATAACATGACATTCTTTGCTGTAACTATATCAGGTTCTAATTTAGATTTCCTTAGTTGGAAGTGACTTTGATTTTAAATAGCTGCCATTGGAGATACATGCTATATAAAACAGTTATATAAATATGATAAGAATGGAAAGGCTTTGATATATATGTATGGGTTTAGTAGCTTGAGCAGCTTGGGGAACCGTTGTCCCTACGGGCAGGTAAGCCTAGTAGTAGTAGGGGTGCTGTAGGGGTTTATAAACAGGCACCCACTGCACAGAAGTCGTGACTAGCAAACACCATCAGGGAGCCCCGTGAGGTCCTAGTCATGGAGCCCCGTGAGGCCCCCCAGTCAGGGAGCCCCATGAGGTCCCCCATCAGGGAGCCCCGTGAGGTTCCCCACTCAGGGAGCCCCATGAGGCCCTAGTCATGGAGCCCCATGAGGTGCCATCGGGAGCTCTGTGAGGTCCCACCAGACACTGCACCTACATAGGGAGCCCCATGCAGTCCCAGACACAGCGGGTGTGACGGCCTCGACCCCCGCACCTACAACGTCGGTTCCCGCTTCGATCACTGATGGAGTGGCTGCTGGGGCCGCGGACGCAATCACACCCACCAACCACACCCCGGTCCATGAGCTCTGTTGGCCCTGGACCACCCACCCTGCGACAGGGGCCTGAAGGACCAACGTGCCGCCCATGGACCTGCTGCCAATGCCACCGGATCCCGCTTTGCTCTCCGGTCGAGGTACAGGACCGTGAGCCCCAAGAACGTATTGCCACCTGCCGGGCCACCGCCGCACCACACCAGCAATGCACAAGATGCCGTGAAGAGCACCCAACCCTCCCCCCTACTACCCTTAAAGTTGGACGAAGAAAGAAGAAAAAAAACACCAAAACAAACCACCAAAAACAGGCCGTTTTTACGGCGCTGTTTATAAATGCTGCAGTTCTGCAGCCAGTGACCGCTAAGTCACAAACCCCCCCAATAACTAACTAACACAGAAGTCACTTGCTGCCTCACATTAACTTTGGCATGCACTTCAAAATTCTGTCACCATATGCTTCAGCCAGAACATGCTCTATTAAATTACTTTAGTATTCCCTTCTATGTAGCAAGAGGTATTTAAAAAATGCGCCAGTAACTTATTTGGTTTCGAGAATTTAATGATTTCATTGGACTTTGCAGCTTTGATTAGGTAAGGAATGACACAAAGTGGCAAAGGATCGGTTGGTTGTTGGAGTTTTACGTCCTGGCAACATCTAAGGTCATCTAAGGACTGGTATCGACGTTTGACTGTGCGCACTCATGGCGACTTTATAGTGCTGCTCCACTAGGAAATCAGGCCACCAGGACCATGACGTGATATCCCACTTAGTCACATTATCATGACACTGAGCGAACCAGTCCTTGTCCTATCCTATTAATGCCGAGCGCCAGGCTGGGTAACGAGAAGCAAAGTGGCACGCAAAACAAGCATTTATGGCAGGTGGACAGAAGTGCTCTGCGCCAGCCCTAAGCAGAAATAACATGTAGTTGTCGGGTGTGTGGGCGGAAAAACGAAGACATAGTAGCAGAGATGAATGTGTGTGCATTGCAGGCTTGCCAATAAGTGAGGAGAGAGTGCTGAGCTTAAGATGGCAAGAGAAAGGTGTGAAAGTCCACTGGCCAATCAGGTAAGATGGACAATGTACATGTCCATCCAGCCAATGTCAACTCCAAAAGCACAGTTTATTGCAGTTTTACATTCTAGCGATATATATGCTTCTGGAATGGAATTGCATCATTGGAATTTCTACTTACAAATTCTTTTTATTTACTGTAAAGTTAGTCAATTATCATCAAATTTATTCTGAACTAAATTAGAGCAAGGTATAATTACCAATTTGGTGTATTCAACCACATAATAATACTTTATTAAATCAATGGGTTATTCAACTTTAAAGAAAAAACTTGCAATGTTGACAACTGCAGACTTCAGATTTAGTCATAGCTTTTACTCGGCCTTATGTAACTTTACTGAATAAATACCGTAAGATGCCAACAAGGCACTTAAATGTACCCATTTTAATTGGCTTTGCTGCAGTAACTATTTCTGCACTTCTACAATTTAGGTCATTTATCATGTAAATGATTAAAAAAAAATACAAACCCCTGGCGGTTGCTTAGATAAGATAAGGTAAATGGACACCCAGATAGCTGTGAGATGGGCAGTAATTGCAGTAATTGTGATTACTGCCCATTATAGCGAGTCCCTGCTGGATAGTAATTAGTTCTAATTGCATTGCAACCATACGCGAGAACAGCTCTGTCAGCGCGCATGCGCAACGCACCTTCTACAATGGTGCGGAAGGTTGGAGGTTTGATACCTGGATGAGTCAAATCATTGACTTACAAAATTAATACTTGTCGTTACCTAGCCTGGCACTCGGCATTAATAGGATAGGGCAAGGACTGGTTCGCTATGTGTTAGGATAATGTGACTGAGTGGGATATTGAGTCATGGTTCTAGGGCCTGGTCTCACAGTGGGGCAGCACTATTAAGTTGCCATGACTGCACACTGTCACAAGTCGATAACCGTGATGTCATAGCGTTAAAGAAAGCAGCAATCAATCCGGAATCTGCATTTTTAAGCAGGGTAAATCTTAATGGCGAACAAAGCTTTCAGTTCTGCTGGTCCCTCACTTAACAGAGCACACTTAGAAGCAAGAGTTTTCTAAGGCACTGTAAAATACAGTAAAACCTCTCTAAATCGACCGACCATGGACAGACTTTAAATGGTCCATTTAGGGACGTGGTCGGTTTAGGGAGTTTAAAAAAAATCATTACAATGGTATTGTATGGGAGATTGTTTGGGATGCAAATGAAGTGATTGATATAGGGGAGTGGTCGATCTGTGGATGTGGTCAGTTAGAGAGGTTTTAATTTATAGAAAAGCACAGAATGACATATATTTACAACCTGGTTATAAATGTTGAATGATGCATAGATTTCATCGACCAAAAGAAACCCATTCTTAATCAAATTAATATTGGGGCAATTCCTTTCGTTGGAGAACTGGGTAGATAGTAGGTGGCTTGGGCGCCACCAGGGGCGCCACTTGGAAGACAGGAGGCGAGTAGCGCTGCTTACAAGCAGACTGCCATTCATCCAGGCTGCACGCCCACCTCCAGTAGTTCAGGACAAAAGAGTACATCATAGTGAAGGTTGTAGCATAGATATAACAAGACAATACTTGGAGGTAAGACAAATAACAGGCAGGATTATTCCATACATAATGTAAGCATAAGTACTTCATGTATTACATATTCATGAAAGGTTATATAGTTGATTTGCATTTAAATAGCAAGGTAATGGTGATATATTCACTCACCTAAACAACACCAACAGAAAAGAATGCAAGCTGCTACAAAAACCCACAAAACATAAAAACAGAATTTGCATGGTGATACATTTAATCTTCCTATCACTCTCCCAACACATGTTTGGTATATGTAAACAAAGAGTCCATTGCTGTGATCAGCCGGAGAGCAATTTGTCGGAATAGAAAATGACCACCTTTAACAACATATCCAGTGTCTTTTGTTGTTTTACATCCTAGCAACATCTAAATCATATCACGACAAGTAAGCCTACCACGTTGTGACAGCATGTACACGGCTAACCCTTTATAGTGCTGTCCCACTGGGAGATTAGGCCACTAGCACCATGACCTGATATCCCACTCAGTCACATTATCTTGATACTGAGTGTATCAGTCTTTGTTCTATCCTATTAATATTGAACGCCAGGTTAGATTGGGTCAAGTATAAATTTGGTAAGCTATTGATTTTGACTCGGCCGGAATTCGAACCCACGGCCTTTCAAATGGGAAGCCAATGCTCTTTCCAATTCGGCCATCTCGTCCGAAAATTATGAAGAGTGGGACGAGTGAAACGGCCAGCAGGACCGCAGCACATGACGCAGCACACCTCCGCAGCACATGGAGCACAATAATTAGATAGGTATGAGAAAAAAACATAGCAATAACAATATTAAATAAATAAGCAAAGTGTATTTTCCGCTGCCTATAGACGTATAACGTTTTATACGCCCTATATATACCATATATATATAGAATACAAAGCAGGGGAAGAGCCAGACATTAAACAAATATTAAACACACAATGTTTGAAATTTACTCTGCATCTGGCTATGTTTATAGCACACCATATCAATAGCGTAAAGAATGTGAGAATTATTGTGAAAAATGTATGCCGAATAAAGAGATTGTTAAGTCGACGTAGCCGCCATGTAAGAGTAGGTATCCCTAGTGATTTTCAAAAACAGTTTGGAGTTTGATTTAATGGATTTCACCTGTTAGTATATTGAATTTGAAATAAAATGACACCTCATTTGTGAAAATCGCTCTAATATTAAAGAAGATATGGACATTTTAGGTTGTTACTTAATTGGTCCCACCCAAAACTAAAAAGATAGCATTTTTGATGGCCCCAAAAATTAAAAGTAACCACCCTATCATACTTCCTGTATTTTTTCCTTCAAATCCATGGACTATACAATGAGAATAAAAAGATTCAGTGGTCCGATGTGGTTACATTTCAAGATATACATCTTCAAAAATGCGCGAAATAACAATTTCCTTAATTTCACCAATTTCCAAATTTCCCTTTGGACCACATTTGGGGGCTTGGTTGTGGAAAAAATTGGCACCCATATTAAATTATTCTGATTTATCTCTAACCTACTGATGAGTCTTGTCGCTGCTATTTCTTTTTAGGACTACATATGCTTCGGAAAAGCTTAAAAATATAGGTTTAAAATGGTCCAGAGCTCAATTTGACAAGTGATAAAATCCAGCAAAAGGAGATGCCCAACTTTGAGCAGGCTTAAAATGGTACAGAAAAGCACCCATACAAGATAATTGCATGAAATTTTCACACTGTACTATCTTCAATATGCTCTTTCTGTTTACATTATATACAATACAATTTGATAGATGTGAATGTTTAAAAAAAAAAAAAATTCAAACCCTGTGTGTGGATGTGTGTGGGTGGTGTGTTTATGGAGCAGTCAGCCTTACACTAATTAATACCAGACAACACTGGCACATTAAATAACAACTTTAGCATTCAATTATTAAGTAGAGCCAACATTTATTTTGTCTTCACGCCGTGCATTGCTAAGAATCATGATGAATTTTCATGTAAAAACCTAAGTTATCCATTATTCGGTTCAGAAATGGTGGTTAATTGAACATTTTAAATTAAAATTTCAAATAGATGGACAAAGAATTTATTCAAGGACAAAATATGAGTATATGGCCTGTAGTATTGTCAACAAAATGATATCATTGGCATGATGATCCTACCTCTGGTGAATGGGCGCCAGAGGTTTGAAGAAGCAGTGTAAAATTTCATGCATAAGTTAGTTGAAACAAAAGGTGATTTTCTACATAAATGGACTTGACAAAGCATTGGTTTTCTTTAGCTGATCAAAGTCATATCCTAATGTGGATGGTACTATTAGAAAGAAGAAATATGAAGCTTTATTTTGCTTTAGATATTATTTCAATTGGTGAACAACTTAGAACACACCAACAGATTGAAAATGATGAATTTTAAGGCTCCACACACAGATTATTGCTGGATTGGCAAGGCACTTGGGATACCTAGTAAGAGCTGGTTGGGTCTTGTACTTTCGTCGCTGTTTGCCATTCTCTCTTTTCCCCCACATCCCGCAGCTAGTGTCAGAGCCAGACATAGTCGCTCTGAGGACCGTGGTGCTGGAATAAAAGTGTGACATGTCAGACTTTCGGTTGTAAGTTTGAGTGACAGCAGATGGAAACACCCAATTTGTGTGCAGGGCCTTTATACCAGCAGGCACATCACCCCCCCCCCCCCCCTCCCTTGCATGATGATGAGGTCATTTGAATGGCATACCGCTCAAATTGCACTTCCGGTTAGAGTGTGCTCTCCATGCGGAGGCTTCTGACAGGATGACCTCTGGTGACGTCACACAATTGCTTGTCAAATCAGCAGCCTCGGTAGAGTTGTCCATCACATCAATGTCACAGGAGGTATTGAGTACTCATTATAATTTACTTAATTTTAATTTGAAGGGATCTTTTTGAGTTTCTATACCAGTGTTATTTAGAATGGTGTTTTTCTTTTGGAACTGTCATCTGTCTTCACCAAAGGGCAGCAACCTCCACTAGAGATAAAATATTCAGCACAGAATGAACGCTGCATTCAGAATGGTTACCTACTGATCTTTATTCATCTTTATTCATCTTTATTCATCTTTATTCATCTTTATTCATCTTTATTCATCTTTATTCATCTTTATTCATCTTTATTCATCTTTATTCATCTTTATTCATCTTTACTCATCTTTATTCATCTTTATTCATCTTTATTTCTATCTTTTATTCATCTTTATCTCTTTATTCATCTTTATTCATCTTTATTCATCTTTATTCATCTTTATTCATCTTTATTTATCCGGCGGTACAGTGAGTGTATGTAAGGGGTGGGCAGTGGTGCGTGCACAGACGGGTGGCGCTCCAACGGTTCTGAGTGTGAGTAGGATGGAAGTTTTTAGGTTAAGAAGGCTCCTCCAGTAGATGACTGAGGGAGGAGATAGGGGTTGAGAGGGGGAGAAGGGAGTGGTTATGCATTTTTGTTGTTGTACATTAGTTGTTTAAGCAGGGGAAATTTCAGTCACAGACGACTGGTCTTCCTGATTCCACTGCTCCTTGCCCTATTCTAGTAATGCCGAGCGTCTGGCTAGGAAGCAAAAAGTATAAATTTGTAAGTCATTGGTTTGACTCGACCAGGATTCGAACCCACGACCTCACGAGCTACAAACACGGAAGACGGACGCTCTAACTCATTCGGCCATCCCGTCTGGTTTTTGAATAATGTTTTTTTATTAGCGCCAAAACACTGCTCTTCCAGCCGATTAGTAAAATTGCTTGAAACATAATTGAAACTCTCAGTTTTAATAGTAACCTGCACACAATTGAAGTTTGATAATAGTTTAATACAAGTATTACACATGTGATGCATATGCATTACATGGCATTTCATGGTTCCACAATGTTCGCTAATTCCCCCACATCCCGTCGAAGACCGATTTGTCCGTTATTTAAATTTCCTCTGCTTGATCAACTAATGTAACAATTAAATTATACAAAAAAATAATAATTAAAAGTAATCAATCGATCTTTATATTCTATTTTCTTCCATCATATCTGTGTTTGTCAATAATGTTAATATAGACCACTGCTTGCTTTTTGATTGGATCTCATCTGAAATAAAGACCAGACGGGATGGCAGAATGAGTTGAGCGTCCGTCTCTTGTTTTGGGAGATCGGGGTATCCGAACACATGGGTTCATGAGTTCGAACCCTGGTTGAGTCAAACTTAAGACTTAAAATTGATAGTTGACGCTTCCTAGCCTGGTGCTTGCCACTATTAGGACAGGGCAAGGAATGGTTGGCTCAGTGTCAGGATAATGTTACTGAGTGGGATATCAGGTCATGGTGCTGGTGGCCTGGTCTCCCAGTGGGGCAGCACTATGCAGTTGCCATGAGTGTACACTCTCACAAGTCAGTACCCATCCTGACATGACCTTATTGCTAGGACGTAAAACAACAACAAACATCTGAAATAAACAAGTAAATTAAATTGGAAGTAATCCAGCATGTAACTCGTCTCAATAGGGTGTTCCCCGGGAGAGTTCTTGGAAATGACAACTCGCCCCCCCCCCCCCCCCCCCCCCCCCCCCCCCCCCCCCCCCCCCCCCCCCCCTCCCCCCCCCCCCCCCCCCCCCCCCCCCCCCCCCCCCCCCCCCCCTCCCCCCCCCCCCCCCCCCCCCCCCCCCCCCCCCCCCCTTCCCCACACGCACACCTGACTAGCCACAGAGTAGCCAATCACAGCGCTACATTTATAGCGATATAGCGATATAGCGATATAGCAAATGGTAGGCAGGAAGTGTGAACACTTATTTGTCTCTCATTTTTTTGGTACATTAGTTGTCCCAAGAAGGGGAAATCCCAGTCACAGATGACTGGTCTTCCCCATTCCACTGCAGGTCGATAGAAAGCCTGTGCCTACACTTTTACCGACCCAAGGGATTTTTAACCTCCCACACCACATAGACATGGTGTGAGACCAACCGGCCTTTGATGATGCTGTAAGTTATACACAGCAGTGGAAATCCAAATTGGCAGAGCTGGGGGCTGGTGACCTTTGACCTCGGTTGTTAGGCTGGTCGGTTTTGGACTGGAGTTCTTCTACAGGCCAACGCGATGAGCCTGCACGGGTACAAGATACAGCCCTGGTGCTTCCATCACCAGCCAATCAGAGGCCACGAGACAGGTGGACTCGGAGTGCATCCAAGGATAGATTTTTATTTCGGTTTGCTTCTTTATTCACACATTTCTTCTTCTGACTACAATAAACCAGACGGGTTTGGTTAGGTTTGACTCGACCATTGTTCGAACCCATGGGTTCGAATCCTATGATCTACCAAAACGGGAGATGGACGCTCAACTCATTCGGCCATCCCGTTTGGTCGCTTACTTACCTTCTGCCAGCCTGGTGCACGTGTTAAGCGTTAGATGCTGCCTAGAATGGGATCCTAAATCAATTTAATAGAAAAACTTTGATGTGCTTGCCCAAATAATTTTTTGCATATTTTACCTCAAATATCTCTAAAGTTAGCCATATATATAGATAAAGGCGAATATGTGTATTTGTTGTCTGTTTGTTCTCCAAAATATAATGACCTAAATGAACATTTACATCTTTTTCTCAGTCCAGCCTTGATAGCTCAGTTGGTGTTAAGTTATTCTAACCCATCTACTGCTCACTACTGCCATCTAGTGTATATCATAACATAACCCTGAGTGCTGCCACCTGGTAATAAAAGGTTACACTATTAACATGGACTAGGAGACAACACCTTGTGTTCTTTGTTCCATACTCCTACTATTCATACGCCTCTCTATCACCTCCAAACATGAAACAGTTGGGAGAGCGTTAGACTGAAGATCTAAAGGTCCCCCGTTCGATCCCGGGTCTGGGTAGTTTTACTTTTTGTTGCTTTGTCTGTGTGTGTGGGCTTTCTATAAAAGTTAATGTGTGGGTTTGGTCGTAATGCGTAGCATTACGTTTGATGCGAGGAGAGGAAGAGACCCTCCCCCGCCCCGCGCTGTCGCGCTCCCTTCTCACCTCGCCCGACGCCGCCGTGCACCGCCACCTCCCCCGGCCCCCTGTCGCGCAGCATTCGCGCCTCACCCGACGCCCGCTGCTCGCCACCTCTCGCCCTCCCCCGGGCCGGCAGCATTCACACCTCACCTGCTGTCGCCCGTCCCCCTTCCCTTATAAGGTCGCCCGCCGGCCTCCCTCAGCCACTCGCCCTCCTGCCGCCTTCCAGCTCTCTTCCCTTTTTCTGCTTTGGACCTCACCTCGCCGGACTCCACCTCGGACCGCTGCAACTCCTCAGGCCGCCCCAAGCATGCCAGGACAAGGCAAGGGCTCCCGGACGACCGCCCTGGCCACGCCGGGACCCTCCTCAAGATCTCCGCGGGGCGCTTCACCCTCCTCGGCCCAGGCGTCCCCCTCGGCGCCCTCGGACCGCACCTCGGGCGCCGACACGACGGCCATCATGGAGGCCATCCAGCGCCTCCAGACCCTGTACCGCCAGACTTAGCGCCTTTATCAACGCCCTAATGGACGCCCTGGAGCCGGGGGGACCCCAACCCTCCCCGCGCGGCAGCCGTCTCACCGCCGCGCCCGAGGGGACGCCACCGCCCACCCCGAGGCGGCGGACGGCGTACGGCACACGGCCCATCCCAGCACCTCGGGCACACGCCCCCGCGGGGGCGCGCCCTCGCCCGCCGCCTCAAGCACCGCGGAAGGGAGCCCGGACGACCGCCGCGGCCACGCCGGGCCCCTCCTCGGGCACGCCGGGAGGCGCCTCGCCGAGCTCGGCCTCCACCCCCACACCGCCCATCCCATCACCTCGGGCACACCTCGCCGGGGGAGCGGCGCACAGCACACCGCCCATCCCGGCACCTCGGGCACACGTCGCCGGGGGGGCGGTCCCTCCCCCGCCACCTCAAGCACCGCGGAAGGGAGCCCGGACGACCGCCGCGGCCACGCCGGGCCCCTCCTCGGGCACGCCGGGAGGCGCCTCGCCGAGCTCGGCCCCGGGTTCCCCCCCGGCGCCTCGGGACCAGCCCTCGGGCACCGAGGCCGCCACCCTCCAGGCGCCTCAACAGATCACGGCCCGCCCCGAGATCCTGGCGTCGGCCGAGGTGCAGCACAGCGGGAGACGCCAGACCCCGGCCGCCTCGGCGGATTTTTGATCCGCCGCCCCCCCCCCCCCCGGCCGGCCCGGGGGGGCCACCTCCGGCGCCTCACCCACACCCATGCCGACAACCCCGTCACCACTACCGACAACCCCTCAGAGATCACCGATCGAAACGCCGCCCAGACGCAGCCGTGGAGGGCAGCATGGTCACCCATGCCCCTATGTCACCCTGGTGACCCACGTCACCCAGCCATGGCACCCTGGAACTACCTCCAGCCCCCCTGCCTACGCTCTCACCGCATTCACCATCGGAGCTGTACACGACTACCAGTCACCCACGTCACACCACGTCACCCAGTCCTACTCACCCACGTCCCCCACGTCACCCAGCCATGGCACCCTGGAACTACCTCCAGCCACCCTGCCTACGCTCTCGCCGCAGTCACCATCAGACTGCTGGTCACCCATGCCCCCAGGTCACCCTGGTCACCCATGTCACCCAGCCATGGCACCCTGGAACTATGTCCAGCCACCCTGCCTACGCTCTCACCGCAATCACCATCAGACTGCTGGTCACCCATGCCCCCAGGTCACCCTGGTCACCCATGTCACCCAGCCATGGCACCCTGGAACTATCACCTCGGACCTCACACCTCAGACCACAGCCCAGCCCAGCCTCACGAGGAGCCCTCTGCCGATATCACAGCCGGGGGGCCCTTCCCGGCGCCTCACCTTCACCACTGCCGACACCCCCGCGACTTCCACCGACAACCCCCCAGCGACCACCGATCGCAGCGCCGCCCACTCGCAGCCGGGGATCATCACCTCGGACCTCACGCCTCAGACCACAGCCCAGCCCAGCCTCACGAGGAACCCTCTGCCGACATCACAGCCGCCGACCCCTGCTCGGCCCTCGTCGGACCTCCTCACCGGATCTCGCCAAGGAGCGGACCTCCTCTTTTTTGGCCGCCCGCTCCTTGTCGAACCCCCTCGGGCGCGCCGCGAGCCCTCTCCGCCTTTTTTGGTGGAGGGCTCCTCGGCACCCCCTCACTCACCCCTCATGACATTTGACTCTAACTGAACTTTTATTCTTCTATACATCTCCTTGTATTGCTCCTCATGAGCCTCTTTACTCTTCTTCCATTTATTGTTATATTTTACATTACATTTGCTCCTTACGGTGCCGAGGAGCCCTCCACCACTGGAAGAGACGAGTGTATAAGGAAGAAGATGTGTGGGTTTGCTTGTTTGTCCGTTCGCAAAAAAAAAAATTGACCAAAGACTCTTAAATGGTGGTGATTAGGTCATTGGTTGGGGCTATAAAGTATAATGTTGGTGATGACCAAATTGATTTTTATGGTTTTTATTGTTTGCTCCAGTAAACTGTTTACTCATTAAAATAGATTTCTTATTATTCTAAAGCTAAGATTCTATATACGAGGTATGCGGTATGCTTCATGCGAATGCGGTATATGCGGCATAGATATATACCAACCCCCAATAGCCGATGTTTACTTTTTGTGCTTGGGGGTCGTTAAAAAAACAAACAAACCAAAAAACATACCCATGACATTTTTGTTTTTTTTTGCTCTAACTTTGTGAAGGAAGGTCAAAGTTACTATTGTTTTCTATGGCAAATGCAGCAGTATTCGCATTCGTTTTCACACTGATCGGTCCATGGGTCGATCCACTTGCCGCATTCGCATTCGCATTCGCATTCGCATTCGCGTTCCCAATCGCATTCAGACGTATGGAAGCACTACTATGCTGTTACATGCCTTTAGATTTTTTGCCACATTCGCATTCACATTTGCATTCGCATACCGCATCCCACGTATAGGGAATCTTAGTGTTTACTCATTAAATTCGCTTTATATTATTCTATCATATATATATACACACATATATATATATACATATATATACATATATATATATGTCACGTATGTGTGTGATGTATAACAAATTATGCGAGTATAAAAATACATAAGGGAATTATTATCATTATTGCAATACTCCTTAAGACCCAACACTGTACCGGTGGCGCCACCTGCGGCCTCCTCACTTCCACCGGATGTAGACCAGTGTCAGGCGCACCGAAGGATTGTTATATATATGTAGCCCTCCACAGGAGCAAGCTTTAAAGTTTGTGCAGTGTGCGGACTTTGCTGCTGCATAGTCGTTGTGCGGACTTTGCTGCTGCATATCTTTAGGAAAAGCAGCATAGCCCAGGAGCACCCATCTACAATAAATGATTAATGAGTGCAAAGTATCTAATTTACATATGTAATATCAAATATACGCAAGCATTACTGTTTCTAAATGTCATCCTTTCATCGGATTATGTAACTTTTCATATCCCGTGACATCAACGGGGTAGCGGGTGATGGAAACACGACCATTGCGAGATTAAAGTTGCATAGTCCAATGGTTTTGAATTTCTGTACTTTTCTGAGATAAATATATTATTTCGATCACTAGTATCTACTTTACATTAGTTCAAATTTACTTTCATTTTAAATGGTAAACTTTTGAGATATTTAGAATGCAAACATGAAAAATTAGTTTTGGCAAGCTTGCCAAAACTCTGACACCATAGACTTCTGCAGTAACAGGTTCTGTTAAATTGACTCAGTGTTTCCTTCTACGCAGAAACAAATGCCTAATAAGTGCATCAGTATCTAAGTTAGATATGTCAAATCAAATCTAGATAATCGGTTTGCTTTTGAAAATTTGATATTTCATCGGACCATGCAGCTTTAACATAGTGCATATTGAAAAAGACACGTTAATTGCTCATTGGGAGTTTACGTCCTACTACACCTAAGGTAATATCAAGACGGGGCACCAATTTGTGACATGGAGCACGCTAATTAATATTGGCTTTATTGGTGCTTGTGTTGGCATTGCATTTGATGCAACCGAATGACTCACCACCTCCGCCACTGCCCTGATCGACTCACGGGTGGATGGGCGGCTTCTTCCCCCATCCACAAGAGTAGCGTTGAAGCACTTTCACACCCTGGCATTGCTGTATATTAGCCGGCCAGCTGGTAGACATCAGGGCCATATGCAGGAGTCAGTGTTAGCGAGCCAAAACGCGTTTAGAGGGGATTTCTGGTTTAGGGCCGAAAAGTCGGTATGCACGAGTCAGTGATAGGCCTAACACCACACGTTTAAGGTCCGCGACACTAACCCCATTTCATATGACGTTTAAGGGCGGTGTTAGCCAAATCTATTCAATGCTATCATATTTAACAGAATTAAATACACAATAAGTGAAAGTTTATCAATTTAACCCTAAATTCGAAGCGTTATTAAGGCTACCGCCGCATTGGCGGCGATATTAATAGTTATATTTTCGAATCGACGAACATAAAGTAAACAAATGGCCGCCGCCGCCAGTATGGAAAGCGATGTCGATGCGGCGGCTGCGGCGATTTGTTTACTTTACGTTCGTCGATTCGAAAATATAGATATTAATATCACGGCCATTACGGCGGCAGTGTTAATATTACTTCAAATTTAGGGTTAATTTCATCCAATTTCACTTATTGCGTATCTAATTCTGTTAAATATGGTTAAGCCTAATATATGGGTACAGACGCAGAGGGATTTCCCAAATCTATAAATAAATTCACGTTTAGCTGTCATGAAAGTGTTACGCGCTCCTGCATATGACTTGACACAGTTCCCGATGTCGGTGATAGCTAAACGGTAACAGGCTCTAACACCAAACCCCGCTAACACTGACTCCTGCATAGGGCCCCAGTACTTCTCAGCGAGCTGGCCCACGCGTCCACCCTGCATATCCTGAACTAACAGGTGACGTGAAACCCAGCCTTATTACCACCAATAAGAGCATCTGGATTGATGCTTAGCTCACGTAAATAATCAGGGTATTTACTACGCAATGATCTTGGGGCTAAATTGATGAATAAATCCAGCCTCATGGGCCTCGCCTGTCGCTGCTATGCCATGTCCTTGCATCCGATAACCACTAGATGGCGCCACTTTTGGACCCAGCTGTTTACTAGTCCGAGTGGCGAGAGGTCATATACCCTGCACCGAGAGTTCAAGTTTTTTTCTTTGGTGATTTTGGTAAACTGGGTGGTAGTTTTCTATTTCGAGGTGGATGACCTCTGGTTACCCTTTAGCAATTCTCTGGATTAACCCTTTTCTGTTGGAAGCGCAAAAGCAAAAAGTTCCATAAAAATGGTGGAAAGGAATACAAATATCATCTAAAATCGTTGTTGTAGAAGACAATGGATCAGGTGACCCCTCAAGATGTGGATCTTGGGGAGATCTTTATAATGATCGGGGTTATATCAAAATTAGTTCAATAATTAGGTCACCAGAGGTGAAAATGTCACTATTTTTTGGTTTTGTCCAAATTCTCGAATACTGTTATAAACGCCCCTATCTAGGTCAAGAACAAACCTAAATTGTCTTTTACGCTTGAATGTGTTTGATTAGATTCCCTGTTGTTATTTTAAACCACCTATATTCAAGAATATTACATAATGACTACCCCGTAGGAAATGAAGGACAAACTATGTAAAAGGAAAAGTGCTAAAATAGCTATATTTCGGACAAGAAAATGGAAAATGCCCACATACAGCCACATACAGCCAATCAACTTATAAGCATTTCTTATCAAATATATATGGTCTCATCCTCTTTTGGATGCACATGGTTTAATATGTTTACCTATCTATTTGCAGGGGTCACATGGTGTCTAGAATCACATGATTCTTGGCCCGTTTTAATTAGGACTGTTTTGATAGAAAAGGGTCAATATTACATTTATTGGATATATTATGCTTCATTTAAAGGAGTGTCCTCAAGAGCCTTGGTACACTCCTAGGGAGTTTTCAAAGTTGGGTGTAAGTCCAGGTAGGCATTAAACTGTTAAGGGTTTAAAGAAATTAAACCCTTTTAAGAAATCATCAACTGTCTAGTTTGTTTGTTGTCGTTTTACATCCTAGCAACATCTAAGGTCATATCAAGATGGGTACTGACTTTTGACAGTGCGCAATCATGGCGACTTTATAGTGCTGCCCCACTGGGATACCGGGCCGCCAGCACCATGACCTGATATCCCACTCAGTCACATTATCCTGCCACTGAAGTGGCTCAGTGGCTCAGTGTCAGGATGTTTTTAATTCTCTAATAAGGCATCCATTGTAGGTGACAGTGAACACAATTTGGGTGACAAGGTGATGATGCCTTTACCATTTTTGGCCGCCCAATATTGAACACAACTCCCGGACACCTTAGTTACATTCTTCATGCCACAGCATGTTGATATGAATGTCATAGCTTGTAGACATCTACTAGGTCTACCAGGCCATAGAGTGTCCACCTGTGAAGGTGTGGGTCATCATATCGATCCTGCTCAGTGGACACATTTGCAGTTTGGGCTATTTTCTGTTCCAACCAGTGGTCCACCACTGGTTCATCAAAGTCTGTGGTATGTGCTGCCCTGTCTGGGGGAAAGTGAATTCAGCCTATAGGACATGGAGCACACTTTGATGCTCCATGTCCTATAGGCTATGGACATGGAGCATAGCCTATTAGCCTTAATGAGGCTATGCTCAATTGGTCGTAATGCTCACATTGCGTTTGATGTGAGGGAAGGAAGAGACCCTCCCCCCGCCTCCTGCCGCCGCCCAAGCTTTCTCACCTTCCCTGTCATCCCTCCCTCGCCCTTTCTCCCTGCCCACCAGCTTTCTCACCTTCCCCGCATTCTCGCCTCCCCGCTCCTTCCCTTATAAGGCCGCCCGCCGGCCTCCTTCAGCCATTCGCCCTCCCGCCTTCCTCCCTGCACAAGCTCGCTTTCTTCTTCTTGGCTTTCTCCTTGGCCTAAACCTCGGACCGTTTCCTCACCTCGGACCGCTCCAACACCTAGGCCCCGCCTCACCATGCCTGGAAGCGGCAAGGGAAAGGGACGGAAGGGAGCCCAGACGACCGCCGCGGCCACGCCGGGCCCCTCCTCGGGCACGCCGGGCCCCTCCTCGGGCACGCCGGGAGGCGCCTCGCCGGACTCGGCCCCGGGTCCTCGCCGGCGCCTCGGGACCGGCCCTCGGGCACCGAGGCCGCTATCCTCCAGGCGCTGCAACAGATCACGGGCCGCCTGGATGCCCTGGAGTGCGGGGCCGCCCGCAAGCCCAAGGAGACCCCGCCACCCACCCCGAGGCGGCGGACGGCCTACAGCGCACCGCCCATCCCAGCACCTCGGGCATACGTCGTCGGGGGGGCGCACCCTCCCCCGCCACCTCAAGCACCGCTCCCGGGGGCACTGCACCCGCAGTACAAGCGATACAGCCGCCTCGCTGCACCACCGTCGACCGCTCTGCCCCCGCCCTATCTCCAGGATACCGTCGACCATACGCCGGTATCCGCGGCCGACGCCGTCCGGAAGATCCTGGCCTCCGCCGAGGCGCAGCATACCGGGAGACGCAAAGGTATCTCCCCCGACTACCTTTTCCTCTCTGACCTCATTGAGAGGGGCCCGGAGCGGAAGTCGGTAAAAAGGGGGGAAGCCACCAAGGACGAATATAGCCTCGCCCTCACCACCCTCGTCAGCCACCCGAGCTTCCCGGCGCACTCCATCCCGGGCCTACATCACCACACCCTCACCGTGCTCAGGGACAACCTGGTCTATCCCTGGCCTACCGTCCGCGCATACTCCGAGACGATTTTTACCTGGATCGCGGACGGGAGGCTCCCCCACGGGTGGCACGACCCGTGGCCCTGAACCTGGTGAGGGTGGAGGCCCTCACCTTGCCCGCCCCCCAGGCCGGCCCGACAGCACCAGCCCCCCGAGGCACGGACCTTCCCCGAGGCGCACAGCAGCCCCGGGCCCAAGCCAACATCCGCATCGCCTATGACAGGCAGGCTCACGGGGCCCCCTGCGCCGCCTGGAACCGCGAGCCCGCCTCGTGCGACCGGGCCCCCGTCGGGGAGGCCCACGGCGAGGCGGGGAACAGACACCGGCACGTATGCGCCTACTGCGCCAACATAAGGCGCATCCTCACCATGCACAGCGAGGCCGGGTGCCTCACCAAGCAAGCCCGTGAGCGCCAGACCCCGGCCGCCTCGGCGGATTTTTGATCCGCCGGCCCGGGGGGCCATCCCCGGCGCCTCACCCACACCTCTGCTGACAACCCCGTGACCACCACCGACAACCCCCTAGCGACCACCGACCGAAACACTGCCCAGACACAGCCGGGGACCATCACCTGGCACCGCAGGCCCTAGACGCCGCCCACTCTGACGACGAATCCTCCCCAGACATCACAGCCGCCGACCATCACGACCTCCACGACACCGCCTTCATCAACCCCCCCGACCCGACCCCGACCCCCACCCCCCCCAGCCCTGAGGACTTCGATGCCCCCCTGTCCGACCCTCGCCGCACCTCCTCCAGGGAGCGGGCCTCCCCAATTTTTGGCCGCCCGCATCCCTGTCGCCGTAGGCCCCTGACCCAGCATGAAGCCCAAGACCTCCTCCGACGCCCAAGCCACCGCTAGCGGGTGCCCCTCCCCCTCTTCGCCTGGACCTCAGAGGCGGTGCACGCCTCCGTGCCCCGCCCCGCCCCCTCGGGCGCGCCTCGAGCCCTCTCCTCCTTTTTTGGTGGAGGGCTCGTCGGCGCCCCTCACCCGAACACTTCAAGCTCCCCCAAGCTCACTACTATAAGATACCTTGACCGCTCCTTATGAACTTTCTTACTGCATTGCCTTCACCGCATTGACTCTTGTATTTAGCTGCTTATTTTCCTTGTTCTCTGTATAGCTGCTTATTTTCCTTGTTCTCTGTATAGCTGCTTATTTTCCACGTTCTCTGTACTGCTGCTTATTTACCTGATGTTCTGAGGCGTTAAATAAAGCGCCTTTTTTCCCACCCCCGCCTTGCTTTCTTCCTTTTTGCGCATCGGTCGTAATGCTCGCATTGCGTTTGATGCGAGGGAAGGAAGAGACCCTCCCCCCACCTCCTGCCGCCGCCCAGCTTTCTCACCTTCCCTGTCATCCCTCCCTCAGCTTTCTCCCACCTTGCCCTTTCTCCCTGCCCACCGGCTTTCTCACCTTCCCCGCATTCTCGCCTCCCCGCTCCTTCCCATATAAGGCCGCCCGCCGGCCTCCTTCACCCATTCGCCCTCCCGCCTTCCTCCCTGCACAAGCTCGCTTTCTTCTCCACCCACCCACCCAACTCTCCTCTCATGCTAGTGGAGGGCTCGTCGGCGCCCCTCACCCGAACACTTCAAGCTCCCCCGAGCTCACTACTATAAGATACCTTGACCGCTCCTTATGAGCTTTCTTACTGCATTGCCTTCACCGCATTGACTCTTGTATTTAGCTGCTTATTTTCCTTGTTCTATGTATAGCTGCTTATTTTCCTTGTTCTCTGTATAGCTGCTTATTTTCCACGTTCTCTGTACTACTGCTTATTTACCTGATGTTCTGAGGCGTTAAATAAAGCGCCTTTTTTCCCACCCCCGCCTTGCTTTCTTCCTTTTCGCGCATCAAGCCTCATGGGCCTCATTTGATACAACCTTACAGCATAGCCTTAAATAGTCCGCTTGCTGCTTATTGGAAAGAGTAGCCTATGTGGTGGCAGCGGTCTTCCCCCAAAGAAATATGTCAGAATGACCGTATGTTAGCCGATGATAAAAATCAATGCGCTCTAGAGGCGTCGCTAAATAAAACAAAGTTTCCTTTTTCTACTAGGTCTGCAGTAATATCACCAACACCAGACAAGGCATGGCCCACCTAAAGGACTCTGATCCCGCAAATGCCAATGCCAAAGTAGGTGGCAATTTTGTTACAACCCAAAAGGGTGTGAGCTGAGAGGATATTGTGTACAATCATCCTGTGTTATTTTGCTGTCTCACCAATGTCTACGACAATTCTGCCTTTAATCTGGGTTTCAATTATGACTGGGACTTGGAGATCAGTTTGATCATGGTAGTAAACAAGGAGGACGTAGACATCAATGTCATCAGACATCAATGTCATAAGACATCACTGTGATGGATTTACCTTTGAGACTACACCGCAATTCATTTTAAGGGTTTCTTTCTCCAGTGTGGGTCAGAAAGGGTTAATCAACAATCTGTGGATTGTAGGATATGGGGAGTTGAATATACATGTGTGTGTAGACGCAGGCATCTCAACTTACAATGAATGCTGTGACTACGATAGGCAATATCCACATAAAAATCGGTGCATTGTACAGTGCATTGTGCATGCATGTCACCAATGTTGTTGTTGTTGAAGATTTATACTGCCTATCATGGATAAGCCTGAATAGGCTTGTTTTCACCATTAGACAGTTAGTCGATAGAAAGCCCGAGCCTACACTTTTACCGACCCAAGGGATTTTTAACCTCCCACACCACATAGACATGGTATGAGAGCAACTGGCCTTTGATGTCGCTGTAAGTTATACACAGCGGTGGAAATCCAAATTGGCAGAGACCTTCAGGTTAGGAGTCTGACATAGAAAAAAGTCAGACTCTCTAACCACTCCGCCACAGAGAACACCATGTCATCTTTATCAGTGGGATTTCCACAATAGTTATACATGCGTTTTAAATATGGGCCTCTTCTTCACTTTTCTTGCTTGGCATACTTACATTTTTATGGTTGTGGACATTGAATTGCACCTAGGAAAGGCTCAGATTGATCTTGAGGTTTGACACAAAGTTTGACAATCACGATTGAAAACAGTGATTTTATTTTCATTTCTATGGTGGAAGTGCCTGCTATTGTCTCATTCAAAATTTAATTCAATTAATTACATGATTAATTGTATGGTGATAATAATGAATAATATCACAAAAAAAACCCGCAAAAAAGCCCACATGAGACATATGAACATAACAAAAAGAAGTTGGGGTTAGGATGAGTATCAATGCTGCTCCCCATTTTTGCATGAACTACAGGGACTGGTGATGTACATTATACAGTAGGAACCACTCCCTTAATTCTACAGGATCGGTGCTGTAACTAATACAGCACTGATCAAACTTAGATTATTTAGACTGTCAATTCCAATAGTAAGAATGCTGGAAGACTAGTGCTCCGGTGCTGACAAATGTCATATTCAGATGAATAAATACTTTACCAAAAAAAAAAAAGAACAAAACAAAAATTTGATTCAGCTTTGTTTCAAATCTCCAGACATTCCGCACGGGAAGCCTGGGCTCTTACCGGTTCGGCCACCGAACATCCTTTTGTTCGGACAAGTTCTGGCTGGTAGCTGTGGTGTGATTGATGGACGCCAGACAGCGGCGTCCGCTGCCTACCGGAAGTTATTAAGACTCGGTCAGATAACCGGAAACTGGCCCAGCACGCCGGCGTTCGCAGTGAGGCAGCGGTAGCTTAATCTTGACGTAGGCATGACGTGCTCACGACAGCCATTGTGTACTCATGACGTATAGTCTAATGTATACTTCATGTTTACATGAACTTCAAGCTTACATAACTCATGATGCATTCTTCTGCTTACATTCTAAATACCATTTAATAGTCACATTGTTCTGACTAATATTGATCTAGTTATATGACACTACTGTTGCTATATTGCTACGTAACTTTGGGGTTACAGAATATAATGGTGCTATATGCTACAAATTGTGTATTCAACAGTTATTGTATAGGCCCCCTACCTTACTCTATATACCTTTTGTGTAAATAACCCTGAATTGAAAAATGGTTGGAAGACCAGTGCTTCGGCACTGATTAAAGACTTATTAAGCAGAATAAACATATTTACCACAAAAAAGGCCATATGAATATCGTAACCATGACGTAGCAGTGACGTAGCTGTGACGTAACAGTGACATGTGATGACGTAGCCATAATTCCACCAATACCCTATACCCTATAACAATTAACATATACATCAAGTAAGGCACCCCATCAATACTAAAGTAGTAAATAAACATAATTCCCTCCCATGCCTTTATACTCTCGTAATGCTTATACATCACATATAATTCCACCTATGCCCACCCATAACCTATAACATATATAATTCCTCCTATTCACACCTATACTCTATGCCCTATGCCATATATATAATTCCACCTATACCGATCTATACCCTATAACACACACATATATATATAAATATATAATTCCACCTATACCCACTCATACCCTATACCTTATAACACATATATATAATTCCACCTATACCCACTTATTTCCTATGGTACAAATAATTCCACCCATACTTTACATCATGTAACTTACGACACAAACAAGCAGGTTCTTTGACATGGACTTTTTTCAAGTAGTAGTCAGGTATAGTAGTAATGTTCACAAGATCAACAGTTCACAGGTCAAATGTTTGTCGATTCAGGCTCTCAACCCTATCACTTGTAGTGTCTTGTTCGTCCGTTTGTAGGGATGGGTGGGTGGCGGAGTAAGGCTGGTGGTGTTGATGGTCTGGCTGCTGGAGGCATAGTGATGGAAGCAGGATCTGGCGGGTCGACGATGACCAGTCGTGACGTCACGAGTCTCGCATGCGAGAGTTGATTCGCGAGAATTCCGGTAGGGGCATGGTGGTTAGCGGGATCAAACCCAGGTAGTGCCACTGCAGTACCCCCACTTGTTCGCCCGCAAATTACCCATGTTGACAAACCAACATGAACAATGTCACCTACCTGGCACAAGCTGCTTACCTGATGTGCAGCTCATTTGGTGCCACTCTGACCATCCTACATAATTACACCCCCAACTCCATATCTACCCATGTTCCCTGAGCATGTTCCCTGAGCAGCTCAAAGAACCCAGACTATTATATAGGCTGCTGACACGTTTCACTACAGTTGGATAGTCCCACAGTATTCGGTTTCAGTCATTTTTCGAGATAAATACATTAATCATTATAATCTACTTTAATTTAATTGAAGTAACTTTTATTTTCAATGACTAACTTTGGAGATATTTGAAGTAAAAACATGCCAAATTAATTTTGGTGCTCATTTAAAGATTATGATATCCTAAACTGCAACAGTCACGTGTTCTATTTTAGTTGACATAGATAGGACATTATATGTTGCAGCTTCATATGTATACCTATATCTTAATTGGATATTTAGGATCACATCTAGGAGGGTATTTTGGTTTTTTTAAAGTCATTTGACTATTCAAGGTTAATTGTGTACTTGGAAGGCATGGTGAGTGGTAGTCTGTACTGACTATTCACAAAGGCAAGGAGCCACATAGACAGGTAGGCGTGGACAGGGTGATGACATCCTAAGGCCTACGTGGTTAAATGGCTAGCACACTAGTTCGGAATGCAAGAGGCATCGGTTCGAATCCTGCTTTGGGCACAATATTTCCCATTTTCATCACCGCTATGACAGTGGTTTCCATGATGAGGATCCTGTACACTATGCCTCCCACTCCGCCGCCATTGCTTCCCACTCCGCCACCATTGCCTCTCACTCCGGCACCATTGCTTCCCACTCCGCCACCATTGCCTCCCAGTCCGCCACCATTGCTTCCCACTCCGCCACCATTGCCTCCCACTCCGCCACCATTGCCTCCCAGTCCGCCACCATTGCCTCCCAGTCCGCCACCATTGCCTCCCACTCCGCCACCATTGCCTCCCACTCCGCCACCATTGCTTCCCACTCCGCCACCATTGCCTCCCACTCCGCCGCCATTGCCTCCCACTCCGCCGCCATTGCTTCCCACTCCGCCGCCATTGCTTCCCACTCCGCCGCCATTGCCTCCCACTCCGGCACCATTGCCTCCCACTCCGCCACCATTGCCTCCCACTCCGCCACCATTGCTTCCCACTCCGCCACCATTGCCTCCCAGTCCGCCACCATTGCCTCCCACTCCGCCACCATTGCCTCCCACTCCGCCACCATTGCCTCCCACTCCGCCGCCATTGCTTCCCACTCCGCCACCATTGCCTCCCAGTCCGCCACCATTGCCTCCCACTCCGCCACCATTGCCTCCCACTCCGCCACCATTGCTTCCCACTCTGCCACCATTGCCTCCCACTCCGGCACCATTGCTTCCCACTCCGCCACCATTGCCTCCCACTCCGCCACCATTGCCTCCCACTCCGCCACCATTGCTTCCCACTCCGCCACCATTGCTTCCCACTCCGCCACCATTGCCTCCGACTCCGCCACCATTGCCTCCCACTCCGCCACCATTGCTTCCCACTCCGCCGCCATTGCTTCCCACTCCGCCGCCATTGCCTCCCACTCCGCCGCCATTGCCTCCCACTCCGCCGCCATTGCCTCCCACTCCGCCGCCATTGCCTCCCACTCCGCCGCCATTGCCTCCCACTCCGCCGCCATTGCCTCCCACTCCGCCGCCATTGCCTCCCACTCCGCCGCCATTGCCTCCCACTCCGCCGCCATTGCCTCCCACTCCGCCGCCATTGCCTCCCACTCCGCCGCCATTGCCTCCCACTCCGCCGCCATTGCCTCCCACTCCGCCGCCATTGCCTCCCACTCCGCCGCCATTGCCTCCCACTCCGCCGCCATTGCCTCCCACTCCGCCGCCATTGCCTCCCACTCCGCCGCCATTGCCTCCCACTCCGCCGCCATTGCCTCCCACTCCGCCGCCATTGCCTCCCACTCCGCCACCATTGCCTCCCACTCCGCCACCATTGCTTCCCACTCCGCCACCATTGCTTCCCACTCCGCCACCATTGCCTCCCACTCCGCCGCCATTGCCTCCCACTCCGCCGCCATTGCCTCCCACTCCGCCGCCATTGCCTCCCACTCCGCCGCCATTGCCTCCCACTCCGCCGCCATTGCCTCCCACTCCGCCGCCATTGCCTCCCACTCCGCCACCATTGCCTCCCACTCCGCCACCATTGCCTCCCACTCCGCCACCATTGCTTCCCACTCCGCCACCATTGCCTCCCACTCCGGCACCATTGCTTCCCACTCTGCCACCATTGCCTCCCACTCCGCCACCATTGCCTCCCACTCCGCCACCATTGCCTCCCACTCCGCCACCATTGCCTCCCACTCCGGCACCATTGCTTCCCACTCTGCCACAATTGCCTCCCACTCCGCCACCATTGCCTCCCACTCCGCCACCATTGCTTCCCACTCCGCCACCATTGCTTCCCACTCCGCCACCATTGCCGCCCACTCCGCCGCCATTGCCTCCCACTCCGCCGCCATTGCCTCCCACTCCGCCGCCATTGCCTCCCACTCCGCCACCATTGCCTCCCACTCCGCCGCCATTGCCTCCCACTCCGCCGCCATTGCCTCCCACTCCGCCGCCATTGCCTCCCACTCCGCCACCATTGCCTCCCACTCCGCCACCATTGCCTCCCACTCCGCCACCATTGCTTCCCACTCCGCCACCATTGCTTCCCACTCTGCCACCATTGCCTCCCACTCCGCCAGCATTGCTTCCCACTCCGGCACCATTGCTTCCCACTCTGCCACCATTGCTTCCCACTCCGCCACCATTGCTTCCCACTCCGCCAGCATTGCTTCCCACTCCGGCACCATTGCTTCCCACTCTGCCACCATTGCTTCCCACTCCGCCACCATTGCTTCCCACTCCGCCACCATTGCTTCCCACTCCGGCACCATTGCTTCCCACTCTGCCACCATTGCTTCCCACTCCGCCACCATTGCTTCCCACTCCGCCACCATTGCTTCCCACTCTGCCACCATTGCTTCCCACTCCGCCACCATTGCTTCCCACTCCGCCACCATTGCTTCCCACTCCGGCACCATTGCTTCCCACTCTGCCACCATTGCTTCCCACTCCGCCACCATTGCTTCCCACTCTGCCACCATTGCTTCCCACTCTGCCACCATTGCTTCCCACTCTGCAACCATTGCCTCCCACTCCACCACCATTGCTTCCGACTCCGCCACCATTGCTTCCCACTCCGCCACCATTGCCTCCCCTCAACCTACAGCTATGCGCTGTCTGGTTGTTGAACTCAACCTGTGTATGTATATGAGACTGTCTCAAAAGGTGCTAAGCAATATGGGACAAAACTTTGTCCATAGTAACGATCAACACACTATCTACTTATGCATTTGCTCATGATAAACTGATTTGTTTTTTACATGGTGTTTCATAATCCCAATGGAATACATATTGATTTGAAGCAAATATCCTTGTGTTATCAGTGTAACCGTTTCTGTGCTGTTTTGTGTCAATCGTTACTATGGACAAAAAAACGAAGAGGTAGCACCTTTTGAGACAGGCTCATATGTTAGTTAATTAGTGGTGATTGCAAAGGCGATAATCACGGCGAGTAGGCCTATGTATATGTAAGCGCATTGCCTGTATGCATCTAAATGTAAACATTAAACGACTTATGGACACAAACCATGTAAAATACTTACAATTCCAGGGGGATGAGTGCAGTAGTCTGCATTAACCTCTCAGGCAAGGAGCCACATAGACAGGTAGTTGTGGATAGGGTGATTGCATCAGGTAACCTAGGTGGTAAAATGGTTAGCACACTAGCTCAGAATTCAAGAGGCGTTGGTTTGATTCCTGCTCTAGGTGCAATATTCCCCAATTTCATTACCACCACGACAGTGTACTTTATTTAAAATAGACATTGAGGAATTCTTGCATAGCACTGCACTGTGTCTGGCGTATAGTGATGAGACTGCACTTTTAATTGTGTTATATGGACTCTCCAGGCATATACAGTAAAACCTCTCTAAATCGACCGACCTTGGGACCGACTTTAAGTGGCCCATTTATGGAGGTAGTCGGCTTAGGGAGTTAGAATATGGTTACAATTGTATTGTTGGGACCCAAATAAATCGATCGATATACGGGAGTAGTCGATCTGTGGAGGTGGTCGGTTAGAGAGGTTTTACTGTATATGTATGCAATACACTTTTTTCTTTTGTTATTAAATGCATTTGATTCAAATATATATCTTTTGTAAGTGCCGTAGCGCTGGTCTTCCGACCATATGTGGAGGCAATAAGCCTGTATCAGGACATCTATTACTCATCCACTACTGATCTGGTCGGCTATAATGCTGTATCAGGACAGCTGTGACATGTTGCAAATAATTAAATTGACTGGATATTCCTTCTATGTGTAATGTAATGCATGCTAATCAGCCAGTCATCTAATAACATGATCACGTGATCCATAGGAATATCGCATGAGATAAGGACCGCCCAAGTAACAAAGCAGTTGCAGTACAGAGCTTGACATGTCCGCTTGTATAGTGTCAGGTAGCTGCAGTGCACCAAGTACCAGCAGAAGCAGGCCTAACAAGGCAGACAGTAACACGAGTTCACTCTATCGCAGCTCAGATAAAGCGCAGAATGCCCTATATGAATGGACAGATGGGAACACAGGGCCCGACGTGATGACCCGCAGATGCACAGATGCCTAGAGGCAGGAATGCACAGATGCATAGAGGCAGGGGTGCACAGATGCCTATAGGCAAATGACATACAGATGCACCGATGCATGGGTGCATGGATGCATGGATGCATATATGATCGACAGACTTTGTCAACACAGCATAGTCGGAATGAAGACGGCTAGAACTGTAGTGGCACGCACACTGTCACACTGTCACACTGTCACACGCACACAGTCACCCCTCCCACACACACACACGCATCTATTCATTCACAGTCCCACATGCACCCACATGCAGACTGTCACACACGCACACTCACACACTGTCACACGCACACACTCACCCCCCTACACACACTCGCATCTATTCACTCACAGTTCCACATGCACTCACACACACTGTCACATGCACACACTCACACCCCCACATACTCGCATCTATTCACTCACAGTTCCACATGCACTCACATGCACACTGTCACATGCACACACTCACACCCCCACACACACGCATCTATTCACTCACAGTCCCACATGCACTCACACTCACACTGTCAGTGTCACACGCACACACTCACACACCCCCACATCTATTCACACATAATTCCACATGCACTCACACGCACACTGTCACACATAGACACTCACACCCCCCAGACACACAGGCATCTTTTCACTGACAGTGCCACATGCACTCACACACACACTGTCACATAAGCATTAGTTAATGCACCAGTACATAGAATGAAATGTAAGTCAGTGTTTTGGTTCAGAAAAGATATGCTTCATCGAACCATGCAACTTAAAAATCAGTCAAGATAAGCGTCATTTGAATCTGATTAGATTATTTATTCTCTTGAATATAAATTATAAACTGTAATATTGCTATGATGTAAAAAAAAAAAAACTCTGTAGAGATATTGTGTGTACCAGAAGGCATGGGTTTGTCTCCCGTTTTGGTAGATCATGGGATTCGAACCCATGGGTTCGAACCCTGGTCGAGTCACACTAATGACTTAAAACTTGATTCTCGTCAGTACCTAGCCAGGCTCTCGGCATTAGTAGGATAGGGCAAGGACTACCATGGCGCCGCTACAAGAAATACCACACAAAAACTCTTCTGAGGAATAAAAATGATTTAAAAACAACACAGTCATGTAAAAGCATCTTCACTCACACCAAGCACCAGCGATAGAAAGAAAATCTCCCACGTTCCAGCCTCACCCCCGTTCCCACCCCCTTCCCCAGACCTCGCCCCCTGCTCTAACCCTGGCCCCATACACTCGCCCCCTCTTTGGCTTTGAGTTTCTGTCATTTTTCTGAGATAAATACATTAATTTAATTGTTGCAATCTACCTTATTTTTGTTTGAAATAACTTAGATTTTTTATGGCTAAGTTTTTGAAGTGCAAACATTGTCACATTATCTTGTGCAAGCATGCCAAAAGTCAATAGGATTCAATCAATCAATAGTTCCGTCCTCTAGTCGAGGGTTGGATGCAATGGTTCTCCACTTGTCCCGATGATGTGCTGTTCTGATAGACTGTGAATAATTCAAGCCTGTCCACTGTGAAATATTTGTAAACCATGATGTTCTTGGTCTCCCTCTCCCTCTGCTGCCATTCACCATCCCTTCCAACAATGTACGGTATATTGAACTCTGACGAATAAGTTCTTCACCAGTAACATTTTCTATTAAACTGTCTCAGCATTCCATTCCATATGGCAACAAATACTTAATAAGTGCCTTACTATCTAAGTTACATATCTTGAATCAAATTTGAGATAACTGCTTTGCTTTAAGCCTGGTTGTCATTCACCGATACTCTAGATAGGAGTGAATCGTTTACCTAGCCGAGGTGGTGGTGGTGGTGGTGGGTGTGGGGGGGGGGGGGGCGTGATGCTAGGGGGAGGGGGGAGGGACACAAACAGAGAGCAAGAGGAGACCAGAAGAAAGATGGACCTCGGGCTGAGCTCATGAAACTGATGAAAGCACTGCAAGCTGCAGTAGGCAGTAAGGGAGGGCAGTAGGAGAGGGCAGTAAACAGAAAGCAGGAACCATTTGCCAGTAGGCAGTAAGGGAGGGCAGTAGGAGAGGACAGTAGACAGAAAGCAGGAGCCATTGGGCAGTAGGCAGTAAAGCAGGGCACTAGGAGAGGGCAGTAGACAGAAAGCAGGAGTCATTGGGCAGTAGGCAGTAAGGGAGGGCTGTAAGGGAGGGCAGTAGACAGAAAGCAGGAGTCATTGGGCAGTAGGCAGTAAGGTAGGGCAGTAGGAGATGGCAGTAGACAGAAAGCAGGAGTCATTGGGCAGTAGGCAGTAAAGGAGGACAGTAGGAGAGGACAGTAGACAGAAAGCAGGAGTCATTGGGCAGTAGGCAGTAAGGGAGGGCAGTAGGAGAGGACAGTAGTCAGAAAGCAGGAGTCATTGGGCAGTAGGCAGTAAAGGAGGGCAGTAGGAGAGGACAGTAGACAGAAAGCAGGAGTCATTGGGCAGTAGGCAGTAATGGAGGGCAGTAGGAGAGGGCAGTAGACAGAAAGCAGGAGTCATTGGGCAGTAGGCAGTAAGGGAAGGCTGTAAGGGAGGGCACTAGACAGAAAGCAGGAGTCATTGGGCAGTAGGCAGTAAGGGAGGGCTGTAAGGGAGGGCAGTAGACAGAAAGCAGGAGTCATTGGGCAGTAGGCAGTAAGGGAGGGCAGTAAGCGAGGGCAGTAGACAGAAAGCAGGAGTCATTGGGCAGTAGGCAGTAAGGGAGGGCAGTAGGAGATGGTAGTAGACAGAAAGAAGGAGTCATAGGGCAGTAGGCAGTAAAGGAGGACAGTAGGAGAGGACAGTAGACAGAAAGCAGGAGGCATTGGGCAGTAGGCAGTAATGGAGGATACCAGATACCAGCGTTCCCCGAAAGGCATCATGCGTCCATAGATTACCATGTCCATTTTTGTGCACCCTACAACTTCTTTAGTTTTGCTATTTCGTGAAGGCAGTTACAAGATCCTAATTTTCCACAGAGTGTTCTTTCCAATTCCATAACCACAATTTCAAGTTGCCTAGGCCAATGGGTTTACATTTCTTCCACTTTTTTTGTAGATAAATATATTAATTTGATCATCATAATCTACCTCACTGTGGCTCTACGTGCCTTATGCATGCTTTTCGGCTACACTCTCAAAAGTAAAGTTTGTTTTATTTAACTACCCTTGTACATACATATGAGGAGTTCAGGCGCAAAACCAAGTAAGTCCACCCGACCTCTTTTGTTTTAAAATAAAGATTTGTATATGACCATAAATATAATTCTCAGTAATTCGATTTGTCTTTTTATTAAAGGTTTATGGAGCAATGAACAAATACTATGAAAGTGATAAATGAACCTTTATTCCAAAACTCATCAATTAACCAACTTTTATTGATTTTTCTGCAAAACCAAGTAAGTCCACTTTCAGTTTGTTTGCAAAACCCTGTAAGTCCATTGTCAAATACTAATCTTATGGAAATGTTGCAGAATCAAAGAACACACAATTAGAAATATCTTAAATATGAAGCATGTATTATATATTCAAAAGAACACCCTTTCTTATATATGAATATACCAAAGTTTGCAGTAGGCCTATTCTTCTTTGACTTCAGAAAGCGTTAAAACTGACAATTATTTAAACGATTATGAAATCCCAGTGTAATAACAAGGACAACGCGTGGAATTTTGTGGCTGATGTCATTTACGCTTTCCCGATGGTGATAACATCACGTTTTCATCAATTGCATCATAGGTTTCCATAATTAACGTTGACAAAACAGCCGTACACCGAAGGAATCTAGCAAAATCAGCGCGCAAAAATAGTGATTCTGGGCGGCGCCATTTTGTGCATCATGTGATCTGATGCGTGCCGGTGAGTGGCCCTCTACAAGTTATGTGGTTCTGCAGACAAACTCCGATGGCGCTTACAAGGTTTTGCAACAAAACCTTATTTTAGGTCCGATTTAACGTAGGACTTACCAATTTTTTAAACAAAATTGATTTGCTCATTGGCTATTAGGGACTAAGAAGTACTGTCTCCATTGGTTATCTCAATTTTCATGACCATGGCGTTTACGTGGTTTTGTGCCTGAACCCCTCCTATATATACATTTTCCTTGAAATTGGCATAAAACCTGTCTGATGTAATTCCCCACTGCAATCTCAGACTTCCGATCCCATCATTAGGCCACACAATACGAAACACTTGTGATGAGATCTAACAATGGGTGGGTTTCTCGCATTTGGTATTGGTGATTGGATCCACTGATTTGCATATTTACACTATCATATATATATATATATATATATATATATATATATATATATGTGTGTATTGGAGATATGTTATATCTTTTTGGAAAAAAAAGGGGAAAAAAAGAAGAGAGAAAGACAAAGGAAGAAAGAAATGTTTAAAGACAATTCTAACATCATGCAATACCATGTGATGCTTATTCACCAAGTGCATAATACTTTTGTGGAACTGGAATTGCAGTTACTATTACAACTAATAGTTTATTTATATTATGCTTCTATTATCGAACAGGATTTTCATCTGGTTATTATTGCAACTGATATTGTCATTTATGTACCAACAAATTGTACTGAATGCCCAGAAGACCAGTGCTCTGGCCCTGACAAAAGGCATTATTCGCTGAATAAAAGAAATACATTTAGTAACATTTTTTTTTAAAAACCCCTCAGAGCACATTGATTTTTATCATCAGCTATTGGACGTCAAACATATGGTCATTCTGACATATTTCTTTGGAGGAAACCCGCTGCCGCGACATAGGCTACTCTTTCTAATAAGCAGCAAAGGGTCTTTTATACACACTTTCCCACAGACAGGACAGCACATACCACAACCTTTGATGAACTAGTTGTGGACCACTGGTTGGACCGGAAAATGGCCCAAACTGCAAATGTGTCCACTCAGCAGGATCGATAGGATGACCAACCCCTTCCACAGGTGGACACTCTACTGCCTGAGCTACGTCCCGCAGCCTTTACCACACTCTATGACCATCATGTAATCACACTCTAGTCTATGACCACCATATGACTAAACTTCTATGAACATCACGTGAATACAATCTATGAACATCACGTGATTACAGTCTGGGAATGAGGGCAAGACTAATAAGGTCACGATATTAACCTACTTGGTTAGTGTTCTCCCCGCCTAATGGCTGTGGTAGGTGTATAATGGGATAGGGTTGTAAATTCACTGATTATTCTGTATATCCTGTCCCAAAGCATTAGTTAATGCATCAGTATGTTGGTTGGATATATGGAATGAAATGTAAGTCAGTGTTTTTGTTTAGAAGAAATATGCTTCATCGGACCATGCAACTTAAAAATCAAACAAGATAAGCGTCATTCGAATCTAATCAGATTATTTATTCTCTCGAATATAAATTATAAACTGTAATATTGCTATGATGTAAAAAAAAAACAATTCTGTAGAGATATTGTGTGTACCAGAAGGCATGGCTGAATGAGTTTGTCTTCCGTTTTGGTAGATTGTTGGACTGGTTGGCTTAGTGTCAGGATAATGTGACTGAGTGGGATATCAGGTCACGGTGCTGGCAGCCTGACATCCCAGTGGGGCAGCACTATCAAGTCGTCATGAGTGCACACTGTCACAAGTCAGTACCCGTCCTCATATAACCTTAGATGTTGCCAGGACGTAAAACTCCAACAACCAACTGTAGAGATTTTGATAACCTTGGACAACTCCTTATAGTTATACCATAGCGTTTGGCTCAGTTACAGTGCCCTTTTGGTACGAGGGCGCTGATTGGTCAGCGGCGGCGCTCATGGTTCACGGTTGATTCACCAGGCGGCGCTGCGGCCCCGTGGGGCGAGGCTGCGCTCTCCATGGCGACGGCTGGGACGCGCGACGCCAGTGAGCTGCCAAGCGCGGGAAACCACAGACACGCCAGTCAGACGACCAGCCTCGTTCTGGTAATGGGTCTGGTTGTGGTTCTCGCCATCAGAAGCGCCACCATTCAGCATCCCTGTCAACACTGAAGCCGAACAACAAAAGTGACAAGAACGACTACATCAGTGCAACAACGTCTGGCTTCAAGCAGACGACAATGACTCTGGGACGACAGTGGGGGGAGGAAGTTTGGATGCGCGCGCAGCTCAGAACGGTCGGGAATTGCGCAGGCGCGTGATTGGTGGATTGTTAGTAGACGGGGTGGTCACACAGGAGGCCTCATCTGAGTTTCGGCAGTCAGCAGTTGTTGACTGTCAAGTCAGGCGTGAGGAGTGGGTTCTGGGAGATCACATCACGGTGGATACTGTACAGTGAGACCTCGACACACGCATGCGCAATTGAACTCTATCTGTCTATCTGTCATGGTGACAACCACAAAGCAGGAGCCTCAATTAGCTATAACAACGCTGCTAACTACAGCTAATTAATTAATCAAGTAGGTGGGTATTGCTTGTCGCTCGGAGACTAATTAAATAACAGCGGAAGGAAGGACAACACCCGGAAACAGGTTTACTAACTAATCACCGGTATGGTCAGACATCAATAGTCAGCGAAAACAGAGTGGATGAGCGAGCATTTTTTTTTTTTTATCCCATTCATATCTGTGGCCACATCAGGACTAGCACCGACTTTTGACAGCGGTCACCCTTGGCGGATTAATAGTCTTGCCATACTGGGGTACCGTGCTGCCAGATGGCACCATGACCCAAGGTCCCACTCAGTCATATTATCCTGATACTGAGCCAACCAGGCTTTGTTCTATCCTAGTAATGCCGGGTGCCAGGCGCCAGGCTTGGCAGCGACAAGCATCGGTTTTGTAAGTCACTAGTTTTGACTTGGACATGCTCGAACCCGCGACCTCCCGTGCACATAACCAATCTCATCTATCAGGGTTGGAGTTACTTGTTGTTAGTGTCCCGGGATAGAGTAATCAGAATCATACCTGACCTAAGTTTTCTGTACCTCACTCACCATCCTTCTCCGAGCATAACTAGTGGCGCCATCACCGCCCGCCAATTACACTAACAGCTCCCGACTTCCTGCACCATTACAAGCATTAGTGTCAGTGGGGGCGGAATATATATATATGGATGGATCGATTGGGGGCTTTATATCCTGGCAGCATTTTAGGTCACATCAGATCGAGGGCCAACTTGTGACAGTGCACCCTCAATATGACTTTATAGAGCTGCCGCTCTGGTACATCACCTGATATACTACTCAATCAAATTATCGTGACACTGAGCCAACTATTCCTTGCTTTATCCTAGCAATGCCGAGCACCAATAGTCAAGGCGGTAAGTATCAATGCTGTAAGTCTTTGGATTGACAAGTAAGACATGTCAAACTTAAAAACATGGATCGTGGTGTAAGACTAGTCGCAATCATCTGTCAGTGTGACTTTTAATGACCGCAGACAGTTTTTGGGAAACAGATACCGCCATTGTTGTTGACCGACTACCAGTTCGAGAGCAGACGCCAGCCTCGCTTTGAAAACTAAGTTTGAAGAAAGAGCGTCAATATTATGTTTCCATGGAGATATTAATATCACCTTCAACCATCAGACAGGTGCATTAGCCTCTCTTTGAGTTAAAACGAAAACAAACACAAACAACATAGGTCCTCTCTTAAAATTCAGCTTATTAACCAACAGTGATTGACCTGAACGGATGCGTGATGGAGGTTTTGCATCCTAGAAACATTTGAGGTCATATCCAGACAGGTACTGGCTGTTTACGTGATTGTTCCATCGTGGTGGCTTTATAGTCTTGCTCTACCTGAGATACTAATCCGCCAATAGGATGCTATGTTTCACTCAGGCACCATATCTGAAGTCTTGATCTAGGAAATCAACCAAACAGCTGATATCCCGGCACTATCCTGGCAACCCAAGCTTACCACCCAGATGCTATGCGAGTTAGCAACAGCTGCCATATTCTTGTGGGTTTGATTTGGTTCAGCCAGACATGACCGGATTGAGCCGAACAGACATAGTCACGAGATCGGCCAGCCAATACATACAAGGCAAGCGGTCACTCTAACTGGCTAGCCCATCTCGTCCAATATCGGATCCCAATCTCTCGTAGCTAGCTTATGTCATCCTCTCCAGTGGAGCGTGAACTCGTAACTAGGTCATCCTCTCTCAATATGGACACATAACTAGGTCATCCACTAAATTCCAAATCTCTCATAACTAGGTCGTCCCCTCCACTGGAGCGTGAACTGTCAACATGGACACATAACTAGGTCATCCACTAAATTCCAAATCTCTCACAACTAGGTCGTCCTCTCCACTGGAATGTGAACTCTCAACCTGAATTGTAACTAGGTCATCTACTGATGCACAAATCTCTCGCAACTGGGTCATCCTCTCCATCGGAGCATGAACTCTTAATATGGATTCATATCTAGGTCATCTACTGATTCCCAAATCTTTCGCAACTGGGTCATTTCCAGCACTGGAGTGCGAAGTCTCAATATGGACTCATAACTAGGTCATCCACTGACGCCCCAAATGTCTCATATAACTAGGTCATCCTCTCCACCAGAGCGTGAACTCTCAATATCGACCCATAACTAGGGCATCGACTGATGCCCAAATCTCTCATATAACTAGGTCATCCTCTCCACTGGAACCTGAACTCTGCATCAGAACATGAACTCTCAATATGGACTCGTAACTAGGTCATCCACTGATGGCCCAAATCTCTTTGCACTGGAGCGTGAATTCTTATGAGTCACTTGTAGCCACGCCACGATGCCCACATAACTGAATCACTAACACACAGAAAACAATACAACAAAATCACCCACGAAGATGCACTCCTCATACCCATTCAACCTCTCGCTCCTCTCGCCCACCACCGACGTCGACGACGACGCCGCGTCACCGTCAATGTCTGCGTCCGCGTCGGCGGAGGTGGCGCCGTCCGGTGGCGGTGGCGCGAACCTGAGCCACCTGTTCCGCCAGAACGGGTCGTTCGTGGACGTGGACGTGGAGTTTGGCGCTGAAGCGCAGGCTGCGCTGAGCACGCTGTACGTGCTCACCATCCTGCTCGCCGTCTGCGGGAACCTGCTCGTTCTGCTCGTGCTGGTGCTTGGCAGTCGGCTCAAGACGGAGCTGACTGTGTTTCTGCTGAACCTGGCGACGGCCGACCTGTGCATGGCCTGCTTCTGCATGCCCTTCACCTTCACCGAGGTGATGCTTGGCCGCTGGGTGGGCGGCCCGCTGCTGTGTCCGCTGGTCTCATTCATGCAGATTGTCAGCGTCAGCGTCAGCATCTTCACCAACATGGCCATCGGCATCGACAGGTAGGTGGAGGGGGGAGTGGGAGGGGGGGAGGGGAGTGTGAAGGGGGCTGTTGTGTTCGCTCCTTCATGCAGATTGTTAGTGTCAACACGAGCATCTTCACCAACATGGCCACTTGCTATCCGGACCGCACTTCGTCCACACCTCTCTCTATCTCCTCTCTGCTGGCCTTGCTCCTCCTTGATATGTCTGAAAAGAGTTCCAGGAGGGGGAGCCCGCCAGCATTTCACTTTCTACTCTTACTCTGTCCGTGTCTTTGGCTCGCCGGCTGGTCACCATAGAGCAAATAGACATGGTCCTGTGACTCAACTCTCCTCATTTCTCTTTCCTATACTCTACCCTTTTTTTTTCCTCCCAGGATACTCCTCACCCTGACCAGGGGAGTTGTGTGCTTGGGTGGGGCCCTGTACCTTTATGTTTCTCTTGCTTTGTTCTCGTTGCTGGAACCACCGCTGCACCCATCTTTACCCGCCCTTCCTCGAAACCATTGCTGCTGTCTGCTGGATACAAGCGCTGAACTACCACCAGACCGAAGAGATTCGGGGCCGCCCCAACGCTTCGGCGTTTCAACATTGTAAAGATGTCCCCAGCTTCTACAACCGTCCCTACTGAAGATTAATCTTCAACCAAAGATTGGGCCGATTTATCAGAGCCTCTCTATAATGTTGCAGTTCTGCAACCAGTAACCGTCGTAAGGTTACAAACAACCCCAAGCAAGCCAACATGGTCATCGGCATCGATGGGTAGATGGATGGGGATAGGGGAGGGGGAGGGGAAGGGGATGGGGAGGGGGAGGGGGAGGTGAGGAGATGGGGAGGGGGATGGGGAGGAGAGGGGTGGAGAGGGGAATAGGGAGGGGAGGGGAAGGGGAGTGGAGGGGAAGAGGGAGGAGGAGTAGGGGGAAACGGAGGGGAGGGAAGGGGGAGGGGAGGGAGAGCGTAAGTGGGAGGGGAGGGTCAGGGGCAGGGGGAGTAGGAGGCGGAGGGGAGGGGGAGGGGAGAGGGAGTTCATCTATTTCTTCTTTTTCTGCTCTCATTTTTCTTTTTTGTTCTATTTGTTCTATTTCTCTTATATCTTCTATTTCATATTTTTCTTCTATTTCTTCTATTTCTTCCATTTTTCCATTTCTTCTATTTCATCTATTTCTTCTTTTTCTTCTATTTGATCTCTTTCTTTTTCTTCTTCTATTATTGCTTCTATTTCTCTTATCGCTTGTATTGCTTCTATTTCTTTTATTTCTTGTATTTAATCTAATTCATCTATTTCATCTATTTCATCTATTTCATCTATTTCATCTATTTCACCTATTTAATCTATTTCATCTATTTCATCTATTTCATCTATTTCATCTATTTAATCTATTTCATCTATTTCATCTATTTCATCTATTTCATCTATTTCATCTATTTCATCTTTTTTCTAATCATTCTATTTGATCTATTTCATCTATTTCTTCTATTTGATCTATTTCTTCCATTTCTTCTATTTGATCTATTTCTTATATTTCATTTATTTAATCTATTTCTTCTATTTCTTCTATTTCATCTATTTCATCTATTTCATCTATTTCATCTATTTCATCTATTTCTTCTATTTCTTCTATTTCTTCTATTTAATCTATTTCTTCTCTTCCTTCTCTTTCTTGTTCTTGTTCTACTTTTTTCACCTGGCACTCCGCCCCTTCTGTGTCTCTGTCTTTGTTTATTGCTGTCTCTTTCATTTCAGTCTTCTGCTCTTCACCTCTTTATGGCCCTGTCACACTACGACGTAACGACATCAACGTAGGGAGAACATGAAGAACGTTGAACTTCTCGGTGTAGTATGCAAATTTGGGCACAAGTTGAACGTGGATGCAGCGTAGTGGACGAGAGCGTAACGTCGGTAAAGCGTAGTGATACCGTCATTCAATGAGAGAGGACAACATCATTACACTCACAGAACGTTATGAACATTATTCCATCGCCAGAAGAACGTTACGTAATGTTACATAAATCATGAGACGTTGAACGTACGTTGAATGTACGTTCTCATGACGTTCTCATGACGTTCTCCTGACGTTCTCCTGACGTTCCCATTACGCCATGTGGGCATTTCCACCCGGTTTAATGTGGGTCAACGTAGTGGAACGTAGTTGAACGTAGTGAGCAGCATTTGCCTAACGTCCGTTTAACGTCATTGACGTTCGCTGAACGTGAACAGAACGTACGGCGAACGTAAACCCTTACGTTCGAGCTACGTCGAAATTGTTGAACATGTCCAAAACCTCGACGTAACTCGACGTAACACGACGTAATGTGACGTAGCTCAACGTCAGTCTAACGTCATTATGACGTCATCATAGCGTAATCCAACATACATCAACGTAATGATGAAAAATCACCACGTTAGGCTCACGTTCGCTCATTACGTCGTAGTGTGACAGGGGTATTAATCTCTCTGACTGCCTCAGTCTCGTTCAGTATCTCTGTCGTTCTGTCATTCTCTCGGCCCCCTCTAACTACCTCGTATCTCTTTGCTTGTCTTACTCTCTGTGTCACTCTGAATCTCTAGCTGCCTCCTTCCCTAACTATTTTGTCCATCTCCATCTATGACTGTCTCTCTCCGTTTCTTCTCTTCTTCCTTCTGTTCCTTCCTCCCCGCCTCTCCACCAACCCCTCCTCCCTCCTCCCTCCCTCCTCCCTCCCTCCTCCCTCCCTCCTCCTTCCCTCCACCCTCCCTTCCTCCCTCTCCGCCTCCATCCCCATTTCCCTTCCTCACTGCCTCTCCACCAACCCCTGCTATCCCTCCTCCCCCCTTCTCCCTCCTCCTCCCTCCCCATATCTACGCCCTCCTCCCTGCTCTCCTCCCTGCTCTCATCCCTGCTCCTTCCCTTCTCCCTCCTCCTCCCTCCCCATATCTACACCCTCCTCCCTGCTCTCCTCCCTGCTCTCCTCCCTGCTCCTTCCCTTCTCCCTCCTCCTCCCTCCCCATATCTATGCCCTCCTCCCTGCTCTCCTCCCTGCTCTCATCCCTGCTCCTTCCCTTCTCCCTCCTCCTCCCTCCCCATATCTATGCACTCCTCCCTGCTCTCCTCCCTGCCCTTCCCTACTCCCTCCTTGCCCCATCTCGTCTCCTCCCTATCATCCACCCTCCCCTGTCCTGCCTCCTGCCTCCTCCCTCCCTGCTCCTCCTCGCCTCCTCCCCCTCCTCCACCCTCCCCTATCCCCCTCCTCCCTTCCCTCCTCCGATCCTCCACTCTTCCCTGTCCCCCTTCCCTCCCCCTCCTCTCTTCCCTCCTCTCTTGTTGCTTCCTTAGTTCAATGACCCACCCGAACTGACGGCCTGGCCTGGCTACACGCAGCGCACGTGTAAGCCACGTGCGGGTGGAATATCTTACACTGCCCCTGCCACAGCTACACCCCCAACACCCCCACTACCACAACCACAGCCACGCACCCCAACCACACCCTCTGCCACAGCCACACCCCCAACCACACCCCCTGCCACAGCCACACCCCCAACACACACCCTGCCAAAGCCACAGCCACGCACCCCAACCACACCCTCTCCAACAGCCACACCCCCAACCACATCCCCTGTCACAGCCACACCCCCAACCACACACCATGCCACCGTCACATTTCCACCTACAACCAGAGCCACATACAGAGCGGCAGCCACCCTCCAGCCACACCCAGAGCCACACCTCGAGCCACGTTCAAAACCACAGCTACAGCCACATCCACCACCACAGCCTCTGCACAACCACAACTATCGCCCAACCACAGCCACATCTCCAGCCACACCAATAGCCATACCTTAAGCCAGAGCCACAACCACAGCCACAACCACATACACAGCAACATATACAACCACAGACACAACCACAGCCACAACAACATTCACAGCCACAACCACATCAACATCCACAAGCACACCCACAGCCATTTCCACATCCACAACCACAACCAAAGACACTACAACATCCACAACCACAGCCACACCCACATCCACACCCACAACCACAGCAGCATCCACATCCACAACCACATTCATAGTCACTTTTCCACCCATAACCATACCAACAACCACAATCAAATCCACAACCCCAACCACATCCACATCCAAACCATATCCATAGTCACATTTCCACCCACAACCACATCCACAACCACATCCACAACCACAACAGCATCCACAACCACATTCATAGTCACATTTCCACCCACAACCACATCAACAACCACATCCACAACTATATCCATAGTCACATTTACACCCACAACCACATCAACAACCACAACCACATCCGCAACCACATCCGCAACCACATCCGCAACCACAACCCCATCAACATCCGCACATCCATAGTCACATTTCCCCCATAGCCACAACCACAACCACATCCACAACCACACACCCACACCCATACCCACACCGCCGCTCTGCCCCGTCTGCAGCCTCCCCCCAGGCTCGGCCGTCAACACCTCCGTTATCGGGGCAGACCGTTAAGTGCCTGTCACACTATGCCGGATTGAGCAACAGACAGAATTGTCTAGTCCGGTGGTGATAAGTATCAAAATGTGTCAAAGTGTTGCGACATCGGGTCTAACACCGCCAGACAAACGGACATGAAACGGACATGAAATGGACATGAAACGGACATGAACGGATAGCCAATGGACGAAATAAAATCAAACCGGACAAGAACCATAGATGTCAATACGGCGGCATCCATTCCTAGTTTTGTGCATGTTCAAAACTTGTACTTACACAAACCGGACTTTGTTCGGTTTCTTTCCGTTTCCCCCAATTCGCTGATGTGTGACAGGGCCTTTACGGTGATATGGGCGCTCCACTGGGTGCCTTTACTTTGTGGTTTATGTTGGCGTGTTGTAACTAATCTCACTCAATCACTTTATTTCAGATTGTGATCTAACAAGGCATGTCCACGTTGACAACGGAAGGTTGTTTTGTTATTGGGTGTCTTATGTATGACCAACAATGACAAACGGTGAAGTGCAGATAAAAAGAAGTATAATATAAAAACAAGCATTATATATACATAGAGTATGTATATATAAATAAAATACCAATTGGCATTCTCTGTGGCGGAGTGGTTAGAGTGTCTGACTTTTTTCTAGGTCAGACTCCTAATCAGACTACTAGTCGGCGGTTCGATTCCCCGTGCCCCCAGCTCTGCCAATTTGGATTTCCACCGCTGTGTATAACTTACAGCGTCATCAAAGGCCGGTTGCTCTCATACCATGTCTATGTGGTGTGGGAGGTTAAAAATCCCTTGGGTCGGTAAAAGTGTAGGCTCGGGCTTTCTATCGACCAGCAGTGGAATGAGGAAGACCAGTCTTCTATGACTGAAATTTCCCCTGCTTAAACAACTAAGGGACCAAAAAAAAAAAAAAAAAAAAGATTATGTACATTGATTGGAGGTTAAGTGTGCAGACATGTACATAGCGAATTAACCATAAAAGGGGACACTGACATGTACATGCATTTTACTGAGAATGGGTGACTGAACCGGACCGGTGGCGGGGTGAAGGTGGGGGTGGGGGTGGGGGGATGGCATATATTATTAGCCTGATTAAATTCTCCAGTTATACCTCGTGGCGACATGAACCGTACTCCGACAAATGCTCTCCAAGCACAACCTCGTTTAGTTTTTATGTTTATAGAACCAAATATGTGTGGTGAGAGTAGTGCTGAGGTCAGGGTGAGGGGGGGGGGGGTTCTGAGGCTGGGACTAGCTGGCAGCTCTTGTTTTAAAAATGGCTGGGTGAGTGGAGAGAAGGGAGAGTAAAACTGGGGCAGTTCAATCAGGAAATATATTCGCGTAATGTAAAATATATGTTAGTACATTACATTGCATAATTCACTGAGAAACACATATAGATGAAAAACGTTTTTTTGTTGCTGAATGGAAAAAGGTTTTGTATGGGGTTTGAACCCACACCACCAAACAATGTTAGATTACAATATCTCTAAACCACAAAACCTAGAAACAAACTGATTGGAATACACATAGAAAACATGTTTACCAAAAATATTATATTAAATTGATATGGTTAGGGTTCTGGATTTCTATTAATTTTGAATAAAACTAACGTTTTGCAGTGCGCGTACGGCAAACTCAATCAGTCAATGCATTGTCAATGGCCGTGAGCAATCTTCATGCAGTAAATGTTAAATATCTCTAAAGCCACACAATCTAGAAACAAACCGATTGGAATACACATAGAAAACATGTTTAACAACAAGATTATATTAAATTTATAAGGCTAGGCTTCTGGATTTCTATTAATTTTGGATAAAACTGACGTTTTGCACTGCGTGTACCGGCAAACTCCGTGGCAGTGTGCCTTCGTTCTGCAGCCGAGCTGCGCGCGCATACACAATGTTTGTAAACATTGAAATAGGTCTATAGCTCGCCACTTTAAGGATGAATTAATCAAGGCCCCCTTAAATACCTAAATGTCAACACACAGAATAAACTGGTGTATAAAAAGATGGTATATAACAAATCGGACAGATCAAGTTCAGAATCAGCCAAGGAGATGCAGAAGCACGCGGCATTGTGTTTACCAAATGGCTGACCACGCCATGACAACCGCCGGTCACCATAACGTGGAATTCTCTGATGCAGTTACTCCTGGGGCCACCCAGCGGGTGAATTTGATACTAGGGTCTCGAGGAATCAATCCCTGTCTACATGCGCTCATGTTAGACATATATAGTATATATGTTTTCCCTTAAATGTTTCTAATTCATATAGTTTTCTTTTCATTAAATGTCTATAGAAAATAGATGTGAAAAATTCTTGGAATGTCAAAGACATTATCAAAAATGTAATAGTCTACACTGATCTCTTATGCAAGAAGCCACATAGACAGGTAGGTGTGGATGTGGTGATTGCATCAGGGAGCTTAGGTAGTGTAATGGCTAGCATGCTAAAGCCCCAGTCACACATAGCCGGACGAGCCCCGGATTTTGAGCCGGACCACCCACGGACCAATGGCCCGGACTGTCCCGGACCGTCACAAATAAAATCACTGTTTTCGTAGATTTTTGCCTCGCAGTCACACTTTCCCAGACGAGCCCCAAAAGAGCCCCGGACCAAAGGCCGGACCGCCCCGGACCGCCCCGTACCACCCCGTACCACCCCCGGACTGCCCCCAGAATGGCCCCAGACTGGGCCGGACCGGCCCCTGACTAACCCGGACGAGGCCGGACCACCCCCAGACTGCCCCGGACCACCACCGGACTATCCCAGACCACCCCCGGACTATCCCGGACCACCCCTGGACCACCCCCGGCTGTCCGAGAGTGGTCCGTGGCTAGGCTGGGGGTAGTCCGGGACAGTCCGGGGATGGTCCGGGGATGGTCCGGGTGGACAGTGGGTCCCCTGTACGATTTGACTTTAGTAATGTCTCCAAATCAAATGTTGCCTCCTTGTTGTCTGTCTCCAGTCCATCCAGAGACAAAGCCACAATTGGTTGGCCTCTGTGTCCTGTCACTAGCAGTAATAGCACTGCTAACTTAAAGCAGACCCCGGACCACCCCCGGACAGGCCCGGTCCACCCCGGACCACCCCCGGAATAGCCGGATCACCCCCGGACCACCTCCAGACCACCCCCAGACCACCCCTGGATCAGGCCGGACCAGGCCAGATTGAGCCCGGATTGCAAAATCCCCCGGACCACCCCGGATGTTTTAGACATTTTAAAACATGCGGGGCCGAGCCCGGACGGCACCGGACGAGCCACGGATCAGGCCGGATTGGGGGGTGTCGGCACGGACGAGCCACGGACGAGCCACGGATCACCCCGGACCACCCTGGATGGCGGTCCGGGGCTCGACCAGCCCCTGATCCGGGTATGTGTGACTGGGGCTTAACCCTGGAATGACAAGAGGAGTGGGTTCAGATACTGCTAGGGGTCAATTTTCCTATTTTCATCCCCCCATGACACTAGTGTTATAAGAAAATTAAATCCTGCTTTAGGTGCTATATTTCCATTATCATGACCCCCATGACACTGGTTGCCATGACCAGGCCCGTGTAAAGCTATTTACTGTATGGTTGTTGAACCTACCCTGTATGTAAATGCATTAAAGGACTTATGGACGTAAGCCATTTAAAAGACTTACAATTCCGAGGGAACGAGTGTAGTAATCTGCGCTAACCTCCCAGGCAAGAGTCACATAGACAGCCCAGCTAACAAAAACACGTCATACTGACGTCAGTATAACGTTATTGAATGTTACAATAATGTTATAAAAAAATGTCATATAAACATTATTTTGTATGGAGTAAATAACGTTATATAGCATTATTTTATAGTGTTATAGTGTTGTTTTTTAACGTCACTATGACATTTTCGTTTAATGTTCGTGCAACATTTTTTAACGTCGATAGGATGGTTTTTTATAACATTCAAGAACCCTTTTATGATGACATGAAAATGTTGTATAAAGATAATAATAACACTGAACAACACATAACATGATTATAGTCTGTTGAGTTTCAATCTTCCTCAAATTTGGCACAGTATTACAATAAACATTCAGTGAGGCTAATAGATATTATTTATGCTGTACTTGCTGTGATCCTTGATTTTGGTTGCCCTCCAGTGGCCCTTCCATATGTGTAAGTTGGTTCACTTACTTTTCTTGAATGTCACCTAATTTAATGCAGGTTAGTTTCCCATTAAATGGTCATAAGATGGTTGGCCCAGATCATCCCGTCCTCGTTGCCAAATTTGTAGTGAAGATCGCACCAATATCAACTAAATTAAGTTGGATTAGGTTTGGGTATACTTTATATCTCACATGTCTTTACAGTCTCTTCCAAGATGGCTACCCTCTGTCTCAGTCACAATATACCCCAAAACATTACAATATATGTTATAATGTCAGTATAACATTATTATGACGTCATAACATTACAATACATGGTATAACATCAGTATAACATTACTGCGATGTTATAGTGTACCATAACTAAATACTAACGTTAGCGTGACATTACTTAACGTTATGTGTTAGCTGGGAGGTAGGTGTGGATAGGATGATTGCACCAAAGACTCTAGAATGGCAAGAGGCATGGGTTTGAAACCTGCTCTAGGTGCAATATTTTCCATTTTCATTACTCCACGATAATAATACAGGTCAATATCCCCTTATCTGAAATCCAGGGGGCCATCTGCATTTCGGAATTCAGAATTTGTCGGGTTTCAGAATAAAGATAACGATCAAACGTTAATACTACAGTAAACACTTATGAATATTCACACTATATGGCATAAATAAAGGCTACAGATACTATTACAGTTTGTTTATAGAGTAATATGCTGATACATGAAATCATGGGATAATAACAGACCATGAATCCTCTCGTAGATTTTATTTCCAACAAAGACATTTGGTAAAACTTAAGCATCTAAAGCTTTAATCACAATAAAACCCATTGACATTTTCCTAGGGAAACATGAAAATTCACACTAAGTGGGATAAATAACAACTGTGCTGCCCGACAGGGAGATCAGGCTGCAAGCACCATGTCCTGATATCCCTCTCAGTTAGATTATTCTGACATAGTACAGTTTTATTTGAAAATTGAACAACAACGAAACTTCGGTTTTCGGAGCTTTTCGGATTTCAGAATTTCGGACAAGAGACTGTGGACCTATATCTATCGAGTGACAGAGCACGTAGGGGAGGGGGCGATACTTAGATGTAAGAGCGACCACCTAAGTCCGCTTACCTGAGGGTGGGGGGAGGGTGCTGGAAGAGCCTGTGGGTAATCCGTAGTTATGACCAATGGTAAGGGTTTTACCAGCACCCATATAACACTGCTTATACCCCTGTCACACTACGACGTAATGAGCGAACGTGAGCCTAACATGGTGATTTTTCGTCATTACGTTGATGTACGTTGGATTACGTTATGATGACGTCATAATGACGTTAGACTGACGTCGAGCTACGTCACATTACGTTGTGTTACGTCGAGTTACGTCGAGGTTTTGGACGTAGCTTTTGACGTAGCTCGAACGTAAGGGTTTACGTTCGCCGTACGTTCTGTACACGTTCGGCGAACATCAATGACGTTAAACAAATGTTATTAAAATGTCGGTCACTACGTTCAACTACGTTGCATTACATTCCACTACATTGACCCACATTAATCCCAGGGGGAACGTGCAGTCCACGTAGTGAAAACATTGGGTTAACGGACGCCGAACGGACGTCCAACGTAGGTTTACCGTTTTGCCACCGTTTCCTGACGTAAGTAACGTAATTTAACACAAAGCAACATAGTTCTGGCGATGGAATAACGTACATAACATTCCCTGAGCGTAATTACGTTGTCCTCTCTCGTTGAATGACGCTATCACTATGCTTTACCGCCGTTACTCTCTCGTCCACTACGCTGCATCCACGTTCAACTTGTGCCCAAATTTGCATGCCACGCCGAGAAGTTCAACGTTCTTCATGTTCTCCCTACGCCGACGTCGTTACGTCGTAGTGTGACAGGGCCATATCAGGAAGACCTCGCTGGCTCGGTGTATCCTATCAGTCTGCTTATTGTATCTGGACTTAGAACCCGATACAACATGTTTTCACTTGCATCCAGGCATTGAACCAGTGTAAAGGAATAATGTTGGCCCCCGCCAGGAGAGTGTTGTGGCGGTGATGAAAGGGGCATCTTTGTTGGGGTAGGGGTGGTACATCTATTTACCCTACCCATAACGAATAAGTGTGTTAACACATGTTTTCACAGCTGGGCAGCACTAGTCCAATTTGCTTCAAATCGTCTGAATGTTGTTCACACACAGGCCTTATGTTGCCTAAACTAGTTCGCTTCATCTAAGTCGACTCAGATCGCTGTGTGAACGCTCCTCTCAGGTGAATTAGGGCTGAGTCGACTCAACTAGTTTGCCTCAAGTAAACCGCTTCGCGAGGTAGATTAGATGAGGCGAACTAGCTTGAGTCGGCCCAAGTGGCATGTGTGAACGTAACTGGTTTAGTTGAGGCAGATTAAGCACATGGATGGAGACTGCTTCCTTGCTTTGGGGGTGGTTTGTAACCTTACTATGGTTACTGGTTGCAGAACTGCAACATTAATAGAGAGGCTCCGACAAATCGGCCCAATCTTTGGTTGGAGATTTAACTTCAGTAGGGAGTGTTGTAGAAGCTGGGGACATCTTTACAACATTGTAACGGCAAAGTGTTGAGGCGGCCCCGAATCTCTTCGGTCCGGCGGTAGTTGAGCGGTAGTTGGCACTTGTATCTGCTTCCTAACAGGTAGTTGCTTTCATAGTGGTTAGAACACATGTTTGTACCGTCCTACATGTTTGGACCATCCCATTTCTTCATATATCATATGGAGACTGCTTCCTAACAGGTAGTTGCTTTTGATAGTGGTTGGAGCACATGTTTGGATGGTCCTACTCTTCCCATCTCTTTGTTAGGTATGTATGTATGTGTGGATGTATGTGTGGATGTACCTGTCGGTGTATGTGTAGATGTATGTATATGTGGATACCCATCCTGATATGACTTTAGATGTTGCTAGGACATAAAACAACAATAAACAAACATCGATCTGAGCCGGTTTAATGCACATGTCTGAACGAGACACACTTTGAAAACTCTGTATGTGTGAATGCGCCGCTAGTTTGACTCATGTAGTTCGCCTCATCTAAGTCGGCCTAACGTGTGACAACAGCTTTAGTAATAATTTTCCTCTTGTTGTTTAAGGGTTGTTACTGTTTGTAGATTGCAAACAATCCAAAATCCAGCTTCTACCGTTCTTTGTGCGAGTCCATTTACCTATAATTTCTATTTTCTATGCATTTCTATTGTAACTTGTTAATTTCATTGGTTGCTAGTAGTAAGGCCTTCAGGTCTAATCATGCTGTTAAGTCTATTGAATTTGATAGATTTATGTAGTTACTTGTTTGTGTTGTACAAGTGAAATATATATATCAGCCAGCATTTTGCCTGTGAACATTGAGTCATGCCGTGTACCTACTCGTATAGGAATACGCTAATCATGATTTTGAAGTTGACCTGTTGTACTCATAAGTTATTTTTCTAGGGAACCGTATTTTTTGGTAGTTTCTGAAACACTGTTATGTTTTCTGCATTTCGTGTTGCAGCTGGCAGTCTATTCCAAATATTGGCACTCATGTTAGCTACACTACGATCATATGCACTGCATTTAGATTTTACCATTGCTAGTAAAGAACTAGTTTTACTTCTTGTGCACCTTGTTTGCAACCTGTTTTTTTCAGTTCATGATATGTTGTATGCATACAATATTAGGTGATCCTCTTGCAGGTTTGTGAGCAATTGTACTCCTGCTATTTCATGCAGCTCTTGCATTGGGAAGAGATTACTCTTCCTGAGGCATATTTTAGTGCTCTATTTTGGAGCCTCTGCAGTTTTTGTAGTCGCATCTTACTCGCTCCGATGAAGATTATATCCCCATAGTTGAAATATTGCGCCTATAGTAGGAATCGAACCCACATCTCTTGCATTCCGGGCCAATATCTTAACCATTACACCACCTTGGCTCCCTGATCTCATCACCCTATCCACTCCCACACCTATCTATGTGGCCACTTGCCTGAGAGCTCACTGCAGACTACTACAATAGTTTTGCCTCCCTGAGCAATATTATCCCAGAATAAAACTGCTGGGGGCAATCTTATACTGGTATAACGCTGCCTCCCGAATGTAATATTGCTCCTCGGAATAGACGGGTTCGCAATTCCAGTTGTGCGGTGCATTGTGGGATGTGTCAAAGCAAAACAAACCGGCGCAAAGCACATGGTTCATGGTGAAGCAGTGAGTGCAGCTATGCCTATGGAATCAGTTATTTGCATCATATTTAAAGCCTGGTACACACCTACCGTTTGTGCGTGCACACCTCCCGTTTACGATCGAAAACTGCCCGTTTCGTGCACAAAAATCGCTAGGTGTGCGCCCCCCGCGCACACCTAGCGATTGCGATTTGCGCATAAAACTCAGTTTTTAGGGCTAAAACGGTAGGTGTGCGCTAGCCTTACGATTGCGATTCGCGATTCGAAAAATGAATCGGCCCGTTTTCAGTTTTAAGCGGATCGGGAGTTTTAGTGCGCGAATCGTAAACGGTAGGTGTGTACCGGCCATAAGCTAATGTTTAAAAGGTAGAATACCAATTAAAAAATATATATATTATAAATTATGATGTGAATCTTTTATCTACCATTGCATTTACATCTAACTAACCAGCATGTCTTATGCCATCTGCATTTAGATCTAGATAAATCTAGTGTTAGAACTATAGCCAGAGTCAGTTTTACTTTTACTTTTACTTTTAAATTTCTTTTGACTGAAATGTAGTTTATTCAGTGAATAATGCCTTTTGTCAGCACTAGAGCACTGGTCTTCTGGCTGTTCAGTACAATTTGTTGGTACATATCAGTTGCAATAATAACCACATGCAAATCCTGTTTGATAATAAAAGTATTATACATAATATAAATGAACTATTAGTTGTAATAGTACCTACATACAGTTCCAGTTCACTACAAGTTTTATGCATTTGGTGTATATGCATCACATGGATATTGCATGATTCTAGAATATTCTTTAAGCATTTCTATCTTTCTTTGTTTTTCTGTCTTCTTTTTTTCAAAAACATATTTATGTTTTAATTTATATCCTATTGTTAATAACACCCGTAGGGCCGGGACATGGATAGGGTTCATCAGACATTGGTTATATATTTCTATGAAACGAGTTTGACACATTTGACCTTTTAAAATTTAGAATAAGAATTAGAAATGGTGATCATGAGGTGAACATCAACCTAAGTAAAGTGACTAATTGTTTTGTGGGAAATCGGATGTTTCTTAGCTCATTATGCTTATTTATGGATAGTTGTGTCATAAGTATATTCATTACATTATTTTGTTGCATGAGTGAATCCATGTTTATGCTAAATTGTTCAATTTTAGATTAAAAATAATATAAATACAGAAGTGTTGTGCTGCAAGTATAGGTCAATCCAATGTATGTGGGCATTTGTTTAGCTTTCGACGCCATTTTCAGCGCATGCGCAGTTGGAATTATGAACTGGTCTATTACTGACACATGGTGATACTCAAGCCCTCATGACAAGCTTTGTTTGTAGTTCGTTATGTTCGTTTTGTTATTGTTGCTGAGAAGGATTAATATCACCCATTACAATGCTGACACTCTCCATGCACATATTTGGTTACATTTAGAGAGGAAAACTATGCCAAGCTTTGCTGGAGAGCAGTTGAGTCTAGTAATCCCAAACCGGGCTTTTTATATTCTGGAGGGGGCGGTAAAATATTGTCATATTAGTTAGCCTGGAGGTAGTTTGATTTCAGTCTGCTGTCGTGGGGGTCATTAAAATGGGGAATATTGCGACTGGAGCAGGATTCAAACCGCCACTTCTTGCTAGTGTGCTAACCATTACACCACCTAGGCCTCCTGATTTCATAACCCTATCCACACCAAACTGTATATGTGGCTCGTTGCCTGAGAGATCAGTGCAGACTACCACACTCATCCCTCTGGAATGTTAAGTCTATTAAATGGTTTGAGTGCATAAGTAGTTTTAATGGTTACATATATATATACACACACAGGGTAGGTTCAACAATCATACAGTGTAGCTTGTACAGGATCCTTGACACAGCAACCAGCGTCATGGGAGGTGATGGAAATGGGAAATATTGCACCTAGAGTAGGAATCGAACCCACATCTCTTACATTCTGCGACAGTGTGAAAACCATTATGCCACCTAGGCTCCGTGATGCAATCACCCTATCCACACCTACCTATGTGATTCCTTGCCTAAGAGGTCAGTGCAGGCTAGTGCTGACTGATTCAATTCGGTTTGTTTGTTGTTGTTTTACATCCTAGCAACATCCAAGGTCATATCAGGACGGGTACCAACTTGTGACAGTGCACACTCATCACGACTTTATAATGCTGCCCCACTGGGAGACCAGGTCGCTGGCAATATGACCCGATATCCCACTCAGTCACATTATCATGACACTGAGCCAACCAGTCCTTGCTCTATCCTATTAATGCTGAGCGCCACCCTTGGTGATTGATTGATTTATTGGTGGTTGCTTTACGCCGTCTCAGCAGCATGGGCCATATTCACGGCGAAGAAAGTATCAATTATATAAGTCATTGGTTTGACTCGACTGGGATTCAAACTCCCGGCCTTCCTCCATGGTGGTTCAGTCTGGTACTTTATTCCCGAGGTGCATGAATCAGAGGCGGCTGTCTTATACCACTACACCGGCCAATTCGCCAGAGACGCTGTAAAAAAAGTAACACAAGTTCCCTGACGGCTATGAGGGAAAAGAAGCTGGGAAATAGATAATGCATTCATAAGATTGGAGCTAGCCATCTGACAGCTCATTACTGACTCTTGACACCAGACGGGATGGCCAGCGAATGAGTTGAGCATCCATCTTCCGTTTTGGTAGGTCATGGGATTCAAAACCACGGTTTCGAACCCTGGTCGAGTCAAATCAATGACTTCAAAATTGATACTTGTTGCTTCCTAGTCCGCCGCTCGGCATTATCAGGATAGGGCAAGGATGGGTTGGCTTGGTGTCAGGATAATGTGACTGAGTGGGATATCAGGCCATGGTGGCTTGGTCTCCCAGGGGGGCAGCACTATAAAGTTGTCATGAGCGTGCACCATCACAAGTCGGTACCCGTCCTGATATGACCTTAGATGTTGCCAGGACATATACCAACTCCTACAACCAATGAACCAACTGACTCTTGACTGCGCATTATTGGCAACTTTATAGTGCTGGCACCACTGGGAGACCAGGCCGCTTGCCTCATGACCCAATATCCCACTCAGTCACATTATCCTGCTACTGCACCAACCAATCATTCCCCTATCCTAATAATGTCAAACAGAAAGCAAGGTAGCGGCAAGTATACATTTGGTAAGTGATTGGTTTGACTCGGCCGGGTTCCCCAGCCATGGGTTTGAGCCATCTTTTTCCAAAACGTCGGAATATTGTACCTGCCTGCGAATGATTAATTAATTGATATTTGAACTATCTGGAAGCCCAACTCAAAACAGAATCGCGTTACTGTCAAAAGGTATTGCATTTTGTGCAAATGATTAGTGAAATAAAACCACCACAAAATGTCATTTCGCTTTCAGTGAGAGTTTATTCAACTTTTAAATATCAAATTGAGTTCCACTTTCCATCTGCTTATTCCTTAACCATATTCACATATGGTTGGCTCTAAAATAAGTTGGTTACTATGGTAGTGGTCTGTACTGACCTCTTAGGCAAAGAGCCACATATACAGGTGGGCATGGGTAGGATGATTCAACATGGAGTCTAGGGAGTGTAATGGTTAGCATGTTACCCCGGCAATGGCAATAAGTGTGTGTTCGAAACCTGCTCTAGGTGAAATATTTCTGTCACCCTCACTCAGGACATTGGTTGCCATGACCTGGATCCTGGACACGCTATGCTCTGTATGGTTATTGCACCTACAAGTGTATTGCTTGTATGCATGTAATTGTAAGCATTGAAAGACTTATGGACATAAAACCATTTAAGAGACTTACAATTTCAGGGGGACGAGTGTAGTGTTCTTTTTCTTGAAGATTTATACTGCATATCATGGATAAGTCTGAATAGACTTGTTTTCACCATTGGATAGTTTGTCGATAGAAAGCCCAAGCCTACACTTTTACCGACCCAAGGGATTTTTAACCTCCCACACCACATAGGCATGGTATGAGAGCAACCGGCCTTTGATGACGCTGTAAGTTATACACAGTGGTGGAAATCCAAATTGGCAGAGGTGGGGGGGGGGGCATGGGGAATCGAACCACCAACCTTCAGATTAAGAGTCCGACCTAGAAAAAGGTCAGACACTCAAACCACTCTGCCACAGAGAACACTCTGCCACAGAGAACACTCTGCCACAGAGAACACTCAGGCAAGCAGCCACATAGAGAGGTAGGCATGGATAGGGTGATTGTATCGGGGAGCCTAGGTAGTGAAATGGTTGGCATACTAGCCCTAGAATGGCAAGAAGTGTTGGCCACCCCTCAAGTTTTTCTTCACCCACCCACAGCGAAAAATAAGGAGAACGGGTAGGGCTGAGGGTTCGAGTCTCGGAGCTCACCATCTGAGCTGACCTGAGATGACGAGGGAGATTGAAATTGACCTGATACTGACCTGAATGTACAAATGTGTCATGTTGAGTTCTTCCATATAATAAAAAACAAACTATATCCCTCTGTCTCTGCCTTAATCGAATTATGGTCTTTTTCTATAGGTTTCGTTAGTACACAACATAAATATTATTTCTAACTCTCTGGATATTGATGGGTTATTCATTCAGATTACTTGATTGTGGCAAGCAAGGATGATGGAAATGTAATATTCGGCACGGATATCTCAGACAAGAAGCCACATAGACAGATAGGCAACACCTAGGGGCATATCATGATGGCTACCAAGTTGTGACAGCGCACACTCATGGCGACTTCATAGTGCTGCCCCACTGGGAGACCAGGCTGCTAGCACCATGACCCGATATCCCACTCAGTCGCAATATCCTGATACTGAACAAACCAGTCATTGCCCTATCCTAGTAAAGTCAAGCACCAGGCTAGGAAGCGACAAGTATACATTTTATAAGTCATTGATTTGACTCTGCTAATACTCCTTCCTGTCACACTACGACGTTTCTCTCCAATGCGCGTCGACGTGTGTCAGTTTTTGGCGAAACGTCGGGAAACGTCGGGAAACGTTAGGGGGACATTATGCGAACGTCGGTACACATCGGTACACTATCCTGGACGTCGACAGTCGCCGGAGGACGGCGGCGTGCGTAGTTGGTCGTTCAATGTTTTAAGCATGTCAAAAAACTGCGACGATCTACAAGGCGCGTCAATGCGCGGGTTCCAATATTATGGCGACGTCAGAAGGACGTCGACAGCGCTGGAATAACGTTATGCGAATGCTAGGCAGTCACCGCGCGCGCGTGACGGTCATTCTTACACGTTGCGCCAAACTGTTGCTTTGTTGTTTGACGTCCTAGCGACATCTAAGGTCATATGAAGACGTCGCGCCAAACTTTATTTATTTTTTTTCCTCACGCGTCGACACCGTTGGCCGCGTGGGAATAACACGCCGCACTGATGCCAAACTTTTTCCCCAAACCGCCGAAAAGTTGGACGTGTCTCGATGCATAGAAGATATTTTGCGTGCTGATGGCGCGCCAGCGAGAAGCGTCGTAGTGTGACAGGGCCATAACGTTCCGCATGGGAAACATGCGCTGTTACCGATTAGGCCTTGTCTGGAATCAGCGGAAATGAGCCCAGATGATGCGCTTTGCATCCGTCATATTTCCGCACATCTACCTCGCACCATCTACACAACAAAAGAATCCATTCACGCCGCTCAGACCCCTCTTTTATCGTCCACGATGATGCGTTGCTTTCCAAAGGCGCCTCCTTCCGCTTTCTCTTCCTTTGCAATCAGGCACGGCAGAACAGCTCTAGCAGAACAAAGGGAGTACCTGCCCCCACATCCCCCCTCCCACCCACCCACCCACCGCCAGAGGAGTTCCTCCTACCTGTAATCTACACTCTCCCCCATCAGTAATCTCTGCCACCCCCCTCCTCCCCTCTCCCGCTCCTTCACCCCTCCTCCCCAATCCACCCCTCCTCCTCCACCCTCTACCCGTCTGTAATATACACATACATCATACCCTCTACCCCTCCATCCCCTCCCCACCCCTCCCCACCCCTCCTCCTCCTCCACCCCTCTACCCCTCTGTAATATACACATACATTATACCCTCTACCCCTCCATCCCCTCCCCACCCCTCCCCACCCCTCCTCCTCCTCCACCCCTCTACCCCTCTGTAATATACACATAAATTATACCCTCTACCCCTCCATCCCCTCCCCACCCCTCCCCACCCCTCCTCCTCCTCCACCCCTCTACCCCTCTGTAATATACACATAAATTCTACCCTCTACCCCTCCATCCCCTCCCCACCCCTCCCCACCCCTCCTCCTCCTCCACCCCTCTACCCCTCTGTAATATACACATAAATTATACCCTCTACCCCTCCATCCCCTCCCCACCCCTCCCCACCCCTCCTCCTCCTCCACCCCTCTACCCCTCTGTAATATACACATAAATTATACCCTCTACCCCTCCATCCCCTCCCCACCCCTCCCCACCCCTCCTCCTCCTCCACCCCTCTACCCCTCTGTAATATACACATAAATTCTACCCTCTACCCCTCCATCCCCTCCCCACCCCTCCCCACCCCTCCTCCTCCTCCACCCCTCTACCCCTCTGTAATATACACATAAATTATACCTTCTACCCCTCCATCCCCTCCCCACCCCTCCCCACCCCTCCTCCTCCTCCACCCCTCTACCCCTCTGTAATATACACATAAATTATACCCTCTACCCCTCCATCCCCTCCCCACCCCTCCCCACCCCTCCTCCTCCTCCACCCCTCCACCCCTCTGTAATATACACATACATTAACCCTCTACCCCTCCATCCCCTCCCCACCCCTCCCCACCCCCCACCCCGCCTCCACCCTCTGTAATATACACATACATTAACCCTCTACCCCTACATCCTCTCCTCACTCCTCCTTCCCCTACTCCGCCACCCCCACCTCTCCTCCATCCCACCTCTACCCCCCACTCCTCACCCTCCCCCACCCCAACCCCTCGTCCATCCCACCTCTACACCTCCACCCTACTCCCTCTCCCACACCAACCCCTCTTCCCCATCCTTCCCCTCTCCCACCACACCCTTCCTCCCCCCTCCACTCCACAGCATCACTTACAACCTCACTTACACCACGCCAACGTGGCGCCAACGAATTATAATATGAATATTTACCAATAAGCATATCCCCTAGCATTTATACTTGTATAATGCGTTAAGGGCGGATTCCTTACACGCGGTATGCGGTATGCGGCATGCGGTATGTGAATGGCATGATTCCTTACACACGGCATGTGGCATGCGGCATGCGGCACACGACTGGCTATATTTAAACAATAAAAATAAACAAGTATACTCAATACTGCACTGTATATGACCTAATATTGCATTTATATCTATGTACCTCTTAGTATGTCACATGGGGGTTCCTACCTTTATAATTACTAAATTATAGATAAGTATTCATATTTTTGTGGCTCTGGTAGCATTTTTACCAACCCGAACCCCCACCACCACCACTACCATATGTTTCCCCTCAGCACCCTTGTGTGTGACCGTTCCGTAATGCTCAGTCACCTCTCCTCATCTAAAACTAATGGACAAGTGCGACTGATGTTTCTATTCGCACACCGCATGCCGCATACCGCATGCCGCACCGATCGCTACAGGGACCGATCGAGTTGATGCATGCCGCATGCCGCATACCACGTGTAAGGAATGTAGCCCATAGGCTTCAAGGCGTTTCGATTTTTTGTCGCATTTGCATTCGCATACCGCATACCGCGTGTAAGGAATGCGCCCTTTATGCATCACATATATACATATTCTGTTAAATTATGGTGTACGCATAAATCTGATATACTTACAGTTTTTTTTAAGTGGTTGTAATATTGCGGAATAAAGGTAACTGAATTGGATCTAACATGCGAGTATGAATAATCGAAGGTTCTACTTCATCACATTTCTGTATTATTTCCGATAAGCAGCAAGGGGTCTTTTATATGCACTTTCCCACAGACAGGACAGCACATACCACAGCCTTTGATGAACCAGTTGTGGATCACTGGTTGGAACGGAAAATATCCCAAGCTGCAAATGGATCCACTGAGAAAGATTGATAGGATGACCGACACCTTCACAGGTTAAACACAATACAGAAGACGGCAGATGTGGCCATGACCGGTGTTGCAGTTTCCGCGGCACACCAGTTTGTGAGGGACACATACATTCAAATGCATTGTCAATGGCCGTGAGCAAATCTTCATACAGAAAAAGTCAAATATCACTCAAATTACACCACCTAGAAGCAACCCACTTGGAACACATATAGAAAACATATTCAATGAATAGATTATATTAAATTTATAAGGTTAGGCTTCTGCACTTCTATTAATTTTGGATAAAACTAATGTTTTGCACTGCGCGTACTGTCAAACTCAAGGCATTGTCAATGGTCATGAGCAATCTTCATACAGAAAATACAGAAAAAGTGAAATATCTCTAAAACCACACCACCTAGAAACAAATCGCTTGGTACATAGAAAACATCTTTACCAAAAACATTATATTAAATTCATAAGGTTAGTGATGATGCTGTTCGATTTTGAAGCATGCGCAGAAGCGATGTGTCCCTCGCAAACTGGTGTGCCGCGGAAACTGCAACACCGGCCCTAGGTTTACTGGCGCCCGCGGAAAGCTGAACTTGGCTCCCCTCACAAGTATAATTTTAAAATATTTAATAATAATGTGGCGCCCCCTAGCACTTGGCACCCAGGGGAAATCCCCGAGTAGCTGGTACCACAGGATGAGGGACATCAGGAGCGCCAGTCCTGATTAGTGGCAACTCACGGAACTAATCAGGCAGAAGCACATCATTGCATTGGTAATAATATTAGCATACTAAAGTATATAACATGTTTGCTATTGTCACGCCAGTGTCATAGTAACACGTGTGCACTATGTAGCCGATGTATGCAGATTGTGAACATTGATAATCCAGGTGCCGCTAGCTTTCCCTTTAGTTTCTGTTTGTCCCACCAGGTGTTTTTCCACTGGGTGCTATCAAGCGTGGTACTAGGTATAAATGTACAGTCAGGTAGGTAGGTACCTGTCAACTCAAGGCATTGTCAGTGGTCGTGAGCAATCTTCATAGAGAAAATACAGAAAAAGTGAAATATCTCTAAAACCATACCACCTGGAAACAAATTGTTTGGTACACATATAGAAAACATGTTTAACAAAAAGATTATATTAAATTCATGAGGTTAGGGTTCAGGATTTCTATTAATTTTGACTAAAACTGATGTATTGCACTGCGCATACCGGCAAACTCAATGCATTGTCAATTGCCGTGAGCAATCTTCTTACAGAAAAGATTTAATATCTCTAAAACCACACGACCTAAACACAAACCGCTTGGAACATATATAGAAAACATGCTTAACAAAAAGATTATATTAAATTTATAAGGTTATGGTTCTGGATTTCTATTAATTTGAACTAAAACTGATGTTTTGCACTGCCCGTACCGGCAAACTCAGTGGCAGTGTGCCTTCGTTCTGCAGCCGAGCTGCGCGCGCATACACAATGTTTGTAAGCATTGAAATAGGTCTATACGAGTATACTGATATAGCTACGCTGGGACCTAGCGTGTCCGAAATCAGGCTCATGGCCCTGCTACATAAGCATATTCAGCGCTCGACGGAGCGACCCAACCAGCCACGGCTGCGACCCAACCAGCCACGGTTGAACTTGTTTGAACTTGTTTCCGCTACAAAGGTATTCGGGGTCAGCGATTGGTTAATAATATATCAAAACAAATGCTCGCTGCCATAGAATTTTTACTCAAAATTAGAAGAAATAAAGAACAATTTGGCATAAACATGGTGCACAAATGCAATATTATTACTTTATTATTACTTTATTCCACCGAAACGATGGTGGTATAACATATTGCAAATGGCGGCCCCATAAGGGGTGGCCATTTGCAATAAAAAAGAACAGCTCTGATTAGCTGAAATTATGGAAAGATCACATTATTATTTTAGTAGTTTCTTGTTCAGACATATTTACACATATATATGTATCTTTTGCACAGATTAAATTGTTTGAAGTATATTTGAAATTGATCTACATTGATTTCTGTTTAAATCACACAATATCACGACTTACTGAATGGGAAACTCATCCTGCAAGGGTATGCTCAATATGACCCAGTGGTCAGCCGTTTTTCATCCTTTCGTCGCTGTGGACACTTCTCCCCTGTTAGCGTCAGGTGAGAGCACACTGCATCAATCCAGAACATTGTTGCAGTGTACAGGCCAGACACAGGGGCCGTAATCGATTAAGACGACCTGGGTGACTCGGGTCACCCGAGTCATCAGAATTTCAAATCGAACACCGCGAGTGGAGTCGACAAAAACACGTGCCGTGTGCAAAACGACCCGAACCCAGTAACCCACCTCTTGGCTGTGGTTTGCTAGGAGCGATGAGGTCACATCTGCGCTGGAACCATCCTACAGGATAACAGCAACCAGTACCAGTCATACATATATTCTTTTTGGTAATAACCTAGATTTGTGAAATGGAAATATAACTAAACGATGCCACCATAAAATACTTTAAATCTTATTTTGTTGTAGAAATATCGGTTATAAAAAAAAAATTAAGTTTTGGATTAAGCCACCATTTTTCCACCCCAAGCGTGGAGAAACGTATTTGATTATTCGACCCGAGTCTGTAGGATGTGCGCATGCGCCAAAACGTGGCTCGGGTGACCCGAGTTGATTAATCGATTACGCCCAGGGGGTGGGGCGTGGCGTAGACAGCAGTAGCGCACACAGTGGACAGTATCTATGTGGTGCATTGGTGGAGCAGTGGTGAGGCCTACTGACTGCACACAGGGGTGAGTGGGGTTACCATGGTTACTAATTAGGACAGGGAGAACTCTCATTTGTAATCCTGCTTATATAGACATGCCCTGTAGGTTCGTGTGACTTGAGTAAGAGGAACGGAAACGCACTGACAAATGAACGTCGCAGTTGGTGGAAGATTGAGATATTGTGAATAAGGGAGGGGGGGGGGGGTATGGCCTACTTCTGGGATAAAGCTATTTAAATAGGAACAACCAGCATCCGGCCATATTACAAGACTTCCAAGACACCACAGCAAGATACCTACCCCAAACAGTGCCATGGCCCTGAGCAATGATCTTATCGCATGAATAAAAATCAATGTTACTATAACAAAAATAAAAAATAAATATATATATGCATAACCCGCAAAGTACCATGGCCCTGAGCAATGATCTCACATCATGAATAGAAATCAATTTTACTTAAAAAAATATATATATATAATCCCCCAAACAGTGCCATGGCCCTGAGCAATGATCTTATCTCATGAATAAAAGTCAATTTTACTAAAAGAATAAAGAATATATATATATGTATAACCCCCCGAAAGTGCCACAACGCTGATCAATGGTCTCATGTCATGAATAAAAATCAATTTTACTAAAAGAAAAAAAATATATATATGTATAACCCCCCCCCCCCAAATGCCATGATGCTAAGCAATGATCTTACTTCAGGAATAAAAATCAATTTTACTAAAAAAAAATTGTTTAACCCACTTCAAAAGTGCCATGCACCTGGGAAGTGTTCTTATCTCATGAATAAAAATCAATTTTACTGAAAAAACTATTAAGAAAAACACAAAAAAAAAACTCCCCCAAAAAATAAAAGTCCAACCTTAACCTGCACCCCCCCACCCACACCCCCACCCCACCCCCTCTGCCTCCTAATGGGGGTTGTCCATCAAGTAGCGGTAACGAAACATTCCGCTGCAGGATTCAATCACTGGAATCCCGGAGTCTAGCTCCGCTGATACCACGTGAGAGTCTTTATGGTGCCGCCCTTCAGAGTACCGATTGTGCGAAGGAATGCTGAGGATCAGCCTGTCCCCCTAGTGGCAGAGCCTGATAAGACACAGCCTGAGAAGACGCCGAGGTGAGACGTCAGACGTGGCGTTCCTTTTTAATAAGATTTTTTTATGAGCCCTCATATCCTTTGAACATCCTTGTTGGATAGGGCTCAGGGGCCGCCTCTCGGTCCTTTGACCTCATGCGCCGGGTAACTCCGGATCCCCAGATTCACCCTACATCTGGCACCAACAGGCTTTGATCTTGGCCAAAAGGCCGGGAAGCAATCCGGACGCGGCGTTCCTTGTGCATAGACGCGCCTCAGTCGGATATGCAGCTGACGGGCTTAGTTACTTACCAAAGGTGGGTTGTTTTTGTGAGGGGGCGTCTGGTGTTGTTTCTGGTTGTTCTTTTAATTAAAAATGTTTATATTTGTAATAGATGGTAGTGTGAGAAGTGCAGCATTGATGTCATGGACGTAGGACACTTTGAATAATGACTTAATATATACGATGACAGAGACAGTCCAGGTAAAAATGTAACATTTAAGACCTAAATGCACTGGGAAAAGTCACACTGCTTCACTGGTCACAGCTGGTCCAGTGTATTATTAACAACCCCACCCTAACAACATAATTCATAAACTCACATAACTAACTACACTAGAGTTACACTAGAATATTTCTAACAAACTGACATTTATATACCGCTTGCCTAACTGGAACTGAACATTAAAACTTACTAAAACTTTACCAACTGAATACAGAAGATAACTTCTGCTTACATTCTAAATACTATGTAAATACTCACATTGATCTGACTAATATTGATCTAGTTATATGACACTACTGTTACCTTATTGCTATGGAACTTTTGGCTTACAGAATTTCGTTGCGTTACATGCTGCAAATTGTGTATTCAACAGGTATTGCATACCTTATTCTATATACCTTTTGTGTAAATAACCCTGAATTGAAAAATGGCTGGAAGACCAGTGCTTCTGCACTGATAAAAGACTTATTCAGCAGAACAAACATATTTACCACAAAAAAAAGAAAAAAGATAAGGTAGATAACCAAACCTGAATGAGAATCAGTCAGCACTAGCAGGTAAAACACTAGCCCACACACGACCACACCACAACACGACCACACCACCGCACCACCGCACCACCGCACCACCACACCACCACACCCCCACACCACCACAACCCCACACCACCACAACCCCACACCACCACTCAACCACACCATCATGCCAGCACACGACCACACCACCGCACCACCGCGCCACCGCGCCACCACACCACTGCGCCACCACGCCACCACATCACCACGCCACCACGCCACCACACCACCGCACCACCGCACCACCGCACCACTGCTCCACCATGCCACCACGCCACCACGCCACCACGCCACCACGCCACCACGCCACCACGCCACCACACCATCGCCCCACCGCACCACCACACCACCATGCCACCGCACCACCGCGCCACCACGCCACCATGCCACCACGCCCCCACGCCACCACACTACCTACCGCACCACCGCACCACCGCACCACCGCACCACCACGCCACCACGCCACCACGCCACCACGCCACCACGCCACCACGCCACCACGCCACCACGCCACCACGCCACCACGCCACCACGCCACCACGCCACCACGCCACCACGCCACCACGCCACCACGCCACCACGCCACCGCACCACCGCACCACCGCCACCACGCCACCACGCCACCACGTCACCGCGCCACCGCACCACCGCACAACCGCACCACCGCACCACCATGACACAGCGCCACCGCGCCACCACGCCACCACGCCACCACGCCACCACGCCACCACACCACCGCACAACCGCACCACCACACCACCATGTTACCACATACACCGTACCATTTTGGCTGCAACGAGGTTGTAGCTACGGCACTAAACACCTCCTTGCCACCAAAATAGTTTCCCAGAAGGCGGTGACCATTGCTTTGGTCACAAGGAGGTCACAAAGAGGTCACAAGGATGTGGGTTCTTTAACAAACTGATATAAAATAGACTCGGCCATTTTGCGGCTTCGTGTGATATCAACCGTCTATAGGCACGTCTTGTAACCTTAATGGTGGAAATGTCACGTTAAATAAATATAGCATGCGTACTGGGTAAGGCGTAGATAAAATATTCACCCCATCCCACTGTAGGAGTGAAGGACAGCTATGTCTAAATGTGAGAACAACTGCTTTGATATGAACCAACTGTAAATAAGAGGTGGAGGTACTAGTTCCAGCATCAAGTATGTATCTATATTAAAGTAGAGTGGATAAAATGGGAGAGAATGCCAAAAGCCAAAATGGCGGCCACTGAATGTTCTCCATTTGACTTCTAAAGTGAATGAATCTACATGATTTAATCAATTAGTCACTTCAAATGTAGCAGGTTATGGGATGGTTATGTTAGATAACCATTTGAACCAAATATGTAGGCCATTAGATTGCAAATATTCGTGGTTATGTCAATAACCTAGCTCCCCGACAATCTATATATAGGGATATTTAGCAACCCCGTCCTGGAGACAGTACTGGGGTAGTAAGGCCAAAAATAAAAAGAATTGGTGATCGTCCCGGCCCGTGCCTGAAAAATCGTTCGCCCCTGATTTTTTACCTTTATATATATTTAATTGTTATATGGAGAGGGCGCGTGGAGTGAGAAATGGAAAGGAGAGCAGAGAGTGGGATGGATGGAATGAGAAATATAATGAGAAATATAATGAGAAATATAATGAAAAATATAAAAGGAAGTGAAGAGGGACGAATGGACAGGGCAGACGGGGGAAAGTTTTTTGTGTGGTTTGTTTGTTGTTTTACGTCCTAGCAACATCTAAGGTCATATTCGGATGGGTACCGACTTGTGACAGTGCGCACTCATGGCGACTTTATAGTGCTGTCCCACTGGGAAACCAGGCTGCTGGCACCATGACCCGATATCCCCCTCAGTCACATTATCCTGACACTGAACTAACCAGTCCTTGCCCTATCCCAATAATGCCGAGCGCCTGGCTATGAAGCAACAAGTATCAATTTTTAAGTCATCGTTTGACTCGACCAGGGTTCGAACCCATGACCCCACGATCTACCAGCACGGGAGACGGACGCTCTAACTCATTCGGCCATCCCGTCTGGTCGAAATGGAGAGGGATTTGAGGGGGTGATAGGGAGGGAACTGGGAAGAGGAGGAAGCAGGTTCGAGAGTGGAGGAGGTTGGGAGAGGAGGGTGTTGGACGGAGAAGAGGGAGGGAATGGGAATGGGGGTGGTGGGGGGAAATGGATGGGGGAGGCGGGGGGGGGGGGCGGGGAGGGGGAGGGAGAGCTGACAAGTGAAATACTGAGAAAAAAATAAAAATAAAAACCGCCCGCCCGACCCTGATTTGTGTGATCAAAAGGACGATCACCAACTTAAACAAAATTTGGCCTAACTAGGTAAAGCGTAAAAGCTTTGTCTCCAAAGCCAGGCAGCACAGGGCACAACGCCATTGGTCGAACGGGCTAAAGGTCCGGAACCAATCAGAATCGATCTAACAACGCGTTGAAATGGGTTCATTTCCACGCCATTTCCTGTAGAATTTGGGGACGAAAATACTAAATGCTAAAGAATAGTTAAAATCCAGTAGGTCTACGTTATCTAGTGTCACTTTACGTGGTGGGAGACAGTGGACAGAGCGTTTAATTCACGGAAGGTTGTTGGTTGTTGGAGTTTTACCGCCTGGCAACATCTAAGGTCATATCAGGATGGGTACCGATTTGTGACAGTGCACACTCATGGTGACTTTATAGTGCTGCCTCACTGGAACACCAGGGCACCAGTACCATGACCTGATATCCCACTCAGTCACATTATCCTGACACTGAGCCAACCAGTCCTTGCCCTATCCTTATAATGCCGAGCACCTGGCTAGGAAGCAACAAGTATAAATTTTTAAGTCATCGGTTTGACTCAACATCGGTTTGAACACATGGGTTGAAATCCCACCATCTACCAAAAGGGAAGACGGACGCTCAACTCATTCGGCCATCTTGTCTGGTTTCTAAGGGGCTGTCACATTAGGTTTGTTTGCGGGAGCGTACGGTGGCGTAAGCGCGTTACGTCATATACGTCAGTATATGCCGGCATACGCTACGCATACGCTACGCATACGCCGTCATACGCCGTCATACGCCGTCATACGCCGTCATACGCCGATCCTCCAACAAGCCTGTTTCCTTGCTCAACATGTTCAGCGTATGGCAGCGTATGGATCATATGCTGCTCATACGCTAGGCGTACGCTATGCATACGCCGGCATAGGTTACGCATAGGTTAGGGGTACATCGGCATAGGTTGGGCGTACGCTGGATTGACACCCGCCGGGTGTCTCTTGCGTACCCCCAACATTCTGTAAAAGTGGTGTCACACTATGGCGTATGGCGTTAGCGTATGGATTTTCGACCCATACGCCGTCATACACCATCATACGCTTCGCATACACTATGCATATGCCAGCATATGCCGTCATACGCCGTCATACGCCGTCATACGCCGTCGTACGCGCGTCCGTCCAAATTTTTTTTGAGCATACTCAAAAATTGTCGGCGTATGGCGGCGTATGGCGGCGTATGGCGGCGTATGGCGGCGTATGGCGGCGTATGGCTCATAGGCTGCTCATACGCTCGACTTACGCTATGCGTATGCCGACATAGGTTACGCATAGGTTGGGCGTACGCTGAACTTGTCAATCACAACCGTCAAACCTCATCACAGTACGCTGCGCATAGGTCGGGATACGCTTTGAATACACCGCCATAGGCTAGGGGTAGGTTAGGCATAGGTTAGGCATAGGTTAGGCATAGGTTAGGCATACGCTGGGCATACGCTTCAGATGCCGCTGGGACCTCGTGCATAGCGTATGACGGCGTATGACGGCGTATGACGGTGTGTGGGTCGAAAACCGCATATGCGGGCATACGCTAACGCCATATGCCGTAATGTGACAGGGCCTTAAACAGGAGCAGAGACAATAATCACCAGCCTCGTGTTCACGTGTTGCTCATCTACAAATAGATCATGGAAGGGGATCCTTGAGGTGTGCTGAGAGGTACTTAAATCAGGCCGCCTGGTAGCTGACTGTGGGAATAGCCAGTTTGGAGGGGCGGACTGCACCAGTAATACTACACCGTTAGCCCGGGGAAATGCATAGTATGGTGGCCATTTGTAACTGAAACCATCCAATAGAGGGGGTGTAATGACGTCACGAGACAACTTCCGGTGGCCATATTGGATTACATATGAAAGGCTTGGAAGTGCTTAAGGCCCTGTCACATTACGGCGTATGGTGGGAGCGTATTGAAAACCTACGTAGGTCCTGCGCGTGCCGGCCTATGATGACATTTGGTGACCTTTCGGGTGGTTTTGAGCGTATGTGGAACCTACGAGGAGCATACGAGGAGCGTATGAGGAGCGTATGGGAGCGTGCTGTGACATTTTTTGACAGTATGGGCCATACGCCCTCATAGGTCGGTTTTTTTTGAGAATGCACAAACAAATTTGGATGGACGGATTTATGAAAGCGTATGGCGGCGTATGCCTCATACGCTTCACATACGCCGGCATCTGGCGGCATCTGGTGGCGTATGAGTAGCGTATGCGTAGCGTATGAGTAGCGTATGAGTAGCGTATACGGCGTATGCCGACGTATATGACGTAACGCGCTTACGCCGCCATACGCTCCCGCAAAAAACCCTAATGTGACAGCCCCTTTACATTGTGTTTATTTACCGATTTGTTGGTTTATTTGTTACTGTTTTGAGCAGTTTGCCCTCAAAAGTTGGGGGAAAAGGGTTTTTTGATGGAGGGGAACTATTTGATTTATCATGTAGCCTCATATATTTGCTATGACATTAGATGATGCCAGGACGTAAAACTCCAACAACCAACGAATCTAAGGTCATATCAGAAGGGTACTGCCTTGTGACAGTGCATACTCATGGCGAGTTTATAGTGCTGCCTACCTGTCTATAGGGCTCCCTGCCTGAGAGGTCATTACAGTGCAGATTACTACATTCGTCCCCCTGGAAAGGTAAGTTTTTAAAATGGTTTATGCCCATGTTTTGTTTCAATGCTTACAATTACATACGTGCAATTACATATAAAGACACAGGCTAGGTTCAACAATCATACAACACATAGCTTGTACAGGATCCTGGTCATGGCCCCAGTTTCATGGGGGTGATGAAAATGGGAAATATTGCACCTAGAACAGGATTCGAGCCCACACCTCTTGCATTCTGGGCTAATGTCCTAACCCTTACACCACCTAGGCTCCCTGATGTCATCACCATGTACAGATATAGTACAGCTAAAAAAGTAATATATATGATTTCCACCACCTACCCACCCTCTGACGGCAGTGGTAGGAACTAATGATGCGGGTATCAGGTCACTGCGCATCATCATCATCATCATCGTGCTGTCGGTAGCGATGCGACAAAGACTGCTTTCATTACTTGACTGCCGCTCTCCATTTAGCTCTCTGCTGTGAGATTGATGTCCATGAGTCGGTCTTAATGTCTCTCAGCTTCAGGTTTCTCTTGATGGTATCCTTGAACCGGAGATGAGTAATGTAACCAGAAGACAGTTGAGAATAGAGGATCTGCTTTGGTAGCCTGTCTGATGACATCCTCATGAGGTGTCCAGTCCACCGGAGATTCTTTTTGATCAGATCTTCCATAGAGGGCAGCCGTTTGAGTATTTCCTGATTTGTCACTTTGTCCTTCCAGGTTAGCCTGATGGAATGCATGCTCTATAGAAAAAGGACTTATAGAGGATTTCCACCCCCAATTCGCCCTCTGATGGCAGCCGCAAGAATTACTGCTGTAGATAGCAGCTCACAGAAAAAGGTCTAGTATTTATACTGTAAAGCATCATCTAGGACACTGTGCTTTAGTCACACACCTCACCCACTGACACCAGGAATTTATGTAAATAGACAAATAAAACCACTTACCCGGACAGACCAGACGGGATGGCCGAATGAGTTGAGCGACCGTCTCCCGTATTGGTAGATCATGGGATTCGAACCCATGGCTTCGAACCCTGGTCGAATCAAACCAATTTTTAAAAATATACGGATTTTCAGTTCAGATTTATATATTGTCAGAGAGCATTGCTTCTCAGGTGACGGAGTGGGGACCAAGGTTATTAACAGAGAAGCAGTGGGTGCCCCAGTCGATGTGTGACATAAGAGACTATGTGGAAAATATGATAAGACATAGTGCCCGAGATTATGACATGATGTTCATATGTAAGAGACAATTAATGTTTGGTGAAATGTTCCCTCTATGCACCAGTAAGAGTGCAAGTGGAGGGGAAGGACATTTTTAATATATATTTATTGTAACTGTCTACAACTACTTGTAATGGGCAAGCACACCCAGCCATCCTGCATACATTATGGGCACCACCTGCATCTGGGGTTGAGTGACATGTGCCCCTATTAGGGCGTCGTCCCCCAGGCTGTAGAGGGTGTCTGATTGGCTGGCTGTGGGAGGCCCATTCACATGCGCCCCTTGCACCACCTGACACACAGACATCACTCTGATATATATTATTCTACATTCACTCTTGAAGGGAGACACTCTTGAGGGAGACTCTGAGCTAGGCACTCTAGCAGGAGATACTCTTCTCTTGTCCAGGAACCCAGACACTCTGTCTGAGGCTCCACTTTCTATACACAAACTAGCAGCAACTATTCGAAAGGTACTGAGCTGTGTGCGACAACCATGGGACTTTGGTTCAATGGGCTGTAGGCACTGATTCCGATACACACTAAAGAGAGTAATGAGAATCTGTGTGGACAGTAGGTAAGGAGTGAGGGTGATAGGTCGCTAGTAGGTGAACAGGAGTTGATGCCAATAAAGCACAACTTCTTCACTGTCAATCGCGCACGACTTGTCTTCCCTTTCTTTCTTATGAGTTTGTTGGAGAGGGGCATCAGGTGTGAACTGACAGACAGTTGTCAGAACGCACCTGGGGAGAGTAAGTGGTATCTTGGGGCTCTGACAGCCAAGACCCAACATATTACACAATGACATAACAATTGATACTTGTCGCTTCCTAGCCAGCCACCTGGCATTATTAGGATAGGGCAAGGACTGGTTGGCTCAGTATCAGGATAATGTGACTGAGTGGGATATCAGGTCATGGTGCTGGCAGCCTGGTCTCCCAGTGGGACAACACTATAAAGTCACCATGAGTGCACACTGTCACAAGCGGTACCCATCCTGATATGACCTTAGATGTTGCCTGGACGTAAATCTCCAACAACCAATCAACCTTACCCGGACATTTCAACTAAGGTAATGAACACCGATGCGCATTGAACCAGTTGCATATGTGAACCGTTAACCCCCCTATGTTAGTGAACCCTCACACCAAAACACCCCCCCCCATCTCCTCCATTTTGTTCTCTTCCACCCTCTCCTTTCCCCCATCACCCTCTCCCTCCCCAATAACCATTTCCTTTCCCCCATCATCCTCTCCTTTCCTCCTCCACCCTCTCCTTTCCCCCTCTACGTCCGCCCTCTCCCTCCCCTTCACCCTCTCCTTTCCCCCTCCACCCTCTCCTTTCCCCCTTCCCCTTCTCCTTTCCCCCTCTACAGTCTCCCTCCCCATCACCCTCTCACTCCCTCCCATCCGCCCTCTCCCTCCCCTCCACCCTCTCCTTTCCCCTTCCACCCCTCTCCTTTCCCCCTCCAAGCTCTCCCTCACCCCTCACCCTCTCCCACCGTCCACCCTCTCCCCTCCCCTCCACCGTTCTCCTTTCCCCCTCCAATATCTCCTTCCCCTATTCACCCTCTTCCTTCCCCCACCCTCTCCCTCTCCCGACCCCATCTCCTTTCCCCCTTCACCCTCTCAATATCCCCTCCACATCCTCCTTCCCCACCATTTATTTTATCCCCAACAGTTTCCACTCTCCACCTATTCCCTCCCTCCTTCACCCTCCTCTTCCCTCCTTCCTCTCCCTCCTCCCCCTCCCCCCTCCATACGCCCTCCTCCTTTCCTCCTCCTCCTCTTCCTCCCTTCCCCCACCCTCTGCTCCTCTCCACTTCTCCTCTCCTTCTCCACCTCCCAGTTCCACTCCCTCCGGTTCTCCTTTCTCTTCCTTCCTCCTCCCGCTCCTCCTCCCCCTCCATATCCCGCTCTTCCCCTTCCTCTCCTCTCCCCACCTCCTCTTCCTCTGCTCCTCTCGTCCTGCTCCTCCTCCCTCCCTTCCTCCTGCCCTTTCCCTTCCCCTAGATTCTCTCCTGCCGCTCCTCTTTCTTTCCCGATCCCCCCTTCTCCTTCCCCCATCTCCTCTCACTCTCCTCCCCTCCCTTCCTATTCCTCCCCCTCCCTTCCTCCTCCCCCTCCCTTCCCACTGCTCTGCCCTTCTCACGACCCTCCCCCTTCTCCCTTCCCCCTATTTCCCTTCTCTCTCCTCCCCTTCACACTCCTCCTCCCCTTCTCCCTTCCCCTATTTCCCCTCCCTCCCCTTCTCTTCACACTCCTCCTCCTCTGCTCCCTTCTCCCATTTCCCCTCCCTCCCCTCCCCTCCACACTCTCTCCTCCCCTCCTCCCTTCCCCTATTCCCCCCCCCTCCCCCTATTCCCCCCCCCACCCCCCCCCTCCCCTCCCCTCCCCTCCACACTCCTCCTCCCCTTCCCCCCCCCCCCCCCCCAACACCACCTTCCTACTGTTGACTAGAATCCCTTCCTGTATGCGGGAGGAGTGGGTGGGGAGGAGAAATAGGGGTGGGGAGGGCAGTCTCACGGTATCTGTAGATGCGTCTTCATTTTAAATTAGATACAAGATTGGGTGAAGACAGGAACCGAAAGAGGGAGGCGCTCATCACACAGCCAAAACACTTTAAATTCATTCAATTACTTCACACGTGGCACCCACAATCCACGTGTCATGCGTTGAGAAAGAAAGTTGTTACTTGCTTAACTGAGGAGAGTTTAATTCATCATTCGAAATCTTGAGTTGTTGGACACATTGAATTGGGTGCTGCGTAAACTTAACACTTCAATATGATGCCTATTTTCTGCTTTTCTTGTCTTGTGTTCACATTGCTGTGATGCTTAGACCTTGTCTGCCGTGTTATCCCTGTCCCTAAGATTGAATCATGCTTTTTTAACTTCTCAAAGCTGCATAGTCCGAAAACGCATCAATTTGTCAAAATTAAAACAATTATCTAGATGTGATTCAACATATCTAACTTAGATAGTGGTGCATTTATTAAGCATCTGTTGCCACATAGAAGGGAATACCGAGTCAATTTAATAGAATATGTGTACTGCAGAAGCCTATGGTGAAATGCCACTTACACAGGTAGATGTGGGAAGAATGATTGCAGCGGGGAGCCAAGATGGACTAATGGTTAAGACGCAATCAACTCCCCAGGTCAAAGGTCACCCTAACGTGGTCCACCAGTTAGGATAGTCTAAATGGCAGAAATGTGGGTTTGAAACACGCACTAGGCATACTAGATTGGATGGCCGAATAAGTAGAGCGCCCGCTTCCTCCATTGTTTTTTTGTGTTTTTTTCTTGAAGATTGATACTGCCTATCATGGATAAGTTTGAATAGACTTGTTTTCACCATTAGACAGTTTGTCGATAGAAAGCCCAAGCCTACAATTTTACCGACCCAAGGGATTTTTAACCTCCCACACCACGTAGACATGGTATGAGAGCAACTGGCCTTTGATGACGCTGTGAGTTATTCACAGCGGTGGAAATCCAAATTGACAGAGGTGGGGGCCATTGTTCGAACCCTGGTTGAGACAAACAAGCTAATGACATTCTGAACAACCACCACCAATAATGGGGTCTGACTATGTAGGTACCATCTGATCCCCTAGAAGTTATCATACTATTTCATTTACCGGCTAATGTACCTTTAATATCATATGAATTAATCTGATATCTAGTTTGTGAGGAAATATTGTGATGGACCGTGTTCTACTCGGCTTATGGAATGATGAGTAATAATCCCAGCCAGTTAAGCTAGTGACGTCTATCGGCAGAATCTGGAACCACTCTATTTGGGTACTTTCCGGCTTAACTGGCGGGGTCTAGTCTGTTATTGCTTCAAACCCCGGAGCCTTCCCTGGTTTATTTCACAAAGGTCAGAATAGAAGTGACCAATCACTGCCCAGCCAGGTAGCATGTAAACGCCTAAAGCTACGGACAGACAGGACGCGTGTGTCACATGTGCGTCAAGTACAAGCTGGCGTCATGCGGTTCTCATGCGCAAATAGCGAACACACTGGACACGTCTGCCACGCGTTAAAGCCGTGTTCACACGGCTCAGATCGATGTTTGTTTATTGTTGTTTTACATCCTAGCAACATCTAAGGTCATATGAGGATGGGTATCCACACATACATACATCCACACATACATCCACATGCCACATATACATCCACAATACATACATACAAACAACATACCTAACGAACAGATGCGAAGAGTAGGACGGTCCAAAAATGTGCTCCAACCACTATCAAAAGCAACTACCTGTTAGGAAGCAGTCTCCATATGATATATGAAAAAATGGGACAGTCCAAACATGTAGGATGGTCCAAACATGTGTTCTAGCCACTATGAAATTCGGTCAAAAGCCAAGCGTCACCACGCGTCAAGCGTAAAAAATCGCTCCAAAAGCGATTTGTGACGCCAACGCGACGCACACACGAGAAATGCTCATGCCAGTGTGTTCGTCTTCTCTTTATTACATACATTTCGATTTTTGATGCACGCACGACGCTTGACGCCTGCGCGGCATTCTCGCCTCACCCGACGCCCGCTGCTTACTTCTCCCTCGCCCTCCCCCGGGCCGGCTGCTTTCACACCTCACCTGCCGTTGCCCTCCAGCCCTCCCTTATAAGGCCGCCCGCCGGCCACCCTCAGCCACTCGCCCTCCAGCCTCCTCGCAGCTCTGCCGTTTTCCTCTTTGGACTTTCACCACGCCGACTCCATGTCGGACCGCTCCAACTCCTCAGGCCGCCCCAAGCATGCCAGGACAAGGAAAGGGAAAGGGCCGCAAGGGTTCCCGGGGCCGGCCTGGCCACGCCGGGACCCTCCTCAAGCTCACCGCGGGGCGCTTCACCCTCCTCGGTCCCGGCGTCCCCCTCGGCGCCCTCGGACCGCACCTCGGGCGCCGAGACGACGGCGATCCTCGAGGCCCTCCAGCGCCTCGAGACTGAGCAGCGGCAGACTGCTGCCCGCATGGACGCCCGTATGGACGCCCTGGAGTCGGGGGCGCCCTGAGCCAGGCCGGAGACGCCCTCACCTGCACCAAGGCGCCAGCCCACCTACACCACAGCGCCCGCCCCGGCACCTCGGGCGCGCGCCACGGCCGGGGCCCGGCCCCCGACGCCACCTCAAGCGACCCTGCCCGGGGCGGTACACCACCAGTACGAGCGGTATAACCACCTATCCAGCCAAGCTGCTCCGCCGCCTACCTACTACGAGGAGCCGATCGAGCACACCCCAGCATCCGCAGCCGACGCCGTGCGGGAGATACTCGCTTCCGCCGAGGCTCGGCACTCCGTGAGGCGGCAAGGTATACCGTCAGATTATATCTTCCCCTCAGACCTAGTGGAGATGGGGCCCGAGAGGAAGCCGGTGAAGAGGGGCGAGGCGACTAAAGACGAGTATAGCCTCGCCCTTCTCACCCTGATCGACCACCCCAACTTCCCCGCCCACTCCGCCCAGGGCCTACACCATCATCACCTCACCGTTCTGAGGGACAACCTCGTCTGCCCGTGGCCGTCCGTCCGCCGTTACTCCGAGACGGTGTTTACCTGGATAGCGGACGGGAGGCTCCCCCACGGGTGGCACGACCCGGTTGCCCTCAACCTCCTGAGGGTCGAATCCCTCACCATGCCCGCCCACCAAGCAGCCAACACACCCGCCCGCCCCGCAGACCCAGCCAGACCCCGGCCCCAGCCTCGCGCCCAGACCGACACCCGGGTGCCGTACAGCAGGGACCTCCACGGGGCACCCTGCAACTCATGGAATAGGGACCCCACCTCATGCACCCAAGCTACCCCGGGGGAGGTCCACGGCCAAGGGGCCACCAGGCAGCGCCACACGTGCGCGTACTGCGCCAATGTGCGAAAAGTCCTCACCATGCACAGTGAGGACGTGTGCATGGCGAAACGCGCACGTGAGCGCGTGACTCCCGCCACCTCGCCGAATTTTCAGTAAGCCGGCACCTCCCGACCGGCCCGGAGGCCCTTAACCGGCCCACTGATCCCGCAAAAGCCGCCTTCTCCACCAGCACGCCAGCCAGCGCCCCTGATACCGCCCCCGGCCCCCAGCCGGAGGCCCACCGGAGCCCCCTCAGCTCCCCCGAGGCGCGGCCTGACCACCGCCTCGGCGCCGACCTTGTCTGCACCAACTCCTCAGCCGGGGACCATCACCCCGCCCTTAAGGCCCTCAACGCCTCCCAGCACCCGCTGCTCACCAACACCCTCGACCCGGACGTCCACCTCGACCCCGGCGACACCGCTTTTCTCTGCCCCCCCAACCCCTGCCCCGACCCCCCCGCTCCCCTTCCCCTCCCCCACCCCCCCGACCGCGCCCCCCCCACCGCTCAGGACTTTGCAGCCCCCCTCTCCTGCCCCCGCCGCACCTCCTCAAGTTGCTCGAGTTCGGTTTCCACGCCAACTACTCCGCCTCGACCCCCCCCCGCCCTTCCTTCTCCAACCACCGTGAGCCCCCCGACTACCTCCCCCATATCCAGGACTTCGTCGACACGGAGCTGGCCCTCGGCGCCCTCATCGGCCCCTTCACCATTCCCCCCTTTAGCCCCTGGACACAGGTCTCGCCCATGATGACCCGCCCCAAGTCCGACTCGGGAAAGAGGCGGGTCATCGTCGACCTCTCCTACCACCGCCTCGCAGCCCTCGCCCCGGCGACCTGGAGGAACCGCCGTCGCCAGGCCGAGGAGTTCATGACCTACGCGGTTTCCCGAGGCGTGGACCCCCTCGCGCCCTCCCCCTTTGACGTAGCCGCCTTCACCACCGTCCTCTTCAGCCGCGTCCGTCAAGAACACCATCTCCGGGGCGCGGTCCTGGGTCGAGGGCGCCGGGGGCCTCACCTCGGGCTTCGACGCCCGTCTCCCCAAGGAGGTCTGTCGGGGGGGAGCGCACCTCCACGCACGTCCCGCGCCAGGCCCCTCCCCTCACGCCGCATCAGCTCGCCCTCGCCATCACCCACCTCACGCTCGCCGGGAGGCTCCTCGCCCTTCACGGCCCCGCGTCTCCCTCGGCGTCCTCGGACCGACCCTCGGGGAGTGACACGGCCACCATCCTCGAGGCCCTCCACCGCCTCACCACCCGGATGGACGCCCTCGAGACGGGGGGCGCCCGAGGAGCTCCGGAGAGCCCCTCACCCGCCCCGCCCCGGCAGGCCGCCTACATCACGCCGGCCGTACCAGCACCTCGGGCGCGCGCCGCGACCGGGAGCCGTCCCCCGCCGCCGCCTCAAGCGACTCTGCCGGGGGCAGTACACCCCCAGTATGAGGGTTATAGCCGGCTCACGGACCAAGCGCCGGCCGCCCTCCCCCCGGCTTACCTACAAGAACCCCTGGAGCACAGCCCGGCATCCGCGGCTGACGCCGTCCGCGAAATCCTGGCCTCTGCCGAGGCGCAGCTCACAGTCCGACGGAAAGGTATTCCCAGCAACTACATTTTCCCCTCGGACCTCGTGGAGAGAGGTCCGGAGCGGAAGCCGGTGAAGAGGGGCGAGGGCACGAAAGACGAATATAACCTCGCCCTTCTCACCCTCGTCAGCCACCCAGCCTTCCCTGCCCACTCCCTCCAGGGCCTCCACCACCACCACCTCACCGTGATGAGGGACATCCTGGTGCATCCGTGGCCGACCGTCCGCCGTTATTCAGAGGCCATCTTTACCTGGATAGCGGACGGGAGGCTCCCCCACGGATGGCATGACCCGGTGGCCCTCAACACCCTGAGGATGGACCCCCTCACCACCCCAGCCCACCAAGCCCCCAGCACGCCCGCCCGCCCCGCAGACACAGCCAGGCCCCGGCAGCAGCCCCGCACCAAGGCCGACACCCGGGTGTCCTCCAGCAGAGACCTCCACGGGGCCCCGCGCAGCGCCTGGAATAGAGATCCTACCTCCTGCACCCAAGCAACCCCGGGGGAGGCTCACGGCCAGGGGGGCACCAGGCAGCGCCATAGCTGCGCATACTGCGCAAACGTCCGCAAAGTCCTCACAATGCATAGTGAGGACGTTTGCATGGCAAAGCGCACACGTGAGCGCGCGATGCCGGCCACCTCGGCGGATTTTTAGTCCGCCGGTGCCCCCCGGCCGGCCCGGAGGCCCTTAACCGGCCAACCCACACAACAAGTACCATAGCCGACCCGACCTGCCCTGCCAGCCCCCCTGTCCTCGCCACCGGCCGCCAGCCGGATAGCTACCGGACCGCCCCCGGCGCCGCTAGCTCCCATGAGGCGCGGCTCCACCGCCGCACCGGCACCGCTCACATCATCACCGCCCCACACCTCGGGGTCCGCCACCCCGCACCCAAGGCTCTCAACGCCTCCCTTCATGGGCTCTCTACCATAGACTCTCAATCAATCAATCAATCAATCAAGCTCTCCAGGCCGCCCCCAGCCTCCAGTAACCCAGACTACAAAGGAGCATATCAAAAGGAGGCTACAGGAGCGATATTAAAGCAGGAGGATTACACACAATAATAAAGCAGGAGGATTACACACATGAATAATATTTGCATAAATACTTTATACCTCACATAAAAGTATGCTAGGATTAGTTTGTATTTATTATGATTATTATATATTCCGCCTATGTTATGGCGGGAATTTGATCCTGTCCCTGTACATGGCTTAAATACTGCAGATCTGGTTGGACGGTGGTGACACGTTGGCAAGCTTGTCAAAACTCTGACCCCATAGGCTTCTGCAGTAACAGGTTCTATTCAATTGCCTCATTATTCCCTTCTATGTGGCTACAAATGTTTAAGAAGTGCACCAGTATCTAAGTTAGGTATGTAGAATCAAATTTAGATAATTGTGTTGGTTTTGAAAATGTGATATTTTCATCGGACCATGCAGCTTTAATATTGGCCTGCACATTATAACTGCGGACATCACTCCGCCTCCTTCCCGCCCCCGCCCCCCCCCCCCCGTCGCCCCCCCTCCCCCCCAAACCTAATTCAGCCCCCGGTGCCCCCTGAGGCTGGCCGACCGGTTCCCTGCTGTTGACAGCGATCTCTATTCATGAAAGAACAAAAGAACCACCATACACAGAGAGATAGATCCACTGAGCAGGCAGACAAGAATGGGAGATGGACAACTCCTCAGAGTTCCTAGACCAAGCACAAACAAACTAGCTAAGGCACGAATATTTAAAGGAAGCAAGATATGGAACAAACTGCCATCTGCAATTAGAGGTGCACATTCCTACCAAGGCTTTAAGCAAAGACCCATAACACTAAGATGGCTCACTCAGCCTTTACTGTGTAATCAAAATGATCAAACCCACCACTTGGTGCGCTGGCTGTTCTCTTGGTTAAACAGGTGCTATATTATATGTGTAGTGAAGGCAGCAACCCAACAACAAAAGGGCGAGTACAGTATTTATTTTACAAACGCTCGTTGCATGACTGTCTTCGGGCTGGGCAAGGTGCCCTACCAAGTTACAATGTTTAGTCAATGAGTCAAAACATATAGCTAATACAAAAAAAAAAAACACAGGCAGAGCAGGGGAGGGAGGCGACCGGTTCCGGTGACATCCGAGGCAGAAGTGGGTCCACCGATTCCAGAACCCCAGGGAAGGGGAGGAGGAGGGGGGCGGAGGTGCCACCTAGCGGATTCGAACCCATTGGAACCAGTGATTCAATAATTCCCAGAACACCAGGGGGAGGCACTGCACTTCACCTACACCGGCATATCGAGGATATATGCGTGAATAAATGTATATATGAATATATGAATGTGAAAGATGTGTGATGATGGCGATGATGATGGTGATGCTGCTGATGATGTCTATTTGTTCATAGCAATTTCATATTGATGTGTATTCATACTTACCTATCTTATGTATAATATAATTGTATGTGTTTACATGTGAAACACCAACCAGCAGCTGGGCTGATCAAACCCACCACAAGGTGGTAGTGCGAAATTTACATTACCATGGGAGAGATAGGGAGTGAGCCGTCTTAGTATTATAGGGTCTTTGCTTTAAGTCACTCATCAGAATGCATCTCGCTGACCAGGCCCTTGAACAAGCACCATGGTGGGGATCCTGAGCCTTGCTGTGCCCATCTCTCCTTGTACTCCCCCCCCCCCCCCACCCGCTCACTCTACTATTTACCTCAGCTACACAGGTAACTAACCACGCGCTATATATCAGGTGTCAGAGCATACCGGGTTGAGTGTCGGGAATTGGGAGGAAGGGTTCCATTCTTTCAACCATCCCAACCACATACACCATACCCATGATAGCAGCACAGTTTTTGCAGCGACCCTCGTCTATAATACTGAACTTATTATGGCTAACCCACTAACACACTAACCTCCTTCATAATCTATTAATATGCCTTACTTAAAGCGGCATAGTCCGATGAAATATCAAATTTTCAAAACCTCTAGATTTGATTTTACACATCTAACTTAGATACTGATGCACTTATTAAGCATTTGTTTCTCCGTAGTAGGCAATACTGAGTCAATTTAACAGAACCTGTTACTGCAGAAGTCTATGGTGTCTGAGTTTTGGCAAGCTTGCCAAAACTAATTTTCCATGTTTGCACTCATAATATCTCAAAAGTTTACCATTTGAAATAAAAGTAACCTTGAACTAATGTAAAGTAGATACTAGTGATATATATCGATCTGATATATTTATCTCAGAAAAAATACAGAAATTCAAAACCATCGGACTATGCAACTTTAAGTACCCGCTGAACTACTTATTTACAATGTAATGTAAATGGCCGGAAGACCAGTGCATCGGAGCTGAAAAAATGTTGTTTGTTTGTTGTTGTTTTATGTCCTATCAACATCTAAGGTCATATCAGGACAGGTACCGACTTGTGACAGTATGCACTCATGGCGATTTTATAGTGCTGCCCCACTGGGAAATCAGGCCACCAGCACCATGAGCCGATATCCCACTCAGTCACATTATCCTGACACATAGCTAACCAGTCCTTGCCCTATCATAATAATGCTGAGCACCAGGCTAGGAAGCGACAAGTATCAATTTCTAAGTCATTGGTTTGACTCAACCGGGAATCTAACTAGTGAACTCCCGATCTTCCGCACGCGAGGCCTGTGCTCTATGTTCTGATGAATAAACTGTTTTACAAAAAGAAAAATGTGGTTCATGGGTGAGCACGACTCTACCAAAACTCTAAATTTTGTTGTTGTAATATTGTTCGTTGTACATTAATTGATTATACAGGGGAAATTTCAATCACAGACAATTACTCTTCCTCATTCCACTGCTCCATGCCGTATCCTAGTAATGCAGAGTGCCAGGCTAGGTATTGACAGGTATACATATTTAAGTTATTGGTTTGACATGGCTGGGGAGTTCGAATCCCATGACCTACTAAAACGGGGGGGGGCGGATGCTCAACTCATTCGACTATCCCCTCTGGATTTCTGTTTCTAACTACCATTATCAATTTAATAGGTGTGCAATAATAATATAGACCATTTAACTATATGAGCTGTAGGCACTTGGTATGCAGGTATTGCAGGTATTGCAATACCTCAGGGAGTTTGACACCCCTGCCTTGCAGAGTTGTAAACCACTGCCTTGTGATACAGGTTCTTGACAGAACCGAAGGCTAAGGGAGCAAACCCTAAACAGAAAACCATGTCACTGTGGCAGCATTAAGGGCAGTTGATGTATGGAACTCCCAACATCTCCCGACCAGCCACTGCAGGGACAAATAGTTTTGCGCCTGTCTTGACATGTTCTTGCCAGTGTGAAACCTCTATTTGCTCCCCGAGAGAGTGCTGCTGGTAACTTGAAAAAGCCAGCAGCACTTCAACACTTTTGCAGGCAGCTTTCATGAAATGTGACATTAAGACCGACTCATGGACGCAACTCTCACAGCAGAGAGCTAAATGGAGAGCGGCAGTCAAGTAATGAAAGCAGTCTTTGTCGCATCGCGACCGACAGCATGATGATGATGGTGGTAATTATAGCCGTGCCCGCATCAAAATTCGCTAACAAATTTTGTTATCAGAATGGCTATATATATATATATATATATATATATATATATATATATATATATATATAATTATTTCCTGCAAGATGGAAGGAAAAGAAAAACAAGGTAGTGGGATGGAAAACTGTATTCTCTGGCAAGAGGTAAATGCCCTATTGCCGATAAAATAACAAGAAATTGAGCGAGTGGTACAGGCATGAGGCAGAGCCATGACAGCTGAATAGGCCAGGTGGGAGTACCAGGCGAGGGAGAGGGCGTGACCAGCCGCTTGAGTAGTTGATTGTCATTAGTTGTGTTGTGTCATTTAGGTGCCAGGTAGAGAGACAGTTCATGGGTAAACAGTTTATGGATAATTATACTCGTATAATGCTTTTACAGCCCATATCCACTCGGGCCTAACTAACACCCATATCGTGCAATAAATTATTGACTAAATGTCGGTACATTTTGCATTGTTTGAATGTGTTCTATTTACTAAATGTCTGCCTGTTTTGCATTCTGCGCATTCTCGGTGGGGTCACATTGTGCATGTGTTTACTACACTATGCCTTCATTCCCAGTGAAATGTAATTTTTTACTCGGATATGATGAACCCCCAATAGCTGATGTTTACTTTTTGTGCTGGGGAGTCGTTAAATAAACAAACAAACAAAACAAACCAAAATCATTCTCAATGGATATCACATAGGAAATTGTCATATTGAATACATGCGGCATTTTCAATAACTTTATAAGACCAATATATCCTTCAACATATATAGATTCACTTTGGTTCAGACACACTCAGCGTCTCGACAAGGTCCACGGGAGTTGGAGTTTTACATCCTGGCAACATCTAAGATCATATCAGGATGGGTACCGACTTGTGACAGTGTGCACTCATGGCAATTTGATAGTGCTCCCCATTGGGAAACCAGGACGCCAGCACCATGACCTGATATCCCACTCAATCACATTATCCTGTCACTGAGGCAACCAGTCCTTGCCCTATCCTAATAATGCCAAGCGCCAGCCTAGGAAGCGACAGGTATCAAATTTTAGATCTTTCAAAAATAGGTTAAAGCTGTCTAGTAGCTCTTAGGCTGCCCTTTTCCTTCCTTCCTCCCCTCCCCCTCAATTCCTCTGATCACTACCCATCGGAAGCCAACTCCCGACCACATGGGACTGCTTTCAGCAGTGCCCATTTAGTGCTGCAGATTTGCAGCCTTCAGCACACCAATGCGACTGAAAACTCCCCCAAAATAACAACATAGTCTGATGAAAGCAACACATTTTCGAGACTAAGCCACTTAACTAACCTTGATCCCACATATCCAACTAATAGCCCTGTCACATTACGACGCATCTCACCGGCATGCCGCCAATGCGCAAAATAAGTTGTACGTGTCGAGACACGTCCAACTTTTCGGCGTTTTGGGAAAAAGGTTGACGTCAGCGCAACGTTTTGGTAGCATGCGGCCAACGTTGTGGTAACGTATATCGACGCGTGAGGAAAAAAACAAAAAGGTTTGGCGTGCCGTCCTCATAAGAACTTAGATGTTGCTAGGCTGTAAAACAACAATGCACCAGTTTGGCGCAACGTGTGGGAACGACCCTCCCGCATGCGCGGCGTCTGCCTAGTGTTCGCATAATGTTATTCCAGCGATGTCGACGTGCTTCTAACGTTGCCATAATATTGGCACCCACGCGTTAACACACGTTGTCGATCGTCGAAAGTTTTGTGCTTTCACGCGGTACCGACGCGTGCCTAACGCGCGCGTAATGTTTCCTGACGTGTGCCGACGTGCCACCCGAAAATCACACATCGGAATGTGACAGCACCATTAGATATTGGTGTATGTTAAGTTAATTAAAGTGCACCTAAGACCCATGAGCCTATGGTGCCATAATTTCTATGCGCATGCTAAAGTTCATTAGGTATGTTTACACTTCGAATATCTCCTAAGTTAGTCAATATAAATTCAAGTTACTTCAAATTAATGTAAGGTAGATTATAATTATCAATCTAATATATTTATCCAAGAAAATAACAGACACTCAAAATCATGGGATTCTGCAACGTTAAGCTATATACAAGCAAAGACCCTATAATACTAAGACGGCTCACTCAGCGTGTACTGTGTAATCAAAATGATCAAGCCCACCACTTGGTGCGCTGGCTGTTCTCTTGGTTAAACAGTTGCTATATTATATGTATAAATGTATATATGAATGTGAAAGATGTGTGATGATGGCGATGCTGATGATGATGCTGATGATGAAGTGTATTTGTTCATAGCAATTTCGTATTGATGCCTATTCATACTTACCTATCTCATGTATAATATAATTGTATGTGTTTACATGTGAAACACCAACCAGCAGCCGGGCTGATCAAACCCACCACAAGGTGGCACTGCAAAATTTACATTACCATGGAAGAGATAGGGAGTGAGCCGTCTTAGTACTATAGGGTATTTGATACAAGGTAGGCCTATTTATGATCGCCCCGAAATCATGTCTAGATAAAATATTCACCCTTATCCACAGTAAGGGTAAATAACAACCATGTGTAAATCCGAGCAAAAACCACTTTGGTATACATAAGATGTGGAGCTCCTGGTTCCATCATCCCGTGTTTATCTATATTGAAATAGAGTTGATGAAATTGGAGAGAATGCAACAAAACAAAATGGCGGACATTGAATGCGCTCAATCCGACTTTTAAAGTCTATTAATCTACATGATTTCATAAAGTATTCACCCCAAAAGTAGGTGGTTATGATATGATAGATAAGCATTTGAACCATATATTATTTAGCACCTTCGATTGCAAATTCATATGGGTATTTCCATAATCCAGCTTCCCGAATCTTTGTCTATAGGGTTGTTTAGCAGTCCTGTCCTGAACACATGCTTCCCCGTGCCCCCAGCTCTGCCAATTTGGATTTCCACCGCTGTGTATAACTTACAACGTCATCAAAGGCCGGTTGCTCTCATACCATGTCTATGTGGTGTGGGAGGTTAAAAATCCCTTGGGTCGGTAAAAGTGTAGGCTCGGGCTTTCTATCGACCAGCAGTGGAATGAGGAAGACCAGTCGTCTATGACTGAAATTTCCCCTGCTTAAACAACTAATGGACCAAAAAAAAAAGAAGAAAAAAGAGTAACTATAAAACATGTCACACTTGCTCAGGACAACCGAATCAGTTTCGGACATGCAATTAAATGCCTCAAACAGTCTGCTTCCACGTATAGGCTCACATAAATAAACTAATATTACAAATGTGAAAACCAGTAATTCGCCGTGACAAAAAGACTTACTCCAAATAATAAACGTGTTGTGCCCCCCAAATAAGAAATAAATAAAATACCAAATGGCAGCCATTCACATTGAAGCAGCAATAGATATTACTTGTGTTGGAATAATCGATATGGAATATATATCATTGCCAGGCCGTGGACTCAACGAATTCAATTCGCAAACGCCCAAGTAAACATGTGCAACCCGGGGCTCCTAGGGTAGGAGTGGCGCCCCCCCCCCCCCCCCCCCCCCCAGCGGGAGCCCTGGGAACCAAACCCGCCGGCAACTCAGTTGGCTCGATCTGCATGCCCGTGCCAAGCCTGATCCAATCAGTGAGGACGGGGTTGGTGACGATTCGCAGAGGGGCAACCGCGCTGAGGTCTATATCAGTTCGACCATGTTGGTATAGAGAGTTTTTTTAGGTTTTTTTTCAAATTTTTTATTCCAGTTGAATACCATCTTTCTTCAGCACCGAGGTGCTGTTCTTAAGGCCTTAGCAATTATAGTGCATATGAACTATTTATGGATGAGATGATGAGATGGTATGAACAATATAGACAATAGTCGTGCAACCATTATTTTCATAATCCAAAATCCATGACTACCTGTATCAGCAAGTAATGCCCAGTATATTAATGTCTCCTCACTGGTATGGTCATCAAATCACTGACATAGTCTAAAGGTAAATGGCTATTCTCCAGTCTACATGTGCAAAATATGATCCCCACTATATTTGTAATGCCTCATTTTAACCTACTATTTTAAAATGAGGCATTACAAATATAGTGGGGATCTTATTTTGCACATGTAGACTGGAGAATAGCCATTTACCTTTAGACTATGTCAGTGATTTGATGATCATACCAATGAGGAGACATTAATATAATGGGCATTTCTTTCTGATACAGGTAGTCATGGATTTTGGATTATGAAAATAATGGTTGCACGACTCATTTAACTTGTCTTGGTCAACTATAGCTTTGTCGGTAGTATATGTTTTATTGGTTTAGTCAGGTGTTATAGACTGGTGGGTATACTTTGGTAGTTGTTATTTCTTTTACTCTTTTTGCCAGGGGGGGATTTCAGAGAGGGAGAGGGAAGGGAGTGGTTTGGGACTATGTATTTATTTTGGGTCTCAATTTTTGTGGTCTATCCAGGTAGGTTTATTAATGTATGTCTATGTTGGGTACTCAACCTTTAATCTAGATTTAAATTAAGTTAGATTGTTGCATTCCTTGTTTTGGCAGAGTTTGTTCCAGAGTTGGCTTCCCTGATAAATAGGTGCTCTTCTGAGTTTGTTAGTCCTTGGATAGGGAATTTTCAAGAGGTTTCCATCTGCTGCCCTAGTATTGTGCATACTTATGTTGGTATATATTGTGTCTTGGGCTCTATTGTACATGAGTCATTAGAGATGCCTATTGCGCCTTTTGTCTAGTTTGTCCATTCCAGCTTTAGCATGTAGTTCTTCTGTGTGTAGATTTTGGCCTTTGTAAACTGTCCTGAGTGCCCTATTTTGTACTGTTTGAAGCTTTGCTTGTTGCTGTTTTGTAAGTAGTTCATATATTAGGTCATTATAATCAATTATTGGGAGAATCATTGTTTTGTACATAATAAGAGCTGTTTTTTCACTTATAAAACCCCTGAGTTTTCTGAAGGTGTTCAGTTTCCTTGCCAGTGACTGGCTTAATCTACTTAGTTGTTTATTCCGATTTAGAGTTCCATCCAGTTCAGTTCCCAAATATTTGTGGGTTTCTACCTCCCTTAGTGTTTCATTTCCAATATTAATTTGGATTTCTGGGGCTTTGTCCTTCTTGTTCTTGGTGCCATAGATAACATATTCAGTTTTGATTATATTGAGAGTTAATCTGCTTTCTTTGCACCATATATTTATTCTAGCCAAATTTTCATTTGTCAATTCTGCTGCTTTTGCTAAGTTACTGTTTGATACCAGTTGGACTGTGTCATCAGCAATTAAAATGCATTTTGTTTGCCTCAGTGCTTGGGGTAAGTCGTTTATGAACAGAAGGAATAGAAGGGGGCCCAGTGTTGATCCCTGTGGTACCCCAGTTTTTACTTGACTTAAGGTTGACTCGATGCCATTTAGTTTGGTACTTTGCTTTCGATTGGAAAGATAGTTTGTCAGAAAGGCTAGTGTTTTTGGACCCAATCCACTCTTGACAACCTTCTGCAACAGGATTTTATGATATATAGTGTCAAATGCCTTTTTAAAATCAATATATACTGCTATAGTAAGTTTGCCAGAATCCATCGCACTGAGAAGCACACCAAGGAGTGTTGAGAGTGCTTTGGTTGTGGACCTGCCTTTCCTGAAGCCATTTTGTTCATCTCCTAGGTAGTTTGTTGCTTCAAAAAATGTTTTTATTTGATCATGAATGAGTTGCTCAACTATTTGACCAGTTTTGGGTAAAAGAAAAATTGGTCTGAGGTCATTGTATGTTTAAGGGTTGCTGACTTTTGGGATAGGTACAACTGTAGCAATTTTCCAATCATCTGGGAAAATACCAGTTTCGATTGATAGGTTTACTATATGGGTGAATTCTTTGATTAATATAGTTATTGAATCAATTAGTATCCTTGAGCTGAGATCTTTAAGTCCTGATGATTTGCATTCAAACAAGCCCTTAATCTTTTTAAGTACTTCTTCCTTAGTTACTGCCCTTATGTCATATGTGACTGCATTTGGCTTTACTATGTTAACTTTATCTTTTTCTGGTATATTGTCTAGTTTATCTTCTATGAAAGTGTTTCTTGAGTTGTTAATTTGTCCCCTGTTAACTGATCCATTAAGCTGGAGATAGTTGGGGTGGTTTCCAGGGCTATGCTCTGTATGACTATCCAAAATCTCCGGGCATCTTCTTTATTTCGTAGGACTTCAGATTGTATGTACCTCGCTTTTGCAAACCTGAGTGCAGAATTAGCTCTATTCTTGATTTGGGTTGCTAAGAATGTGTCTTCAGGTAGATTTGTTTGCTCTGATTTTTCTTTAAAGTAGTCTCTATCTTTTTGTAACTCAAGAATTTAATTGCTAAGCCATTCTGGTCAACTATCTTTCACATTGTATTTTCTGAGTTGTGCATGTTGGTCTGCTGCTTTAGTTATTATTTGTTTGAGTGACTCCCAACATGAATTTGGATCCTGGTTGGCAAAGAGGGGTTCAGTATTTTCTTCTAGTAAGGTTTCACAAAATTTATCTATTTTATAGTTCCTATAGCTTCTTCCCCAGAATTCTATTAATTTCCTATTATCATTAGTTTTTTTCTTAATTCTGTAAATTGGCTTGTGGTCACTAATATTATAATTTAGAACTCCAGTGTTTTTGCAGTACTTCATGTTTGTGAATGCTAGATCATTTGTTCTGTTTGTTTCAATTGTTATTCTTGTACCTGATGTAATGACCTGTTCAAGTGCTAAGGTTGTTGCAAATTGTCTTATTTTGTTGGCTGTTATTGAGGTTTTCTTTGCAACATCAGCATTGAAGTCTCCTATGAGGACCAATTCAAATTTGTCTGTGTCTGGTATTTCCTCCAGGATCGATATTATTTGTTCAAGTGCTGAGTCCAAGTTTCCATTTGGTGGCCTGTATATGTTTCCCAGGAGTATTTTCTTACAATAGTCCCTTTCTATTATGACCCACTGCATCTCTATATTTGCATTTGAGTGATTATTATTATTTGTCCGTCATAGCAACAATATACACATGTGCATCTTGTATGATATATTATGCGAATATTAGCTGGAATTAGTATAAATGGAGTATTACATTATTATGCTTCCTTGGTTGTAATTATGTACTTGCCAAAAATCTCATAATCAACTGGCCAGCCAGGATGGCCAAATGAGTTGAGCGTCCATCTGCCGTTTTGATAGATCATTGGATTGGAAGCCACAAATGTTAACCCTATCGAGTCAAACCAATGACATCAAAATTGATATTTGTCATTTCCTAGCCAGGTGATCACCATTAACAGGATAGGCCAAGGTCTGATTGGCTCAGTGTCCGGAAAATGTGACTGAGTGGGATATCAGGTCATGGTACTGGTGATGGCCTGGTCTCCGAGTGGGGCAGCACTATTATGCCACCATGAGTGTGCCCTGTCACAAGTCGGTTCCCATCCTGATATGACCTTAGATGTTGCCAGGACGTAAAATTCCAACAACCAACCAAATATAACCTACTGATGTTGAGTAGATAACAACACTGAGCGATCTGCGTATCTGCCCAGTGTGCTCGGTCTGTTGCTTACCAGGTCAATATGTGCTCAGGGTCCTCACGTGCTACTGTGCACCAATACCACTCTCTCTTATTCCACCCGAAAAAATCCTCCCGTGTGACTGATAGAAGGGCAAGTCCATTAGGGACGATGGGAGCCAGTGGCGCAACCACCGGCCCCATGTATCGGGTCGACAGTCGAGGAGGTACATTACAGAATAATCGGTCATAATAAACAAGCAATTCCCTTCCGCACCTTTATACTTGCATAATCCGCTATAAATACATTTATGCGTAGATACTGTTTCCACTCAGACAGACACAGGCAGGAGGAAAACAAGTTTGTTTTATTTAACGACGACTCGAGAGCACATTAAGTTTTTATCATCGGCTATTGCACATCAAACATAATCGCTTTGGAGGAAACCCGCTGCCGCCACATAGGCTACTCTTTCCGATAAGCAGCAAGGGATCTTTTATATGCACTTTCCCACAGACAGGACAGCACATACCACAGCCTTTGATGAACCAGTTGTGGACCACTGGTTCCCACACAGACAGAAGGGAGAGGTTAGTGAGGTTAGTGCATGGTGGTGGCGCCACTAGTCCACTTTGGGGAATATGGCGCCTGATATACACACACAACATAACACATAGGATGGAACGAGACACTGACAACTTCCGGTTTGTATTTGACGATCCAAACGGATCTACAGGCTATTCCGGCCAGACACAGCTGGTCATCATCATCATCATCATCATGCTGTCAGTCGCAATGTGACAAAGACTGCTTTCATTACTTGACTGCCGCTCTCCATTTAGCTCTCTGCTGTGAGAGTTGCGTCCATGAGTCGGTCTTAATATCTCTCAGCTTCAGGTTTCTCTTGATGGTATCTTTGAACCGGAGACGGGGGCGCCCTCTCTTTCTGTAGCCAGAAGACAGTTGAGAATAGAGGATCTGCTTTGGTAGCCTGTCTGATCACATCCTCATGAGGTGTCCAGTCCACCGGAGATTCTTTTTGATCAGAAGATCTTCCATAGAGGGCAACCCCATCCGTTCGAGTATTTCCTTATTCGTCACTTTGTCCCTCCAGGTTAGCCTCATGATTGAACGCAGATGTCGCATCATGAAGGCATGCAGCTTTTTCACCTGCTGTCTGTACACTGTCCAGGCCTCGGCTCCATATAGTAGGGTGGATAGCACGATTGCGCGGTAGATCTTACCTTTGACCCGAATGGACACATGGTGGTTGTTCCAGAGTCTCTGGCGTAGTCGGCCGAAAGATGCGCTAGCCTTGGCCATCCTCCTCTGTATCTCAGCATCAATGCGTCCATCACTTGATATAGTGCTTCCGAGATAGGTGAATTCCGGAACAGAGTTCAGCTTGTTTCCGTCAACCATGATCTCCTCCTCTCGGGTTCTTGTAGAGTTGGGTTGGTACAGCGCCTCCGTCTTCTTGATGTTAATTTTCAGGCCAAACTTCTTTGATGCATCGGAGAAAGCGTCCACTATTTTCTGGGTCTCTTCAGCAGAGTGGGCAACCAGTGCACTGTCATCTGCGAATAGTAGCTCTCTCACCAGTATCTGAGTAGTCTTGGTCTTCGCTCTGAAGTGTGCGACATTGAATAGGTCAGCGCTCTGTCTGGACTGTATATAGATGCCATCCCCCATGTCTCGGAAAGCCTCGTCTAGCATTGCTGATAGGAAGATGGAGAAGAGCGTGGGGGCCAGTACACAACCTCTATATTCCTCTATAGTTCCCACAGTCTGTTCGATCACCTTTCTTGTAGATGGTTACAATGCTGGCATCCTTCCATGCTTGGGGTACAGAACCCTCCTCCCAGGCATTGGTGATTAGTTGGTGCAGTCTGTTGAGCAGATTGTCTCCTCCATGCTTCCATACCTCGGCAGGAATTCCATCACCCCCAGGTGCTTAGCCATCTTTCAGGCTGGCGATTGCTCTAGCCATCTCATCCATGGTTGGAATCTCATCGAGGCATGTTTTGGTAATGCGCTGCTGGATGTTGTTCAGAGCTTCGTGATCTATGTCGCCAGGGACGTTGAGTAGCTTCTGGAAGTGTTCGCTCCATCTTGCCACAACTCTCTTGCTGTCGGAAAAGGTCTCCGTTCCATCTGTTGATTTCAGGTGAACAGCTCCCTTCTTCACGGGTCCCCACGCTTCCTTCAGTCCGCTGTAGAAGCCCTTCATATTGTTTCTGTCTGCAGCTCTCTGCAGCTCCTCTGCCTTCATTTCCCACCAGTCTGACTTCAATGCACGGGTGCATTTTTGTAGCAATCTGCAGGCATCTTTGTATGCTGCAGTGGTGGATCTTGTGTTCCTGGTCTGAAACACTCTCTGGTGGGCTTGGTCTCTTCTGCTGATAAGATTCTGTAGCTCCTGATTGTTGGGGTTGAACCAGTCCTGATGTTTTCTGTCTGTTTTCTGTCTGTATTTGACGATCCAAACGGATCTACAGGCTATTCCGGCCAGACACAGCTGGTATACAGTGGTTAGAGCCCCTCACAGGTGGCGCCAGTGTGGCCAATACTGTAACTACACAGGGTCAGTAGATAGGACATAGTGAGTATAGTATAATATAGGGAACTGAAGATAGATAGTGTCCTTGTTTATATTCCCATAGTAGGTTATATAGCATATTCTCCTTCCACATCCCATAATGGTAGACATGACTTCTCTGACTGGGCCCCCTTCTAAAATGTCTTCATTTATTCAAATAACTTAAAGATAACTTGCTGATCAACTAAAGCCATTGTCAAACCTCACCGGACTGAGCACGGAGACCACCGGACAAAGAATTGTCTAGTCCGGTGCTTTCCGGTGACAAAATGTATCGAAATGTATCGAAATGGAGCGGAATTGGGTCAATTGGCGCCGGGCGACCAGACAAGTACCGTACATGTACCGTACATGTACCGAACGAGCACCGGGCGAGTACCGGACGAGTACCGGACAGGTAACGGATGGGTACTGGTTGGGTACCGAACATGTACCGGACAAAATGGACAAACCGGACTATCCCCTATCCCCTACCCACTATCCCCTATCCCCTATCCCCTATCCCCTATCCCCTATCCCTGTGGCTCCTTGCCACAGGTCAGTGCAGACTACTACATACTCAAGTACACAAGGAAGAACCTGTGGTGTTTTTGTGAAGGACATCATTATATGCCTTCACCGGAGTGGAGAGCTTGTTATACCGCCCTGATCAGTTAACTAAGGCCAGTCACCCCAGGCTAATCTGTAGGTAATTAACAGATTTTTTTTTCACAAAAAGAAGATTGTTTTCCGCCATAACATCTGATTGGTTGTTGACTTTGTATGTCCTTGCAACACCTAAGGTCATATCAGGACAAGTACCGACTTGTGACAGTGCGCACTCAAGGTAATTTTATAGTGCTGCCCCACTGCGAAATCATGCTGCCCGCACCATGACCCGATATCCCACTCAGTCACATTATCCTGACATTCAGCTGGATCTCTACTGTTAGATATGGAGTTGCTGCTGTACTTCACCACAAGATGGCGCCTCGTGACTGTGTGGAGAGTGTGAGGATCCCGTGTCGGTAATTACCGCGCTATTTAAGTCACACTGCCTGTCCATCATTGCAAAGTGAGCCCTCATTGGTTGCAGTGTGGGGGGGCTTATGGGATCGTGCACTATTTGAAAGTAAATAAGTGTTAATGCGTGTTCACAGGAAATGCGCGCCAAAGACTATTAATTACAGATAAAAGAGTGATGGCCGGCAAAGACTCCATAATTAAAGGAAGAAGAATATCTAAATATACCCATCGTACAAAGTGTAGCAAAACAAATGGCCATTTTATACGCTGGCGTATTTGGATCAAATACCCAACTGAGTGAGATTTTTCTCAATTTGAGCCACCCAATGCTACCGTACCTTGCTAAAGGAAAACATCATCATCACCAATCCCTTAAAAGGGACACATCATCATCATCAATCCCTAAAAAGGAAAACATCATCGTCATCAATCCCTTAAAAGGAAAACATCATCATCAATCCCATAAAAGGAAAACAACATCGTCATCATCATCGTCATCATCAATCCCATAAAAGGAAAACATCATCATCAATCCTTTGAAAGGAAAACATCATCATCATCTATCCCTTAAAAGGAAAACATCATCATCATCAATCCGATAAAAGGAAAACATCATCATCATCAATCCCTTAAAAGCGAGGATCATTAGAGCAGCACAGATGACTTTGCAACTGAGGCAAACATTGGGCATGGCAGTGGCAATTTTCAAAGTCTTTGGTTTGATTCTACCGGGGTTCAAACCCTCGGCTTCAAAGATGTGAAGAGAGTGGTCTAAAGGCCCTGTCACACTATGACGTAACGACGTCAGCGTAGGGATAAAATGAGGAAAACGTCAAACTTCTTGGCGTAGTATTCAAATTTGGACACAAGTTGAACGTGGACGCAGCGTAGTTGATGAGAGCATAACGTCGGTAAAGCATAGTGATAGCATCATTCAACGAGAGAGGACAACGTAATTACGCTCACGGAATGTTATGTACTTTATTCCATCGCCAGAACTACGTTGCGTTACGTTACGTGACGTTACATACGTCATGACACGGTGGCGAAATGCTGAACGTACGTTGGACGTACGTTCGGCATATGTTCTCCTAACATTCCCATTATGCCGCGTGGACGTTTCCACCAGCTTTAATATGGGTCAACATAGTGGAACATAGTGGAATGTAGTGGAACATAGTGGAACGTAGTGGAACGTAGTGGAACATAGTGGAACGTAGTGAGCAGCATTTGACTAACATCTGTCTAACGTCATTGACATTCGCCGAACGTGTACAGAACGTACGGCGAACGTAAACCCTTATGTTGGAGTTACATCGAAAGATTTGAACAGGTTCAAAACCTTGACGCGCGCCGACGTAACACGACGTAACGTGACGTAGCTCGACGTCAGTCTAACTTCATTCTGATGTCATCATAACATAACCCAAGGTACGTCAACGTAATGACGAAACGTGAGGACGTCAGACTTACGTTGGCTCGTTACGTCGTAGTGTGAGAGGGGTATAGTCAACCAGCTTCGTGTCAATTTTTCTTCTTTTTTTTTTACTATTTGTACAATGCATGAATGTGACAAACAATGCTCATCTTGTGGCTTGATGTCACGCCCCCTTTACACTCGTACCACATCTTTCGTGGTGGTTGTACCGGTAAGGTGTACGTCCCAGCTAGAAGGAATACAATGCCAACCCATCACTTATTTGTTATCTTCTTCTTATTTTAGCTGGGGACTATAGATAAATAAAACGCATCTTTTTAACAAAGAAAAAAAAAGGTTTTCTTTGCCATGTTATGGCCCTGTCACACTACGACGTAACGACGTCGACGTAGGGAGAACGTGAAGAACGTTGAACTTCTTGGCGTAGTATGCAAATTTGGGCAGAAGTTGAACGTGGATGCAGCGTAGTGGACGAGAGCGTAACGTCAGTAAAGCGTAGTGATACCGTCATTCAACGAGAGAGGTCAACGTAATGACACTCACGGAACGTTATGAACGTTATTCCATCGCCAGAAGAACGTTACGTGACGTTAGCTATGTCAAGAGACGTTGAACGTACATTGAATGCACATTCTCCTGACGTTCTCCTGACGTTCTCCTGACGTTCTCCTGACGTTCTCCTGACGTTCTCCTGACGTTCCCGTTACGCCCCGTGGGCATTTGCACTCGGTTTAATGGGGGTCAACGTAGTGGAACGTAGTTGAACGTAGTGAGGAGCGTTGGAATAACGTCCGTTTAACATCATTGACGTTCGCTGAACGTGAACAGAACGTACGGTGAACGTAAACCCTTACGTTCATCCTACGTCGAAACTTTTGAACATGTCCAAAACCTCGACGTAACTCGACGTAACACAACGTAATGTGACGTAGCTCGACGTCACTCTAACGTCATTATGACGTCATCATAACGTAATCCAACGTCCATCAACGTAATGATGAAATATCACCACGTTAGGCTCACGTTCGCTCATTACGTTGTAGTGTGACAGGGGTATTAGGTGATCTTTAAGAGTGGAAGTGGCCCAGTCTGCCCCCTCCCCCCTCCCCCAGACCTAGACCCACACGCACACGCACACGCACACGCACACGCACACGCACACGCACACGCACACGCATACGCACACACACGCACACGCACACGCACACACACACCCACACCCACACCCACACCCACACCCACACCATCGCCCACACGCACACCCACACCCACATGCACACGCACACGCACACCCACACCCACACCCACACGCACACGCACACCTATACCATCGCCCACACGCACAACCACACGCACACGCACATGCACAAGCACACGCACACGCACGCACACCCACACTCAACCGCACACGCACACGCACACGCACACCCACACCCACACCCACACCATCGCCCACACCCACACCCACACGAACACGCACACGCACATACACAAACACACCCAAATCTACACGCATATGCACACCCACACCCACACCCACACCCACACCTACACCCATACCCACACCCACATCCACACACACCCACACCCACACCCACACCCACACCCACACACACCCATACCCACACCCACACATAGTATCGCCCACACCCACACCAACACAGACCAACACACACCACCACCAAAGTCCCACCACATCCCACACATACCACCCTACACCCCACTACCACCACATCCACCCACCACATTTAATGCTCACACGTATCCACACCACCCACATCACCCCTCTCGCGCACCCCACACGCTACTATCACCACATCCACCCACCACGTTTAACACCCACACCCACCCACACCACCCACATCACCCCTGTCCCCCACCCTTCTCACCAACCACATCTCCAACCCGAAACGACCAATCAGCGTCTCAGTCGCACCTGAGGCAGTAGTACCGAGGCTGTAGTGTCACTTTATGACACCAGGGCCGCGTTCAGGGTCCGTCTCGGAGGCACCTCGGTGATGTCTCGGCGATGCTTTTTGGCTTATTTCCGTTCAGGGTGCGTATCGGCGACGTCTCAGAGACGCCTCTCTTTCCAGACTGGAGGTGAAAAGCGCCTCGAAAATGGCCGCTGTATTCACTGGTTTCAGCCAATCACAGCACAGCTTTACCATTGCAAATGGCCGCCGCCTATGGAGGTGGCCATTTTCGAGACAAAAATCTGCCTTTGCCGTTCAGACTAGTCTGACGTCAGGCCCGTCACCGAGGCGCCTCCGAGACGGAGCCTGAACGCGGCCCTGGTGGCATGCGCTGGCGCATATCGCCGAATCGAGGCTGTCTTTCTGTTCGGGAACTACGTGACTGGGGACCGGAAGTCGATGATTGTAACGATTGTGATTTAATGCTACATTCAGAAGAAAGGACATATTCTTGACGCGGCATATTTAGGTTGAAAAGTCTGCGGAACCTCGCTGTTCCCAGGCCGGTCAGACGTCCAAGTATTGATGAGGCTCAGCGTCATCTAAGATCAGCGATTAGATGAGAATTAATACCCTTTAACTTGCAGTTGCAAAGCATTTAGAAAACCCTGATTGATGAAACTGTCTTCTAAATACTACAGGACAATTTATGTAATGTTCGCACTATCACCAATATGGAAGACAGACAGCACAAACATAGGCAGGGTTGGAGTATTTCAGGAACTTGTGAACATCTTACTCTACAGTTTATGTATTTTATTTAATGTAGAATGTTGATTGGCACAATTGTACTCCAACAATCCACAACAGAAATCAATGTTAAGCAAATATCCCGGTGAGGTCCCGAAATCGGGAGCCGTGCGTTTGTGGTTCGGGTGAGATTCAAGGTCAATGTCAAGGTCAAGGTCAAGGTCGGTCCACTTCCGGTGGGCAAGCACGCCAAGTCGCAGCTTCATTCCTTCTTTCACACTAGTGGACGCTCATTCAGAAGCTATGTATTAAAGTTGCATAGTCCGATGTTTTTTGAATTTGTGTCATTCATTTTCTTAGCTAGATAATAAGTTGATTGTTATAATCTTCTACCTTACATTAGTTTGAAGTAATGATTCAATTAGGAGATATTTGAAGTGCAAGCATGACAAATTAATTTTGGCATGCTCGGCAAAACTCTGACACCATAGGCTTAAGCAGTAATAGGTTCGGCGGCAGCAGGTTTCCTCCAAAGAAATATTTCAGAATGACCATATGTTTGACGTGCAATAGCAGATGATAAAAACAAATATGCTCTAGAGGCGTCATTAAATAAAACAAACTTTCCTTTTGAGTAGTAGTATATCACAAGGACTGCTTAGCTCCGTGTCAGGATAATGTGACTGAGTGGGCTATCAGGTCATGGTTCCGATGGCATGGTCTCCCAGGGGGGGGACGCTATATGAAGTCGCAATGAATGCACATGGTCACAAGCCAGTACCCATACTGTCACATTAACTGCGCGAAACTTGAATGTGAGGAGAGCCTGCAGCTTCGGTTGAGCACTTGAAGTATGCAGAGCAGCTCGCGTGATTCCATTCACCAGAATCAGCGCTAACTGTCCCACTACCCGGGGGTAGTTCCCGAGCTGTTCGAAAGGGGGCGCGGTGGGCGGCCAGTCTGTGACAGGCAAAGAGCAGTTCGTTAAGGGTGAGGCTGATCACGGAATGAGGCACAGGCAGGTGACGACGGTAGAACAGCAGGCCCGTGCCTTTCACTGATTGGCTGGAACGGTGGGAACAGAAGAGTGTGTTGCAGAGAATTACTGATCTGAGGGAGTAGGGGTGAGGGAGTGTGGGGGGGGGGGGGGGGGAGTGAGAAGTCGCGAGGAGTGCATTAGATGCTCAGTGATTGATTAATGGTTGTAGGGACAAGGCGTAACACAATTATGGCTGGGTAATATTGTGAGGGCGTGTAATGAGGGGAATAACCCAGGCTGGGGAGCACGCGGAGCAGCACTGATAAAGTGATAGCATTGTTAGCTGCACTCAGCAGCACATAGCAGCATATATCAGCATATAGCAGCACATAGCAGCACACAACAACATGCAGCAGTACATAGCAGCACATAGCAGCACATAGCAGCACATAGCAGCACATAGCAGCACATAGCAGCACATAGCAGCACATAGCAGAACATAGTAGCACATAGTAGCACATAGTAGCACATAGCAGCACATAGTAGCACATAGCAGCACATAGCAGCACATAGCAGCACATAGCAGCACATAGCAGCACATAGCAGCACATAGCAGCACATAGCAGCACATAGCAGCACATAGCAGCACATAGCAGCACATAGCAGCACATGGCACACAACAGGCTGGGGAGCACATGACCTGACAACAGGCTGGGGAGCATGCGGAGCAGTACTGATAAAGTGATATTATTGTTAGCTCCACTCAGCAGCATATAGCAATTGCAGCACATTGCAGCACCCAGCAACCCACAGCAGCACTCAGCAGCACACAGCAACACACAGAATCACACAGCAACACCCAGAGGCATACAGTGGCAGACAACATCACATAGCATCACACTAGGGCATACAGTTGCACACGGCGTCACATAGCAACACACTGTAGTACACAGCATCAGCACCCAGCAGCACACATCATCACCCATCATCACCCATCAGCACACATCAGCACACATCAGCACACATCAGCACATATCGGCACACAACATCATACGCAGCACACAGCAGCACACAGCAGCACACAAGATCAGCACACAACATCATACACAGCACACAGCAGCACACAGCAGCACACAGCAGCACACAGCAGCACACAGCAGCACACAGCAGCACACAGCAGCACACAACAACACACAGGCATCACATAGGCAGCATGCAGCAGCACGCAGCAGCACACAACATCACACAGCAGCACACAGCAGCACACAACAGCACACAACAACACACAGCGGCACACATAGCAGTGCAAGAGGTCATGGTGAATGGCAATTAAGTTTAAAGTTGCATAATTTGCTTCAAACCACTTACCTACATTTGAGTCTATATCTTCAACTTATGTACGGATCATTGAATGATGCTTTGGAATAACAGAGACAGAATAATCAGTGAATTTCTCGTACCAGCCCTGTGGACACCTACTTTGAGAAAGTCATTAAGCAGGGACACCACTGACATATTAGTCTTGTGACCTCGTTTGTACTGCTGTCATTCCAAATACCATGAGTAGCTTAGTCAGGCTCACACAAATGTTAGATTAAGCATGATTGGTCCCTGCCCGCCTTGTGGGTATATCAAATCACACTTCTGATTGGTCCACGCTCAACCTAGTGGCCAATGAGTAAACATATTTCTGATTGGTCCATGCTCATACTGTGGGAGATGACGAAATAATCGTGTCATTTATTATGCATCACATATTCAGAGGCAGACGGAATGGCCGAATGAGTTGAATGTCCATCTCCCGTTTTGGTAGATCATGGGATTTGAACCCAGGGTGTTCGTATCCTGGCCGAGTGCTACCAATGACTTAATAAGTTATACGTTTTGCTTCCTAGCCATGCGCTCAGCATTATTATGATATGGAAAGGACTGGTTGACTCAGTGGGAGGATAATGTGACTGAGTGGGATAGCAGTTCATGGTGCTGGTGGCCTGGTCTCCCAGAGGGCAGCACCATAAAGTCACCATGAGAGTACACTGTCACAAGTCCGTACCTCTCCTGATATGACCTTAGATGTTGCCAAGACGTAAAAATAAAAAAGAAAAATATTCACAGAAGATTGGGCAGAGCCCAAGATGCAGAGTAGCAACCGCACACAGGGGTGCCAGTGTAGCAGTCATCTGTGGATCGTCGGTATAGTAAGGGTTATGCAGACAACAATGCAACTAATGGGTGAAAGGACCTAGTTCGCAATTTATACTCCCATAATGTATTATGCATCACCTATATGTTGCCCCACATTGCAATAGAAATGAAGGCAGCCCTGAAGCGAGAAAGTCAAGAATGAGTTCAAGAATTAGCTTCTTGGGCCATGGACCGGAAGTAAGTGAAGTCGCCATGATTGCATCCAGGTGGAACAAAGAGAGGTTTGTTTGGTTGCTGTGTTACTGGCACAATTAGAACAGGACTGAGCTAATAGACCAATTTCATATGACGTCAGCACACGTATTTAGGTCAGTGCGCATGCTGCTTGGCTGCAGGACAACATCTGGTCACACTGCAAACTCAATGGCTATGAGCAATCTTCATAGAGTAAAGGTGAAATATCTCTAAAACCACACCACCTAGCCACACACCGATTGGAAGACATATAGAAAACATATTCAAATAAGAGATTAAAGTTAGGGTTCTGAATTTCTATTAATTTTGAATAAAATCGACATGTTGCACTGCGCGCGTATTGCCAAACTCAATGCATTATCAATGGCGGGAGCAATCTTCATATAGAAAAAGTTAAATATTTCTAAAACCACAACACCTAGAAACAAACTGATTGGAATACACATAGAAAACATGTTTACCAAAAAGATTACATTAAATTGATATGGTTAGGGTTCTGGGTTTCTAGTAATTTTGAATAAACCTGACGTTTTGCACTGCGCATACCGGTAAACTCAATGCATTGTCAATCGAAGTGAGCAATCTTCATCAGAAAAAGTTAAATATCTCTAAAACCACACCACCTATAAACAAACTGATTGGAATACACATAGAAAACATGTTTACCAAAAAGATTATATTAAATTGATATGGTTAGGGTTCTGGATTTCTGTTAATTTTGAATAAAACTGACGTTTTGCTCTGCGCGTACGGCAAACGCAATGCATTGTCAATGGCGGTGAGCAATCTTCATACAGAAAAAGTGAAATATCTCTAAAACCACACCACCTAGAAACAAACTGCTTTGAACACATATAGAAAACATATACAACAAGTAGATTCTATTAAATTTATACGATTAGGCTTCTGGATTTCTATTAATTTTGAATAAAATAAGCGTTTTGCACTGCGCGTACTGCAAACTCAGTGGCAGTGTGCATTAGTTCAGTCATCTCTTTACTACTCACCTTGATCACTTACTCACCCTCAGCATTTGCCGACTCACATTACTCAATCACGCTTATTACTCACTCCCCTGATCACTCACTCACATTTACCATTTGCTCACCCATATTACTCAGTCACACTCATTACTCAGTCATGTGTATTACTCGGTCACTCACCCTGATCACTGACTCGCCTTCACCAATAGCTCACCCACATTACTCAATCACGCATATTACTCATTTACCCTGATCACTCACTCGCCCTGACCGTTAGCTCACCATCATTACTCAGTCACACATATTAGTATTACATACTTCCCCTGATCACTTACTCGTCCTTACCATTAGCTCATTCACATTACTCAGTCATGTTTATTCCTCAGTCACCATGAGTGAGGCAGCACTATGAAGTTGCCATTAGTGTGCACTCTAACAAGTCGGCCCCCCTCCTGATATGACCGTAGATGTTGCCAGGACATAAAGCACAAACAAACAAAGCGTGACCACTTACATTTCCTAATAACCCTTAGTCGTTTCCAGTGTCACGATTGCTAACACTTGTTAACTATTGTTAACTATAGCCCTGTTCACACACGAGCCTTAAGTCACCTCAACTAGTTTGCTTCATCTAAGTCCACTCAGATCGCACGTGTGAACGTTCCTCTCAGGCGAGTTAGAGCTAAGTCGACTCAACTAGTTCACATCAAGTAAACCGCTTCGCGAGGTAGATTAGATGAGGGGAACTAGCTTGAGTCAGCCTAAGTGGCATGTGTGAACGTAACTGGTTTAGTTGAGGTGGCTTAAACACATGGATGGAGACTGCTTCCTAAGAGGTAGTTGCTTTCATAGTGGTTAGAACACATGTTTGGACCGTCCTACATGTTTGGACCATCCCATTTCTTCATATATCATATGGAGACTGCTTCCTAACAAGTAGTTGCTTTTGATAGTGGTTGGAGCACATGTTTGGACCGTCCTACTCTTCCCATCTCTTCATTAGGTATGTTGTTTGTATGTATGTATGTGTGGATGTATGTGTGGTATGTGGATGTACCTGTGGATGTATTTGTGTGTGTATGTATGTATGTGTGGTTACCCATCCTGATATGACCTTAGATGTTGCTAGGACGTAAAACAACAACAAACAAACATCGATCTGAGCCGGTTTAACGCAAGTGTCTGAACGAGACACACTTTGAAAACTCTGTATGTGTGAACGTGCTGCTAGTTTGACTCTTGTAGTTCACCTCATCTACGTCGGCCTAACGCTGTACGTGTGACCATGGCTTATGACTAACAATCACTAACTATTGTTACTTATGATGCAGAATAACAACTAATACCAACTACAGTAAGACCCCTCTAAAACGACCATGGGACCGACTTTAAATTGCCCATTTAGGGAGGTGGTCGGCTTGGGAGTTTTTTTAAATTTGTTTCAATGGTATTATATTGTTTGGGTGATCATTTGGGACCCAAATAAAGCGATCAATATAGGGGAGTGGTCAATGATCTGTGGACGCTGTCGGTTAGAGAGGTTTTACTGTATTACTGAGCAGTGGGAAATACCTATTAGAAACTCTTGTTACAAATTATTGCTACTATTACCAAGTATTGCACTCCAAGCATCCCCATCTCTAGTTCCCCTAACTAGAAAGCTGGATAGAAAGCCATACAATAAAAATCTGCACAGGAATCCACAGAGTAAGACTGACAACAGAAATCTATGCATGAGATTGCATAGAAAACCATCTAATATAAACCTGCACATGAAGCTGCATAGAAAGCCATCTAATATAAACCTGCACATGAGACTGCATAGAAAGCCATCTAATATAAACCTGCACATGAGACTGCATAGAAAGCCATCTAATATAAACCTGCACATAAAACCTGCACATCAAATATTCAAAACCAAAATAATTATCGAGATGTTATTCTACATATCTAAGTTATTAGATTTTGCATTGCGACCTTCCATAGCGATTTTGCATACTGATTTAGAGATTGTTTTTTTACATTGTGATTTTTCATTTTGATTCTACATTGGAATGAGTAGGAGTGCTCATTCGGGGTTATTGTGGGATACAAGGAATCCCCCTCCCCCTCCTCTCTCTCCCTCCCCCTCCCCCCACCCCTCCCCCAGTACCTTGCCAGTGGCAGCAGGAGGGGTAGGGGGGGGGGGCGAGGGTGGCAAAGGGGAGCAGGACATGCCACTCACCCTAGCTTCAGTCTATGCCTCCAGACACGCTAACCACAGGGCACTCTTCCTCAGATGAACCAGTGGTCCACAACTGGTTCATCAAAGGATGTGGTATGTGCTTACCTGTCTGTGGGAAAGTGCATATAAAAGACCCCTTGCTGCTTATCGGAAAGAATAGCCTATGTGGCGGCAGCAGGTTTCCTTCAAAGAAATATGTCAGAATGACCATATGTTTGACGTCCAATAGCTGATGATACAAATCAATGTGCTCTAGAGGCGTCGTTAAATAAAACAAGCTTTACTTTATGTTACTCTTACTCATGAGATCTGCTTCACCATTACAAACTTACCCACCCACCCACAGATAGCGACAAGTATCAATTTTGATAAGTCATTGGGTTGACTCAGCTGGGTTTCGAACCCCTAACCTTCCTTCCGCATGGCTTAGAGATATAGCAACCACCGTGCTAATATAACAACACACATAGCGAGATAGCAACATTCGTAGCGATAAAACAACTACCATCGCAAGATAACGTCTATCGCAAGATAATTGTCTGTCATGTCAGTGAAAAGGGATTCTGTGTCTTCGAGAGAGACAATGTCCTTAGGCTTGTTGGAAAGTATGCCCGCAGTCAGCGCAGTAGACGATATACAATTCAATTCAATCAATTATATTCCAGAATATTGCATCCATATAGAAAAGCAGAAACTAATGGTTTGAAACTTTTTTTTTTTTAGGTAAACATTTTTTATTCATCTGAATTCAAATTTTCTTCAGCCCTGAAGCAATGGTCTTCCAGCCATGCTTAATTAACTTCAGTCATTTGCGCTATTTAGTTACAAGAACAATTTTTGATAATAATATATTGTTATTTCATTCAGCTAATTAAAGTTGCATAGTCCAATGGTTTTGAGTTTCTGTCATTTTCTGAGATTAATACATTAGTTTGATCATTGTAATATTTCTTACTTTAGTTTTAGGTGACTTCTATTTTAAACGGCTAACTTTTGAGATATTTGGAGTACAAGCATGCTAAATTAATTTTGGCAAGCACGCCAAAACTCTGACACCATAGGCATCTGCAGTAACAGGTTCTATTAAATTTCCTCAGTATTCCCTTCTATGGGGTGACAAATGTTTAATAAGTGCACCAGTATTGAAGTTAGATATATATGTAATCAAATTTAGATAATTGTTTTGATTTTGAAAAATTGATGTTTTCATCGGACTATACAGCTTTAAGTGATTGTGGTGTACCTAGTTAGGATCATTCAATCAGTGTATTTATTTATATGCAGGTGATGGGTGTATAAGAATACAGCATTTCTCCAGTGGTTATACAGTGTTGATGTGTATAATATTTTACCACATTGTTATTTCACGAGACCATACACAATGGCCGAATATATAAAGCAAATGCTTCCCATGTGGAAGGTTCGGAGTTTGATTCCTGGTCGAGTCAAATAAAGGACTTTCGAAATTGATACTCGTCGCTAACGAGCCAGGCACTTGGCATTATTAAGATAGGGCAAGAACTGGTTGGCTCAGTGTCAGGATAATGTGACTGTGTGGGATATTGGGTCATGGTGCCGATGGCCTGATCTCCCAGTGGGGCAGCACCATAAAATTGCCATGAGTGCACATTGTCACAAGTCGGTACCCATCCTGATATGATCATAAATGTGGCTAGGGCGTAACACCCCAACAAAACCAAATTCTTTCGCCAGAGGCTGATCACATTGGAGACCTTCTGTATGAAAGATTGTAATAAGGAATTGCCAGATTTAGCTATGCACATCACAAAATTAGGGACATGATTTTGCATGAGGGTGGACCCTGTGACGCAAGCATAGCACTAACAGTAAAAAATGTTGGGTTCATTATATACATATATGTATATATATCATGTATAAGAATTATGCATATATAAATAATTTAAGGTTTGCTTATCTAATTTCAGCCAACCGGCTTGGCTTATGTATTAGCTCCCATCATGTATGTGATGTATAAGCATTATGCGAGTATAAACACACGTAAGGAATTATATGTTTATTTCCTACCCTAAATATGGATGGAGTGGTTTATTTGTTGTATGCCCCCCCCCCCCCTGACCACGTGACCGGTGGCTCCACCCCCGGCGCACCTCTATCCTGGACGCTACACTATCACTTGCGCCCGAGAGTACAACCTCTCTAACCGACCACCTCCACAGATCGAGCACTCCCCTATATCGATCACTTTATTCGGGTCCCAAATGATCGCCCATACAATACCATTGTAACGATTTAAAAGAAACACCCTAAATGGGCCATTTAAAGTTAGTCAGGAATTCGAACCCTATGACCTATATCAAAGACGGGAGGCGGACGTTAAACTCATTAGGCCATCTCACCATTGTTATCTGTAGTTGCTATAGTTTAATGACGTCATCTAAATATTGGTTGTCTGGTTGATGGATGTCTGGTCATTCAACTGGTATATTTCTTGATTAGATTGCTGCACAGAGCTAGCTTTCCCCGTGGACCGCCATGGATGCAAATTTGTAATCTACGTGAGTGGTAGTGAGTCCCTCCGTCAGTGAATACATATTGATATTGGCAACGCTTATATTTCTCCGTGTTAAGCTAGCATTCCTTACACGCGGTATGCGGCATGCAAATGCGAATGCTCCAAAAAATGGAAAAGCCTCTAAGTGAATACGGGTGCTTCCATGCCTCTGAATGCGAATGCGAATGCGAATGCGAATGTGAATGCGAATGCGAATGCGGCAACTGAATCGGTCCATGTAGCCATCGGTGCGGCATGTGAATGCGAATGCTGCTGCATTTGCCATAGAAACCAATACTGTTCCTTCACAAATTTGGAGGAAAAACCCCAACAAATGTTGGGGGTTGACATATATCTACACCGCATATACGATATTCGCATGCCACATGCCGCATGCTGCATACTGCATATAAGGAATCTTAGCTTTAGGAAACAACTGGCTCTGTCTTGTGTGTGAGGGGAGATGGGAGAGAATGCCATATCTATGGATATACAGTAAAACCTCTCTAACCGACCACCTCTACAGATCGACCTCTCCCCTATATCGATCGCTTTATTTGAGTCCCAAACGATTTTTTTTTTGTTGGGTGCTAAATATGTTTATTCTGTTGAATAAGTCTTTTGTCAGTGCCGAAGCACTGGTCTTTCAGGCATTTTTCAATTCAGTGTTATTTACACAAAAGGTATACAGAATAAGGTACACAATAACTGCTGAATACACAATTTGCAGCATGTAACACAATGAAATTCTGTAACCCAAAAGTTCCATAGCAATATGGTAACAGTGGTGTCGTATAACTAGATCAATATTAGTCAGATCAATGTGAGTATTTACATAATATTTAGAATGTAAATAGAAGTTATCTTCTGTATTCAGTTGGTAAAGTTGTAGTTAGTTTTAATGTTCAGTTGCAGTCAGGCAAGCAGTATATAAATGTTGGTTTGTTAGAAATATTCTAGTGTAATTCTAGTGTAGTTAGTTATGTGAGTTCCTGATTTATGTTGTTGGGGTGGGGTTGTTAATAATACACTGGACCAGCTGTGACCAGTGAAGCAGTGGGACAATCTCAGTGCATTTAGGTCTTAAATTTACATTTTTATTTGGACCGTCTCTGTCATCGTATATGGTTATACGATCGCCCACAACATACTATTGTAGCGATAAAAGAAACTCCCTAAGCCAACCATCGCCCTAAATGGACCATTTAAAGTCGGGCTTATGGTCGGTCGATTTAGAGAGCTTCTATTGTATATGGTGTGTGGATATGTGGATGGGTAGATTTGTTTATTTGTTGGAGTGTTACGTACTGGGCACTGATGTTTACATGTTTAAATAGATATATAAATGAATAGGTGTATATATATGTTTATATGCATAAATGTATAGGTGTATATGTGCATGGATGCATCCATGCATGGATGCATATATGGATAGATGCATAGATGTACAGATGTATAGATGTATAGATGTATAGATTTGGGGAGGTGGTCGATTCAGGGAGTTAGAATATAGTTACAATGGTATTGTTGGGACCCAAATAAAGCGATCAATATAGGGGAATGGTCGATCTGTGGAGGTGGTCGGTTAGAGAGGTTTTACTGTATATTATACATATATATATAGATATATGTGTATGTATAATTACCAGTGACTACACACATGAAGTAGTATCAACTGCGGGCGAGTTTAAATTTGCCGAACTGACTCCACAACTTGGCTAACTTGCTGGACAACGGTAACACGCCTGCATTTTCCCACACTTAGCATTCTTCACTTTCAAATTCCTTTCCATGTAATTGATTTGCTGGCCATAGGCCTGCCTGTGACGATGACACTGCCCGACTTGTGTAGAGGCACTACTGCTATCAGTATCATTTGCTGTTTCCGTTTCCGACCGACTGAAGGACGGATAGTGACGGTGCCACCGGAAGTTGGCTCCCCCGGGAAGCTCTCTCCTGATTGGAGCATCGCCAGCGGCTCTACGGGCGGCAGCCGGGGGAGTGGAGGCGGCACAGCGCCCGCCAGCCCAACGGTGGTACTGGTTACTGGTAGGCATATACGAAGGCCCTACAGCTTAAATAATATGAGCATAGCAAGTTATACAATACAACAGCTTTGGGATTATGTAGATAATGGTTGCGGGATACATTTGAATTGCTGCAGTCAACTATAGCCTTGTGGTTAGTATGTTTTATTAGTTCAGTCAGGTGTTGCAGGGTGGAGGGGAGCGGGAAATAGCTCAGGCGGTAGAGTGTCCACCTCTGAAGGTGTGGGTCATCCGATCGATCTTGCTCAGTGGACACATTTGCAGTTTGGGTTATTTTCCGTTCCAACCAGTGGTCCACAACTGGTTCATCAAAGGATATGGTATGTGCTGTTCTGTCTGTAGGAAAGTGCATATCAAAGACCCCTTGCTGCTTATCGGAAAAAGCAGCCTATGTGGATGCAGTGGGTTTCCTCCAAAGAAATATGTCAGAATGACCATATGTTTGACGTCTAATATAATAGCCGGTGATAAAAATCAATGTGCCCTAGAGGCGTCGTTAAATAAAACAAACGTTCCTTTTTGCAGGGTGGAGGTTATATGTTGTTGAACGTTTGTTGTTGTTTCGTTGTTGTCGTTTTTGTGTGATTTTGTGTGTGTGTGCTGGAGTGGGGGGTGGGGTGGAGAAAGAGGAGGGTGGGTGGGTGGGTAGAACCCACATTCCAGCATCAAAGACCTCGTGAGCAGAGAGTAATGAACCAATCAAAATGCATGCAGTCCTGCTCCGCTACCAGACCACGTGATGTACAAGCTATGCACCTACTTACAAGCACATAATGGCCGCCGGATTAGAGGCACAAGGGGAGGTGGTCGAGAATCTCAAGTCTGCGCATACATCTATTAATGGGTATTATCCACGCAAACAAACCCGAAGCGAGATTCATGAGGCCACCCGGGAAAAAAAACGGTGCAAGAAAGTTTGAATGGGTAGGCCTACTGACAATGTGCCCAGCAGACGCAGCGCCACTTTCCATAGCGTTAAACCCCTGGTGTTAGAATGTAATACTTTGATATGAGTATAAACTTGGCGTGGTTTTTTTTCTTCCATGCTTTGGACAGAATCGTTATATTTAAAGTTTAAAGGGGGTGTCACGTGACACAATTTAATTTATTCACAGTTATAATGATTAAATATGCCTAGTCGTAATTTGTATAGTTTGAAACGACATATTCTTTATGAGTTATTTAGGGCCCAATGATAAAATGAGGGTTTGGGATTTAATCTGAATCAATTTCTACTAACAGAATAACTTTATATTCAAAACGGTACGCCTCAGAGTCGACTCCAATACATCTCTGTGACGTCATTTTTGCTAATTTGCGTTCAACGTGTGTCTCGGAGTTGACTCCGAGACATCGCCCTTTTCGAGTAGGAGGCGAAAACGCCTTCAAGATGGTTAAGGATGTCAGCCAATCAGAGCTGTTCCTTCAATTGCACATAACTGTAGGAAGTGTAAGTCATGGAGGCTGCCATTTTCAAGGCACCCAACTGCTGAAATTACATTCAGAATAGCGTGGCAAGTGGAATTTCTTCAAGGTGCCTCCGAGGCACCTAGTTGAACGTGGCCCTGATGTTTTACTACAAAGCTACAGTAACCTTGACACTGAAAATATTAAATGTACATCTGTTATCTCTCAATACTGTTGGATAACAGCATATTATTATTTTATTCTTTGCAGCAAATTTGTGTTTATTTTAGATTATTTTACATATGTGAATGAATGTAGCGTAACATGGCTGTAAGACCAGTGTCTCGTCGCTGAAAAAATATCTTTATTCGCTGAATAAAAATGATAATTTACCCTCTCCCCCCCCCCACTCCAAACAGGGTCTCTGTAGTCAAATTGTGGCTAGTACTAGTAGATTTGATCCTTGTTTACGTAGAATAAGGCATTTTACAGATATAGATAGCAGTGCAAACCCTGGTATCAATCAAATTGAAATTAAATGAAATTGAAGTAAGCTAAATATGAGGCCTCTTTGAGTATGCCTTATGACCTATGTAATTCCACCCCTTCCTTCCCTGTATGACGTCACAGAACTACGAATAATAGCCATGTTGTACTCAGGATAATGATGCCAAGCAAACCAATCCCAATATGTTGGGCTCGATGTCAAATATCCCATTCAACATGTTCAGCTAATCCACTCCACCCTGCCATTCGGTGGCCCGGGGACCCGGTGTTGCGGTTTCCGAGGCACACCGGTTTGCCAGGGACACATCCATTCAAATGCATTGTCAACGGCCATGAGCAAATCTTCATACAGAAAAAGTCAAATATCTCTCAAATTACACCATCTAGAAACAAATCGCTTGGTACACATATAGAAAACATCTTTACCATAAAGATTATATTACATTTTTAAGGTTAGGGTTCTTGATTTCTATTAATTTTGAATTAAACTAATGTTTTGCACTGGGCGTACCATCAAACTCAAGGCATTGTCAATGGCCGTGAGCAATCTTCATACAGAAAATGTGAAATATCTCTAAAACGACACCACCTAGAAACAAATCGCTTGGTACACATATAGAAAACATGTTTACCAAAAACATTATATTAAATTTATAAGGTTAGTAACGATGCTGTTCGATTTCGACGCATTTGCAGAAGCGATGTGTCCCTGGCAAACTGGTGAGCCTCGGAAACTGCAACACCGGTTGGGGCAGGGTGTCACGACACCGGAAGTGACGTATTCATTGTTAACAAACGCTGTAGACAGCGCCGATATTGATGTCCCACACACAGAGGTGGCGCCACCGTGTCGGAATATGCAACTAGGATGGCCACAACTGTAATGCATGCACGACATTGTGGTGATACTTAGCATGACATAATTATATAGTTGCTTGTTTCTCTGTGTATATTAGTTATTACTATAGTGCATTATGTAGCATATATAATGTAATGTTACGCTTCAATTCACGACAAACAAATACTTGGCTGGGTTAGATATTTGTGTTACATAACCGGGCTGGGAAATTCCCTGACCACGAAACTACAATGTTTCACTGTTAATACACATGCAGTAAGTAAGTATCTTCAGTGTCAGTGACCGATCTGACTCCTGCTACCCGATAAATGGGAGTTCACGCCATCGTTGGCACTGCCACCTGGTGAGTCAACCTGACATCACCATTCTAAAGCCCGCCATATGGCAGTGTTTTAGTGATTAACACACCCATGTTCACTCTTTGACCACACGGGATGGCCGAATGAGTTGAGCGTCCGTCTCCCGTGTTGGTAGATCGCAGGATTCGAATGATAGTCAAGTCAAACCAATGAAATAAAAATTGATACTTGTCGCTTCCTAGCCAGACGCTCGGCATTGTTAGGATATGGCAAGGACTGATTGGCTCAGTGTCAGGATAATGTGACTCAGTGGGATATCAGGTCATGGTGCTGGCGGCCAGGTCACCCAGTCAGGCAGCACTATAAAGTCGCCATGATTTTGCACTGTCAGTAATCGGTACACGTCCTGATATGACATTAGATGTTGCCAGGATGCAAAACCCCAACAATCAACCGTTCAGCCCTAGCACAATATTCACTGTGCAATTACCCCCAATAGCCGATGTTGACTTTTTGTGCGGGGGGGGAGGGGGGGGTCGCGAAAGCCCCAGTCACACATACCCGGATCAGGGGCCGGACGAGTCCCGGACCGCCATCTGGGGTGGTCCGGGGCGATCCGGGGTGATCCGTAGCTCGTCCGTGGCTCGTCCGTGCGGACACCCCCTGATCCGGCCTGATCCATGGCTTGTCCGGCGCCGTCCGGGCTCAGCCCCGGATGTTTTAAAATGTTTAAATGGTCCGGGGTCATTTTGAGCCACGGTTTGACCTGGACCATCCCCGGACTATCCAGGACTACCCCCGGCCTAGCCACGGACTACTCCTGGACTGCCCTCATAAGACCGGGGGTGATCCGGGATAGTCCGGGGGTGATCCGGGATAGTCCGGGGGTGGTCCGGGGCAGTCCGGGGGTGGTCCGGCCTCGTCCGGGGCCGGTCCGGCCCAGTCCGGGGGTGGTATGGGGTGGTCTGGGGCTCGTCCGGGGCTCGTCCAGGAAAGTGTGACTGCGAGGCAAAAATCTACGAAAACAGTGATTTTATCCGTGGCGGTCTGGGACCATCTGGGCCGTTGGTCCATTTGTGGTCCGGCTCAAAATCCGGGGCTCATCCGGCTATGTGTGACTGGGGCTTTAGCAAACAAACAAACAAATTAACAAATTAATCTGTAATTTTCGGGTTCAATTCATGTAAACTGAGATTTCACTTGGCTAGATATTTTTAATACAACTCCTGACTTTTTTTCCTTTTTTTTGGTGATGGTTTATTGACCCTGTCCATAACGAGTAAGTCGCATCGTGGATTGTTTTCATCGCTGAACAGCAACAAAAATCACGCAGACACATTCCAAAGACTATGTAATCACCAAAATTATGCACAGTCTTCCTCATATCATCTAAAATCCTATCTGTTAAAGGAATATTTATAATATATTCATAAACCACATTCCAGGTCACCTCTTATTGTAATTTCTATGATGGACACCCATTTCTAAGCAACGATTGTACATCTATCATCTGGCTCCAAATGCTTCATCATCATCATCATCATCATCAATCCTTTAAGCAGAACGATCATTGGAGCACCACAGATGACCTTGCAACCATTTGTCTCCAGTTTTTCCTGTTTTCCACTGCCCTCTGGAACTTGCGGAACTCCAGGTCTGTCCATTCCCTGATGTTGTCCTTCCCATCTTTTCCTTTGTCCGCCTTGTTTTCTTCCTCCCTTTCACTATGCCGTGCAAGATGGTTTTGGCATCGCTTGATTCTTGATTTACACATTCGACAAGAGAAAAAACCAGTTGACAGAAATTGACAAAGCGAGTCCAATGGCGGTACTCGAACCTCTCACCCGACACGGTGGCCGAATCGGTAGAGCGCAGGCCTCCCGTGTGGAAGGTCGGGAGTTCGAATCCAAGTCGAGTTAAACCAATGACTTATAAAATTGGTACTTGTCGGTTCCTCGCACTTGTCAGGTCAGAGTCACGTGGTAGCACTTGTCATTCCGCACTGAATTAAACACAATTCAATCAATTGTGAGCAATTAATAATAATGAAGATAGTGATAATGATGGGGAGCATGAAAGCTATAATAATTGCAATAGTAATGATTATAATAATAATAATAATAATAACAACAATAGCAATACATGGTAAGAGTAATGAAGGCAAATAAAAGAGTTTGTATCAATACCAATGTCGTGGGGATGATGAAAATGGGAATCATGCTCTCTATAATCTCTATAATCTCTATGCTCTCTGTAATCCCTGTGGTCTCTGTGGTCTCTGTGGTCTCTGTGGCCTCTGTGGTCTATGTGCTCTATGTGGCCTCTGTGGCCTCTGTAGCCTCTGTGGCCTCTCTGCTCGCTGTGCTCTCTGTGCTCTCTGTGGCCTCTGTGCTCTCTGTGGTATATGTGCTCTCTGTGGCCTCTGTGCTCGCTGTGCTCGCTGTGCTCTCTATGCTCTCTATGCTCTCTATGCTCTCTATGGTCTCTATGGTCTCTAAGGTCTCTATGGTCTCTATGCTCTGTATGCTCTCTATAATCTCTATGCTCTCTATAATCTCTATAATCTCTATGCTGTCTATAATCTCTATAATCTTTATAATCTCTATAATGTATATGCTCTCCATAATCTCTATGCTGTCTATATAAAATCTCTACAATCTCTATAATCTCTATAATCTCTAAAATGTCAATGCTCTCTATAATCTCTATAATCTTTATAATCTCTATAATGTCTATGTTCTCCATAATCTCTATGCTCTCTATAATCTCTATAATCTCTATGATCTCTGTAATCTCTATAATCTCTGTAATCTCTATATTCTCTGCAATCTCTATAATCTCTATAGTCTCTATAGTCTGAATAATATCAACAACTTCAACAATTTCAACAATTGCCTTCACCACAATAATCCCATTCCAGCAGCGCGGTGCATTGTGGGATGCGTGGAAGAAAAACAAACCCGCGAGAAGCACATGGCACATGGCACATGCTAATAAACTGGGTGCAGCTATGAAATGTGCTAGTTTTAGCTCATCTCAGTTCTTGTTTGGTACATAGAATGCCAACTAACAAAATATATATAATAAATTAAGATATTAATCTTGTATCCAGCATTGCATTTACATCAATATAATCAGCACATCTTATGTCATGTGCATTTAGATTTAGACAAATCTGGCCACTCAGGCTAGTGTTAGAGACATAGCCAGAGTCAGTTTAACTTATTTTATTCATGTTTTTATTTATATCCTATGGTTAATGACATATGTTGAACTAGAAATTGAGTAGGGTTAATCAGATATTAGTTACATATTTCTCTGAAGCAAGTGTCTGTTGACACATTTGGCATTTTAATATTTAGAACAAGAATTAATAATAGTGATGTGGATATCAGCCTTAAAGTGACTGATTGTTTTGTGTGGAATGGTATGTTTGTTAGCTCAAAATGTTTAACTATGGCTAGTTTTGTCTCAGTTATATTCATCAGGGGCCGTATGCACCAATTGGAGTTAGGGCTAACTGTGGAAAATCCATATGCATCAATCGGTGCCAGCGCTAACCGCCGACCGTAGCCTAGGCTAAGCTAAACCATTATCAAATCGGGTTTAACTGCTAGCTGGAGCGGTTAGTGTGCGTGTATGGATGTAAATCTATTCAATGCCATCATATTTAACAGAGTTACATAGTCAAATAGTGAAATTTTATTAAATTAACCCTAAAATCGACGCGAGATTAACGCTGCTGCCGCAAAGGCGACGATATTAATATTTTCGAATCGACGAATGTAAAGTAAACAAATCGCCGCCGCCGCAGCGACGTCGATATCCATACTGTCCAATGTCAACTAAAAATGGCTGCCGCCACCGCCGCCGAATCGACGGCAATATATTACACCCAAATCTATTCAATGCTGTCATATTTAACAGAATTACATACGCAATAAGTGAAATCTTATCAATTTAACCCTAAATTCGAACCAATATTAACGCTCCCGCCGCATTGGCGGCGTTATTCATATTGTCGACCTGAGGGAATTCCCAAATCTATAAATAACTTCACGGTTATCTACCCGCCCCGGCTAAAACATTGGTGCATACCAGTTTACCTTTTTTGCGGAACCCCCAGTACCCGGTGCTAGCTGACCGGAGCTAGCACCTAGCTCCGGTTAAGCCTAGCACAACTTGGTGCATACGGGCCCTGATCATTATATTGCATGTGTACATACATGTTTATGCCAAATTGTTATGTATTTCTATTAATCTGTTAATTTGGAATAAAATGGAAGTTTTGCCCTACGCGTATCGCCAAACTCAATGGCTGTATGCCTTTGCTTTGCTGCCAGCGCCATTTTCAGCGCATGCGCATTCGGAACGGTGATCTCGTCTATTCACTTTGCTGGACTAATCATCGACAGATAGGGAGGGATTCCCCATTTCGAAATGGACCGTCTCAAACACCCGCCATTAACCTTCAGCCGGTCGTCTGCTTCAGCTAAATGTCGTCTGCTGTGAAATTACCTCAAAACAAACCGATCTTCTTTTTCACGGAACGTCGAGGGCAATCCCCGCTCACCGGGTAGTCTGCGGGTGTACGTTCGCTATATGTCATATTCTGCTACTGTGCATCAGCTATATGTCATATTATGCCAGTGTGTGTCCTCTATATGTCGTATTCTACCAGTGTGCATCTGCTATATGTCATATTTTGCCAGTGTGTGTCCTCTATGTCATAGTATGCTAGTCTGTGTCCTCTATATGTCATAGTCTGCCAGTGTGTCATCTATTTGTTGTAGTCTGCCTGTGTGTCCTCTCTATATGTCGTATTCTGCAAGTGTACACCTGCTATATGTCATAGTCTGCCAGTGTGCATCATCTACATTTCGTAGTCTGCCAGTGTGTGTCCTCTGTATGTCATAGTGTGCCAGTGTGTGTCCTCTGTATGTCATAGTTTGCCAGTGTGTGTCCTCTGTATGTCATAGTCTGCCAATGTGTGTTCTCTGTATGTCATAGTCTGCCAGTGTGTGTCCTATGTATGTCTTATTCTGCCAGTGTGTGTCCTCTGTATGTCTTTGTCTGCCAGTGTGCGTCCTCTATATGCATAGTATGCCAGTGTGTGCCCACTATATGTTGTAGTCTGCCAGTGTTCCTCTGCTATATTCGTATTCTGCCAGTGTACCTCTGCCATATATTGTATTCTTCCACTTCCAGTGTACCTCCGCTATATGTCGTATTTTACCAGTGTTCCTCCGCTATATGTCGTATTATACCAGTGTACCTCCGTTATATGTCGTAATCTGCCAGTGTACCTCAGCTATATGTCGTATTCTTCCAGTGTTCCCCCGCTATATGTCGCATTGTACCAGTGTTCCTCCGGTATATGTCGTAATCTGCCAGTGTATCTCCGCTATATGTCGTATTCTGGCAGTGTACCACCCGTATATGTCGTAATCTGCCAGTGTACCTCCGCTATATGTCGTATTCTGGCAGTGTACCTCCGATATATGTTATAATCTGCCAGTGTATCTCCGCTATATGTCGTATTCCTCAAATGTACCTCCGCTATATGTCGTATTCTGCCAGTGTACCTCCGCTATATATCATATTCTGCCAGTGTTCCCCCGCTATATGTCGTATTCTGCCAGTGTTCCTCCGCCATATGTGGTAATCTGCCAGTGTATCTCCGCTATATGTCGTATTCTGGCAGTGTACCTCCCATATATGTCGTACTCTGCCAGTGTACATCCACTATATGTCGTATTCTGGCAGTGTACCTCCGCTATATGTTGTAATCTGCCAGTGTATCTCCGCTATATGTCGTATTCTGCCAGTGTACCTCAGCTATATGTCGTATTGTGCCAGTGTACCTCCGCTATGTGGTATTCTGCCAGTATACCTCCGCTAAGGGTCGTAGTCTGCGAGTGCCCAACAACAGGGTTACAAGTGAGTAGAAAAGAGCGGGGAAAGCACCGGCCAAGTCACGTGACCCCAGGTGTTGGGTCACCAATGCGTCTGTCTGCTGAGGCCGGATGTAAAACAGCTGACTTGGCTATATTTTAATTTTAATTTTTATGTTTATTGCAAATAAAGTTTGCGGATACTTTATTGTAGCTTCGTCCTGAAGAGACACATTTGTTCGATTATCCCGATAGGTGGCGAGTCGACTGATCGTTCTTTAGAGCTTCGCCAAGTCGCCTTGCTCATTCTTATCGTTGTTGTTGAAATTTTCAGTTATTAGCTGAGGAGATCTCAGTTTCATGTGGGTGACCTCACTGCTGGATAGAGACCCCTGATGTAGACGGGATGGCCGAATGAGTTAGAGCGTCCGTCTCCCGTGCTGGTAGATCGTGGGGTCGTGGGTTCGAGTCCCGGTCGAGTCAAACCAATGACTTTAAAATTGATACTTGTCACTTCCTAGCCAGGCGCTCGGCATTATTAGGATAGGGCAAGGACTGGTGTGCTCAGTGTCAGGATAATGTGACTGAGTGGGATACCAGGTCATGGTGCCGGCGGCCTGGTTTCCCAGTGGGACAGCACTATAAAGTCGCCATGAGTGTGCACTGTCACAAGTCGGTACCCGTCCTGATATGACCTTAGATGTTGCTAGGACAAACAAATCATGCGCTGATATCGATTTCCGGCCCAAGTTGAACTCACCGCTGCTTATGCTAGCCAATACCTAAGCACCTGGGTACCAGCTCATCTGCTCAAGCTATGCAAATACCACTATGGGGAGGTCACATGTGTATATGCTCCTCTGCCAATCAGCCTCACTCGCTTAAATGTTTTTACTTTAATAAGCGGAGGCGGTTTTCGAGGTCCAGCCAGAGTTCACTGAAAGCAACTTATTGTGTTGTCTTTCAACTTGCGTAAATAATACAACTTGCATAAATAATACTATGTATAAAGTAAATATGCGTATATTATGATGGAATGCAATTATCCTGTATCGCTATATTATCTCCTCGAACCTGCTGTAACCTTGTTCAGTAGTTGTTGGTAGTTGGTTGCTAATGATTGGTGTTCGGCCTGGAGGACAGGAGGGCTGCTCCAAGCAGATCTACTCCCCTTCTTCCCTCCAGGTGGCGCCTCTGCCGCCCCTCACCATCTGCCCACTCTAAATGCTTTAGCTTTAGCTCAGCCGGGGATCGAACACCATATGAGCTGGCGCTCTAACCACTGCTGGTATCCCCATAGGGCTCCACCATAAGCCTGTGATATTCGGCTGGCGGCAGCTGAGGCTTTACAGCTGCAGTAAATGGAGGTGGAGCTCTCTGCTTCGGCATTAGGCGTGTGGCCGGGTGGGGTGGGTGAGATGAGACCAGACACACTGTTCCAATCAGGAATGCAAACCAGATGACCAGTGACAGCGGCTGTATGGCTTCGGGAGGCAAGGGATGGGAGCTAACCAGACAGATTGGCTTCACGGTTTGTCTGGCTATCGATAGACGGGCCACTAGGAGTAGTATATGAGGGTGCGTTATCGACGAAAGAAGCCACTAGAAGTATATGAATGGCAATTGTAGACGAATGTGGCCACTAGGAGTAGTATCTGAGGGTGCATTATAGACGAAAGTGGCCACTAGGAGTAGTATATGAGGGTGCATTATAGACGAAAGTGGCAATTCGGAGTAGTACATGATGGTGTGTTTATCCCATCATTACTCATCATCATCATCATGCTGTCGGTCACGATGCAACAAAGAATGCTTTCATTACTTGACTGCCACTCTCCATTTAGCTCTCTGCTGTGAGAGTTGCGTGTATGAGTAGGTCTTAATGTCTCTCAGCTTCAGGTTTCTCTTGACGGTATCCTTGAACTGGAGATGAGGGCGCCCTCTCTTTCCGTAACCAGAAGACAGTTGAGAATAGATGATCTGCTTTGGTAGCCTGTCTGATGGCATCCTCATGAGGTGTCCAGTCCACCGGAGATTCTTTTTGATCAGAAGATCTTCCATAGAGGGCAGCCCGGTCCGTTCGAGTATTTCCTTATTTGTCACTTTGTCCTTCCAGGTTAGCCTCATGATTGAACGCAGATGTCGCATCATGAAGGCATGCAGCTTTTTCACCTGTCGTCTGTACACTGCCCAGGCCTTGGCTCCGTATAGTAGGGTGGTTAGCACGATTGCACGGTAGATCTTGCCTTTGACCCGAATGGACACATGCCCATCTACCTACTTACTCAAACTACTTCATGTAGTAAAAAAAACAACACCCGAGGTATTAACCTTTTAAGCATAACTCTACAAGCAAACCACACTCTATCTAACAGACTAAACAAACCATTCTTCTAACACTCCATCTCAAAATGTTAACTCCAACAACATGATAATTAAGCAATTCACAATATAGTAGGCATACAAACCTATGAGGGGAAACTATGCACCTAACCACTCCGTAATGTAAAGGTCTAATCAATACACATGTATGTATCTAAGTGTGTATGAATACAACATATAACTACTATTTTTATATATGAATTGTCAAACTATACCATATGTAAGTCTTTGAATGTTTAATATTGTTATTTCAGCTGATTTGAGCTAGCTGCTGATGACAATATCAGACTACATATACATATATTGTAAATAACTGTATTGTCACATGGCTGGAAGACCAGGGCCATGGCGCTGACAAAAGACTTTATTCAATGAATAAACTATATTTACAACAACAACAACAAAAATAGAGGAAAGTAGTCACTAGGAGTAATATATGAGGGTGCATTATAAACAGAAGTCTAGAAATAGAATGTATGACATGTGTCATAAGTGTTGTTGTTTTTTGCGGGTTTTGTTTGTGCTTATTGTGGAGCGGATGGTTCTTTGCAACCCAGCTTTACCTGTAGGTGATGATAAGGCACTGGCTACAGCCAGCGTTGTTATTGACACACGTGTGAAGTGATGAGTGGGCCCGTTTGTTGTACCGACTTGTGAGAGCGCACACTGCTGGTGACTCTATGGTGATGTCATACTGGAAGAGCCAGCTGCCAGTACTATGACCTAATATGCCACTCAGTCGTATTATCTTGATACTGAGCAAACCAGTATTTAGCAATATCCTATTAATGCTGAGGGCCAGGCTAGGAAGTGACAAGTGTCAACTTTGCACATTATTAGTTTGACTCATTCTGTGCATAAACCTATGATGTCCTACACAGGAAACCAGCCAACACTCTTGGCGATTCAGCCATCCCATCTTGTAGACAGAGAATAGCAGCTCAGGGGGTGGGACAGATTACGTCACCTTCATCTATAATGCAACGTCATATACTACACCTTTATAGGCTCGTCTTGAAATGTGATAACATCATCACTGAATTAGGCCATCTTCATCATATTAGGCCATCTCATCATATTGTGATGGGGGCCTTTCTCGGCTGCCCGGAACTTGACCCTCACGCTGTAGACCCCCCAAGCAAGCAGGAGAACAAGTATGTTTGCTTCTTTCGTCTTTAATCTCTGCTCACTGCGGCATCCACGATCAAGTGACCCGCCTCTGCCCTGCCAGGTCCCACATCAACTTCTGGGGGAGGTTACGCTAGCCGCATGCAGTAGATGGCAGCCCTGACGCGGCGCTTCCCAGTGGCTACAGTACCGCCACCTATCGCTATGAACTGCGACGGTGACGGAGCAGTCCTTGTTGCCACCGTATGGTAGTGGATCTCATGTCTGGACTACTACACTATTATAGTAGTCTGGACTGACCTCTCAACAACAACAAACAAACAAACAAACCTCTCAGGCAAGGAGCCCCATAGACAAGTTCGCATTGGTAGGGTGGTTGCAGTATTTCTCATTTTCATCACAACCATGATACTGATTTCCATGACCAGGATCCTGTACAAGCGACATGTTGTATGGTTGTTAAACCTACGCTGTTCATGTATGTGTAACTGCAATCAATGCCTGTATGTATATAATTGCAAGCATTAAATGACTTATGGACGTAAGCCATTTAAAATTCCAGCGGGACGTGTGTAATAGTCTGTATTGACCTCTCAGTCAAGAACTGAAGTGGCTAAATTTGTGTAAAATGAGAATAAAATTGAACTCACACAACATAGCTAATATTACAAGCACGATTCAGTCTAGTTGTTCTTGAGAACTCTAAAATTGGTTCATGCCTTATATTGGTAAAGAGGCTATTTACATTAAAGCATTGTTGGTGCAAGGATATGAAATCTACACATTTGAACAGATGTGTCTGAGTAAAAATGCATGCGTCAGCCAAGAGTGGCCAATGTGGCATCAAATGTCTCATTCACTGCCTGGGTTATCATCATCAAACCCTTAACTGCGAGTGTATTTGGGGCACCACATTTAGTCGTTGGGGCACCACGCATGAATTTGCAACCAGTTCTCTCCATTGTTCCTTGTTCTCCACTCCAGTCTGGGACTTGCCAAACTCCAGGCCTGTCCATTCCCTGATGTTGTCGCCCCACCTCTTCCTTTGTCCGCCTTGCTTTCTTCCCCCTTTCACTGTGCCTTTCAAGATGGTTTTGGCTAGACCTGATCTCGACTAGATACACTACAACCTCTTTGTGAGTTAAATGTAGTGACAGTGTTTTGTAATTAAAGTTGGGTGGTCCGATGGTTTTGAGCTTCTGTCATTTTCTGAGATAAATATAGTAGGTTGGTCATTATAATCTACCTTTCAGTAGTTTCAAGTAACTTTTATTTTAAATGGCTAACTTCTTAGATATTTGAAGTGCAACCTTGCACAAATAATGTTGGCAAGCATGCCAAAACTCGGACACCATAGGCTTCTGCAGTAACAGGTTGTATTAAATTGACCCAGTATTCACTTCTATGTGGCAACAAATGGTTTATACGTGCACCAGTATCTAAATTAGAAATGTAGAATCAAATTTAGATAATTGTTTTGGTTTTGAAAATTTGATGTTTTCATCGGAGTATGCAGCTTTAGCTATCTACACAATGTAAAGCTTGCGGCTAAGCTGTGAAAATAACTTAGTTGGATCTGAATGGAAGACTAGTAAGCGCCTTCTCGATGAAAAAATATTGTATCCAAGTGGTTAAAACAAGGTTTACCACAAACAAAAACACCGTTGCTAAAACCTGTCAGCATATAGCTGCTGTTGTTTTCTCAGATGTCCCTGTCTATGAAACATACAAGACTGACTGTTTTGGCTCACATGCCGCCATTTGCAAATATAGAACCGATGGCCATTGTTTGCAGTTCGTCAATGTCTATAAATAGTCTTCTCATTAGCGAGAAGCCCGCAGTGGAGGAGACAGGAGAGTTCCACTCACTGGTCTCCCAATCATGGCCAGGAAGGCTTATGATTGGTCTCCCAACCATGGCCAGGAAGGCTTATGATGCGCAAGGTTAGGCAGATAATATAATGCTTTTTTTCCCCAAAGTTCTGTTTGTTGTTGTTGCATTTGTTGATTAAGCCGGTGAAGTTCAATCACGGGCAATTGGTCTTCCTCATGTCCACTGCTCCTTGCCCTGTGCTAGTAGTAATTCCGAATCCGAGGCTTTAGGGTGGTTGACCTGTGGAATGACTTGCCGGAGAGTGTCATAGCAGCAGAGTCGGTGAACTGTTTCAAGGCCCGACTGGATGCATTCTGGTCAAGCATTACGTATATCTTGGAGCCAGTGACAGTTGCTACAATCCACCACATCTGAAGAACTGTCTCGATTTCTATTAATTAAGAGCGGCTAACAGGTCCAAAGCGTATCATAGCTGTGTCCCATTGATTGATTGATAGTATCAATTTTTAAGTCATCGGTATGATTCAGCCAGGGTTCGAAACTGATAGGTTCGAGTCTCATGACCTGACAAAACAGGAAGTGAAATCTCAACTCATTCTCCCCTACCACCCGGGGTATAGGACTTACTTATCACAGTTACATATTGAAACAGACTCAGCCGCTTTGTGGTTTCGTTCAGTTTGATAATAATTTGAGATAAGTTGCGCCCTGCATGCCAAATAGGTGTTAATTATGTATCACACTAATACATTTATTACACGTTAATTATGTATTATGCCAATAACATATTCTAATTCTATTCCAATTTTCCCCTGTTGGTAGATCACGGGTTCGAACCCTGGTTGAGTCAAACCAATGATTTAATCATTGATACTTGTCGCTTCCTAGCCTGGCGCTCAGCATTAGTAGGATAGAGCAAGGACGGGTTGGCTCAGTGTCAGGATAACGTGACTGAGTGGGATATCAGGTCATGGTGCTGGCACCCTGGTCTCCTAGTGGGGCAGCACTATAAAGTTGCCATGAGTGTGCACTGTCACAAGTCAGTGGCAATTCTGATATGACCTTAGATGTTGCCAGCACGCAAAGCTCCAAAAAACAACCAACCAGCTTTACCAATTCAACACTCTCTGCATAACGCATCACCTATACACCGGACACACTGGGCGAATCGGCAAGCGCACTGGTTGGGTCCCTGTCTTGGAGGTCGTGGGTTCGAAACCTGATCGAGTCAAGCTAAATATATTAGGTTAAACGTTGCAACACTACCATACCGGAAGTAGATGTTGATACTAGCGCCGAAACCGGCATAGCGGAATAAGTCGGCAATGCACAAAGGCAGGACCCTCACTGCCTGTATGTCTGTCTATGTGGTCAATATGTTTATTCTGCTGAATAAGTCTTTTGTCAGTGCTGAAGCACTGGTCTCCCAGCCATTTTTCAATTCAGGGTTATTTACACAAAAGGTATATAGAATAAGGTATACAATAACTGTTGAATACACAATTTGCAGCACGTAACACAATGAAATTCTGTAACCCAAATGTTCTATATCAATATGGTAACAGTAGTGTTGTATAACTAGATCAATATTAGTCAGATTAATGTGAGTAGTGAGTATTTACATAGTATTTAGAATGTAAGCAGAAGTTATCTTCTGTATTCAGTTGGTAAAGTTGTAGTAAGTTTTAATGTTCAGTTGCAGTTAGGCAAGCGGTATATAAAGGTCAGTTTCTTAGAAATATTCTAGTGTAACTCTAGTGTAGTTAGTTATGTGAGTTTATGAATTATGCTGTTGGGGTAGGGTTGTTAATAATACACAGGACCAGCTGTGACCAGTGAAGCAGTTGGACCAATCCCAGTGCATTTAGGTCTTAAATTTTACACTTTTATTTGGACTGTCTCTGTCATTGTATATGGTTGACAGGAAATAATAGAGGAACAGCAACAAATAAAAAAAGGGGGGGGGGGAAGAACTGAGGCTGAGGGTTTGGTGGTCTATATGTCTATATTAATCCAGTTTTAATTCAAATGGCTAACCTTGCATATATTTAAACTGAAAACGTAGCCAATAGACTACATCACGGTTCCAGCGGCGCGGTGCATTGTGGGATGCGTCAGAGCAAAACAAACCCGCGATAAGCACATGGCACATGCTAATACACTGGCTACAGCTATGAAATGTGCTAGTTTCAGCTCATCTCAGCTCTTGTTTGAAACATACGCAGCACATCTTATGCCATTGTAAAAATATACGGATTTTCGGTTAAGAATTATATATTGGCAGAGAGCATTATTATTCTTGGATGTCGGAGTGGGACTTAAGTTATGTAAACTAAAAGTAACTAAAATCAATAGAATCCCACTCCCATTGTACATGATGCTGAATGAGGTAAACTATATGTTATATATTATGAGTGGAGTTGATGGAAATGTATATGATGGTGAATGATGTAAGCTATCTGTTATATATGATGTTTGGAGTTAATGGAAAGAGTTCCTTTGCAAGAAACAGTACATGATGATTGAAATGTTCTCTATGTGTTCATAAAGAATACAAAAGAGGAAAAGAATGATTTTACTATATACAATATCTGTAGCTGTTGCAAGATCCTGTCCACCCAAGACCACCCGACGGACCCACCTGCCTAATTTGCATATGTATGGAGTACACCACCTGCAGCTGGTTTGAGTGACAGCCCCTAATGGGGTGGTCACCCACCCAGTCTGTGGGGGAGTGTCTCATTGGCTGGCTGGGGAATGTCCGGTCACCTGACTCCCTTGTCCTATCCTGACCACACACTAGTCTCAACTAATTAATTATTCAAGATTTTGCTTCTAACACACTAAAGGAAAATCACTCTCATCCTGGCTCTTGAGTGAGACACACCTACTCTAGAGCAGGACCCCAGACACTCTGTCTGATGCTATCCAAATTCAGCTATTCAAATTGAGTGTATCCACAGCCATAGGACTCCTGTCCCATGGGTTGTTGGCACTGTTTCAATATACAGGCTAAAGTGACAATGAGACATAGTGTGGGCAGTATATGAGGAGTACAGGTGCTAGGTCACATGTAAGGGGGATGACAGGAGTTGCTGCCAATAAAGCACAACTTATTCACTGTTCATCCTTGTGACTAGTTTTCCTTCCTCTTTCCAGACATGGTTAAATTGATTAGACTGATTGCATCACAGGTGAAATGAAGGGGGAGAGTTTTGTAATTACATAGGGTGCTCACAGCGGCAGAGCATCCGTGTTTTTATACCATGTTCATTTAGATTTAGACAAATCTAGACACACAGACTAGTGTTAGAGCCATAGCCAGAATCAGTTTTACTTATTTTCTTCATGTTTTTATTTATATCCTATGGTTAATGACATATTTAGAAATAGACAATGAGTAGGGTTAATCAGATATTGGTTATATATTTCTTTGAAACAAGTTTTTGTTGACACATTTGACATTTTAAAATTTAGAACAAGAATTACTTCTGGCTAATCAATGGTGACTGAAATTGTACTTTTCTTAGCTCAAAATGCTTAATTATGAGAGCTGTGTCTTAAACATATTCATTATATTATTATATTGCATCCTTCCATCCATGTTTGTGCCAAATTGTTATGTATTTCTATTTATTCTGAATAAAAATAAAAATCAAAGTTTTGCCCTATGCGCATCGGCAAACTCAATGGCCGTAAGCCTTTGCTTTGCTCCCAACGCCGTTTTCAGCACATGCGCAGTCGGAACCATGATGTATCTATTAAATGTACCTACTAATCCTTCCATGCAGTAATCAAAGCTAAGTGATAAGTGATAAGTGCATCAGTATCTATGTTGGATACTTAGATTTAAATCTACATTGTTACAGGTTCACAATCCTGTATCCGAAGTATTGAAAGCCGAAAGCTCCGAAAACCAAGTGGGTTTTTTCCCATGCAGCTTATAAATAAACTGCTAACCTATTTAGTCTGTATTTATCCCACCTAATGTGAACATTCATCCGCTTATCTGTAGAAATATTAATGCATTTGATTACAGTTCAATTGGATCTATAGGCATATATGCTTAAGTTTTACCAAATATTTTTGTTGGAAATAGTATTGATGATCTATAATTATCCCGCTATTTCATATATCAGCATATTACTGTATAAATAAACTCTAATCAGATTTTTAATCTTTATTCATCCAGTTAGTGGGAATGGCTACATTTTCTTTTTAATGTAGTCTTAAAATGTTTGAATTCTACCAGACGGGATGGCCGAATGAGTTAGAGCGCCCGTCTCCCGTGCTGGTAGATCGTGGGGTCGAACCCTGGTCGAATCAAACCAATGACTTAAAAATTGGTACTTTTTGTTTCATAGCCAGGCGCTCGGCATTATTAGGACAGGGCAAGGACTGGTGTGCTCAGTGTCAGGATAATGTGACTGAGTCCGATATCAGGTCATGGTGCTGGTGGCCTGGTTTCCCAGTGGGACACCACTATAAACTTGCCATGAGTGGGCACTGTCACAAGTAGGTACCCATCCTGATATGACCTTAGATGTTGCTAGGATGTAAAACAACAAACAAACAAACAAATCCGAAAACAAATATATATGATTATTTTTGGATAAATATATTAGCTCCATCGTTATAATCTACCTCTGAAGTAACTTTAATTTCAATCCGCTAACTTTGATGGAGGTATTTGAAGTGAAAACATGCCAAATTAATCATGGTTTCTGAGATGACTGGAGGTGAGCGATAATGGGGCGAGTGTGTAGGGACGGGCTAAGGTCGGCGTACTTCCATGAAAGATGTCGCTTAATTAATTAGAAATGAGTCAGGATGTTTGCAGCCCTCCCCCATTCCCCCCACCCCCACCCCCACCCCAGCCACCCCTGTCCCTCCCTATCCCACCTGACGCAGCGTTTTGATGCTGACGTAGATGTTGACACTAGCGCCGGAACCGCCTCAGCGGAATATTCCAGCAACGCACCCATGCAGACCCCTCACTGTCTATCTATCTATCCATCTATCTATATATCTATCTATCTATATATCTCTGTGTATCTATCTATATCTGTATATATGTCTGTCAGTGTGTTGTCTATATACATATATGCATGTATATCTTATCTATCTATCTATATATCTGTCTATTTGTATATCTATATATCTGTATATCTATGTGTATATCTGTATATCTGCCATTCTGCCTGTCTATGTGTATATATGTCTATATGTATGTCTATATGTCTATCTGTCTGTCTATATATATATATATATGTCTATATATCTATATGTCTGTCTATCTATCTATTGTATATATATATATATATCTGTTTATTATCTGTATATCTGCTTATCTGCCTGTATATTTGTCTATATGTCTGTCTATATGTATATATATATATATATCTGTCTGTCTGTCTGTCTATATGTATGTCTGTATGTCTATATATATATCTGTCTACCTATCTGTCCATCTGTCTATCTATCGATATATCTATATATATATTTGGCTATATATCTGTCTGTCTAGATATATATCTATATGTCTATGTGGCTGTCTATTTATATCTGTATATCTGTCTATGTATCTATCTGTCGATTTGTCTATCTGTCTATCTGCCTTTCTATATATATCTGTCTATATGTCTGTCTATATGTATATTCGATCGATCTGTCTGTCTATCTATCTGTGTATCTATATATATATCACCTCAGTCTTGCCGGGTTACACGGAGCTCTGCGACCCTCGATGAGCCTAGGACGTAAGACCCCCTAATAAACCCGAACCATTCAGGACGGCTACGCAGTGTCATTTCTAAATAGTGAGTCAATGAGTGAGCCACAAAGAAAGGAATAACGAGCCATTTTAAGAGAACCTGTTACTGCATAAGCCTATGGTGTACGAGTTTTGGCATGCTTGCCAAAATTAATATTGTATGTTCGCACTTCAAAATTTAAAATGAAAGTTACTTCAAACTAAGGTGACGTATATAATAACAATCCATTTAATATCGCTATCTCAGAAAAATGACAGAAAATTAAAACCATTGGACTATGCAACTTTTAAATGCGCTATTAATTATTATATTCTGTATTTCTATTCCATTTCCTGTAGTTTTCTGCTGACTTCTTTGGTTCTGGGTGCTCTCCCAATGTATCCGTTGTGAAGTTGTCCATTACTGTTTTGTTGCTGCCATGATAGGGCGGGTTGGCGGTGGAAATCCTTTTTTAAGACACTTTCCACAGAGTAGGCTGCACAGTGAGTTGCTACCCACAACACTAGTTCTTTCCACTGCCGTCAGAGCGCGGATTGGTGGTGAAAATCCTCTACAAGACCTTTTCACAATGCATACTGCACAGCATTAGTTCTTTCCACTGTCATCAGAGGGTAGGTTGGTAGTGGAAATCTTCTATAATACCTTTTCCACAGAGCATGTTACACAGTGAGCTGCTGTCCACAATACTAGTTCATGTTACGGCCACCAGAGGGCAGGTTGGTGTTGAAAATAGCCTATTGAGTCTAGTGGACCTTTGGAATGCGTTTGACTGCAGTTGCCCCTTAGACAATGCATGTCCAGAGTTCCTCGGGCTTCAAACCCCATATCGGGCAATATCTGCTTAATATCAACACCCGACCCACCCAGGGGGTGAGGCTAATGACTATCACGTGATTATGCATAAACAATACCTATAGAGAGAGAACATAAAGGAATTATCGAGAAACCAGAAACCAGAATCAGCTACCAGCTGGGTATAAGTTTCAATACTGCTAAAACTGATTCTGGGCAAATCTGTGCTTATAAAGTGTGTCCGCTGGTGACCAGCGTGACACAAACAGTAATCAAGCTGGTTCCCTGTTCCGTTTTGAGTACTGTAAAATATGTGAGAAGGCACTGGGACCAGTTTATATCAATTTAGAGGAAACATCAAGGGGAGTCGGTCCTAAACATTGCTTATTCATATTACAAGCACAGCAAAACAAATATCCCACAATGCACCTTCCCACTCCAACCACAATGCCATCATTTAGATAACAAAACAAATAACAAGACATCAGTTTTTGGTATTAGACAAATTTTGATTGAGCATCCAGACTGTTATAACAAAAGACCATGAACCACCAGCACAACGTTTGGTCATTAGTAACAGGGGCCCAGCTTCCATAGACACAGGTACGCAGTTGGATACCACCTGACATTACAAATATTTTATCTTTAATTAAAATATGCGATGTAAATGTGTGTATGCTCGATGCGCAATAGTGTTTTATTCCATCGCCAATAAAGACTTTGTACCACATGAAAATGCAAAACTAGGCCCTTGAGTTATCAAAGCTCAGTAACTCCTACGGAGAGTACCGGGCGCGGTGGCCGAATCGGTAGAGCTCGGGCCTTGCGTGTGGGAGATCGAGAGTTTGGTTCCTGGTCGAGTCAAACCAATGACTTATAAAATTAATACTTGTCGCTTCCTAGCCCGGTGCTCGGCATTAATAGGATAGGGCAAGGAGTGGTTAGCTCAGTATCAGGATAATGTGAATGAGTGGGATATCAGGTCATGGTGCTGGTGGCCTGATTTCCCAGTGGGGCAACACTATAAACTTGCTATGAGTGCGTACTGCTATAAGTCGGTACCCATCCTGATATGACCTTAGATGTTGCCAGGACATAAAACTCCAACAGCCAAACCAACCTGTAGATATTGGCACGAATTAATCAAGACACAGCCTCCGTGGCAATCAACTACAGAATTCCACCCACCGAGCAGACACTTCACCGATTGGTCTGGTCTGGTTGGAACCTTTTTCTAATCACACCCAGTGATTAGTTCGAATCTTAACCGGTGAAGTTGGTTTTCATATTTAATTAAGGTGAGCGTGAGTTTGAGTGCTCAAAGTGTCTCATTAGTGATTATCGGATGAGTGTTATTTATGGTATATGTATACACACGGTACATGCTTTGGGTCTGGCAGAGGATATATATAATTTACGACACAAACAAGCAGCTTCTTATACATGGACTTTATTCAAGTAGTCAAAAGTTCACAGGTCAAATGTTCGTCGATTCAGGCTCTCAACCCTATCGCTTGTAGTGTCTTGTTTGTTGTTTGTAGGGATGGGTGGGCGGCCAAGTAAAGCTGGTGGAGTTGGTGATCCGGCTGCTGGAGGCATAGTGATGGAAGCAGGATCTGGTGGGCGGCCGACAACCGGGCGTGAAGTCACGAGTCTCGAGTCCGAGAGTAAGTTCGCGAGAATTCTGGCAGAAGGCATGGTGGTTAGCGGGATCAAACCCAGGTGTCGCCACTGCAGTACCTCCTTGTTCACGTGCAAATTACCCAAGATGACGAACCAACTTGAACGATTCCCTTTCATGTTTTTATACTAGCATAGTTTGTATATATATGCACGTCCCTGATCATATATATATATATGCACGGACCTGATCATGGGTACTGAAAGTGTTACACTATAGCCATAGAATAAAAGTGGCAACAGGGTCATAAAAGTACATGCACTGTGTTGTGTGGAATATCTCCTGAGGAATGAGTTAAAATTTAGAGCAAGAAAGTTTGTATTTTGACTGTACTATTCAGACGTTGCAAAATAAGGGTAAAAACATGCAGCATTAATGGTCACACATGAAAATCGGACACAACAGGCTGGCTAATAAACAAGACACTGAACGATACAAGGAGCTGTCAGTAAAACAAACACCTTTTTAACTCATTAATGTGGAAATTTAATTTTTATTGTCATTCTTTTTGGCAAGAGCTTTGTACACATATGCTCTTCGCAAGTACAAAATTCGGACACGATAGGTTATATACAGAAGTGGAAACTTGCTACATTAATAAGCTGGCTAAAAAACAACACAATGAACGATACAAGAATCTGTCAGTAAAACAAACACTTTTTTAAAACTCATTAATGTGGAAATTTAATTTTTATTGAGTGACCTTATAATAGAAAGACAATGTGAAAAGAGTATGTGATGCCATGTAACAAATGAGTGCTATTTTTAGTTCATTTTAAAACAAAGTGTTGTCCCTAGCTACAATTTTCCAGCACTGCAGCCATAATCTGATAATGTCTGCTTTCTCTAGGCTACTGAATATCACCTATTTTGAAACTGTGGACCATTTAGTGATTAGATGATTATTAAATGGGCAGGTACTGAATGGACTCATGATCAGAGCTTTACACATATATAAATATATCTACAGTACAATGACAAGAGAGACAAATAAGGTAGTGAGTTGAGTAATTTAATCTCTGGCAAGGGATTATATGCCCTTGCCCGTAAAAAAAGAAAAGAATCCTCCTGTGTGACTCACACTGGTCAACATCCGGGGGAGGGGAGGGGGGCGAAAAGGCGCCACAGGTACAGTGTTGTATTTTACGGAGGAAAACAATAATAATAAGTAATATTACCTTGCAAATCTCTATTCTCGCATAATACGTTCATCATGCTGTCGGTCGCAATGCGACAAAGACTGCTTTCATTACTTGACTGCCGCTCTCCATTTAGCTCTCTGCTGTGAGAGTGATCTCCATGAGTCGGTCTTAATGTCTCTCAGCTTCAGGTTTCTCTTGATGGTATCCTTGAACAAGAGACGAGGGCGCCCTCTCTTTCTGTAACCAGAAGACAGTTGAGAATAAAGGATCTGCTTTGGTAGCCTGTCTGATGACATCCTCATGAGGTGTCCAGTCCACCGGAGATTCTTTTTGATCAAAAGATCTTCCATACAGGGCAGCCCCGTCCGTTCGAGTATTTCCTTATTTGTCACTTTATCCTTCCAGGTTATCCTTCCATGATTGAACGCAGATGTCGCATCATGAAGGCATGCAGCTTTTTCACCTGTCGTCTGTACACTGTCTAGGCCTTGGCTCCATAGAGTAGGGTGGATAGCACGATTGCACGGGAGATCTTGCCTTATATGTTATACATCACATAAATGGACAGTACAATGACGAGAGCGACAGATAAGGTAGTGGGTTGAGTAATTTAATCTCTGGCAAGAGATTTTGTTTGTTTGTCGTCCTAGCAACATCTAAAGTCATATCAGGACGGGTACCGACTTGTGACAGTGCGCACTCATGGCAACTTTATAGTGCTGCCCCACTGGGAAATCAGGCCGCAAGCACCATGTCCTGATATCCCACTCAGTCACATTATCCTGACACTGAGCCAACCAGTCCCTGCCCTATCCTAATAATGCCGAGCGCCAGGCTCGGAAGCGACAAGTATAAATTTGTAAGTCATTGGTTTGACTCGACCAGGATTCGAACCCACAAACTCATGGGTTCGGATCTCCCGATCTCCCAAAGCAGGAGACGGACTCATTCGGCCAACCCATCTGGTCTCTGGCAAGGGATTACATACCAAATATCCATGGATATATATATTTCCCACACTACACCCTCCACCCGAATCACAATGCCAGCATTTTAATAACATTATATATATATCTGTTTGAGTGGTTAGAGTGGCGGAGTGGTTAGAGTGTCAGACTTTTTTCTAGGTCGGACTCCTAATCTGAAGGTTGGTGGTTCGATTCCCAGTGCCCCCACCTCTGCCAATTTGGATTTCCACCGCTGTGTATAACTTACAGCGTCATCAAAGGCCAGTTGCTCGCATACCATGTCTATGTGGTGTGGGAGGTTAAAAATCCCTTGGGTCGGTAAAAGTGTAGGCTTGGGCTTTGTATTGACAAACTGTCTAATGGTGAAAACAAGTCTATTCAGACTTATCCATGATAGGCAGTATAAATCTTCAAGAAAAAATAAAGAAAACACCCTCCGGTACAAGTGAGGTTGTGGCGTCCGTTAGGAGCGGAGCAGGCCGGTGGTGGCGCCACTGGTAACTAGTGCAAAGGATTGGAGGCAGAACATAGAACGGTACAATATATATAATCAAATAATTCCCATTTGCGCCTTTATACTCGCATAATACATTATCCATCTTATATCCATCTTAGTGTGCTTGGCGCAAGAGGGGGCCCCGCCCACCAATTACCCTGAACAGCTGGAGAGGGGGGTGGGTGCACTCCACCAATGTGCCAAGGAGGGATGAAGTATATGCTCCCCATGGATTTATACTCGTATAATGCGTTATACATCACATATATATGTGCACATCTGCCCATCGCCCCTTTCTCCAACTCTAAGCTGCTCCTGAGTGGAATCAACTCTTTATATCACTCTGCGACAAATCCCACCTGTGCCTGTTTCTGCGAACCACGTGCCCATTTAAAGCTGCATAGTCCAATGAAGCATCAAATTTTCAAAATCAAGACAATAATCTAGATTTGATTCTCCATATCTAACTTAGATACTGATACACTTATTAAGTATTTGTTGCCACATATAAGGGACTACTGAGTCGATTTAATAGAACCTGATACTGCAGAAGCCTACGGTATCCGAGTTTTGGCAAGCTTGCCAAAATTATTTTCACATGTTTGAATTTCAAATATCTCAAAAGGTAGCCATTTCAATAAAAAGTTACTTCAGACTAAATTAATGTAGATTATAATGATCAATTTAATATACTTATCTCAGAAAAATGTCAGAAACTCAAGACCATCGGACTATCCAACTTGAACAAACGCGGCCTAGGATGAGCTGGTGTATGACGGGATGGTGGGTGTGAGGGGGTGGGGGGGGGGCGGGGGGGGGCGGTGGGAAGAGGAGGGTGGAGGGAGGGAGATGGTGGAGGGTGAGAGGAGAGGATGTGGGGTGATGGGAGGGAAGGGTGGGGGAGCGGGGATGGGGGATGAGGGGTGATGGGAGAGGGGAGGGTTGTGAAATGGGGGAGGGTAGGAGGGGTGGGGGACGGGGTGGAGGAGGGGGAGGGTAGGAGGGGTGGGGGATGGGGAGGGTAGGAGGAGGGGGAGGGTAGGAGGGGTGGGGGATGGGGAGGGTAGGAGGAGGGGGAGGGTAGGAGGGGTGGGGGATGGGGAGGGTAGGAGCGGGTGGGGAGGGGTAAGGGGGGGTAGGGGTGGTGGAAGGGGAGGGTAGAGGGGGTGGGAGAGGAGGAGGGGTGGGGCGATGGGGGGAGGGACAAGGTGAGGGGGGGGGGAGATAATGTATCCTCGATTTAGTCATGCTGCACTGTTGGCATGCGCATCTATCCACTTCCAGTATGCCAGACTTTGTTTGCGGCTTATGGAGTTTCCGGTGAATAGCACTGAACATGCCCGAAGCTGATTGAGAAGATACACATCCTGTTGAAGCCATAATCCCCGTGAGAGGGGGGGGGGAGCCTGTTGGGTCTGGTGAGGCGCCGTCTTCGCTTCCGCTGGAGGATTACCGAGCCTGGTTCAAGGCGCTGAGTAAGCCCTTGTGTTTACAGCCGGGAACAGAGCATTGCATTAACCTATTGACCCCCCCCCCGTCCTGCTCTCCCTCCCCACCCCCACACTACCCACACCACCCCACTGTCACAGTCCAGAACAGCCAGTCCTGTACTCTCATGTAGTAGTATGCGCTGACCTATCAGGCAAGGAGCGGCATAGCCAGGCAGGTGTGCATAGTGTGACTGCATCAGGGAGACTAGATGGTGTAGTGGTGAGCACACTGGCCTGGAATGCAAGAGGTGTGGGTTCATCTAATCCTGCCCAAGGCAAAATATTTCCAATTTTTATTTACGCCCATGACACTGTGTAAAATATTCCGATAATTACACATTGGTGGGTAATGTGAACTGGTCTATATGGGATTACAAATGTTATATATAAAGTAAATGATGTAATGTGACCAAATGCATTTGGTATTGTATAGTGCTGGTGATCCTTTACCTAAATTAAATAGACATTGTGTATTATATAGATAATGTGAGAGGGGCACTACTGTTAGTGTGATAGGGCCTTAGCAGCTCTGCTCACAACCCCCTCCCCCCAACTGTTAGATACGGATCACTGCACACCCAGACACAACAGGGTAGGTGAGGCCAAAACAACCAAGGCATGGATGGATACTAGAATGCATACTGTTGATTGGTGGACATGTGAATGCTTACTGTTGATTGGAGGATCTGGTCATGTGACAGGCCATCTTGAATTCTAAAACCACTATATAATAATAAATCTGTGGGTGCAAGCTCTCTCTACCTTTCACTCTATACTCTGCCTTACTTCTACTTGCCTGAAGTGATTTCCTATTAGCCTGCCTACACAACTACAGCTACCAGCCGACGACTTTACAACTGGTTGTCATGGCCTTATTCTGTGCAAGCTACGCACTGTATGGTTGTTGAACCTACCGTGTGAATGTATACTGCATGTATGTATGTAATTGTAAGCAGTAAGCGACTTATGGACGTAAATCATTTAAAGACTTACAATTCCAAGGGGACATGTGTACCATTGAGTACTGACGTCTCAGGCAATGAGCCGCATATAATAAACAGGTGGGCATGGATAGGGTGACTACATCAAGGAGCCTAAGTGGTGTAATGCTTAGTACACTAGCCTGGAACCCAAGAGGTGTGGGTTCGAAATCCTGCTCTAGGCAGAATATTTTCCATTTTCCTTATCGCCATGATGCTCCCAAATATAAATGACACATTTAACAAATTACGCGCTACTGTTGAAGCGCAATAGCTTCGTTTGATCTCTGCAGAGGAGGGATTTGTCCCGTCCCACACGTGACTGCCTTCTGCGGGTGTCCCATTAAGGGTTGGCTCTGGCTAATGTCAGACTGTTGCCTACGGGTAACTCAGGGTCTTCACCCCAAACACCGCAAACCAAAGCTAACTCAACCGATTCATGCAAATTCCCACGAGAAATGAAATTAAGCAAAGCAACTCACTATTATTATTATTTAAGCAGAAATTGTTTTCTTTGAAAGAAATTTTACAAAAATGAAAATAATAATACGATCATGTGATTTAGCTTCTCTAAGAGGGCATCATTAAATGGAAACCTACAAAACGGACATGAATTAATCTGCACATTGAGAAATAATTACGTCAGGCATGTGAGGAATCAAAAGAACTAAAACGGCATTTTGTTATTAAATAATGCATCTCTTTAGTTCGATTGAAAAGCGCTGATTGCAACTGGCACATCAATAAACGCAGACTTGGTTGGTTGGTTGCTGGGGTTTTACATCCAGGCAACATCTAAGGTCATATCAGGACGGGCACCGACTTGTGACAGTGCACACTCATGGCGGCTTTATTGTGCTGCCCCCCTGGGAGACCAAGCCACCATGACCTGATATCTCGCTCAGTCACATTATCCAGACACTGAGCCAACCAGTCCTTGCCCTACCCTATTAATGTCGAGCGCCTGGCTAGGAAGCGACCGGTATCAATTTTGTATGTCATTGGTTTTTCTGGCAGATGACATAGTCGTAATACGTGTATAACAAATGAGGTATTTTTGTGCAGTACTTAGAAGCCTCTAGCTGATAAAACAGGAATTTGATGCATTCACGGTGTTTGACAAAAATGTCCAAGTGCCTAAACTATGTTGCCCAGATTGTGTGCTTATGAAAGTTAAATTGCTGATAGCCAGACACATTTTTAACAATTACAACAGCAACAATTTTAATCAGGGGCTGCCGAGTTTTCAGTGACGGGCGGGGACGATCACTAAGTAAAAAGAATATTCGGCCTTAGGTCTAGAAGGGGTCACTTCCCGGTCTTCGATTGGGGATCTTTTTGTGCTTCTAGAAATTGTATCTGTCTGTGTGTGCCTTTGCTTTCGCTAGTGCCAGAGGCACGGCACTTACTAAGTCGATGGATCTTTCACGCAGAGCTGCAAACCGGGGCTCCTAAATAGACAGGAAGTTGGCTCCTTTTGCGCTTCCAAATTCAGGAGGATAATAAGCGCAGCAATGAGGAAGACCCAATCAGCGCGCACTTGTTCGGTTCACGCTTGGTAGGTGAGGACAGCTTTCGGAAACAACCCAATGAGCCTTTCTCGGTGTAAATCAGATGTAGTAGTGGTCGTAGTTTCGTCTTTAGATATAATCACACATTTTATTTATGTATCGCCCAGATTAGAGTGTTTGAAGTATGGTTGAAATTTACTATGCCCACGTCTATATTTGAATCACACCATATCAGTCATGTAAACAAAATGGGAGAATTACTGTGAAAATGTATGCTCAATGAAGGGCTTGCTAAGTCGACCCAGTGGCCATGTAGGAGCTGGTTGGGTCTCCTCCTGTTGTTGCTGTAGACCTACACTTCTCAGCAAACTAAAATGTTACGCTAAGCGCTGCCGGTGCTTCGATGAACTGTCTTCACCTTCCATGAGTGGTGCCTGACTAACGTAACCTGGCCTGACCTACTTTAGTGCCTTGAAAGTGATTCTTCTTATTTTGGTAGGCATACATGAGTAAATTAAGCAGGAGACATTTTAATCGTCGACAATTGGTCTTCCTCATTCCACTGTTCCATGCCCTATCCTAGTAATGCCAAACGCCAAGCTAGTAGATAGATACAAGTATATATTTTTTAAGTCGTTAGTTTGACTCGACATGGGTTGGAACTCGGATTCGAATCCAAGGACCTGCTACATGGTTCACTGGCGCTCAACTCACTTCGCCATCTAGTCTGGTCCTCTGAGGTTTGCGCGCTGAGATTTTAATATCGCCTTTGCTTTCTTTCCCATTTGACGGTAGGGGGAAGCGTTAGACGCCTCTGGCACTAATACAATTGTGGTTTAAAATGACTGATGTGTCACTTCCGGGTTTGTCTCCACCCAGCCCTTACTGGTCCCATGTCCCACTGGTACCCGGATGGGGGAACCAGGAGGTGTCACTGAGTATGCATCATCCACAGTTCGCTTTAAATATTACAACAGTGAAAGCGCGTTTTTGGACCCGGTGTAACAATTTCAACTTCCCCCCTTCCCAAGTTCCCCCCCGGGAATCTGAAAACGTTTTTAACTTCCCTCCAGGGAAATTAAAAACGTTTTCAGATTCCTGGGGGGGAATTTAAAAACAGTTTTCAGATTCCTGCCCCTATTTTCAAATTCCCCCCTCCGGGAATTTATAATTGTTTAAAAAACTTTAAAAAACGTTTTAAATTTCAGACCTATAATATTTTTTTCTTAACCATCTTGGAGACTTTTTGTGTCATTTGTGGTTAAATATGTTTTATTGTACTAGTAATACTTTCCATTATGCTATTCTCTGTATATTATAATATGTATCATGAAAAATAACAAAAAATAACAAAAATAAAGAAAATTCCCCAAAAATGGGGGGGGGAAGTTAAAATGAGGGAGGGAATTTGAAACCGTTTTCAAATTCCCCTGGTAGGAATTTGAAAACGTTTTCAAGTTCCCAGGGGGGAACTTGAATATGGGGGGAATTTGAAATCCTTACACCGGGAAATTAAAACTGCAAATTTCCATGGTTTTTGAATTTGTGGCATAGTTAAAAAATAAATATATTAGATGTATCACAAAAATCTACTTTGCTTTAGATTGGAGTCATTTTTATTATAATACATGATTGGCTTTAGAGTCATTTAAGTGAAAATATGCTAAATAGATTTGGCGTGCACACCGAAATGCCACCAATTCTCATTGCAGCAGTAATCGGTTAAATTAAATTAATTAATATTCCCTACATCTGGGAATTCATGGTTAGTCAGTACAGTAAGGTAGATAGATATGTTGGACCAACTTTAGCACATTGCGCTAATTTAAAAACTGGAAGACCTTTGTCATTGGGCTGATGCAAGTGTGAAATATTGCACATAGAGAAGGATTTGAACACTTCTTGCATTCTGGGCTATTGTGCCAACCATTACACCACCTAAGCTCCCTCATGTCATCACCCTATCCACACCTACCTGTCTATGTGGCTCCTTGCCTCAGAGGTCAGTGCTGACTACTACATTTGTCCCCCTGGAATCATGTCTTTTAAATAGTTTACGTCTATAATTACATACATAGAAGCAATGCACTTAAGTAAACATAGATGTGTATACAGAGTAGGTTCAACAATTGTCCAGTGTGTAGCTAGTACATGATCCTGGTCACAGCACCAGTGTCATGGGGAGTGATGAAAATGGGAAATATTGCGCCTACAGCAGGATTTGAACCCACACTTCTTACTACTCAGCGGCTAGTATCCTAACTAAATCGTGAAGTACCCTACTCTGTAGGAGTTTGTTTTTTTATTGTTTTACGTCCTAGCAACATCTAAGGTCACATCAGGACAGGTACCGACTTGTGACAGTGTGCATTCATGGCGACTTTTTAGTGCGGTCCCACTGGGAAATCAGGCCGCTGGCACCATGACCAGATAACCCACTCAGTCACATTATCCTGATACTGAGATAACCAGTCCTTGCCCTATCCTATTAATGCCGAGCACCTGGCTAGAAAGTGACAAGTATCAATTTTAAAGTCATTGGTTTGACTCGACCGGGAACCGAACTCCTGACCTTCCGCACGCCAGGCTGCGCTCTACCGCTTCGACCACCGCGTCCGGTACTCTCTGTAGGAGTTACTTATGGCCCAACGATGGCTTGATGGTCTCTGTGATTAAGATGTGGCTATTGGTGTTATCAAAGACCCTATAATACTAAGACGGCTCACTCAGCCTGTACTGTGTAATCAAAATGATCAAACCCACCACCCGGTGCGCTGGCTGTTCTCTTAGTTAAACAGGTGCTATATTATATGTATAAATGTATATATGAATGTGAAAGATGTGTGATGATGGTGATGATGATAATGCTGATGATGATGTGTATTTGTTCATAGCAATTTCATATTGATGTGTATTCATACTTACCTATCTCATGTATAATATAATTGTATGTGTTTATATGTGATACACCAACCAGCAGCCAGGCTGATTAAACCCACCACAAGGTGGCACTGCGAAATTTACATTTACCTAGGGAGTGAGCCGTCTTAGTATTATAGGGTCTTTGGTGTTATTCAGTCCTAATGGATTCTTCAGTGACATATGCTAGAATTATTACAGACTTGGAAAGTAGTGCAAACCTGACTGTTACTTCAAGTAAATTTGAAGTCTTATAATCTATGTAAATCCATCATTGCCTTCGCTGTGTGATATAATAGAACTATTGTTAATAACCATGGCAAACTCATAGTTTAATGGTGCTGGTAAGACCAATCTCAACCTATTGGATTCGAGTTGAAATATTCCATTCTAAGTATAATATATAATGTTTGTCACCGGGATGCCTGAATGACTTGAGCATGAACTTTCCATGTGGCACACCCTGGTATAATATTACTGGATGCCCGGCCGGATGAACACCAGATAATACCATAAAACTCTCCCCCTTCATATCACCTGTGATGCTGTTATTCAAATACCGACTATCAACTCCGTAACCAATACTAAGGAAGAATGAAGACAAGTCACACAGATAAACAGTGGAGAAGTTATGCTTTATTGGCATCAACTCCTGTCCACCTACCCGTGACCTATCATCCACACTCCTTACCCTCTTTCCACACAGTATCTCATTACTACTTTAGCCTGTATAGAAAGCAGTGCCTACAACCCATGGGCCAAGAGTCCTATGGCTGTGTACACACTCAATTGGAATATGTGAATTTTGCTAGCATCAGACAGAGTGTCTGGGGTCCTGCTCTAGAGTAGGTGTGTCTCACTCGAGAGCCAGGAGTAGAGTCATTTCTCTTCAGTGTATCTGAAGCAGAATCTTGAATAATGAATTAATCTCAAAGTGAGGCTAGTGTGGTCAGAGGGTCAAGGTAGATGTGGGTGACTGAGCAGTCCCACAGTCAGACAATCAGGCACCCCCACAGCCGGGGTGGGAGCCACCCCCCAATGATGGTGGCTGTCACTCAACTCAGCTGCAGGTGGTGCCCTGGGTGGGTATGCAAATGAGGCTGTGGTGGGGCCGCCCAGTGGTCAAGGGTGAACAGGTAGTTGCAACAGTTACAAATGTCCTTTCTCTCCAATTGAATTCTTTATGAATACATAGATGAATACATTTCATCAACCGTAACTGTTTCTTATATAACACATTTCTTCATTAACCTTAAGCATCATATACAACATATATTTCACATCACTCATTATCATGTACAATGGGAGTGGGATACTATTGCTTTTAGTTTACATAACATTGTCCCTACTCCGTCGCCCAAGGATAGTAATGCCTTCTGCCAATATATAATTCTTAACCTAAAATCCGTATATTTTTACACTGGGGTTCAAACCCTGCCCGGCTCAAACCAATGACTTCAAAATGTATACTTGTCGCTACCTAGCCTGGCACTCGGCATTACTAGGATAGGGCAAGGAGCAGTGGAATGAGGAAGACCAATTATCCGTGGTTGAAATTGTCCTTGCTTAATCAATAATTGGACTTTGTTTTTCAAATTAAACAAAATATTCATGGACGGGATATCTAGTGAAATCACATGACCAAATCTTTGATGTAGACAACAAGCGAAGTGTAAACAGTGATTACTGAGAAAGGATAGTGAGACCAGATACACGACCCCAGATGTGATCAGTGGAGTGCACTTTTAGGAATGCGGTGTCAGATCGCATTAGGATTGTGATTTCTTTTTAGATGCAAAGTCAGTTTCAAAACACCAAAGTAGGTCAGACTGGGCTTCGTTAGGTAGGCAGAACTCGGGGGAAGTGGCCAGACGCGGTGGCCTAATCGGTAGAGCTCAGGCCTCACGTGCGGAAGGTCGGGAGTTCGGCTAACAATGACTTTAAAATTGATACTTGTCGCTACCTAGCCTGGTGCTCCGCATTAATAGGATAGGGCAAAGACTTGTTGTTGAAGATTTATACTGCCTATTATGGATAAGTCTGAATAGACTTGTTTTCACCATTAGACAGTTTGTCGATAGAAAGCCCGAGCCTACACTTTTACCGACCCAAGGGATCTTTAACCTCCGACACCACATAGACATGGTGTGAGAGAAACTGGCCTTGGATGATGCTGTAAATTATACACAGTGGTGGAAATCCAAATTGGCAGAGGTGGGGGCATGGGGAATCGACCCACCAACCTTCAGATTAGGAGTCTGACCTAGAAAAAAGTCAGACACTCTAACCACTCCACCACAGAGAAAACCAACAGGAATGGTTAGCTAAGTGTCAGGATAATGTGACTGAATGGGATATCAGGACATGGTGCCAGCGGCCTGATTCACTAGTGGGGTAGCACTATAACGTTGCCGTGAGTACACACTGTGACTAATCGGTACCCGTCCTGATATGACCTTAGATGTTGCTAGGATGTAAACCAACAACAAACAAACAAACAAACTTGCGGACGGTGAACACAGTTCTCACAAAATGAGGTCTTTATGAGAACTAATAATAAATACATCGCTAGCGCTTTTATCTTTTGAGAAAATCAATAAATCCTATATATATAGATAAACCTGGAAGTATGGCAACTTAAACTTTAATATCAAGCACTCGACATCTATGGAACAGCAATGATATAACCACGTGGCCGACATGCAGAGTTCCATATATGATGGGTTTTCTTAGAGAGAAGACTAATCAAATTAAATGTCTTAGATGATTCCGGATCAAAGTAGATTTTTCATATAGAATTACGTTATAAACTCCATCATTCACTGAGCCACATTCTCACATGAGATTAGCGCTTATGAATGGTTACGGCATTCACATGGCTACAATATCTCCATGAAGTGAAATAAAGCAATGGAAATTGGGTGTATCATCTAAAAAAAGAAGCTTGTTTTATTGAACGACGCCTCTAGAGCGCATTGATTTTTATCATTGGCTATTGGACATCAAACATATGGTCATTCTGGCATATTTCTTTGGAGAAAACCTGCTGCCGCTACATAGGCTACTCTTTCCAATAAGCAGCAAGGGGTGTTTTATATGCACTTTCCCATAGACAGGACAGCACATACCACAGCCTTTGATGAACCAGTTGTGGACCCCTGGTTGGAAGGGAAAATAGCCCAAACTGCAAATGTGTCCACTGAGCAGGATCGATAGGATGACCCACACCTTCACAGGTGGACACTCTACGACCTGAGCTACGTCCTGCTCCCACTGGGTGTATCGTCTAATCCGTATGACAATATATACGTGTCAATTGTTCTGGTGATATATCCCATGACAACCAATTTACAAAATGTTTATTATTTTGCATGGATGCGTTAATAAACATTGTCTTTAGGTATTTATGCACATGTTTATCTTTTTTTAAGTTGCATAGTCCGATGGTTTTGAGGTTTTGTCATTTTCTGAGATAAATATTTTAAGTTCATCGTTATAATCTATCTTACATTACTTTGAAGTAACTTTTATTTCAAATAGCTAACTTTTAAGATATTTGATGTGCAAACATGCCAATCTAATTTTGGCAAGCATGCCAAAGCTCTGATGCCATACGTTTCAGCAGTAACATCATCATCATCATCATGCTGTCGGTCGCAATGCGACAAAGACTGCTTTCATTACTTGACTGCCGCTCTCCATTTAGCTCTCTGCTGTGAGAGTGATGTCTATGAGTCAGTCTTAATGTCTCTCAGCTTCAGGTTTCTTGGTATCCTTGAACCGGAGATGAGGGTGCCCTCTCTTTCTGTAACCAGAAGACAGTTGAGAGTAGAGGATCTGCTTCGGTAGCCTGTCTGATGACATCATCATGAGGTGCCCAGTCCACAAGAGATTCTTTTTGATCAGAAGATCTTCCATAGAGGGCAGCCCTGTCCGTTCAAGTATTTTACATTTCATGAAAGCTGCCTGCAAAAGTGTTGAAGTGCTGCTGGCTTTTGCAAGTTACCAGCGGCACTCTCTCGGGGAGCAAATAGAGGTTTCACACTGGCAAGAACATGTCCAGACAGGCGCAAAACTATTTGTCCCTGCAGTGGCTGGTCGGGAGATGTTGGGAGTTCCATACATCAACCGCCTTTGATGCTGCCACAGTGACTTGGTTTTCTGTTCAGGGTTTGCTCCCTTAGCCTTCGGTTCTGTCAAGAACCTGTACCACAAGGCAGTGGTTTACAACTCTGCAGGGCAGGGGCGTCAAGCTCCCTGAGGTATTGCAATACCTACATACTTGCAGTAACAAGTTATACTAAATTGACTTGGTATTCCCTTCTATGTGGCAACAAATGCTTAGTAAATGCAACAGTATCTAAGTTAGATATGTATAAACAAATCTAAGCCAGTGTTTTGGTTTTGTAAATGTGATGGTTTCATCGGACTATGCAGTTTTAAGTAACCAAATATATCCTTTTATTGACCATACTAATAGTGCGTTTCAATAGTGCACTTCTGCATAGTATTACTATGCACACGTTCTGAACAAACACATACCAAAGTGGGGCAACACAAAACCCCGGAGCTGAGTTGCCTCAATACAGACCTCACCTATTGGTTACTATTATCTTTGGTAAAGAGTGAAAATAGGAGAGTGAGACTCCTTCATTTATAACTTTATATAGGTTTTCTAGAATCCAAGATGGCAGTGGTCACATGGTTCGATCCACCAATCAGAGTTCAATCTGTTGTATCCAAGGCCTTGTTATGCTGGCTACAGTGCCTTGTAGTGGCCAATGATCCATAAATAACACCATGGGGGGAGGGGGTATGTGAGGTGACTCTTCCAAAGACTATCTAAGAAGTGACACTCCTCCAAAGATTATTTTACTATACAATTTCTATACCTAATGAGTAATAGTTTACCAATTCCACATATCCCTCATATGCCTTTGGATTTTATATATCATTTATCATTATATAGACAGTTTGCAATTTATTATAGTAATTTCACATAGATCCTCATGCCATTATATCGGAAAATTTTACATCCTGATTGGCTGCTGCGTTTGCCATGTGTGGATCTACGTGTGAGTCCACATTCCACCCCTACCCCAGGTCACCTAGCCTGCTGCCTCCTGATTGGCTGCTGCATTTGCCACCCATTCACCCATCAGAACCCCCACCTCCCACAACCTTCACTGCCTCACCAGGTTGGAGAGCTTACCTCGTTTTAGCTATGGTGGTCATTTGACCACCGAGTTAATTACCAAGGTCGAATTTTATATAAGATTAATGTGCAGTTTGACAGTTTTGGCTGTGACACACTGAGTTTTGGGATGTTTCCATATTGGAATAGATCACTAGAAAGAAAAGAATTATATCTAATTTACAGAACATTTCCAGGACATTTAGTTGGGACCAGATTGAGTAACTTAGCAGTGAATATTAGGAAATAATTCATTAGTTACAACATATGGCTACACGCCACAACTGCCCATGCTTCTACTGTATTGGTATAGCCATCATCATCATCATGCTGTCGGTCGCGGTGCGACAAAGACTGCCTTCATTACTTGACTGCCGCTCTCCATTTAGCTCTCTTATGAGAGTTGCCATTTCATGAAAGCTGCCTGCAAAAGTGTTGAAGTGCTGCTGGCTTTCGCCATACATCCCAAACAATAGGGCACCTCCAGCCAACCATGAGGGTATATGCTGGTCTGTGGCCCACACTCACATACTTCCACTTGCCACTGGGGAAGGAGGTTCTGTAGGGACTGTTGTACCACATTTAGATGTATTCTTTATATACATATAAAGTCCGTTTTTTGTCCGTTGCATATCCGTTGATATCCGTTTACATCCGTCCCGATCCGTTACAAGTTTTGCGCTATGACCTATGCGTTTATCATCCGTTACCGTCCGTTACCCATCCATTCCCGTCCGTTACCCGTTCGTTACCCGTCCGTTCCCGTCCGTTCCTGTCCGTTGCATATCCATTATACGTCCGTTGCCGTTCGTTATAGTTCTTTTTGTATTCTGAATACGTTCTCAACCGTTACCGTCCGTTACCGTCTGTTACCCGTCCATTACCTGTCCGTTACCGTCTGATACTTTCAAAATAAGATTTTAACCAACAATTCAAAAGAAAGCTTTCACACCTCAGGTTGCCAATTGTTCTCTGGACTGCACCTCCACTGACAGCTGAACTTACTTACTGTGAATGTGTTACAGCTTATGCCCTTAGACTAGGTGTGAGAGTGGATTGGATTTGGTTTATAAGGGTCTGCACCGCAGTGCACTGCACGCACATATTTCTGAAGGCACACACTACACAACAGTCAACATGTTACTTGCAAATGGATTACTATTGTGATGGATTTGACACAGTCATCCCTACATTTAGGAACACTGGTAAGTTATTCTTCACCTGAAATTGCAATATTATGTATATATTATATATAATATATACATATGTATGTGCATATACATATATATATACATATAACTTTATAAGTATGTATATGTGTACATGTACATGCATAGTCAAAAATAAAATATAAATGGAATATTATTTAGGGTAATGGCAATGTTTGGTTAAAATCTGAGTGTGAAAGTGTCAGAGCTTAGGCCCCTTGCATTGTTGCAATAAGTCTGAGAGTGACACAGACTAAATATGGATTAACTTAGCAGTGACAAATGGAGGACCACTCTAAGATATGTGATGCTGTCATCTCTAAATACAATATGTATTTATATGCATATATATAGTCATGTATATATGGCTGCATATACATTTATGTATACATATATGTATATATGTATGTATATGTATGTATGTGTATGTATGTGTGTATGTGTACTAATTACAGTGTTATTTATGAGCATAGCTTACTGACCTCCCATGGGCAGTTCTGGCCTGTAGCCATGTGTTGTAACTAATGAATTATTTCCTAATATTCACTGTTAATTTACTCAATCCGGTCCCAACTAAATGTCTTGGGAATATCCAGGAAATTAGATATAATATGTTGCTTTCTAGTGATGTATTCCACAATATGAAAACATCCCAAAACTCAATGTGCCACTACCATATTTGCGAACCTGCACATTAATCCTATATAAAATTCGACCTTGGTAATTGAACCGGGGGTCGAATTAAGTATTTAACCACCATAGCCCAAATGAGGTAAGCTCTCCAACCTGCTCACTTCCTGGTGAGTTGGAATCTCAAGTGAACTTTATGCCCACCCACCCGTCTACTTTCATTCTTGTGTTCGCTTTATTTATTTATTTTTATTTGTCTATGTTTACCTCCTCGTTTTGTTGGAAGTCCATCACTAGCGGTGATGACAGCACTGAATCATTTGTTGTGAACTCATCAATGACCAATGAGTCCAATTTAAGCTCGATATGTGCGGTGGCACATTGGATAGGTGTATGTAGTTCCAGTCGGAGAGTCTGGTGGGTGAAAATGATCTTTCCTCTGCTGATGCTTTTGTTTAGCTTGAGATATACGATCAGTTTAAAACCATGTTGTGCCTTTAAAAATAGACGCATGCCATGTACTCCTATCCTTGGCCACTATTTCCCAGGTTTCAGTGTTGAGATTACATTTCTGTAGGTTGAATATAAGGCAGTGCTTGAACCTTTTCTTCTGAACACCTCGGTTTCTGTGCCTTTTAAAGTTAACAGTAGAAGAGCGCTTCTCATCCATGCTCACCTAAGTTGTTCTCTCATGATCACGCAGTTGATGCTGATCATTTGTTGCTATTTCTATGACTTCAGTGTCTGGAATCTTATCCTGCCACCTGATTTTCAATCATTTTCCTGAGACAGCCGAGGTGGAAATGGTTACTTGCTTAGTGTGGCGACGATGCATTCAATATTGTTATAGTTCAGTATTGGTTCGCCTTAGGGCTTGTCTCAGGTCTCGCTCGTCGTTTCCTAATTAAAATATCTGCTTACCTGCACTACCGTCTTTTTGTCATTTTTTCATCGAATCAACAAATTAATTCAGGAAGGAAGTTATTATTCTAAGAGGACCTTCAACATTGTCAATATTTTCACAAGGGCACAAACCATACGCTTAGAGGGGGCGGGGTTAATACTTTACTGTAGGCTTTCTAAAATTAATAAAATGTTGGTCAAATTAAGCAGGATTTGAACACACACCTTCTGTCATTTCTACTCAGACTAGTAAAATATAAAAAGTTGTATTGTACATTTTGTGGGAGGAGGGTAATGAAAAAGTGTCTGCTTTATACGCTTTGTGAAAATGTTGATAATTGTGAAGTACCCCTAAGACCTAAATGACGCAACTTCATATTTGTCTGTTGGGGATTTACATCCTAGCAACATCTAAGGTCATATTAGGACATGTCCCGACTTGTGACAGTGCACACTCATTGTGAATTTAAAGTGCTGCCCCACCTGGAGACCAGGCCGCTGGCACCATGACCTGATTTCCCACTCAGTCACATTATCCTGATACTGTGCTAACCAGTCCTTGTCCTATCCTAATAATCCTGAGCGCTAGGCTAGGAAGTGACAAGTATAACTTTTGTAAGTCATTGGTTTGACTTGGTGGAGAATCGAACTCCCGACCTTCCGATACAGCCACCGCAAACATGCACTGTGAGTACCACCAGTAGGCCTATTGTCAGACCTGTCAACCCATGCTGCTGCAAGTCAAAAAACGATGAAAAAAAAGAGACCTAAGAACACAGTCTGGCAACAGGGTTTTTGTTGCTGTTTTGTTGTTGTAAAACGTCGCCATTTAATATGCATTGATTAAGTATTAGTACATCGGTCCTTGATATCTGCTTGGTATCTGCTTTTGCCTGGCGAGCAAAGGATAATAGTGTAGTAGCCTGCACTGACCTCTCAGGCAAGTAACCACATAGACAGGTAGGCATGGGTAGTGTGTTGATATCAGGAGCCTAGGTGGTGTAATGGTTAGCACACTGGCCCGGAATGCAAAGAAATGTCGGTTTGAGTCCCGGTCTAGGTGCAATATTTCCCATTTTCATCACCCCCATGACGCTGGTTGCCGTGACCATGATCGTGTACAAGCTACGTGCTGAATGGTTGTTGAACCTACCCTGTGTATGAGTGTGTAAGTGCATTTCCTGTATGTATGTATTTGTAAGCATTAAATGACCATTTAAAAGACTTACAATTCCAGGGGGACGACTGTAGTAGCCTGCACTGACTTCTCAGGCAAGTAACCACATAGACAGGTAGGCATGGGTAGTGTGTTGATATCCGGAAGCCTAGGTGGTGTTATGGTTAGCACACTGGCCCAGAATGCAAAGAGATGTGGGTTCGAGTCCATTTTCATAACCCCGTGACAATAATCTGCTGAAACCAAAGACTTGTCAACAGAAGCTTTTGCACGACGCCGACCGGAAGAGGTGACTGACTGAGCTGCTCAAAGTAGTGTAGTGGTCTGCACTGACCTCTTAGGCAAGTAACCACATAGACAGGTAGGCGTGGGGAGTGTGTTGATATCAGGGAGCCTAGGTGGTGTAATGGTTAGCACACTGGCCCGGAATGCAAAGAGCCACCGCCGCCCCTGCCCGCCTACCCGAGGCGCCCACCTCCCCCGACCCCAAGCTGACGCCCGCGCCACCTACGACAGGGAGACCCACGGGGCCCCCTGCCCGGCCTGGAACCGCGCCCCCGCCTCGTGCGATCGGGCCCGCCTCGGGGAGGCCCACGGTGAGGCGGGGGACAGGCGCCGTCACGTCTGCGCATACTGCGCCAATGTGAGGCGCCTCCTAACCATGCACAGCGAGGCCGACTGCATCACGAAACAAACCCGTGAGCGCCAGACCCCCCCCCGCCACCTCGGCGGCCCGGGGGGACCCCTCCGGCGCCTCACCCTCACCACTGCCGACAGCCCCGCAAGCTCCGCCGACAACCTCCCAGCGACCATCGATCGCAGCGCCGCCAAGTCCCAGCCGAGGATCATCACTGTAATGAACGTGTTAACTCATTGAGCTGCGTTGTGGAACTGTTTATTTGAGCAGGCCCTTCCCAGCATTCCCTACATGACGTCGTGGTTGCCAATGACACAAGTCATGGTTACCTATGACACCGATACATCACATCTCCTTTCCGTTGGAAAACATTGAACGAACTATGGATTAACTTACATTGATGTTGAGAAATGCAACAGAACACGCACGTCTCAATGTATGACATCCTTACCCTACTGCCATAAGTACCACTCAATATTCTCCCTCCCTTCGAGAGTGATCGATCATACGGTAAGTGTGTGATTGTCCTTGTGACACTACTTTAACACTATTACAGACAGGTGTGATCAACTTAATACGACACAACATCCTCAGTACATCATCCCGATATCACAAATGTGAATAAATCAAAACAACCTTAATGAAGGATATTCATCATGGATATAACATATCAATGATTGACATTATGTCATGTGTTGCTCTTTTATGGCACGTACTGTACAATTTAATATCTTAAGCGATCTTAATCGTAGGTATGTTTAATTTAAGGATCCGAAATGTACATGCAAATGACTTATGTATGATAATTTAATCGTTCTGGTCGGTGAATTTGTCGACCATAACGGGTCTTATACGGTGTTGTCACATTTTGATTGTCCGTGCTTTTGTTACAACCATGTTCCTTAACTAATGGTACCCGAACTGGGTCAGTTCTGATCACGGTATGTGGCCTTATAGGGGGACATTTGAAAAGGAATTTCCTGTTACGGCGCACAATTGTGTTGTCGTCGTTGATGATTGTATAGTCTCTGGGTCCAGGTGTATTAATCTGAATGACTTTGCCCGGCCTCCAACAATTTTTGTGGTCTCTATATCGTATGACGTCACCAGCCTGAAGCTTACCCAAAGGTCTCCCAGCTCGTTTATCAAAGTACCCTTTCTGCATTACTTGACCCCGTTTCAACAGTGACATTTTTGATGGTTCTAACCTGGGCCTTAGTCTACCCTCCAGAATAGGTATGCGGGTTCTTAGACTGCGAGACATTAGTAATTGTGATGGAGACGCCCCCATACCCTGCAAGGTTGTGTTTCTGTAGTTTAGTAGACCTATGTACATGTCACCGTCATCAGTTGCTGACTTTTTTATGATGCCTTTGATGGTTTGAACAAATCGTTCCACCTGGCCATTACTTTGCGAATGCATAGGGTTAGTATAAATTGGCGTGAAACCGTATTTGTTAGAGAAATTGTTATATTCAATACTTTTGAATTGAGGCCCATTGTCAGACACAACGAACATAGGTATACCGTATCTAGCAAATGTCTGCTTTAGTGCGATTATAACTGTTTTGCTGGTAGTGTCATGCATTTTGATAACTTCTGGAAATTTGGTATAATAATCCACAATGACCAAATAATCGACTCCAGATAAATGACATAAATCGACCCCTATTTTATAAAATGGGATGTCTACAACAGGGTGACTTATCATAGGCTCTTTATGAGGGGAATTCCTGGAGTCTTGACAGATCTGACACCTGGCAATTTTGTCCTCTATTTGAGGGTTCATTCCAGGCCAGAACACAGTGTCCCTCGCCAATTGTTTACATTTAATGATTCCCAGGTGTGATTCGTGTATCTTATTTAACATTTCGTTTTGTAATGATCTTGGAATCACTATTTGCATGCCTTTGAATACTAAACCATCAGATGATGTTATGTCTCTATTGTAAGTGTAAAACGGTTTAACATCCGGCGAAACAGTTTTGTTATTAGACGGCCAACCGTCAACAGTGTAACGTATTATTTGTTGTAAGGTTATGTCTTTCTTTGTGGCTGATACAACCTGCTGTATTACATCGTTACTAATATCCACGGTAGCCACCGAAACGTCTTTATCGAAGAGGTCATTAGGCTCTATGCTAGATGTGTGTGCTCTTGATAATGTATCTGCAAAATAAAGGGTTGACCCTTTAGTATAAACCACTGTTAAATTATAATTTTGCAATCTCATTCGCATACGTTGCATCCTGGCCGAGAGTTCGTGGATAGGCTTTGTCATAATTGATTCTAACGGCTTATGATCAGTTTGAACAATAACATTATTACCATAGATATATTCATGAAATTTTTTACATCCGAAGCATATAGCCAGCAGCTCCTTTTCTATAACAGCGTAGCTGATTTGACATTCGTCCAACGCTTTTGAAGCCATTGCAACAGGTTGATCATTTTGGAAAATGGTTGCTCCTAACCCATATTTTGACGCATCTACTTGTAATGTTATTTGTTTTTTACAATCGAAATACCGTAGGACAGGTGCATCCCTCAACAACTGTTTTAGTTTTTTGAATGCCGTTATTTGCGGTTCATCCCAATGCCAAGCTATATTTTTTTTTATTACCATACGTAATGGTCTAGTTATCTCTGCCATGTTATTTATAAATTTGCTTACATAGCCGATCATGCCTAAAAATCTCTGCACAGCAGCTTTGTCAGTTGGATCTGGCATGTCAATGATTGCCTGGACTCGCTCCTCATTTGGCCTCAATCCTTCAGCCGTAATTAAATGCCCTACGTAGTTTACACTGGATTGGCAAATCTTCGACTTTTTCGGGTTCAATTTAAGATTTGTCTCTCTGGCACGGGACAATACCGCTTCCAAACGTTCATTGTGTTCATGTATGGTTTTGCCATGAACCAGGATATCGTCCGAGATTACATGAACCCCTTCAATATCCTGAAACATGTCATTCATTTCTTTTATGAAAATGTCCCCCGCGGTTTTGATACCGAATGGTAACCTGGTGTAACGAAATCGACCCCATGGGGTATTAAATGTACAAAGTTTGGAGCTACTACTATCTAGCTGTACTTGCCAGTAACCGCTGTTTGCGTCTAATACTGAAAAGAATTTGGACCCGTGTATTTGAGCCACGACCTCCTCGACTGTACGTATCGGGTACGGACCACGTAAGATGGCCCTGTTTAATTTGGTCGGGTCCAAACACACTCGAATTTTTCCTGGTTTTCTAACTATTGTTATAGAGCTGACCCATGGGGTTGGTTCCTCTTCCCTGACAATTACACCTAATTCTAACATGCGGTCTAGCTCTCGTTTAACATCTTCTGTAATGGCAATAGGTATCCTACGTGGGGGATCAATGACAGGAGGTACAGATACATCAATATGAATGGTAGCGTTTACTTTTATCAGGCCTAAACCAACAAATACGTCAGAATATTTATTTACCATGTCTTGGGCCATCGACTTATCCGAAGTGTTCTGAACTGCATCCACACGAGCTATCAGGCCTAACCCAACACAAGCCTCTTTTCCTAAGATAGCACTTCCCGCATCTGTGACTTGAAACTTTAGCTGTCTCCCACTCACATCCAGATGCACTTCTCCGTCAGGTATGATCCGGTCGCCGTTGTATGTCACGAGATGGCACTTGGAAGGAGCTAGAACAACATTCACCAGCTTATGGTAGACATCCAGTGGTAAAATGTTCGCCTCCGATCCTGTATCCATCTTGAATGGAACGTCCACACCTCCAATGTTGACATTCGTATACCACAATCCAGGTTCATCCTTCGCGTCGTTGTACACGGCACCGACAAATAGATCATATGATTGACCTACATCTTCTTGCGTGTCGTCAACGTTATGTGGGTCAACACTCAATTCATTAACTGGCATAGGATGATTGAAATGCGCCCTACAAACTTTTCGAAAATGCCCTAACTTGTGACAGTTGGCACATTCCTTGCCGCGTGCCGGACAGTTCCCTTTCTGATGATGATATCCACATTTGTCACATTGCACGGATTGCTGTCTTGTAGGCCTAAACCTCGATGACGTAGGTGTAAGCCATTGTTGTACTGGTCGTGACGTCACTCCATGGTGACGTCCGTTGGCAGCTGCTAGGCTGGCTACGCCGTCTTCCGAACGAACATCGTTGTTAACTAGCTGAGTGGATTTATGTTCACTCAGCCTGCACATCTGTACACATTGATCCAGGGACAGGTTGGGTGTCTGTAACAGGCGATTACGTACTGTATTATCCTTGATACCGCAAACCAGGCGATCACACAACAAGGAGTCTTCCAAGTTGTCATAACAACAATGTACTATACGTGACTTTAATTCGCGAATATAGGCGTCCATGCTTTCAGATGTTTGGTTATATGAATTAAATTGATATCGGATGACCGTAATGTTAGACTTACCCTCACAGTACTCAGTAAAAGCAGCAATGAGCGGTATAATTTTATCCTTATCTGTAGCATCGATCCGTAACGTCTTGTGTATTTGTTGTGCCTCCCTGCCCGCTACGTGGAGAAAGACACAGCATTGTACTCTCTCCGATTTGGAAGAAGCACCCGATGCCGTTGCATATATCTCGTACGCCTGCAACCATGATCTCCAGTTCATGGCCATGTTATCGTCTACGTTCAATGGGGACGGGGGTTTCAAGCCCGTTAAAGCCATTTCGTTGAGTTCTTCCGACGAATCTGACACCATGTAATGAACGTGTTAACTCATTGAGCTGCGTTGTGGAACTGTTTATTTGAGCAGGCCCTTCCCAGCATTCCCTACATGACGTCGTGGTTGCCAATGACACAAGTCATGGTTACCTATGACACCGATACATCACAATCACCTCGGGCATCACACCTCGGACCGCATCCCAGCCCAGCCTCAGGAGGAACCCTCTGCAGCCGATCCTCACGACACCGCCTTCAACAACACCGCCGCCCAGACCCCGACCACCACCCCATCCAGCCCCGAGGACTTCGCTGCCCCCCTGCTCGACCCTCGTCGGACCTCCTCACCGGATCCCGCCAAGGAGCGGGCCTCCCCCTTTTTGGCCGCCCGCTCCCTGTCGACGCAGGCCCCGGACACTCCCCGCCCCGAGAGGGAGCCTGACCCCCGACACGGCCCACCTCTCGGCCGGCCCGCCCCACCTGCTCCGCCTCGGGCGCGCCGCCAGCCCTCTCCGCCCAGACCTCCATCTCCGGACCCCCGCCTCGGGCGCCCCGGCCCCCCGCCTCGGGCGCGCCTCGAGCCCTCCCCTACTTTTGGTGGAGGGCTCCTCGGCACCCCCTCACTCCACTGACATTTGATCTCTGTTTCTCTATTTACTCCGCTCTTCATTTATTTTATCCATTGTTCATTTTACATCTACTCCTCGTTTACCCTGTATGCCCTGTATGCTTTTCTGAGGCGAAAATAAAAACCTTTTATTTCCACCCCCCGCCTCCTCTCTTCCTTTTCGCGCATCGGTCGTAGATGCGAAGCATTACGTTTGATGCGAGGAGAGGAAGAGACCCTCCCCCCGCCCCGCGCTGTCGCGCTGCTTTCTCACCTCGGCAGACGGCGCGGCGCGCCGCCCCCTCCCCCGCCCTCCGCGTCGCGCGGCGCTCACGCCTCACCCGACGCCGCTGCTCGCCACCTGTCGCCCTCTCCCCCGGGCCGGCAGCTTTCACACTCACCTGCTGTCGCCCCTCCCTCTCCCCTTATAAGGCCGCCCCCTGGCCTCCCTCAGGCACTCGCCCTCCTGCCATCTCCCAGCTCTCTCCTTTCTTCACCACCCACCCACCCTACACTCCTCCTACCTTCTCTTCCACCGGTGGAGGGCTCCTCGGCACCCCCTCACTCCACTGACATTTGATCTCTGTTTCTCTATTTACTCCGCTCTTCATTTATTTTATCCATTGTTCATTTTACATCTACTCCTCGTTTACCCTGTATGCCCTGTATGCTTTTCTGAGGCGAAAATAAAAACCTTTTATTTCCACCCCCGCCTCCTCTCTTCCTTTTCGCGCATCGTAAGCATTACAAGACTTACAATTCCAGGGGGATGAGTGTAGTGGTCTGCACTGACCTCTTAGGCAAGTAACCACATAGACAGGTAGGCGTGGGGAGTGTTTTGATATCAGGGAGCCTAGGTGGTGTAATGGTTAGCACACTGGCCCGGAATGCAAAGAGATGTGGGTTCGAGTCCCGCTCTAGGCGCAATATTTCCCATTTTCATCACCCCCACGACACTGGTGCCGTGACCAGGATCCTGTACAAGCTTTGCGCTGTATGGTTGTTGAACCTACCCTGTGTATGTATGTGTTAGTGCATTGCCTGTATGTATGTAATTGTAAGCATTACAAGACTTACAATTCCAGGGGGACGAGTGTAGTGGTCTGCACTGACCTCTTAGGCAAGTAACCACATAGACAGGTAGGCGTGGGGAGTGTTTTGATATCAGGGAGCCTAGGTGGTGTAATGGTTAGCACACTGGCCCGGAATGCAAAGAGATGTGGGTTCGAGTCCCGCTCTAGGCGCAATATTTCCCATTTTCATCACCCCCACGACAGTAGGTTATATCTGGGTCCTTCTCAGAAACTGCGTACCACTTTTGTGACATGGAAGCGAAAAAAACAAAACAATCCAAATAATAGCAGAAAACATTTACAATAATAGCAGAATCAATATTGATGTCAAGGTTTATATGTTGTGCATATGTCATGGTTGAAATTTTTCTTTTTCACTTTTTGATTTTGATCTCATGCAAACTGAGAAAGCTGTTAAAATTAACCGTGTGACATCGATCCACAACATCATAGCATCATTTGAATGCACACAACAACTTCAAAGAAGATTTGATTGATTACAGCTAAGCCAAACAAATTGTTTCTTACAAGAAGAAAGTTTGAAAAAGCGTTTGGGTAGATGCATGGTATCGATATGAAAATTGTCATATTGTTACTTTAGTACAAAATCATATAAGCATGTGGGGGGGTAGAGGGCCGTGGGGGAGAGGATGAGAGGGAGGGGCGGGGGGTGAGAGGGGAGCGGTGGGAGAGGGGGTGAGATGGAGGGGCGCTGGGGAGGGGGGGCGCGGGAGGAGCGGTCGGTGGGGAGGGGTGAGAGGGGGGGCGGTTGGGAGAGGGGGTGAGAGGGAGGGGCGGTAGGGGAGGGGGTGAGAGGGAGGAGGCGGGGGGAAGGGGGCGAGGGAGGGGCGCTTGGCAGGGGGGAGAGGGAGGAGGCGGTGGGGGAGGGGGAAAGAGGGGGGCGGTGGGAGAGGGGTTTAGAGGGAGGGGCGGTGTGGGAGGGGGGTGAGAGGGTGGGGTGGTGGGGGAGGGGGTGATATGGAGGAGGCGGAGGGGGGGTGAGAGGGAGGGGCGGTGGGGGAGGGGGTGAGAGGGAGGAGGCGGGGGGAGGGGTGAGAGGGAGGGGCGTTAGGGGAGGGGGTGAGAGGGAGGAGGCGGGGGGGTGAGAGGGAGGGGCGGTGGGGAGGGGGTGAGAGGGAGAGGCTGAGAGGAAGGGGTGTTAAGTAGAATCATGAACTGAAGGTAATTGCTTGCGATTTATCAAGCACTAATCGCCCATCTAAGCGGGACCGGAGGGGGGGGGGGGGAGTGGGAGTAGAGGGTAGGGGAGGGGATGGGGGATGTGGAGGGAGAGGGGGGGGGGTAGGGACTAGCAGGGGAGCTACTCAGATCGCCAGCAGGAAATTACCACCGCTTTACGCGCATTTCTTGAATTAGCCACTACTTCCGGCTGCGCAGTCGCAGGATAGCTTTTAGGTTACACCCGGGAATGGTTATGAGAGCTGCGGAGTTGAATGGGTCGGTTCTGAAAGGCTCTCTGGGGCCTTTATTAAAGGTCTGCAGCTGTGAGCCGGCATCAGACCCCTGGGTTTAAATCGCGGCCTGCCTTCCGATTTGTATTGAGAATTACACCAGACTTGTCTGTTCGCTCTTCATGTCACATGCTTATGGATGTCCAGTCCAGGTGAATTGTGATGTGATAGGAAACAACAGATTAAAGCTGCATAGTCCGACGAAGCATAACAAATTTCAAAATGAAAACAATTAATTAGATTTGACTCTACATATATATAATTTAGATATTGGTACACTTGTTAAGCATTATTTTGTTGCCACATAGAAGGCAATACTGAGGCAATTTAATAGAACCTGTTCCTGCTAAAGCCTGTCTTGTCAGAGTTTTGGTGTGCTTGCCAGGACTAATTTGACCTGTTTACACTCCAAATATCTGAAAAGTTAGACATTTAAAATAAAAGTCACCTCAAACTAAATGGCTAACCATATAAGCTAGCCACACTCTATCTAACAGAATAAACAAACCATTCTACTAACACTCACTCCATCTCAAAATGTTAAATCCAACAACATGATAGTTTTGCAATTCACAACATAGTAGGCATACAAACCTATGAAGGAAAACTATGCACCTAACCACTCCGTAATGTAAAGGTCTAATCAATACACATGTATGTATCAAGTGTGTAGGAATACAACATATAACTGCTATTTTTGTATGAGATTTGTCAAACTATACCATATGTAAGTCTTTGAATGTTTGATATTGTTATTTCAGCGGATTTGGGCTAGCTGCATATATTGTAAATAACTGTATTGTCACATGGCTGGAAGACCAGTGCCACGGCGCTGACAAAAGACTTTATTCGATGAATAAACTATATTTACAACAAAGTAAGGTAGGTTATAACAATCAACTTAATATATTAATCTCAGAAAAATGACAGAAACTCAAAACCATCGGACTGTGCCAATTTAGTACAGAATTATCCAGAGTAGAGTATTGGGTTCTGTGAAAATGGTGAAGTTGGTGACAAATATCACAGGTTCATTATCATCATCATCATCGTCATCAATTGCTTAATCGCAAGGGACATTGGGGCACCACAGATGACTTTACAACCAGGTTTCTCCAGTTTCCGCTGTTCTCCACTTCCCTCCGGGACTTGCCAAACTCCAGGCCTGTCTGTTCTCTCATGTTGTCTTCCCACTTCTTCCTCTGTAACTTATTTCATAATGTTAATAGGGTGTAATGTCAACCCAGAACAATTACAGCCAGATATTGGCAGGTGAATTGCCATAACAACAGGCATTTACAGGTTTCCAAATTGTCTCTCCAATACTAGGACAATGATATATATATATGATGATATCTACTTTGTATATATGCCTATGTATATATACTGGTGTAGGTAGAGATGGTTGGAGCCTCTGTGTCATGGTGTTAGGCAGGCGCCGGCCTGATCCGCCAGGTGAGAAAATCCGGACGCATGAGTCGAGTACTGCTAGCCAGCGCTACTATCGGAGTAACCCGGCGGGTTCAGGTTTGATTTGCCAGTGGGCACTGTAGCCGAATCGACGCCGCGCTGAACCGGGGCTGTGGGCATCACTCCCTGCTTGACCCACATGCACCATGATCACATCGATGCTTGTGGAATTCTTCTTTTTTTTCCCCCTGTTGTTTGTTGCTGATGTTGGTTTTGATAATGTTGTTGGGTAGGGCTGGGTAGCCGAGCCATTTATTAACTATGCTTTAATTGTCTTGATGATTGATAATTCTGTTATTATATATGCATATTTATTTGATTGTTGGTGGATCAGATGATACAATAATAAATGTATACCGACCAGTCTACTGTTGTTAGCATCACTAACATGATGTAAATATAATTACATGGACTAGAGTATTTACAGCTTACAAGTCATTCAGTTGGTGATGGTTGAGTATTCCGCCAGGTTCTGTTCTTACAAAATAGGAAGAAACAGAATGTGAAGAGTAGAGAGAATTGAAAAGATAAAGTACAAACAAAACTGAAAGAAAGGATCCTGGTCTTATGTTAGATCAGAGACTGTATCGTTGGTAATCAATCACTGAAGGTCTACGAAGATCACCGGTGCATTATCAGAAGGGCAGTAAAGCCTAGGTCACACCGACCCGGATCAGGGCCCGGGCGAGTGCCGGACCGTTATCCGGCGTGGTCCGTGGTGATCCGGCGTGATCCGTGGCTCATCTTTGGCTGATCCTTGGTGATCCTTGGTGCTCCTTGGCTGGTCCGGCCTCATCCGCGGTCGGCCCTGTTTCCTCTTATCTTCATTGAGGCATATCAAACAATGTTGCAGCGTAGGCCGATCTTGTCATCTATACGCGGCGTGGTTGGTCAATCCCCATGCCGGGCCTGAAGCGGGGGGGGGGGGGGGGGGGGGGGGGGGGGGCGGCGTCCTGTCCTTGCGGGCCTCGCGCGACCTGTTGCGGACCACCTTACTATGGATGGCGCAACTGACGCAGTAATACAGCTTGGCATACAGCTTTGGCAGGGGGTAGGAGTCATACACAGATGCGATCCGGGGAATATAGCAATCCGGGCTCGATCCCCGCTCTAGGCGCAATATAACATATTGCGCCTAGAGCGGGGCAGTGGGGAAATATGATATATTGTAATCCGGGGTGTAATCCGGGGGTAGTCCAGGTAGTCCGGGTGTGCTCTGGGGGAGGTCTGTACCGTCCAGTGCAATCCGGGGCAGTCTGGGGCAGTCCAGGTGTTTTTTAAACCAGATGAGCCACGTTTTAGCCATGGTTTATCCCGGACCAGCCCGGACTAGCCCCGACATAGCCACGGACCACTCCAGGACTGCCTGGATAAGACCCGGACAAGCCGGATGACCACGGAATAAACACAGATCGCCACGGATAGCCCAGTTTACCACGGATCAGCCCAGGATGAGCCCCATTTTTGTATATATATAGCAGGAGCAAGTCCGGGACTGATCCGGGACTACTCCATGGATACACCGGGTAGTCCAGGGGTGGTCTGGCTCAGTAAGGGGAGATCCGGCTTCTGGTCCGTGGCTAGACCGTGGCTCATCCGAGTAGGTGTGACAGCGAGCCCAAAAACGACCAAAATAGCTATTTTATCCGGGGCTGTCTGGGGTGGTCCCGGGGAGTGGTCCGGGGGTGGTCTGGCTAAAAATCCGGGGCTCGTCCGGGTAGGTGTGACTTGGGCTTAAGACATCAATCATTGTTGGTGGCTGTTAACCTCGGGTGAATAATTAACCTCGGATGAAGGGTGCTTTTACTAATGGTTCTGAAGTGGGCGAGCCTGCGGGCGAGCTTAGGCATGTGCAGGCCTAGGGTGAGTGACAAGTACTTCTTTGCGGATCACTCCTTGAGCCTGCAAATGTCATGGGTGCTGAGAAAGGACTAGTTCTTCCTTCCCTCACTAGGTGGTGCCTGCTAGCATATATTGGTTTGCCTGTGACGGAAGGACATTAGTTCGAGCACTGCGTTTGAGCCTGTCGGACATGCCTCTGGCATCAGCCAACTGGCCAGTCCGTCTGTACCCCATCCAAACGTACATATATCAACACAGTCTATCTACAAAATCCAAGTTCTACTAAATATATTTCCAAACACACGTTATGTTTGAATAGTCGGCAATTACTACAATGCCAATTTTATTTTTAATCTACCGCAGGTTCTGGGGCATCATCTACCCACTGCGACGAAAGCTGACGCGCATGCGCGCCAAGCTGGTGCTGGTGCTCATCTGGTTTGCCGCCTTCACGCTCGCATCTGCGCAGCTGGTCGTGGCACGTGAGCACCGCGTGGAGCTGTACGACGGCCGCCTGGCGGCGGTTTGGGTGTGCGGCGAGACCTGGCGCACGGTAGACGCGCGCAAGGCGTACACGTTGGCGATCAGCGCCTTCACCTACGTGCTGCCGCTCATCGTCATCTCGGGCACCTACTACAAGGTCGGCACGCACCTCTGGGTGCGCAACGCGCCCGGAAACGCGCACCAGTCACGTGACCAGATCCTACTGCGCTCCAAGCGGAAGGTGAGTGTAGTAGAATTGTGTGGGGTGGTGGGTGTTTAAGTTAGTGGATGGGTGTGGGGTGTGGGGGTGCCAGTGTGTATGTGTTGGGGATGGTTAGTGTGTGTAGGAGGGGGTGTCTCTATGGGGGGTGTTAGTGTGTGTAGGTGTGTGTTAGTGTCTGTTTTAGTGTGGAAGTGGGTGGGTGTTAGTGTGTTAGTGGGTGTTAGTGGGTGGGTGTGTGTGTGTGGGTGGTGGTGGTTAGTGTATAGGACGGAGTGTTAGTACGTGGGGGTGTTAGTGTGTGTAGGGGTGTGTGTTAGTGTGTGTAGGGATGCACTATAGTGGGCATGCGGGTGTTTAAGTCAGTGGGTGTGGGTGGGGGGTTAGTGTGTGTAGGAAAGGGCGTGGGTGTTAGTGTGTGTAGGGGTGTCTGTTAGTGTGTGATGTATTGCGTGTTCGTGGGTATGGTGTTGTTTAAATTAGTGGGTGTGGGTGTAGGTTTAGTGTGTGTAGGAGGGGGTGTAGGTGTTAGTGTGTGTAGAGGTGTGTTAGTGTTGCAGGGGTGTGCGTTAGTGGGGATGAGGGTGTTTAAATTAGTGTATGGGGATGTGAGGGTGGGAGATGTGGGAGTGTAGGTGGTGATTAGTGTGTGTAGGAGGGGGACTTAGTGGGTGTGGAAGGTAGTGTGTGGTGGTTAGTGTGTGCGGGGGGCGTGTTGGTGGGTGTGTGGGGGGATCTTTTGTGTGTGTAGGAGGGGGTGTGGGTGTTAGTGTGTGATGGGGTGTGTTAGTGTTGCAGGGGTGTGTGTTAGTCGGTATGAGGGTGTTTAAATTAGTGGCTGGGGATGTGAGGGTGGGAGGTGTGGGAGTGTGGGTGGTGATTAGTGTGTGTAGGAGGGGGACTTCGTGGGTGTGGGTGTGGAAGGTAGTGCGTGGGTGGTTAGTGTGTGGGGGGGCGTGGTGGTGTGTGTGGAGGGATCGTTGGTGTGTGTAGGAGGGGGTTTAGAATGTGTGGGTGTTAGTGTGTAGGTATGCAGGTATTGCAGGTATATCAATACCTCAGGGAGTTTGACGCCCCTGCCCTGCAGAGTTGTAAACCACTGCTTTGTGGTACAGGTTCTTGACAGAACCGAAGGCTAACGGAGCAAACCCTAAACACTAAACCATGTCACTGTGGCAGCATTAAGGGTGGTTGTTGTATGGAACTCCCAACATCTCCCGACCAGCCACTGCAGGGACAAATAGTTTTGCGCCTGTCTTGACATGTTCTTGCAGGTGTGAAACCTCTATTTGCTCCCCGAGAGAGTGCTGCTGGTAACTTGCAAAAGCCAGCAGCACTTCAACACTTTTGCAGGCAGCTTTCATGAGCAGTCTTTGTCGCATCGCGACCGACAGCATGATGATGATGATGGGTGGCGAGACTTGCTGTGAGTGGCTGGCAGGGTGTGGGAAAATGAATGTGTGGCGATGTTTTCTGTAAGTGTGGGTGCGCGTGAGTGTGGGTGTGTGTGCGCATGAGTGTGGATGTTCGTGAATGTGGATGTAAGTAGGCATGAGGGCAGCCTTTAGGGAATGTGTGGGTGTTTGAGTGGGTGTGGGTGTGTGCGTGTGTGGGTGTCTCTTGTTCTTCAAGTTGAATTGGGGTTTTGTTGGAGGTGGGGTTTCGGAATTTATTTCGAGAATTTTGCTATTGATTTTTTTTCTTGGGATGGCATTTAAAGTTCGTGTTTAAAAAAAGAATTAATTTTTTGTTAAAGAAGGATATTTGTAGTGGTCGTCGTTGGGTCTGGGCCTAACGTGTTTCTTGGGGTTTGCTGGGTTTTGCTTGATATGTTTTTTTCTTTGGGTTACTGCTGTCGTTATTGGGTTAGGGTTTACTGTGTTTGTTTGGCGGTTGGGGCGTGATGTGTGTTGGTTTGGGTTCCTGATAAACAAACTCGGTAGGACTAAGGAGTAACGCCATATATTTTACTTCTAAGGTAGATTGCCGTGAATTTGTCTCGACAACTATTTTACATTAGCTAAAATACCACTTACTGTATGTGTGTTCATCTAACTTCTGCACCCTCTGACGCACCAACTACAGAGTGCTGACTCTGGTCACCCACACCCTGTCCTAATTAGTTTACTAAGGTCAAACAGGAAAACAATTTAACCTTTTTGAGGGCAGCTGGACTGTACCACCTCATACAGTTTACTAAATGGATTTTATCAATTATTAATAAAACTTTTCTTTTTCTATGGGAATTTGTTTCCCTTGACCACAAATATATGATTGTGAGCTTTCTAATTTAATGAGTGTCTATTGGCACATAATTGATTGTCTGCTTTTACATGTAAAAGCGATGGTTTGAAGAAAAAACAAACATTTCTCGCCATGAATATGGCCTATGCTGCCAACACTGCATAAAGCAACTACCAATCAATCAATCAATTAGTATTCAATTAATTCAATTCTTTTATTTTAACTCTCTGCAAGGTATGTTTACAATAAACTGAGGTGATACAATAAATGCATACAAATTCCTTACAGCCAGAAAGGATCCCAGAAAAGTGATGCTTATCTATCTCATCTCCATGATGTGAATGAACAAGTAATGACAATAACAGATGATTAAACTTAAGCTACATTTTTAACGAAATGGAGAGCGGCAGTCAAGTAATGAAAGCAGTCTTTGTCGCATCGTGACCGACAGCATGATGATGATGATGATGACATTTTTAACTAATGATTATGATGAGATACTGATGCGTCTCTTCACAGTTAGTAAAAAACAAAGTAATGATAGGAATATTATTAGTAACCATGGTAACCCTCCACCCATCTGCGTGTGTAAGACTCAGGGCCCACGTCTGCTCCCCTTGGTACAGAATGCACACAATGACTAACTTTGACAGTGTATGCTCCCCCCGCCCCCCGCTCCCCCGTCCCCCCCCCCCCTGCCCCCGTGATTGGTATTTACATGGAAATAGCTTTGTGGATTGACACCGTGTGCTTCATCCTAGACAAAAGATGCACCCTACAGAGAGTATGGGTGAATGGCAATGTAGTCTAAATACGGGCGAAAATTGCTTTAGTATGGAACAGGAAGTGGAATTCCTGGTCCCAGTATAAAACGGCTACTTGTGTCGGCACAGAGTTGTTGAAATGGGAGAGAGTGCAAAAAGACAAGATGACAACCACAGAATCTGTCGATTTCACTTTTAAAGTCCGTTCAGCTACATGGATTGTTTGTGTTTTCAACTCAAAAGTAACGGGTAAATATGAAGATGTATATGAAGAATATAGTTTGCTTCTTAAATTTATTATTTATGTGTTAATTTCATTTACCTTTCAACAGTTTTTCTAATGGGTTTGTTTTACACCGCTACTGCAAGTACAAGTGACTCTTTTATCTAGCTTCAGCCCAACTCTAATTGAGCCAAGAGCCTGACTAGTGGCCTGCTGGGTCCCAGCATCGGTATTTCAGAAGACTCATATTGGCATTATATGGTAGTTCTACTTTCAAATTGTTGGTGAGATGGTGCGTTTTAAGGGTGTGGGAGAAGTTTTAGGATTAGGTTAGCTAATAAGTCCTTTAATGTTCACAATTATATACAAACAGGCAGTGCACTTACCTATCCATATACAGTACAACCCCGTTAAACCAAGCTCGGTTAAACCAAACGATCGGTTAATCCAAACTTTTTGTCGGCGGCCCGGCAAAATACTACCATTTATCATATACAAAAGTTGGTTAAACCAAAGTCGGTTAATCCAAAGTATCGGTTAGTCCAAACAAAATTGTCGGCCCCAGGCCACTTCCGGTACAGTTAAACCAAACTTTCATGTGCTTTAAAGGTCATCTGGGGCTTTCTTTATATGATAAATGGTAGTATTTTGACGGGTCGCCAAACAAGTTTGGATTAACCGATCGTTTGATTTTACCGAGCTTGGTTTAATGGGGTTCAACTGTATATGCATAAAAAACAATAATCATAGTGTCCACATACATTGCATATTACATTCCTAATGCACCAAAGTGTTTGCCAAAGGCAAGTCAAAGTCAAAGCTCGCTTAAACTAATGATCGGTTAATCCAAACAAATTTCTAGGGTCCCTTCAAGTTTGGTTTAACGGGGTTATACTGTACAGGGTACATTCAACAATCGCACAGTGTGTAGCTTTACAGGATCCTGGTCACGGCCCCAATGTCACGGGGGTGATGAAAATGGGAAATATTGTGCCTAGACCAGGATTCAAACCCACACTTCTGGCCATTCCGGGAATAGTGTGCTAACTACTACACTACCTAGGTTCCCTGATGCAATCACCCTATGCACATCTACATGGCGATGTAGCCCTCTTCTCTGAGAGGTCAGTGCAGACGACTACAACACAGTTAAGCTAATTCAGAATAAATCAACATATTCACGCTCATTTAAAAATGCAGAAGACTCTTGTGGATGGTAGTTAGGGAGATGTTCTATGAATATAATGGTTTAAGTTGTCTGTTGCCAGACGTAACCCACCCCCCATCCACCCTACGATGCCAGCTTCATCAGTGCGCATGGGTGGACTTACTTAGCCGGGCATTACCTGAGGCGCAGACGAGACGCTGGAGACCATGGATGCAGACGCTACTAATCTGATGTGATTAACTTTTCATATGCACACAAATACTGTAGTAATCCAGTCTTAATCCCCTCCACTGAAGACTGCCTCGGTTCAGTACTTGGTAGGAGGATTATCACCATCCGATAAGTAGGTCTTAGTTAATGCTGCACAGAACGATTTTTCTTCTTTTTTTGGTGGTAAATATGTTTATTCTGCTGAATAGGTTCTTTTGTCAGCGCCGAAGCGCTGGCCTTCCAGCCATTTTTTAATTAAGGATTATTTACACCAAAATGGTATATAAAGTTTGTGTCTTTCAAAGCAAGCTAACAATAGCTGTTGAATACCCAATTTGCAGCATATACCATGATGGCTTTCTGATAGATAGATACCCATAAGTACCACAGCAATATGACAACAGTAGTGTCACATGACTACATCAATATTATGCTGCAGTCACACTACGACGCTCCTCTCCAACGCGCGTCGACGTGTGTCCGTTTTTGGCGAAACGTTGGGAGACGTCGGGAAGTGTTACGCGCGCTTTACATGCGCGTTGGTACACGTCGGTACACCTTGATGGACGTTGGCGGTCGGTGAGGATCGCCAGCACGCATCGGCGCGTGTCGAAAGTTTTGTGCTTGCACAAAACTTTTCGACATTTGCCAACGTGTGGGTTGAACGTTACGGGGATTTTAGGCGCGCGTCGTTCCCGCGAGGGTCGTTCCCACACATTGCGCCAAACTGGGGCGTTGTTGTTTTATGCCCTAGCAACATCTAAGGTCATATGAAGACGTCGTGCCAAACTTTTTTTTTTTTCCCCGCACGCGTCGACACACGTTGGCCGCGTGCTACTAACACGCTGAGCTGACGCCAAACTTTTTCCCAACACCACCGAAAAGTTGGACGTGTCTCGACGCGTACAATTTATTTTGCGCATTTGCGGCGCGCCGGCGAGAAGCGTCGTAGTGTGACTGCAGCATTAGTTGGATCAATGTGAGTGTTTTCATAGCATTTAGAATGTGGGCAAGAGATATCGTCAGCATTCACTTAGGGTTATAGCTAAAGTTGTAATAAGTTTGAATGTAGGACATGGGCAGTTGGAGTTAGACAAGGAGTATATCACTGTCAGTTCGATAGGAACATTCTGCTACCTTCTAATGCTAGTGTTACCCCATCATGGTTAGCTATGTGAGTTTGTTAGTTGCAGTTTGCTGCTTTAGTGTTGATAATTAATAACCCGACAGCAATGGGCATGTTGCATAGGCAATATTGGTAATTCGGGACCGAGACTGGATCCCACCACTAGCAACCCTGACCTATACCATTTAGTTCCCCCTTTTAAGTATAGGCGGCTAGACGGTGACTCCAGGTGGCGCCTCCGCGCCCGCGTGCTGGTAGCCGCCGCTTGTACCCACCTCCCCCCTCTGACGTCACTTCCGGACCGCCACCCTCAATGATGGCACTTCACCACCAGACGCCGGACCCACAACATTGCCCGCCTTTTTGCAACTGCCCCACCCAACCCTTCTATAAGACAATTGACTTAATGGGGTTGAGTGCCCAGATCCCGCAGAGACTCAAACTTCCTACCCTTCATTTGACCTTGACCTCCATTGTACCTAATTAACTTGACCTAGGTTATCCTGACTTACATTAAATAAAATCCCATACTAAGTAGTCCTGTGTTGTGTCCTGAATTACGATACGAGTCTTGCTGCTGGGGCGGGTTTGTTAGTAACACATTGGACCAGCTGTGGCTAGTGAAGCTGTATGACCAACACACCGGTGAAGCGTCACACTTTCAAAACTGACAACAAACTTATCTAAATTTAATCATGCATATTGAAGTTAGATATTTGCTGCTTCTTAGAAGCGCGTTCTAGGTCCATATAATAGAACATGTCACTGTGCTGTCAGAGTTTTGATGTGCATGCCAAAATTAATTTAGTATGTTTTTAATTTAGATATCTCCAAAGCTCAATCAATCAATCAATAGTTCCATCCTCTAGTCGAGGGTTGGATGCAATGGTTCTCCACTTGTCCTGATGTTGTGCTGTTCTGATAGACTGTGAATAATTCAAGCCTGTTCACTGTGAAATATTTGTAAACCATGATGTTCTTGGTCTCCCCCTCCCTCTGCTGCCATTCACCTTCCCTTCCAACAATGTATGGTATATTAAACTCTGACGAACGATGTGGCCAAAATAAATAAGTTTCTTTGTCTGTATAGTGGCAAACAAGCTTTTCTTATTTTTAATTTTTCTGAGAACTTCTTTGTTGGTGATCTTCTTTGTCCATGATATTTTCATCATCCTTCGATAAGTCCATATCTCAAATGCTGCTAAATGTTTGTACATTTTCTTAGAGATTGTCCATGTCTCTGCCCCATACATTAGAGTAGACCACACATAACACTGAAGAATACGCTTCCTTGTTTGTATTAATATCTTACTTGATGTTAACACCCTATGCATTTTGGAGAATGTTGTTCGGGCTATTGTTATCCTTCTTTTAATTTCTTCCTCACATCTCCCATCATTTGTAATCTTTTGTCCGAGATATATGAATTCGGATACTTGTTCTATGTTTGTGCCATCTATGGTTATATTGACATTTGGTTTATCTGTCTTTTTACTTATAACCATTGTTTTGGTCTTCCTGGCATTCATCTTCATGTTGAATAGTATTCCAGCTTTATTGATTCTATTCACCATAGCCATATATATATATAGCAGAAAGTTATTTCAAATTAAATTAAGGTGGGTTGCAACGATCGCCCTAATATATTTATCTCAAAATCTCGGAGAAACTCAAAACGATCTGATTATGCAATTTGAGTATAGTTTAAAAGGCATTTGATGATTTCAGAGAAAGCACCCTCAATTAAAGTTGTATAGTACGATGATTTTGACTATATGTCATATTTGTTTAATAAACATATCAGGTTAATTGTTACAATCTACTTCACCTGAGTTTAATGTAACTTTTCATTTAGATGGTTAAATTTGGAGTTATTTAAAGTGAAACCATGAAATATTAATTTCAGCATGCAGACACAAATATTGTTTCAATAGTGACAGGTTCAATTAAATTGTCTTTGTATTCCTTAAATAACTGTTTAATGAGTGAATCAATATCTAAACTTGACACCAGACGGGATGGCCGAATGAGTTAGAGCGCCCGTCTCCTGGGTTAGGTCGTGAGGTCATGGGTTCGAACCCTGGTCGACTCAAACCAATGACTTAAAAATTGATACTTTTCACTTCCTAGCCAGACGCTCGGCATTATTAGGACAGGGCAAGGACTGGTGTGCTCAGTGTCAGGATAATGTGACTGAGTGGAATACCAGGTCATGGTGCCGGTGGCCTGGTTTCCCAGTGGGACAGCACTATAAAGTTGCCATGAGTATGCACTGTCACAAGTTGGTACCCGTCCTGATATGACCTTAGATGTTGCTAGGACGTAAAACAACAAACAAACAAACAATCTAAACTTGACATGTAGGAGAAGATTAGCTGAAGTATCTTGAATAAAAAAATCTTAGGCTTATATTGAGCTTTGCAAATTTACTACAAATCCTTATTGTGTGGTTCTTGGTGGAACACGGGGCAGAGACTTTGCGTTCAAAGTAATATCACTTTTTTGTTGTTGTTGTTGTTATTGGTAAATATGTTTATTCTGCTGAATAAGTCTTTTGTCAGTGCCGAATCACTGGTCTTCCAGCCATTTTTCAATTCAGGGTTATTTACACAAAAGGTATATAGAATAAGGTGTACAATACCTGTTGAATAGACAATTTGCACCATGTAACACAATGAAATTCTGAAACCCAAAAGTTCCATAACAATATAGTACAGTAGTGTCATATAACCAGATCAATATTAGTCAGATCAATGTGAGTATTTACATAGTATTTAGAATGTAAGCAGACGTTATCTTCTGTATTCAGTTGGTAAACTATGTATACATTACTTATGTGAATGCTATATTCAAATGGAATTATCCTGTCATTGCTCTTGTCACCCCCAACCTCCTATAACCGTATTCTGTAGTTGTTGGTAGTTGGGTGATGGTGGTCGGTGAACGGCCTGGAGGGCTGGGGTCTGCTCCGAAGCAGCTCTATACTACCCTTCTTCCCTCCAGGTGGCGCCTCTGACCCTCACCAGATGCCCACTCCTCCTCCAGTTTTTGCTTAAAGCTGCATAGTCCGAGGAAAACATCAAATTTTCAAAACCAAAAGAATTATCTAGATTTGATTCTACATATCGAACTTAGATAATGGTGTATTTATTAAACATTTGTCGCTACCTAGAAGGGAAGATCGTGTCATTTTAATAGAACTTTTTACTTTAGAAGCTTATGGTATCAGAGTTTTGGCATGCTTGCCAACATTAATTTTGCTTGCTTACACTTCAAATATCTCCAAAGTTAGCCATTTAAAATAAACATTACTTCAAATTAAAGTAAGGTAGATTATAGCGATCAACCTAATATATTTATCTCAGAAAATATCAAAAACTCAAAACCATCGGACTATCCAACTTTAATAAAGTATGTGGTAGGTATTTTACAGAGGGCCAGCCACAGTTATTGGCTCGATCCAATTACCGTATTTTCTTCATTTCTTATGTAATGGAATAATAATAATATATTGAATTCTCTAAAATCAGGGAAGGCAGTCAGGGAATGTAACTATTGGTAACCAAACAACTAACAAATTGTAGAACTAACAAACTCACAGAGGTCTGGGTGTGTGGGAGAATGTTTACAAACAGAGAAAGGATGCATGCAGTTGATAGCTACACGACAACTGGAAGTGATAAAACAAGGGGAACCGCAAGACTATTATTGTCTAGCGGCGAAAACAGGTCATTAGACTTATCTGCTATGAGCAGAATAAATACACCTATCACAAAAGAAAACTTACAAAAAACATGCAAATTGTAATTTTGGCAAGCATGCCTAAGCTCTGACACCATAGGTTTCTGCAGCACCAGATTCTATTAAATTGCATCAGTAATCTCTATTATGTGCGACAAATGCACTGGTATCTAAGTTATGGTGCAGTCACACTACAACGCTTTTCCCGGCGACCAGTCAGCGTTGAAAATAAAATATTGCGCGTCGAGAAACGTTAAAGAAATCGGGGAAATATGGGGAAATTTGACGTTGGCGCAGTGTGTGGGTAGCGTGTGAGTAGCATGTTGTCAACGTGCGGACAATGAGCGTCGACCCGCGGGAAAAACAAATACAAACTTTGTTTATGGTTTACGCACCGCGACTGGATGGCACGCGCGGCGTGTCGACAGCGATACGTAAGCGATAGGTCAGCGGCCAGCTAGCAACAGGATGGCGTGTTAGCGGCAGGAGGGAGCGTTTCGCGTGATTAAAACGACCGTTAATTAGCGTTCTGCTGGCATGTCGCCAGAGTGTTCATAGCGTTCTGTTAACGTGTGGACAACACGCTCGACGGTTCGACAACGTGGTGGGAACGGGTAAGGACACCCGTAGCATTGGTATAAGTACAGGTGGTGTATGGGGACCCTACCACAACTCCACAGGCCACCAGTTACAGGACTGCGAAAAACCTACACCATGGCAGGAAAGCGACCGTCAGGGCGAGCAACCCATGTTACAGGTGGACAACCCAGCTTACAGGCGGACAGACAAGAAAGCGAGGCTATGGGAGGAACAGGCAAAAATGCTTGGGAAGACAGTAGCGCATCTGCAGGGATGGTTCAAGTCCCTGCGTGATTGCAATACGAGGCTCCACACACAAAAAGCGGTTCCGGGGCACCAGCCCGCACTGAGAGGGAACAATGGGTGATGGACATGTTCAGGTTCCTCACATCACTCGTGCGGCACCGGGCTGAGCCCTGCAAAAGTGTAAGTCCCATATATTGTACTGATTACTGTAATGGCCAACCGTCTGCATTTCTACCATTAAATAGATACTTTCAATGATCGTCCACCACGACATATGTAGACATGTGGGTTTTTGGTTTGAATTCTCACTAATTTGTAATATCCGGTGATTTCTAGGTACATTCACGTTATTGTTGGTATAGAAAAGTGTTTATAATATTTACCATTCCCCATACTTACAGTGTTTTGTTATTGTGTATTTCAGGTTTCTGCCACCATCCACGCAGCCCAGGGGGATCTTGGCGCTGCTGAAGCAGCCTGCGCTGACATTCTCATGGTCAGCGACGACGACACACCTACATGTACCAGTACAGGAGGGCGAAAACAATCCAAACTCGACACGAATCTGTTGGCGAATCTCGAGGAGCGAGTCGCCAGATCGGGACAGCTCCTCGAGACCCTACAACCAGCATGCTATGACCATCGAAACTGCATATGGCAACTTTGTGAGGGACACGTTAATGACCATGAACAAGGCTAAGTCGAAGAGAGCAAGATTAGGTATATTCCACGCCCTTTCTGACGCAATGGATGAGGACGTCACCACCGATGTGCCTTCCCAACATGTGATGCCTTCTACCTCTAATCCCAACATCCCGTGTACCATGGGACCGCCTGCGACCACTTCCTGGCAGACCCCACCCTCTCAGGGGTCATCGTACACATCACCAGGTGAAATATATCAACCGCTTCCACACCTATGGCGACACCATCCGCCAGCAGCAACACCCTGGGCATCGCAAACACCGGAGTATATGGCCCAGTACTTGGCCCAGCCATTGGTGCGTGCCGACCACCAACCAACTCCAACCCCCTATCATCGACACCAAACTGCACACTTACTCACACATCCAATACAACGACCCCCTCATTTGGTCCAGCAGGCGATGGGTCCCCCACCACCGGTAATAGTGCAGCGAAGAGATAACCATCCTACCTGTACTCGACCAACCACACCGATCCCACCAACAACATCTACTCTACGTCCCCCAACACCGCCAATCACTATCACCAACACTCCAGTGACAGGGTGGGTTGGGGGCCAATCCGGCATGAGGGACTCCCCGAGTCCAAGTGGTGGGAATTTACTTGATTTATCTGCGTTGTCAGCACTCTCGACTGGATCAGGTTTGAACATTGATTCACAGGATGTGTTTCCTTCTGCTGGGCCGTCCACACTGCAAACGCCACCACCAATAGACAATACTGACTGAATAGTTGTAAGAACACTGTGTAAATAGTTAATGAAGGTAGTTTGTAAAAAAATCTACATATCGGTATAAATGGGAAATGTGTAACTATGTGGGTGTTAAATGTTGTTAAACTGTTGTTAAATAAAATGTTGGTTACAATTATTTATGATTTATAATTGTTATGACTTTTCAACTTACATGCACCTATATATGTAAATGTTGGATTTGCTACAATTGGCCACCAAACCCCAACATGGCAAACCAAACACCAAAAGTCCCATTACATATGCAAAGTAATTGAAACATTATGAACATTATGTGGGAAATTTCTATGTGTTACGAATCTGTTTAAACCAAAATTGACCCATTACTTTTTGTCATGTTGCCCTATTTAAAAGGAGATGTATTTGTGGGTATTAATAACGAAGAACAAATCACAAATTAGTTTATAATTGAACTGTGGTGTTGTGCTTTTATCAATAAATTATACACTATTTGTACATATTTCATACCATGGGGGGAATGTAAAAATTCTTTACAATGTCACCACTACTTTACTCACTATATGATCGAATGATGACTATGGTTGACAGTCTGATATTATAGAAATCTTAATAGATTTATATTAATCCTACTTTATATCACTTTATATGACACGGCCATCACTATATCATCCGCTCCTGCCATTCAACAGAACCTAGTTGAGAGTTAGTCCATTCCTTGAGTCTGTTGCGCTGGTCTTTTCCTGCCCGGGATGAAGTGTTCCTAGGAAGTATGGGATTGGGGAGATCTGGCAGCGTCATATCGTCTCGCCATGCTCCCGGAACTACATTATGTTGTACACTTTCTTCCACGTCCAGCTGATTATTTTGAAGTAACGGATACCGCATCCTCATCATGTTATGTAGAACCAGACATGTTCTTACGATCAGTTTCACGGTGGAGGGGTTGTGCTGCATAGTGGTAAGAATGATTCGGAACCTGTTGGCAAGGATGCCAAATGCATTCTCTACTATTCTCCGGGCACGTGATATCCTGTAATTGAAGATCCGCTCTTCATGGCTCATACCCCTCCGGCTATATGGTTTCATCAAAGTGGCCCGTAGTGCGAATGCATCGTCACCAATGATGAAGTAAGGAACATCTTCTTGCCCTTCCACTATAGGTTCGCTCCGAGGAAGACCGATGGACCCATCTTCAAGCGCTGCTTTCAGTTCTGAGTGATTGTAGACTTGGGCATCGGATGCGGACCCCATTCCACCGACATCGGCCCAGAGGAATTTATGGTCCGCATCCACCAGGGCCAGTGGCACTATTGAATAGAAGCCCTTGTAGTTGTAGTACATTGAACCGGATTTGGGGGGACATTGGCAGGCTATGTGTTTACCGTCCAGCACCCCGCATGTATGGGGGAAGTTCCACCTGGACATGAAGAGCTCCGAGATGGCAGTCCATGCATGATGAGTCGTGGGGCAGGTCATAGTCTCGTCTAAATATTCATCGATAATCGCTTGACACACCTCACAAACAATGAGGGACTGGGTGTTGTGGGGCACCCTCCACCCAAAACTGCATAGACACATAGGTGTTTCCAGAGGCCAGGTGACGCAATGTGAGTTCTAACTTCAGCCCAGGTTCCAGGGGTTGTCGGTACGTTGTGTACTTTTTGGTGATGCGGGGCCCGACTCTCGCCAGCATCTCGTCGAACTTTGGTGGCGGCATCCTCATGAAATTAATGAACGCATGTGTGTCTTCATTACGAAGTTCCACGAGAAGCTGGTCGTAGATTCCAAACTGTTGCCGCCTCCGGATCCAAGCTCGTATCCATTTTCTAGTCTGTCTACGTGGAGTCCTTCTTCGGAGATGATGTAGTAGTAAAGTGTTAACATCATGGTGATGTTGGATAATCGCTAAATGGTAGTCGTCAATGGGTATCGCAGGCACCTCCATAACTGCTGAATTCCACAGGAGATGTGAATTTCCATGGAAGTGTGGCCCATTATATACTGACGGAGTGTGCGATGAGCACCCGGTGGGTACGCATTGACAACACGTTAGCAACAAGCTGGAAGGACGTTCCCCACACGCTAGTAACACGCTATCAGCTCGCTGGACAACGTTATAGGCACGCCCCAAAAACTCCAAATTACCGATAAACGCTAGCCGAATGCTCACTGGGCGCCCGAACACGTCACCAATGCGTCGTTATATCGTTACGGACGCGCTGACCGGACGCACGCAATCGTCCAAAACAATATCAACAAAAAAGTCAACGTCAACCAACGTCAAGCGACTTCCGTCCAGCATTCCGCTAACGCGCTGTGGGCGCGTTTTGACCACCGCCTAATGTCCTCCTAACGTCCTTAGCCGTAACTCTCCGCGCGTTGTCGATCGCTGGTTTTTTTTGACATGCTTAAAACCTTGGGCGTGCGCCAGCGCGCGCCGATGTTGTCCGCCGACCATCAATGTCAAGGATAGTGTACCGACGTGTACCGACGCGCTCATAACACGCCACCAACGCGTCCACACTTTTCACTTATTATCACCCAAAATCAATACATGTTGCCGTGTCGCCGGTGAGAAGCGTCGTAGTGTGACTGCACCATTAGACATGTACAATCAAATCTAGATAATTGTTTTGGTTTTTAAAATTTGATGTTTTCGTCAGACTATGCAGCTTTAAATACAATGTTCAGCCATCTACTCAGATATGTGAACGGTCGCCTTTGAAACGAACGCCACCGGAAGTGATGCGCATAGAACTTCCGGTCCCTGTGCGGGCAGCCATCGGTTCGATTCTCAGATGAGTCAAATCCAAGATTTAGAAAAAAATATGTACTTCCTGATACCTCTCCTGGTGATTGGGCAACCACTTGTTTCAGTTTCAAAATAGCATGACTGAATGTAATATCAGGTTATGGTATGGCAAAGCAGTCGCCCAGTGGGGCAGCACTATACATCGCAATGAGTGTGCCCCATTGAGCACTGCCATAAGTCGGTCGCGGTCCTGATATGACCTCAGATGTTGCTAGGAAGTAACATCCCTTAATCAATCGACCAATTCATTAAAGAATTCTCAAACCATCCCGCTGCTCTTGTCTAATCCACTGCTCTCGTATTAATGAGCGATAATAGGAATAATCACCACTAATTCATGACTAATCAGATTCTACCAATGTGAGAGTTCCGAGATACTGAGGCTGGGACCCAGCAGACCAGTAATCAGCCCTGCTAGGGTTCGGTGGAGGCTCACAGCATCAATCCAGAAAGGTGATGCAGTGTACATACCACAGGGGACACCCATCGTGGCAGCACATACAGAGTGGGCAGTGTGTGTGTGTGGTGCGTTGTTGACTGGTGAAGCTGTTGTTACTGTTATTTTACGTCCTAGCAACATTTAAGGTCATATCAGGACAGGTACCGACTTGTGACAGTGCGCACTATTGGTAACTTCATAGTGCTTCCCCCCAGGGAAATAAGGCCGCTGGCACCATGACCCAATATCCCACTCAGTCACATTATCCTGACACTAAGCCAACCAGTCCTTGCCCTATCCTATTAATGCCAAGCGCCAGGCTAGGAAGTGACACATATCAATTTTAAAGTCATTGGTTTGACTCGACCAGGAACCGAACTCCGGACCTTCCGCACCCGAGGCACGAGCTATACCGATTAGGCCATCGCACCCGTTTGTAAAAATATACGGATTTTCGGTTAAGAATTATATATTGGCAGAGAGCATTATTATTCTTGGATGCTGGAGTGGGACTGATAGTATGTAAACTAAAAGTAAACTAAAGTCAACAAAAGTCCACTCCCATTGTACATGATACTGAGTGAGGTAAACTATATGTTATCTACTAAGAGTGGAGTTGATGGAAATGTACATGATGCTGAATAGAGTAAACTATCTGTTATATATGATGTTTGGAGTTAATGAAAAGAGTTCCTTTGTAAGAAACAGTACATGATGGTTGAAATGTTCTCTTGGTGTTCATAAAGAATACAAAAGAGGAAAAGAAAGATTTTACTATATATAAATCTGTAACTGTTGCAACATCCTGTCCACCCAAGACCACCAACTGACCCACCAGCCTCATTAGCATATGTATAGAGTGCACCACCTGCAGATGGCTTGAGTGACAGCCCCTAATGGGGTGGTCACCCACCCAGTCTGTGGGGAGGTGTCTCATTGGCTGGTTGGGGAATGTCTGGTCACCTGACTCTCTTGGCCTATCCTGACCCACACACTAGTCTCAGCTAATTGATTATTCATGAGTTTGCTTCAGACACACTGAAGGAAAATCACTCTCATCCTGGCTCTTGAGTGAGACAGACCAACTTCTGAGCAGGACCCCAGACACTCTGTCTGATGCTATCAAAATTCAGCTATTCCAATTGAGTGTATCCACAGCCATAGGACTCCTGTCCCATGGGTTGTGGGCACTGGTTCAACATACAGGCTAAAGGACTATGAGACATAGTGTGGGCAGTATAGGAGGAGTACAGGTGCTAGGTCACATACAAGGGGGATGACAGGAGTTGCTGCCAATAAAGCACAACTTATTCACTGTTCATCCTTGTGACTAGTTTTCCTTCCTCTTTATAGACATGGTTAAATTGATCAGGCTAATTGCATCACAGGTTGAATGAAGGGGGAGAGTATTGTAATCACATAGGGTTCTCACAGCGGCAGAGACCCGTGTTTTTATACGTTGCTGGTGAAGCAGCAACGAACCCTGCTGCCAGCACAGAGGGAGGGTGAACATGGGGGTTACCATGGTTACTAATTAGGATATGGTGTGGGTCACCGGAGTCAACAATCTGTAGTTGTGTGCCAGAGAGTCGGGAAAGCAGGGAAGGTAGTGAACATACTTACAGGAAGTGGTATTTTATCTAATGTAAAATATTTACGGGGACAATTTCAAAGCAATCTACATTAAAAAGAAAGAAACCAGCGCTCTCACCGATTCAGACATCTGGTCCGATGTTATGTGTGATGAAAGATATCTCTGTTTCACCCCTCACACCCACCTCACACACACCTCACACACATCTCACACACATGTCACACCCACCTCACACACATTTCACATCCACCTCTCACACACCTCACACACATTTCACGTCCACCTTACACACCTCCTCCCCAATGTGTATCTACCACGTCGTGGTGGGGAGGCTTGTGTGCCTCCGTGACCATGAAAGCTATACCGGCGGGGGCTAGCCCCCTGACAGGTTTAACCAAGCTGTGCAGGTCTCATGGTAGAGGATAGACTAAGACTAAGAGCAGCAACTGGTCCTCCAGGTTGGGGGTTGGATGTGGGGCAAACAACCCCACCCCGGAAAAAAGAACAACGTTACAAATTCACGAACAAGAACCCTTGATTGTGGCCTATGCCCAAAGTTGGGTGGGAGGCGTAAGTAAGTAAGTACACACCTCACACACCTCACAGCCACCTCACACACACCTCACACACATACACATCTCACACACATACCTCATACACACCTCTCACACACACCTCGCACACACCTCACACATACCTCACACACATACACCTCACACACATCTCTCACAAACCCCACACATACCTCACACACGCCTCACACACACTCACCTCACACATCTCTCACACACCTCATACATACATCATATACACCCCACACACCTCACTATACCTCACACACATCTCACACACACCTCACACATACCTCACACACACCTCACTTACACCTCACACATACCTCACACACACCTCACTTACACCTCACACATACCTCACACACCTCATACACATCTTTCACACCCTTCACACACCTCACACATACCTCACGCCCACCTCACACATACCCCATACACTTCGCTCACATACCTCACACACCTTACACACACCTCACACACCTCACTTACACCTCACACACACTTCACACACATCTCTCACACCCCTCACACACCTCACACATACCTCATGCCCACCTCACACATACCCCACACACATCGCTCACACACCTCACACACCTTACACATACCTCACACACACCTCACCCCCACCTCACACACACCCCTCATGCACATACCTCACGCACCCCTCTCACACACCTCACACACAACACACATCTCATACACACATATCACACACCTCACACACACATCACACTTACCTCACACACCTCTCACACACCTCACAAACACCTTATATTCATCTTATCTGCCATCACACCTTCCTCATGCTATCTTTACACCCACCTCACATGAAGATGGTGGTGGCGTTCTAACCTGTCTTTTTCACGCTCCTCCTCAGATCACCAAGATAGTGGCGACCTTCTAACCTCTCTTTCTCACCTCCTTTTCAGATCACCAAGATAGTGGTGGTGTTCTAACCTCTCTTTCTCCCCTCCTTTTCAGATCACCAAGATAATGGTGGCATTCTAACCTGTCTTTCTCCCCTCCGCTTCAGATAACCAAGATAGTGGTGGTGTTCTAGCCCATCTTTCTCCAATCCTCTTCAGATCACCAAGATGGTCGTGGCATTCTAACCTGTCTATCTCCTCTCCCCTTCAGATAACCAAGATAGTAGTGGCGTTCTAACCCATCTTTCTCCAATCCTCTTCAGATAACCAAGATGGCACTGACCTTCTAACCTCTCTTTCCCCACTCCTCTCAGATCACCAAGATGGTCGCGACCTTCTAACCTGTCTTCCTCCCCTCCTTTTCAGATCATCAAGATGGTGGTGGCGCTGGTACTGGCGTTCGCACTCTGCTGGTTGCCCCTGCAGATGTTCAACCTGCTCATTGAGTTCAGCTGGCACTTCTCATCGCTCGAAGAACACGTCTTCTTTGGCATGTTCATCACATGTCACTGGCTGGCGATGGCCAACTCTTTCCTCAACCCCATCATCTACAGCTTCCTCAACGAGAGCTTCAGGGTCAGTACGCAGTCACCAGCTGACAGCTTTTATTTTTCTCTCTCTTTGTTTTTTTTTTGTTTGTTTGTTTTTTTAGTTAAGAAAGAACGTTTTTTCCCTTTTATTGGATTTTTCGCTACTTTGTTAGTTTCATTTAATACTAGCATTTTCTTTGCTTCTTTTATATTCCTTTTTTGGGGGGGGGGGGGTACATTAGTTGATTAAGCAGGGGACATTTCAATCGTGGATAATTGGTCTTCCTCATTCCATTGCTCCTTGCCCTATCCTAGTAATGCCGAACGCCAGGCTAGGTAGCGACAAGTATAAATTGTTTGACTCGACCATTTGACTCGACCAGGGTTCGAATCGAATGACCCACAAAAATGGGAGGTCGACACTCAACTCATTCGGCCATCCCGTCTTTATGTGAGAAAATCTTCGCTTTATTTATTTTATTAGTGCTTTCTGGAATATCTTTTAGCTAAATCTTTCCCTTTGTTATTGTTTTTATTTATTTTTCATTAATTAACGGAAAATGTTTCCTTTATTTTGGAGGTTTTTTATATATTATTTGTTCACTTCATTTGTTGAATTTGTGTTGTTGTTGCGATTACAAATAAGGGGAACATTACGCATAGAGTGAGGCTCGAACCAGCACTTCTGTCATTCTGGGTTACCCTGATGGCTATGTTAAATACATACAGTGTTTAGGGAGGGCAGCGCATGGTCTCTAGTGGTGCTAAGTTTTTGGTGTGTCGTCATCATCATCATCAATCTCTTAAAGTTGCATAGTCCGATGATTTTGAATTTCTGTTATTTTCCAAGATAAATATATTAGGCTGATTGTTATAATCTACCTTATGTTAGTTTGAAGTAACTTTTATGTTAGACGGCTAAGTATTGAGATATTTGAAGTGCAAATGTACTAAATTAATTTTGGCATGCATGCCAAAACTCTGACACCATAGACTTCTGCGGTAACAGATTGTATTAAATTGCCTCTGTATTCCCTTCTATATGATGACAAATGTTTAATAAGTGCCCCAGTGCCTAAGTTAGGTGTGTAGACTCAAGTTTTTATCGCTATTTTTGTTTTGAAAATTTGACGTTTTCAACAGACTATGCAGATTTAACTGCTGGGGTCATTGGGGCACCGCAAATGACTTTGCAACCAGTTTTCTTCATATATCCCTGTTATCCACTGCCCTCTGCGACTTGCCGAAATCCAAGCCTGTCCATTCCCTGATGTTGTCCTTCCCACCTCTTCCTTTGTCCACCTCATCATTTCCCCCCTTTCACTCTGCGCCTTGGAAGATGGTTTTCGCCAGACCTGATGAATGGAAAATATTAACCCTACCACTGCAGTATGTATCTGGTTACAATCATCAAAAGAAGTGCACTAATTTACATACACATGTGTGCTCGTCTGACTCGTTGGGCGGGATGACTTCATTTCAAATGGGTCAGAGATTTTGTCCCATCTGAAATCACTCCACCCACATATGAGGTTAGTTGGTTGTTGGAGTTTTACATCCTGGCAACATTTAAGATCATATCAGGATGGGTGCCAACTTATAACAGTGCGCACTTATAGCAACTTTCTAGTGCTGCCCCATTGGGAAATCAGGCCGCCAGCACCATGACCCGATATCCCACTCATTCACATTATCCTGACACTGAGCAAACCAGTCCTTGCCTGATCCTATTAATCCCGAGCGCCAGGCTAGGAAGCAACAAGTATCAATTTTAAAGTCATTGCTTTGACTCGACTGGGAACCGAAGTCCCGACCTTCCGCACGTGAGGCCCACGCTAGTAGACTTATCTAGGACTTATTTAACGTATAGAAGCCTATGGGTCAGAGTCGGGGAATAAAGCAGCCAATCAGCGACGAGTATTTTGGTCACGTGACCGTTACTCCGTGGGACTAGAGTTGTTTAGGGTGGGAGGGTGTTTTGTCTCAGCCAATAGGAAGGCTTGATTTGGCTAATTTATGCAAATTTATGTATCTAGGTCACGCCCATGCCCAAATAAGGGTGTATGAAACTAGGTCAAGTTTGGGGGTTTGACCTAGATAGGGGGTTAAAAAGTTCCATTCGGCGCTTAAGCGTTGAGTCTATGGAATGGTACCGTGTGTTTGCGCGCACTATATGGTCGTTTTACTGGACTTTTTGCCAAATTGTGTGTGCGTGTGTGTGCACCCCCACCAAAAGGGGGCGTGGCCTATTTTGATTGACAGTTGGTTTCAGCCAATGTTCGTTGAGTATTCGTTTGATTGACAGATACGAACTGGTGTTGTGGTGCATTTTGTAAACATTGGCACGTGCTTTTGGGGGGGTATGTAAACATTGGCACGTGTTTTTGGTGCGGGGTCCGTGGGACTAGAGTCGTTTTTCGGGTGGGAGGGGTGTTTTTGGTAAACATTGGCACGTGCTTTTGGGGGGGTATGTAAACATTGGCACGTGTTTTTGGTGCGGGGTCCGTGGGACTAGAGTCGTTTTTCGGGTGGGAGGGTGTTTTGTCGTTTAGTAAACATTGGCACGTGACACGTGCTTTTGAATTTTGAATTTTGGCGGGTACTGCTGCCGTAATGCCAAATGTAAGATATCCGGTGAGTACTCCGGTGGTTATATTTGTTGC